>CM037092.1:39727743-40327743 GCA_020916435.1 Oxytropis ochrocephala | reverse complement strand
TTGTTGGCGCCCGATGGGGTTGCAGGAATTCTTCCTCTTTTCATCCCGACTTCAAGCCTTGCCCCTACTTTGATCACATCCGAGAAGCTTGAGGACCCACTTCCAACCGGCGTTCATAAAAACAAGCGGGAGAGTCTCCATGAACATAGACACTATTTCCTTCTCGATCAATGGTGGCTTCACAGGCAGCCGTATTTCTCCATCTTTGAGCATATTCCTTAAAGGACTCATGATCTTTCTTGCTCATATATCTGCAAATTAAATCCGATCTGGAGCCATGTCTTTGTTGTATTCATACTCCTTTAAGAAAGCCTCGAAAAGTCCTTCCAACCGTGGATGTCGAAGGTCAGAATCGCATGTACCACCCGAGATGCCCTTAGGCTATCTTTGAAGTAGTGGATGAGCGCTTTGTCGTCGTGATTGTATGCGGTCATCCTTCGGGCGTACATGGTTACGTGTCTATTTGGGCACTTTGTACCACAATATTGGTCAAAGACCGCACCTTCATCTTTGGGAATAACCAAGTGCGGAACAAGGCATAGATCACGGCGTCTTTTAGCTTTGGTTTTGAATCCTCTATGGTTTTCAAGCGCTTTTCCAACTCATGCAACTGATCTCTGGGTTGAGAATTCTCGAATAGGTGACCTTGAGGATCACCATTCACATTGAAAAGAGAAAACTCATGTGGATCAGCAGGATGATTGACCCCAAATCCCGAATGAGGAATAGCGATCCACAAATTTTCAATGTCCCGAGGTAGGAAGGATGGTTGCGACCCCTCTCCGGGTTTACTGACAATGATAGCTCGGTGAGTGGCCCCATTTTTCAAAGCTTGCCAGATGTCCATCATTTCAGTCATCTGCATTCTTATCGCATCCATCTGCATTTCTATCACCCCGACTTTATTATTTAACGACTGATTCTCTTGGACTAGTGCCTGATTCCCTTGGACTAGCTGCTTGAGGACTTCCACAATCGGATTATCTGGACCTGAATTGCCGAGACTCTCAATCACTAAGTTTCCTTGATTGGTTGCCATGAATCTTGAGATCCGAAGTTCTTTGTTGACAAACCAGATTGACCTCTTCCTTAAGACAGGACACATGACATGAGCACATGGATGAAGGAAATGACGAAATATGTTTACTAAAGGCATGTTTCACAAAGAGTTAACACCGCTTAGGGCAGATAGGAATTTTGACGAACTTCTTCATCATTTATCGAGGAATGGAGGAGATGCAAAATTTTATTTTCTATTTTTTTATTTATTTTTTGAAAGAGTGACTATTTCGCAAAGCCGTCTCTCGCTCTCATCAAAACTTTTATTGTATGTGAAAACATTATATATTCAAATGCGTGGAAACATGATCACTTGAAAAGTGCAATTATTCTAAGAGGTTTTGCATTTTTGAATGATGTGAAAAAGACACTTTTTCAAAATGAAATTTTTATTTGTTATGCTTGACGGGTGGACCCGCTCCTACGTATCCTCCTTGAGGAATCAAAGCGTCACGTAGTTCTACCGTGTCCCTTTTTGAAATAATGCTTATGCATGAATGCCATGTTTTGGATGAACTTGGCGAGGAGCTTTTTCCTCTTTTTGATTATAAATGAAATGCTTATGCTAAATGCAACAAACAAGGGCGTGCCCCGTGTCCTACTTAATGGTGGGAATCCTAGGGTCTAAAGTCGACGAAAGGGGTAGTCCTCACATGTAGGTTCTAATCACTTCCTCACAATGGCAACCAAGAGCTAAAATCTTTCTCATGATGACACCCACAATCGTAGAAAGCTACCGAGTGTGAGGCATCATGACAAAGCGTACTCTTGGGCGGAACTTTCATGAGAGCCATACAGCACAAAGGTCTACGAATGGCGATCCACTAGTCGTTCCCACTCTCCTAGGTTTTTGTTCAGACCTTGGGTTTTAGGCCCCGCTCAACGCTCACAAGTATAGGGTGTGAAGTGTGTTGAGGGCACAACACCTAGAAATATCTACCCTTCCCCACCTGCAAATGAAAACCCGAGCAAGATCAGTACAGAAAGAGAGTCGTCTACCCTAAGGTTCAACATGCATACCTCATTTCAATATACAAATCATCCTAAGGAGCCAACAGTAATTGCCCGTATTGCTTACCTCAAAGAAAGGGAGCAAAGAAGAGGGAGCATGATAAGATTGGGGGAATATGCATGAAGGAACTAAGCATACAAGCAAAGAAGATAGGAAGGAGACAATCATAGAAGAGGAAGAAGTGAATGCATATGAATGCAACAACGCTTGTATGAAAAAGAAGAAGAATAGAGGCAAAACAAGATATTCAAATCAAGCACACAAATCACATATTTAATTAATTAGGCTCGACCCTCTTTTGAAAAATAATTTCTTTGATGTCCCCAGTGAAGTCGCCAGCTGTTGCGCCCGAAAAAGTCCCCGAGGGATTTTTTTCGTTTACAACGTTTTAAAACAATGAAGTCGCCACCAATATTTTTTATAAGGAAAATATTGAAGAAAAACCTTTTTGGGAAGGCAGATGGTCTTTTGGAAAACTTAAAGATTTGGGTTCGGGGGTCGTTTAGGCATGGGGAAGGTATTAGCGCCCCACACCTCCTTTCTACTGAAAGGGAACCTTTAATTAAACGTGGTTTTAAGTGTTGATTTGAAAATACTTAAATTTGCCTCTTGATTTAACGAAAGTTTTGTTTGCGCGCGCCGACGAGAGTTAGCCGCTTTGGGTTTTTTGAAGGGAAAATGTTTTTAGTTTATTGTGCTCGACGGAGGATCCGCTCCTCACGTCTCTCGGTGCGATGGAGAAATCAAAGCTACGTAGTTCTAGGTTTTTGGTTTTTTTAACTTGTTTAGTTGTGAAAAATTTAGGCATTCATGATGATCAATTGAGCAAAGGCTCCAAGTGATCACCACTAGTTCCTCATTGTTAATGATTATGCAAGCAGAGGCTTCGCATGAAGCCATTAACAAAGTTTTTGATTTATTGAAAATAATTAGAAAACTTAGGCATTCATGATGATCAATTGAGCAAAGGCTCCAAGTGATCACCACTAGTTCCTCATTGTTAATGATTATGCAAGCGGAGGCTTCATGAAACCATTAACAAAGTTTTTGATTTATTGAAAATAATTAGAAAAATTAGGCATTCATGATGATCAATTGAGCAAAGGCTCCAAGTGATCACCACTAGTTCCTCATTGTTAATGATTATGCAAGCGGAGGCTTCGCAAAACCATTAACAAAGTTTTTGATTTATTGAAAATAATTAGAAAAATTAGGCATTCATGATGATCAATTGAGCAAAGGCTCCAAGTGATCACCACTAGTTCCTCATTGTTAATGATTATGCAAGCGGAGGCTTCGAGAACCATTAACAAAGTTTTTTGATTTATTAAGAAATTATTTGAGTTGAAAAAGAATTAAAACGAGAAAAAGGTGAAAATTGCAAAGTGGGGGTGTTATTAGTTGTAGGGGTGGTGTAATCGAACAGGGGTGTAAGCAAAGAAGCCCAATTACAGTAGGAGGCCCAATTAACGAAATTGGGCTTAAGTGATGGGGGGTTCTGCGCATGAATCAGGGGAGTGTGGGCAATAATCTGAATATAAAAAAAATAAAAAAATAAAATAGATTTTAGGAGACACTATAAATGGGCCAACCCTAAATACAAAACCCTAATTTTCTTCCCTCCCTTCCCTCCTTACCAGCTGCGCCGCAGCCATAAATGAGAGAGAGAGAGATCAGGTGAAAATTTCGCCTCCTTCCAGAGAGAGAGAGAGATTCGCGGATCTGAGGTGAGAGAGAGAGAGAACGAAGCGAGGGAGAGGGAGATCGGTGATGGTGGTTGTTTGGATCGGTTTGGGAGAGAGAAAACGAAATGAGGGAGAGAGAGAACGAAGCGAGGGAGAGAGAGGGACGGTGATGGTGGAGGTAACGACGGCTAATTCCACGGCAATGGAGTCGGTTTGCGTTGATGGTGGGTTTCAGCTTGGTTGTGAGAACGATTTGGGAGTGAGGTGGCTTCGGTTTGGGAGGGGAAGCTCTGCGGTGGTGGTGGTGGGGTTAACGGTGGATCGTGGGTGGAAAATGGGGTCTCGCGGAGCTTCACGGAGAAGGCGAAGCCTCGGCGACGTTTTCTGAGTTCGGTTCCTTTCTTTTTTTTTTCAGTTCTCTGCCTCCTCCTCTGTCTCTCCTTGTTTCTCTTTCAAAAAAAAAATTTCTCTGTTAACAGTTTCTAAATTGGTTTCCTTCGTTTTTATTTTTTGTTTCTGTGTGATTTACTGTTTTTAACACATATCAACATCTAATCTATTTAACACTAAAACACAAAATGATCGAAATTCAAACTTATTTTACATCACGAGATCATTAAAAGAGACTACACAACACATTTGTTTAGGGATTAAAACATTCACCAACGACTTTCTGATCACGACTGAAAGAACACGATCTATGTTGTGGACTGCTATTTGATAATCCTCTGTTTTTGTGTCTTTTTGTGCTCGAAAATCGCTTTTACGATCTCAAAAATTGTTTAGGTGATTAGGGTTTCATGTAAAACCCTAATGCTTTTTTGGTGATTTTTACTCGAAAATTGTGTACCCTTTGGATCAAGTAATTGATTTGCCTATTTATAGTTAAAAATTAGGTTAGGCATTTAATTACATTTGACTGGGTTTTGACTATTTTCAGTGCGGATCCAAGCCCAAGACTTGGAGAAGCATTCTTGGCACCCCAGATCTGCTTCTGCTGCTTCTTCTTTTTGTTATTTTTATTTTTGTATTTTCGAATTTATTTGTTTTTGTATATTTGTATTATTATTTTTGTATTTTTGGACATTTGGACATTTGGGACTCTTCTAAGTTGTAATAAAAATTAAATAGTATTTTTGACATTTTGGACTCTTAATAAACTAGATAGAATTTTTTTTTTTTGACCTTTTGGACTATATATATGCTCAAAATAAATTAACTGTACAAAAAGAAAAGAATAATAATAATAAAAAGAGTCTGGTCAAACACAAAGACGAGAACGGGCCAGACTAGACGAATACGCTAAAACGAGACTCAAAATAGAAGAAATGAGCTCATTACCTAAAAACATTACTTATGTACGACTAAAACGAAGAACGCACGATTTAAACAGCGTGCCTGCTTAACTTAAACAGTGGTACTTTGATTTAGTTGAGTTCCAATTCTTGAAATTGGCTTGAGTTAAGGGACGGACAAAATTAGGGTATTACAGTTCTTCAAGAACTCTATCATAAACAATAATCAAGGAAAATCATATTTCATTTGTTCTCCAGGAACTAAATCTCAAATCTAAGCGATGACAAAAAAAAATTATGCTTTGAGCAATCTTTCGTAGATGCATGAACATTTTTTCAGTTCTTCAAGAACTTATATCTCAAACTTTCACACGTTGGGCAATCCTACAGGATGCTTCAATACTTTGTTATTTGTGCAATCCTTCTGAAATTCATCAAAAATAGACAAACATGATATAGTTGTCTCTATGCAATCCAATAGGGATTCTTGAATGTTAAATTATCCGGTAATTCATCAAGAATAGAAAACACGATAACTATGATTTTGTGAGTTGCATAGCGACTGAACTAAATGTGGCATAAGCATAGTTACTTCTAACATTTATTTAAATGGATCGAGTAGATATTTTGAGTTAAGAAAAATATGATTTTAGAAATTAATAGAGAGAATAAATTTAAATATAAATTGGATTTTTTGATGAATTTTTTTTTTTTTACTTTTAAGTGGTGAAAATTGTAGTGCACAATAGTGGTGAAATTTGTGGCTCAAGATACATTATTATTGATGGAGATTTATATCCAATATATATTCCCAACATTCTTAGAGGACCCATTTTAGGGAATAGTAGTGGAAAAATGTGAACATACACAATGCACCCAATAATTATTAAATGAGAGATATTTAAATATTGATCGGAAATCAATCGTAAAGGAAATAAATTACAAGTTTATTGCATGTTCCCAATTAGAATTTAAAAATTATGATCTCATAAGAATTGCTCATATAATAAATTTTATACGTCTAACGATGGTTCTTCAAGACCATTTTATCAATGAATATATTCTACATGATATCAAATATCAATTCTATTAGATGTACAATACTCGTCAGATGCTTTCTAGATAATTCAGAACAATGAGCTCTTAGTGAAGTTAGACTAGCAAACAATCTCACAAACTTTCGGTTTTGAGTTGAAGACAAATTTATATGTGTCCATTTAGTTGATGCATCAATTATAATATTTTTGAGACAATATGAGAGCCTTTGTATTACACTCTTCAAGGTTCATGTTTTACAATATGAGAGCCTTTGAGACAAATTTATATGTGTCCATTTAGTTGATGCATATAAAATGAGTTTCGTGCTTGTAACGTATTATAAAATGAATCAAAAAAACCAAGATATAACAATATAAGAATATAGATAAAGGAGAAAAAGAGAAGAAAGAAGAGAATGAGAAAAGTAACTTACAATCAATATATTTCTCTTCTTGAAGATGTTGGAACTTTGACATTGTGTGAAATGAAAAAGTCTCACATTGGATAGAGTAGGCACTTTAAGAGTGTCTATAAGTGGGAACCTCATCGATTGGGTTCGGCCTCAATGGGTACCCAATTTTGTGGATGAGTGAGAACACACAAAAAGTAACCACCACACACGCGTGCGGCGCACCGCTGTCATTCGTCTGAAGTCTTGGTTGATAGCCTGCTTGCACAATTCTTAGCAGTGCCACGAAACGTCTTAAAGAGAGCGACCTAGTCCGTGACTCATCCCAGTAATCTCTTCGGCTTGATTTTGAAAACTAGTGTTGTTTGAGGAAAGTTCTGGTTGAGGAAAGACTTGGTATTTAAGTGTACTCATTGTGACCCACCTCTCTTTCCAGGGAACCTACTCGGATTAACAGAAGATGTCTTTTACAATGTTACAGTATACTCTTGAAGACAATCCTCATTAAACCATTATACTCTTGAAGATGTCCTTTACAATGTTACATAAATCCTATTTATAGGATATAAGTCTTGATACTTACAATAATCATAACAAGGAAAATAATTCAAATAATGAGTGTTTTCTAATATTCCTCTACTATGTAACTCTTGTAACACATGGACATCAATATTACTTTTTTTTTGTTACATAAATTTTAGGGTGAGAAGATGGCGCCCTAGTCCAAGGGAGGGAAAACTTTCGGGCTCTTTAAGCACTTACAAAGATAATTACATTTACCTCACCTCAAAATGACTAGTAGGAATTTGAACTCGGAATCTTCAAATACAAATTTTGTCATGCTCCACTAGACCAACCCCTTAGGGTTCCATATTACCATTGTTCACAACACATATGAATAACATTGTACATTTTAAAAAGACTTAAAAATATGTTTCGTCCCTGATAATATACATTAAATCCGGTTTTATCCCTGTAAAAGTAAAATTGTATGTTTCATCCTTACAAATATATGTTTTATCCAATTTAGTCCCTATAAAAATTAAATTTTAATTATTGTCCTTGCAAATATACATTTTATCCAGTTTGATTCTTGTAATTTGTAAAATATTTCATTTTAATCCATGCAATATGAGTGGCACAAGGGCTTAACTCAAATAATTTTCATATTACAGGGACCCAGTTGGATAAAACGTGTATTTACAGGAACGAATAACAAAATTTTATTTTTACATTGTCTAAACTTGATAAAACATACTATATTTGGAAGAACGAAACACAAAATTTTATTTTTAAAAAGACTAAACTATATCAAACACATATTTGCAATGACTAAACATATATTTAAACCTTTAAAAAAATTCTGGTTCTTTATTGTATACTTTTTTTGAGGCAACTCTCTGTATTGCTTTAAAATAGAGTTCCTCAGTTGTTTAAAATTTTAAAATTCATTTATAACTACAAGAATAATCTGAGTGACATTGACATTCTTTTGCTACAATTGAAATTATTAACGAAGACAATCACATTTATATATAAATACTTTTTTACGTTAAGAAAATCAAATTATTTATGTATTTTCCTGTGATTTTATAAAAAATTTTTGCCAATGTAAATCAGAATAATGTTTAGTTAATTACTCAAAACAATTTTATGAGATATTGTTCCTACCTTTTTCCAAGTGTAATATCTAGCTAGAACACAAGTATAAAGATAATGAACAATCGTAAAAGATAGTATGGAGTGAGAGTAAATTTGATGAATCAAGAAAATGTCTGATCCTTTTCTTTAGCCTCTCAGGGCATTATATAAAGTACATTATGTAATTTATGACAATAAGTACAAATATTGTCGTTGTGAGATTAGTAGAGGAATCATAGGGATCCTATTAAATGCATGATTGTCGCCGTAGTTGGCCATGTCCTGGGGTAGTGATAACCCTCATTTATGATGGTTATTACTTGCTTTCTAAGTTTGTTTTTAAGTGAATTTGTTAGCATGTTGTGTGAATTAGCTTGTAAATAAGTGTTTAGGTTAGAATTAATGGTGCATGGATGAATTGGTTTGAATTTGGCATATTTATGCCCTTTGTGCTTTTAATTGTGTTTTGTGTTAGTCTTTGCGACAGAACAAAAAAAGCGAAATGGTGAAAATGCGCTAGATGAGAGAGAAAGCTCAAGGGAATGCGGAAAACACGGAAATTGAGGCAAGGACAGCTGTCAGAGCTGGATGGCACGGAAATATATGACCTCATGTGGATTTCCCACAATTGCCCTTTAACCTAGGACGCATTTCCCAAAGAAGATATTTTTTAGAGTTGCGTGCAAGGAGACACTATATAAGCCAGCCTCCATTCCTCATTTAACCGGACTGCCATTGCTCTGCCGTCAAGAGGAAGTTTAGAGTTAGCTCCTCATAGCGTGCTTAGCTCACCTTTACCTTACCAAATTGATACATTGCTGAGACTATTGCGGTAGCAACACTGGAATTACAATTCTCTTTGTGGATTTGTACTTAGAAGAGCTGGACCAGATCTCAATTGTCACAATTGGAGCTCCTTCACTATTCTCTCTTTATAGTATCATTTCTTACCTTGAAATTTGTAATATGACTTCTACTATTTTGTTTAAGTTGTTTTCCATGTTTTGTAAGCTCAATATGAGCTAAATACTCATAGTTGAGATGTTGGATCTGATGTAGCTAGATTTATTATGTGATTAATGAAGTATGTTTAATGTTGTGCATTTTACCTTGTGTGCTATAATATTTCCATTTTAGAGTAGGATTGACCGTCTATTCTAAATAGCATTTATAAATTCAGAGATGGTTTGTAAATTAATCTCACAAGGTAATATGCGTAGTGGACATTAACGATAGATCTTGATGTTCCTTGCTTAACCCTAGAGATAGGAGAGCATAACCCATAAGGTGAATACTGCTGGTGCTCAAGCACCCTAGGAGGTACTTCTTTAGGGTTTAGAGATAAACTCTTGCAAGGAAACCTAGTGTGAAGTATTCGAGAGAATAACGTCTTATTGTTGCAGCACCTAATGTTGCAGCATTAAACATACACTTAATTGCATATTAATGAAGCTATTGAAGTGAATGCATCTCAGCTTGTTCTCATCACTGATTTCACATTACCCTTTACTTTAACTACTGTTTATGTTACCCAAAACTTGTGTGTCATTTACTTTCTTCACTAAATTGTTAATCAAATTAAACTTTCAAGATTAAGCTTAAATCCTTGTGGGAACGATCTCACTTACAGTCTATATTACTTGTTAGACAGTGTATACTTGCACTATTGTTTACACACAACAGGTAGACCGGCCCTTAAGAGGCATGGCCGATCATCGACTTCGTCGATTGCCAGCACCGAGTTGATCCATAAGGGAGGGCACCCTGCTGTGTTAAGTCCCTCGGTCATTGATAATGTGGCTGAGGCCTTTGGGTAATGGTTGGTCAGGCCGTGAACACCGCCCCTTGAGCGGCGAGCACATGGCGAGATGGCGCTTTGAAGAGAGATGGGGTTGAGTCGTGGTTATTGTTCTCTGGCTTCCCAAGCATTGGGCCGATGGTTGTTTGTCGGTGGATCAGGGATTGTGAATGATGGAACAGGCCTGATCCTTTGACTGTTTGACCCTTGACCCTTTCTTCTTGGGAGTTTCACTTTCACTGGTGTTTTTCTTTGTGCCGCCATTAATGCTCATCGTTGTAACTTTCCCCTCAACTCAGCTATAAAAGGGGAAGTGTTGTCTTCTTACGCTTCACTATCGCTTACAATTGCTGCTTCCTCCTGTGGTGAGATTGCTACTTCTTTCTTGAGTCTTCTGCGCAGTCCAATGGAGTTTGCTATTCTGGGATTGTCGGAAGGCTAAAGACGGGAGTTGTAGTTCTTCGGTAATTATGGATATTTGTGTGCCCTAGCTTCTCTAAGGGTCGTGGGATTGTGTAGAAGACTCAAGTCGTGGTGATGCCTGAAGGGTCAGGTTTCCACTAGGCGGGAACTGTTCCTTGGTCTTCTGGTGGAGGATCTACGAGGGAGTTTTGCTTGGGGTCGTCCTTTGTAAGGCTTCCAAGTTTTTCCCTATGGATAGTCCACCCGATCAAGGGGTACTGTGCACCTTTTATATCCATTGGCAAGGAAGGCTTTCGAAGACTTGCTAGGCTAGGGAGGAACCTGCAAAACAGAGAACGAAGAAGTTCCAGGGCTTGGTGGGAGGACCAATCGAAGAGTTTTAGCTTTTTAAGCAAATATTTCCATGTAATTGTTATGTAAAGATTTTGGTAATTAATGTGATAAATGTAATAAAGGTAGTTGTGTTTAAGTGACTTCCCTTTCCTTTTATTGTGTTGACTCCAATCTATTAATGTCGGGCTATCATTATCCCAACCAGGGCCCGAACCCGCCGAAGGTTGGGTTGACATGACTCTTGAATTCACATTGACTGATTTGGTGGGAGAGGTAATTATGAGTGTCCTTGGGAACTGTCTCATTTTAAAACGCTGCATTGGGGGTGACTTTTGGCAAAATCTGGGCCCTTAGAATTTGAAAAACGTATCGTCTAGACCGTTGATCGGCTAAGTGAGTTTTCACCGTTGGATGGAGGTGTGATTAATGGGTACCTTAGTAACTATTGTGTCCCTTCCTCTCCTTTTCCTTCCGTCTTCATTTCTCTTTATTTTCGGGTTCGTGGTGCTTCATTCCTCCTCCATTGTTCTTGTGAGCTTCATTTTGTGTGGCCTACTATCCTCCTTCTCTTGCTATCTCTAGTGTGGTTCTCCTTTGTTCCTACATTGTTCTTCTCTATACAGCTCGCCATTCAAACTTCTTCTAGTACGCATTCATATTTGGTCCTCATTCCTTCTTTGTTTGGAGTTTTTTCTGCTTCTAGGTCCTTGCCTGTTCTTTAATTTTTCCTGTAGGCATGTCAGTCATAGAAATAAGTAGCGAGAGTGAGGAAGAAGTTACCTATGTGTTTAGGTGTTCTAAACCTTCTTGTAATCACAAAAGCAGACACATTATGAATGCATTAAAGAAATTTGATAGTGAGTACTCCTCTCATTCGGCAAGATCAAATCAATCCTCCTCTTACGCACAAATGGCTGAAGATTACCAGTCCGGGTAATTGTGGAGCCACTCTCATGTAGGGAGTTCATGGATGGATTCAAGAGTGTTAGAATCTCATTATGGGATGGTTACTGCAGAGTCGGTCGCAGAGGTTCAGGGGTTGTTGTGCCACCCAAAGGATGAGGGTTCAGCAATAGCTTGATCAGTCTCACCGGATGAAGCGGTATGTGACTTGCCCGACCAATGGGACGATCCGTTTACATATGATACATGACTTTGTTGGATCACCTAAGTATCTGAGTCCCTTTCTCCCCTTATTATTGCTTAGTGCTTAGAATGGTGAACGTGGCCCCCCCGATTGCATCCCCATAGTTGGGGCTACACGCGGACCTTCAAAATTTTATGTGAGTGTCTTAACATCACAATCACGACTCAGAAATTCTTGCATTTTGTCCGCACACAAGTTAAGCGACCACAACAGTGGACCTCCTTGTGCAACCACAACCGACGCCCCTTTATGATTGCCTTTAGGAGTAGTTACAAACACTTTAGGAATGAGTTTTTTGGTTGGAAGCTAGACCGAATGATCCTTTTATGTTGGTCGACGAGACCATGAGGGAGCGTTTTCCCTCTACTAGACCTGCAACCTCGGTCCAAGTTTACAGTTGATAGGAGGGATCTGTGTGCTGGAGATCGGGTGGACGTGAATCGGATTTGGTCGTATATATGTGGAATCGGGGGGCTTAACCAGGGCGTCTGCTTCGATAGCTAACGTGGATGGTCTCGAGAGTTTGATCAGATATTTATGTTACATTCTCTCGCATTTTCCTTTTATTTCTTCGATTTTCTTGAATTAGGTTTTTCTCTTCTAGTAAATAACTATTGTGATCGTACCTTGATCACTGAGTGTCAATGTCGTTCGTTGCTCCGCTGTCCGGTTGTTGTAGATGAATGAGGACCGGTCTTGAGAGCACCTCGGGTGGTATCGGCAAAGACACTCGGCGCCGAAGTCGAGAGGTGTGCTAACGCGGGGTATCACTGGGTAGGAAAACGCACTGCATGCGTGTGGATGGAGGTGGTACTTATACCACTGGGGCGACCTGGCCGTTGCGAGAAATCCGGCCGGTCGCCGAGAATTGCGCACCAAGCCAAGGGCTTGGGCGTTCGCGAGATTGGGCCATCGCCCATTCTCGATCGCACCTCTCGGTATTGGCGATACACCCTGAGCGCTTGCCCCGAAGCCTAGGTCGCCTGTGGTGGGCCGAGGCTTGAATCGGTGCCCCAAAAGGTGGCGTATATAGACGTCTTCATTAGACATGGGTCGGTCGCTGCCGCCCGTATTGGTCGATCGCGCATGGCGTTTGGGATTCGACCCTGCAATTTAATGCGCAATGAATGAGGTGACCTTTGCGTTTCTCGAGGTGCCCTTTGGGATTCCCCATGCAACTGTTGGGAGGGAGCGCGAACAGCCGCGTCGCTTCAGATGCAGAGTCCCTTCGCCTGGTGGGTCCCTCTATAAATAGAGCACTTGGTCAGCACGATTTCCACACCGAAAATCACATATCTGCTGCCGACCGAGATAGCTGTTAGCGACCTGAAGAGCTATTGTGCGAAAGTCTGTCTGCCTCCTTTCTTCTCGAGTCTCCGCATTTCTAGGTATGCCGCTCTTCTTGGCTTTCTTGCTTTATTTGTTTAATTTCAGTTTCCACGCCTCGTGAAAGGGGAGGTGTCCGGTCGGGGGACGACCATGTCGCCCCCTTTTCTCGAGCGCGCTGGCTCGGTCGACCTGACGTATTTCCCTTTCATAGGTGGACCTGGCACGCAAGAAGCAAACCACCCTCATAGTCGGTGCCCCCATGAGGCTTGCGCGCAAAAATGGCTCAAATTTTTCACGAGAAGTGGAGCAAGTTGAGTCAGGGTCGTCCGGACCCTCCCAAGTTTTTGAGGTCCAACATATGCGTTCATTGTAACGCCCAAAATAATTTAATTATTTAATTAATTAAGTTATCTAAGGTTTGCAACATTTAATTAGGTTAATTAAATAGTCAAAGTTTATTTTATCTAAAAGGGGTCTAATCTATTTTAAATAGGATAACTAAACTCGATTTATTTTTATTTCAGGAGGTGGAATAAATTAATTGTAGGAGTGGGAATAAGGCCCAAGGGCCATTATTGGGCCCAATGGTGGTCATAAAACTTAGGGGTTCCTACACTAGGGTCTCATTACCCTCATTTTGAAAGAAAGAAAAAATAGAAGAATAGAGAGAAAGAAGGGGGCAGCGACGGCGTGAAGAGGGAGTAAGGGAAAGGAGGAAACTTCTTGAGTTCTTGATTGGGTAAGTGAGATTTTAGTCTCAATCTTCCTCATTTCTTTTCCCCATTCCATTTCTTTAAGTTCTATGGTCTCATTTGTGCCATTTTTGAATTTCATTTTCACCCAAGAGAGTGGGTATTTCGGCCTTGGCTGGAAATAGAGGGAGGATTGCTTCATTTGGTGATTTTTGGTGCTTGCTTGGAGGTTCTAGCTCACCCAAGGTTAGGGGATTCTCCACTACAATTATAATAGCTTGTAGGATATGTATTATGTATGGAATAGCTCTAGGATTGGCTTGATTGAGTGAAATTGATGTTGTTTATATGTTGATTGTTATGTT
Organism: Oxytropis ochrocephala; assembly: GCA_020916435.1. Classification (NCBI taxonomy): domain Eukaryota; kingdom Viridiplantae; phylum Streptophyta; class Magnoliopsida; order Fabales; family Fabaceae; genus Oxytropis; species Oxytropis ochrocephala. The sequence continues at coordinate 40,313,517 of CM037092.1, read as the reverse complement.
TGATGCCTATCTTGGTGATACCTTGTTGTTTGTTGTTGGAAGAATATGAGTTGTTAATTATGCATGTTGTATGTTTGATGAAATGTCTCCATTAGGAGGAGTATGAGAATATGGTAATTTAATGAAGTTGATTTAATACCTATATGTGTGTTGTTTATGTGGGAATTAAGTTGTTGGAGAAAAAATTAGGTTTGAAGTGGTTTGGTGAAAGTGTTTGGGGGGGAGGGGGCAAATGCATAGGCAAATGGCGCCTAGGGGCTGATTGTTCTGGTTGGACGTGTTCTGTGCAGGACAGGGGCGCCATTTGCTAGGCAAAGTGGCGCCCAGTTCACTGTTTGGGAGGTGGGCAGAGTGTAGGGCGCCAAATGCTAGGCATTTAGGCGCCTGTTGCTGAGTTGTGCAGGGGGGCTCCATTTGCTAGGCAAACTGGCGCCAGGTCCACTGTTTGAGGACACAGGGTATGCGTGCTGTGCAGGGGCGCCAATTCCCTGGAATTTGGCGCCTGGTGTGTGTCTGGGAGTGGCTGGCACGGTGTGCAGGGGGAGGGCGCCAATTCTCTGGGAATCTGGCGCCTGGTGTGCGTGAGTGCTGCTGGAATGTGGCACGGTATGGGGCGCCAAAATGGCTGCCCCTGGCGCCTAGTTGTGCGCCCTGTGCTTGGTGGTGTGCTAGATGGGGCGGCAAAATGGCTGCCCCTTGGCGCCTTGGTGCCCAAAATGTGTCTAAGTGATGGTTTAGTCCCTAAGAATTAATTTAATCCTTGGTGTGACAAAATAGTCCCTAAGAATTAAATTAATCCTTGGCGTGACAAAATAATCCCTTAGTGTCTAATTAATCCCAATATGCCAATATGAGTTCCAAAGTACCAACTTAATTCATAAAGTGTCAAATAATCTTTAAGTACTAAATTAGTCTTTGGTGTGTTAAAATGGTCCTTAGGTGGGATTTAGTCCATGGGTGAGATTTAATTTAATAAATAAGTTGTGTTGGTGAGGTGATAACAAAGTGGTGAGTAATACTTGATGTGATGAATTTATGGATGATGTGGGCTTCGGCCAAAAGCGGTGGGGGCTTCGGCCAAAGAGGTGAGTTGATAATTGATGTGATAAATTTATTATGTGGTGATGCATTGTCATGGTGTCACATAAATCATATGCATATAAAAGCGGTGATGTGGCTTCGGCCAAAAGCGGTGATGTGGCTTCGGCCAAAAGCGGTGATGTGGCTTCGGCCAAAGCGGTGGGTGGCCGACGGGGTTATTGAGGTGGTTATGGATCCACATGCATATTGCATACATGCATGTACTCATACATTCGTAGAATTCTTGTTGATGCTTAATTAATTCATTATTGTTGCTTGTTGGTATTCTAATTGAATGGTAAATGCCTTGCTTACTATGGATTGTTGTTGCTGGATGTTTTCCTAATATAATGCTTATCTTATTTGTTATTATTTATGTAAAGAGACTCACCCTAGCATTTTTATGTTGCTGCTCTCGTGGCGACAAACAGTGATTCTCGAGTGAAGGTGTCATGCCTTCTTGAGTCTTCGAGTCACTCGATTAGTGACACCGGGGATGGGGTTTTAGTATCATTATTTTATGTTATGTATTAAACTGATTTAGACTATGTATTGAGTATGTTGAACTCAGTTTTATTTCCGCTGTGCTGTGAACTGTTCTCTGGATTATTGTAAACATTAAACAGGTTTTTGAGGGTTTCAACCCATGTGGCTATGTTATGTATTTCACGCACTAGATGCGTTTGGATTTTTTAATACTCTTACATGATGTTTTTATTAAATGTAGCACTCCCGTTGAGGTGCGTGGAAAAGTTTTTGAAAACTCTGATTTTTATTTAAGTTAATTAGCCAATATAGAATGGGGTGTTACATTCATCAGAGGGCACTTCGTCGTCCGGCCGCTCCAGCGCTTCTTCTTCTTGTTCGAGCGACAGTGTTTCGCTCTCCACCTCGACAAAATCATGGTCCCCCCGCCACTGCCTCAATCTACCGCTCGGGATGATGAGGGAAGTGACAGGCCGGTCAATATAGAGGGTGACGAAGATTCGGCCGACGTCGCCCAAACCGGTCTCGGGAGCCTACACGACGAGGTGATTGATTTGGATGCTGATCCTCGTGAACCTGAACCAATTCGAGATGACAGCAGGGCGGCCGATGTGGAACCGGCCGGCAGACTCGAAGAGGCTGGCGAGGCCGCGGAGCAAGCCGGCGATCAAACAGAGGAGAATGCCGAGCCGATCTCCGCTATTGACCCGGCGGACATTTCCTGGGTATCCGAGAAGATGAGGGCCTTTAAGAGTTTCATCACTCCGGACCACCATTCCTTGGAAGACCTGCAGGCCCTCTTCACTAAACCGGGATGGAAGGTGAAGGGTGTGCAGGACGACGAAAACATTGCGACCGTTGCTACAAATGTGAAGTTCACCATGCACCGGGTCGTTTTTGAGAAGATGGAGATCGTCCCCCCTTTTACTGCACTGCAGCGGGACATCTTATGCCATCTGGGGGTCGCTCCCTCTCAGCTGCATCCCAACAGATGGGGATTCATGAAGGCCTTCGAGCACCTCTGCGACCGGTTGGGCCGAATGGTGTCGACCCAACTTTTCCTTACTCTATTTGAACTGAGTTGGCACGGCGAGTATGGTACCAACATGGCGCGGAAGGAGCAGGTGTCATTTAAAAACCAAAAATCGTTCCCCCGGAAATTCTTCAAGGCCTATTCTGATTCTCTGTGGCTAATTTGGAAGAATCGCATTTACAGGTCATTCTCGATGTAAACGCCGCTAAGGACATCGTAGAGGTCTTCCCGGACGGCAAAGCAGGAGTGCCCTTCTTTCCCCTCGCTTGGCCGGTGGCTCACTTTATGTAGAAATCGAGCGAGTACACTTTCGCCGTATATCGTTGGACGAAGAAGACACGATTACCCTAGGCATGATTACCGAGTCCGTCGATCTGTTTGCGCACGTAACCCCGAGGGAGACATCCCTTGTCGTCCCTTTTTCCTGTACAAGGGAGAGAGATTAATGTCCGAACTCGGTCGGTCTAGTCCTCATTTTTGCTCTGATTTTGTTCATTTCTTCTCTCTGGCCGACCGGCTAACACTTATGTTTCTTTGCGGGAAAGACTCTCAAAATGTCGGGCTCAGACTAATCTTGAGAAGCTCGTCACCTCCAGCGGGCAAAAGAAAACTTCTGCTACCGAAGCTACACCCCAAAGACACAGCACTCCTCGTCCCGACAGGAACGCTGGCGGAGGACCCCATGGCAGAGATGGGCGCACCCCCATCAAGCGGCTGAGACAAGAAGAGAGCGGGTCGAGTCTCCTATCTTTGAGGTGGAAGACTTGACTGAGGAGGATTATGAGCGCTTCAAGAAGGACCCTCTAGACGTCTGCGGCGACCTGTGCAAGTCGGCCAGCAAGGTGCTGAAGACTATGAGGACCAATCAATCACGTAAGTTTTGCGATTCTCTTGTAACTTAGGGATCTAGATCGTTCGTTGACCCTTGTTTTCCATTTCAGGTGCTGAAGCTGAGAAGGATGCGGCCGAGCAGAGGCTCAAAGAACTCGAACCTCAAATCGCCGCTCTGGAGCAGACCAAGGCTAAGCTGGTGGCCGCTGAGAAAGATAAACAGCTGGCGGTGGAAGATAAGACCAGAATGGCGGCCAGGAACAAAGAGCTTGCGGACCTAGTGAAGTCCCTCAAGGCCAAGGTTGCTCTCTTTGAGGAGGATAAACAGACTGCTATCAACACTAAACTTGCTGAGGTGGCTGAAATGGCCAGAGGAGCGGCCGTCTTCCTATTCGACAATGTTGTCTCCCAAATGAGGTTGTTCAATGTCGCGGGGTATTCATTATGACAGCAAAGTCGTAAGGCCTGAGCACATGGTTGAGGGCGATGAGATCGTGCTGCCCCTCAAGAAAGATGATGATGGCAAAGTCCTGCAAAAGAGAACGGTCATCTACCATCGCCAAAAGTAGTCTTTTTCCTTTGCCCGCCTGCGAGCGGTGTATCGTTTGTAATCCAAGTACTTTTACTCTGCTTTCGAGCGGATGAATATTTTGGGCACTCGGCTTTGACCGGGCGTCTCGTTTTGTGATGAATTACGCTTTTTCGTTTACTTGCTTGTTTAATTCATTCGTTCAAATTTGTTTACATCATTCGTTCTTGGCCAATCGTTGGCGCGCTTTTAGATCTTTCAAGACTTCGCTTTAGGCGATCGTCGCCAATATTAATCTTTTAAAGCACTCGTTGTAGAAGTCGCTCGCGCCTACTCGCTAATGGTCGTCGCTTGACCCTTGGGTCATTCGATGACACTCGTTTTAGGCCGTTCGACGGCACTCGTTTTGGGCCAACTCGGTGGCTCTCGTATTGGGCCAACTCGGTGGCATGTTTGGGCCATTCGAGGCCTCTCGTTTGCGCCATTCGATGGCGTTTGGGCCATTCGAGGCCACTCGTTTGGGCCATTCGACGGTGCCTCGGTCGCTCTACTGCTACGCGCATGGTGAGCGACTGGAGATACAACTTTGCATGAAATTAAAACACAAGTGAAATTTTAAAGGACGGGCCTCTGTAAAAAACCCCAGTGGGGAAAAAGAGTGCCCGCTTAACATTTATTCATTGAATTTATTCATCGGTTACAAATTGGTGTACTAAACGTAGTACTGCCTGAGTTTGTCACTGTTCCATGTTCTTGGGATGGTCGCCCCATCCATGGTCTCTAGTTAAATGCGCCCGTCCGCCGGTCTTGTTGGCGACTCGATGCAGTCCTTCCCAATTAGGGGCGAGTTTCCGCTTGGCGGCGTTCGTTCTTGTTGCCAACATCGCGACGCTGAGGACCAATCGTCCGATGGAGAAATCTCTTTTCTAAACACACGGCGTTGTACACGGCAAATGACCTTCATTTAATCAACGCTTCCTAAGGGATGCTTGGGTGCCAGCTTCTTCAACGTGTCCAATTCTTCTCGTATAGCCCGGTCGTTGTCGACCGCTGTTGGGGGATTGGTTGTTCTCTAGTTCAGCTCACTCATCTCTATGGGAATCACATCGTCAGTTCCGTAGAAAAGTTTGAAAGGCGAGTCCCCGGTCGACGAATGGGGGGTCGTTTTATTCGCCCAAAGGACGGAATGCAGTTCTTCGGCCCAGTTTCCCTTTGCTTCATCAAGTCTTCTCTTCAACGCACGCAGGATGACTTTGTTGGCCGCCCGACAGTCGTTAAATCGCTGTGGGTGTTCGGCCAGAAGTGAAATCTTTGTTTCACTCCTAAGCCGGCCAACATCTCTCTGAACTTCTTGTCCGCAAACTGGGTACCGTTGTCTGTTATGAGTTGTTGAGGGATTCCGAACCGGGCCAAGACATTCCGACCGAAGAACTTGTTCACCTTCGCTGAGGTTATGGTCGCCAGGGGCTCGGCCTCTATCCACTTCGTAAAATAATCAACTGCCACGATCAAGAATTTGAACGGCTCGAGGCAGTGGAAAGGGACCTAGCAAATCCATCCCCCACCAAGCGAACGGCCAAGGTGAGGTGAGACTTTGCAGCTCCGATGAGGGGGCGAAGTGAACGTCTGCATGCACTTAGCACTTTTTGCATTTCTGCACCAACTTCTTGGCATCTTCGTCCATGGTCGGCCAGTAGTAGCCAGCTCTGAGCGCTTTCTTTGCTATGGACCGACCGCCCTGATGGCCGCTACACAACCCCTCATGAATATCCCTTAAGACATGGTCGACTTCGACCGACGAAAGACATCTTAGTAGCGGGGATGAAAAGTCTCTTCTGTACAACTTCCCTTCGATTACGGAATATTTGGTAGACCGCAATCTCAGGGTCATGGCCTGCTTTGGGTCGATCAGCTCTTCTCCCGTCGTAATATAGCGCAATATTGGAGCGATCCACTCTTCTTCCACTTCAATTGTGAGAGCGGCCAAGGTCTGACTTGGCTTGGTTGAGACGCTCGGCCGAGTCAGGGTTTCTTGGATCAAGCTTCTATGGTTGTCGGGGGTCTTTGTGCTGGCCAACTTCGACAGGATGTCAGCTCGGACGTTTTCGGTCCTCGGCACGTGCTTGACCTCTGCCCAGTCGAATTGCCGGAGTAGTTCCCTAACTTTGGCCAGTCGAATTGCGTCATACAGTTCTTGGTTCTGGGACACGACCAGCAGGGAGTCTGAGTGTAATTCGACTCGATCGACGTTGAATTCTTTTGAAGCAGTTGGAGAACAGCTTGGGTAACGTGCTCCGGTAGAGGCTCCATGATCCCGGCTTCTGCCAGCTCGGCCGGGATTTGTTGGTGTGGCACCAGCTGATGTACTTGTTCCAAGATCGGTCCTCGTCCGCCCTGAACCGAGGGCTCTTGACGAGGATTGCCTTGGGATTCGTGAAATGATTCTGAGCACGCCTGCAGGTTTCTTTGCGACGAACGTCTTGTCCGGTAGGGTCGTGTTGCGTCGATGCCCGCGTAGTAGGTCTCTTTGGAGCCATGTTTGAGGTAGGATAGCGCTTGGGCCTCCCACTGTGGTCGCCAATTGATCGTACCTTGATCACTGAGTGTTGATGTCGTTCGTTGCTCCGCTGTCCGGTCGTTGTAGATGAATGAGGACCGATCTTGAGAGCACCTCGGGTGGTACCTGCAAAGACACTCCGACGCTCGAGTCAGAGGTGTGCTAACGGGCAGGGTATCACTGGGTAGGAAAAACGTATCTGGTACTGTGGATGGAGGTGGTACTTATACCACTGGGGCGACCTGGCCGTTGCGAGAAATTCGGTCGGTCGCCGAGAATTGCGCACCAACCCAAGGGCTTGGGCCGTTTCGCTGGATTGGGCCGCTGGCCCATTACTTACTGCACCTCCTGGTATTGCTGATAAACCCCAGAACATATTGTGAATGTGTTTGCAAGGGATCACGAAATGTCTTTGGTTACCGTTGAAGAGAGAAAACAGATTCGGGATGAACAGAGGCAGAAGCAAGGATATTAGGCGGGTCCGGAGGCTGCAGTATCATTGTTGGATGCGGAGGAATGCCTCCCTGGTGGATGGTAATCCTATCAAGGCTCGGTCTGACCCCTCTACTCATCCCCCTCCCCAAAGAAGATAAAAACGGATTGTAAAGGTAGCGTTTCGGTTCAGATGAAGGCCAGTGGTGAAGAACGCTTTGGCCATGACGTCTAGAAGCACCTTGGTTGTCGCGTCTGAGCCCGGTCCTCAGGCTGGGGGCGAGGCTCTGGATGATGTCTCTTGGCGTCGTCATCTGAAGTGCAATAAGAAAAGTGATGGGAGCGTTGAGGGGCCTGTTCGGACTGCTTGAGACACACAATATGTAACATCCCAGACCGCTTCTAGAACTATTGACTGCCCCCACGAACCAACACGAGTCTTTTCAGCATGCTTTGTCCTCACTTGGATGCTTTCCGGAAAACTTCCCAGAAGGTCACCCATCCCACTACTACTCCAAGCCAAGCACGCTTAACTATGGAGTTCTTATGGGATGGGCTCCCGAAAAGAAGATGCATCTTGTTGGTATAGGTAGTCCAAATCAATTATTTTTTAAGTCTTCCTTCAACTGCATGCAGTCCCATACCGCATGACCCTCGGGATCCCTCTCATTCCGGTGTGTATTCGGTTTATTCAGCGCCCGCCGCTTTGAAGCCGCCAGGCAGCCGCTCTTTGTCATGCCACCTTTTTGGGCACCGGCGATCACTCCCGCCCTCGTCGGCCGGATGTCACATGCCCACTGGCCTTCCGCTTGGTTCGCCCTCGAACCACACCGTCATCGAGAGAGGTCTCGCTCTCGATACCATTTGTAACATCCCAAACCGCTTCTAGAACTATTGATCGCTTCACGAACCAACACGAGTCTTTTCAAAGATGCTTTATCCTCACTTGCATGCTTTCCTAAAACTTCGGAAGGTCACCCATCCCACTACTACTCCAAGCCAAGCACGCTTAACTATGGAGTTCTTATGGGATGGGCTCCCGAAAAGAAGATGCATCTTGTTGGTATAGGTAGTCCAAATCAATTATTTTTAAGCCTTCCTTCAACTGTACCGTCCCATACCTGCACAGCCTCAGGATCCCTCTCATTCCGGTGTGTATTCGATTTATTCAGGCGCCCCTTCGCTTTGAAGCTGCCAGGAGCCGCTCTTTGCCATGCCACCTTTTTGGGCACCGGTGATCACTCCCCGCCCTCGTCGGCCCCGGATGTCACACAATACCCGGTCGACCGAGTTCTTCAGTCGGCGCTTGTTTCCAATGATGCCAACAAGGTTGCTGCCATGGGTTTTGGCCAGACCATGGTTGTTGTTACAATATTTGGGCCTCAATGCTTGCTCATCATGCAGAGAGTTCCTTTTGTAAAGCCGAGAGGAGTGGGATTCTCTAAATCAAGACATGCAAAAGTGGGATGAACGTAAGAAACAACTGGAGAGTAAGGTGACTAGCTTGGGTGAACACAAGAAGAATCTTGCAGTGAGATTTGAGACTACTAAAACCGATCTGAGTAGAGCCCGGGAGGAGCTGGAGAAGGCTCAGGAGGATCTAAATAAGGCCCATACCGAGGTTTCTGAATCCAAGGTGGCCAAACATTTGCTCAAGGAGGTTGAGGAATTGACGACCGGAGAGGTGCTGGAGTTTGACAGGGGTTTTAATACTACTTGGCACTGTTGCAGGTATTCTACCCAGAAGTTGATGTTTCCAAGTTCGATCCGGACTAGATATTCACTGATGGCCGAGTTGTTGATCAGGTGGGGGTCGGTAATCAGAAATCATCAACCGAATCCGAGGGCAATTCTCATGCTGGAGACCTGGACTTGGCGGCTTTGGACCATGTCCTCAAAGATGATGCTTTTCCGGAGAAGATTGCAGATTTGGAAGCCACTCTTTAATTTCCCACATTTGATAGTTTTTTGAAAATGGAATGTAACATGCATAATATTAATTGCCATTGGTTTTGGTTGGCCACTGTTTTAATTTTCTGCATTTGTCTTCATCTTGCTTTGCTTTATTGGTTTGTTTGCTTTATTTCGCGTTTTGTGCTTTTGAATAGCCGTTTATTTGCCCAAGGGTTGTATGTCGGCTTTCGCTCGGTTTACACTTGTCGGGTCTTTTCTATTTGGCTTTGCATTGTGTCGAGCTCGTTGGCTTTGTTTGGCGAGCGCATTAGCTTCCCCTTCACAATGGGAGCTCCAATTTGGTTCGGTAAGAATGTTATCCTATGTCATCAGATAGGTTCGCCCAAGGGTGGTGCGTGGCCTCGTCGGCTCCGCTCTCACCTATCGAGTCTTTAAGTCTTTATCGCCCAAGGGCAACGTCGAGTCGTTGCTCGGTTCTTGCCTGTCGAGACTTTTTATTTCGGCACATTTCTTATATTCAAATCATTAGTTCTATTTACTAAATAATATGGGGGTGCATTTGGGGCTTTTATATTGCCGCATACAAATAGTATGTTTATTGAAGTGAGATGACTTTGGGAAACAGTTTATGCATGTTCAGCTGTAATAGAACTGAAGGTTAGCGATGTTCCATGATTTGGGGATGTTTCACCGTCAAGTTTCTCTAGCTTAAAAGCTCCTTGACCGACCACGTCTCTAACTCTAAAGGGTACTTCCTAGTTGGGGGACAGCTTCCTCGTTGTGCCGACCCAACTTTATTGTCGTAGGACTAGATCATCGAAAAAAAACATCTCGCCTCGACCTTGGAATTATATCTTTTTGCTGCTCCCGTCTTAGCAACTTCTTCTTTGACTTTTGCCAATTCTATGACTTCATCCAACAGATCCAAATTAGCTCTGAGTTCATCGTGGTTTGGCACCCTCTCGGTCATCATCCTCCTAGGGCTAGGTTCCAGTATCTCGATCGGTATCAAACCATCGCTCCATAGCAAGAGTGATATGAAGTCTCCCCTTTTGATGATTGGGGAGTGGTGTGATATGACCATAGCAAGAGTGATAACTCTTCAGCCCAGTTTCCTTTTGCTCCATCGAGTCATTTCTTGAGCCCATTCAAAATAATCTTATTGGCTGCTTCGGCTTATCAGTTTGTCTCAGGATGTTCAACCGAGGTGAATGCTTGACATATGTTCCAAGTGTTGCAGAGATCGACCACCGCTTGTGAGGCGAACTGGGTGTCGTTATCGGTCACTATGGTTGTTGGGATTCCGTACCGACAAATGATCTTTTTCCAGTAAAATTTCTTGACTTGTTGAGATGTGATTGTTGCGACTGGCTCTACATATATTCACTTTGTGAAATAGTCAATAGCCAACAACAGAAATTTGACTTGTCCGGGCGCCGGAGGGAATGGGCTGAGGATGTCTACTCCCCATATGCAGAAGGGCCAGGCTGAGACGACCAATTGCAGGTTGGTTGGTGGTTCCTTCGTTATATCCGCGTGTCTTTGGCATTTGTCGCACGTCGTTCTTGTGACACTCTCTACCCCGTCATGGAATTTTAATGACTTAAACAAGAAAAATAATCAAATCAAAGTTTTGTCCAACATAAAACTTGAATTCAATGGGATAAAATTATCACATTCATAAACTTGCGGAAAAATAAAACAAATGCACCAAATTCTAAATAAAGAAAATAACCCAAATTCCCAACGTCACAACGGCTCAGAGTTGGCCCTTATAAAGTACATCGAAAAAATAAACTTTCATTCAATAACATAAACTAGCTAATCATAACTATGAATAACTCCAAGAGCATAATCACTTCTCGGCTCCATCAACGTCAACACCAAAGAGTACATCATACACCCAAACAGCACTTACAGTAAGTGAGATAAATAAACAATGCACCTTATAACAATAACTTTGACAGAACAACTAAGCATCACATTGTAGCGTTCATGAGAACATACACTATTAACAATAATTATACATACTATTATGTGTAATGATGTATCACTAAGACTATAACTATATGCATGTGAACCTATCTACAAAGAGGCCATGATACCTTGACCGTTTCAAAATACTGTGTCCGTAATACCTCAATGACAACAGGACCGAGATACCATGCCCTACTAACAACGACAACAATATGACCGAGATAACATTCCCGAACGTGATACATTGCCGATTATGCCCTACTAACAACAACAATAACAACGATAGGATCGGGATACCATGCCCGAACGGGATAACTTGCTCGATAATTCCCTACTAACAACAACAAGTGTAAGACCGAGATACCATGCTCGAACAGGATATATATCTTGCCCGATAATGCCCTACTACCAACAAAACAGGAATATGAGGACCGAGATACCATCCCCGAACGAAATACCTTGCCGATAATGCCCTACTGACACAACAACGACAATAACTTAACAAATGTAGTATCTAGTGGAATACTATTTAACAACAACAACACGATACAATAACAACAACAAGAACTTAACAACTCTAGTATCTAGTGGAATACTTTTTAACAATAACATCAACAACAACAGCAATAAAAATACCAACAACTTAACAACTTTAGTATATGTTGAAATACTACTTAACAATAATAGCAACAATAACTTAAACAACAACAATAACAACAACAACAACAACAGTAACAACTTTAGTATCTTATTAAAGTAATTATAAAATTAACCAATTGATAACGTGTTATAAAATTAACCAAAACAAGAATAAGATAGTACCACTATAATAGACCATAGATGAATAACAACTAAACAAAGAGAAGAAGAGAATGGGAGAAGGAGAGATTTTTCATTCTACTCTTGAAGGTCACTTTTACAATGTTACATGAGTCCTATTTATAGGACATAAGATATGTAAGTTACAAGCATATGGATGGTCTACCATTATGTGTCATAAGCATCTTATAGAATATGAAAGGACTAAGGGAGATGAGGAGATGGACATCCACAAATATTCATAACACTCCCCCTTGGATGTCCATTGAGGATATGCCTCATTAAAACCTTACTAAGAAAAAACCAGGTGGGAAAAAATCTTAGTGAAGGAAAAGAGTACAATATCCTTTATGTGGAACCGCCTCGTTAAAAACCTTTCCAGGAAAACCCAATGGGACAAAACCGTGGAAAAGGAAAAAAGAGTACAGTTTTCTCCCCCTGTTTGAAGCATCAATTAAGAATATTGATACCAATATTTTCTCCCCTGACACATTTGAACCAATATACACTGTGATATATATCATCCTTTTCGTTGAGCTTTATCTTCAATGCCCCTTCCTTGAATTGCTGGTGCTTGAGTCTGATATGAAGAACCAATAACCATAGATTGCTTGTAGATTATAATGATGTTTCAATGTCACCATATGTTGAAAATAGTAGGTTTGGATTTTGACTTGATCTGGGTCAAAACAAATACCTTGTATCTGCATGATTAGTTTTATGAACAGATATGCATAAAATAATTGCTTCATCTGTCTCATGAAAATATAAAAACAAATATATTACGCTCTGTTCTAGTACATTTTGATTGTTGATAAATTCTATCTCACTAAGTATAAAATAATACTATCACATCAATTCATATGACATTTAGTGATTTGCGCGCACTAATTTAAAGTCTTCGAGACTGTAATATTTGCTATCTTCTTGACACACACATCATGTACTCAATAGATATAATTTATCATCATTCACTTAGCTAATTGATCGATCTGCAGGTCGAGAAAAAACTTTGTTTCCCAAAAATATTTATTTTAAGATATTTCTCTATATCTTTTATCCTTCTAGGATTTTCTAGGTGGAGATCTATTTAAGGTTCAAACTCCAAATTCATCAAATATAATTTGAAGTCATTTTCTAGAATTCTTTCTTTGAGCAAGCTATAGTTTTTGAAATCTCTTCAAGAGTTCCAATAATAGTAAATTCATTTCTAGATCTTTCCATAAAACTAAATGGACAAATCATGTCTTCATATAATTATTACTATCAAATGAGCCATACAAATAAGTTGTAACACATCCATCATATGTAAATTGAGTCATTCATGTGCTAATAGACTAAGTATTAAATATTACTTACATTCACTACAGGTGAATTTTTCTTCAAAATCAATGTTAGGGTTGTGAGAGTACTCTTGAACAACAAGCCTAACTAGCTTTACATCTTCAGGTGTACAGACTACAAGTTGAAAAACTTTTTGCTTTGCAAAGCGAGCTTAGTGAACTTCAATTGATCTTTTCTATTTTGGTCAATCATTGTTTTGTCTAAATTCTTGTTAGACATTAGTTCATGATCCTCTTCATCACTTATCACATTTAGTGCTATATTATACACATCAAAATTGTCAACGTTGACTTTGTTTCGGTTCCTTCATATTTCATTGTTGACATAATTTATTGAGATCTCATTTCCGAAAATTTCAGGTACCTGACCAGTTCTTCTGGAACTTGAAAATTAATTATGTCAAATTACTCGTTTTGAGTTTTCATATCCTCTTTTGGGCCATCTTGCTTTTAAGCTCATTTTCTTGTGAGAAGATTTGTATTCTTTGGAACCGACCAATCTACATGCTTCATGCATGGTTCAGAGTCATTTGCAATGTTTGAGTGTCCAATAGGGACATCAATTTATATTTGAGTATTGCAGCTGGTGAATAATTTGCTAAATTTTGCAAATGAATTATTCTTTGAACTTCTGATTTACATTGGTTTCTAGGAGGATCAAGATGATAAAATAATAATTTATTTCACATAATACTCATTTCCAGCTGCTTATCTCTCCCCCTAATGTTGGGAAAACTAATTCACCAAAATGATAATATTGAGCTATAAATACATCTCTGATTATTGGCTCAACATATTTTATCATGGATGGAGATTCATATACTCATGTATTCCCAACATTCTTTAAGGATCCATCTTATTACATTGTGATGGGTTGACTATTGCATGCACAACACATCAACAATATCTTAGATGGAAAACATTAGGTCATTGACCAAAAATCAATTGTAAAGGGGAGAAATTACATATGATAACATGTTGGCTTGATGCGTATCAATGTCTCTGTCTACAAGATTTCATGTTCCCAAGTAGAAATTTTGGAAGTTCGATTTCATAGGTATTAGTCATATAATTAACTTTAGGTGTCTAATGAATGGTTCTTCAAGACCATTATATGAGTGAACATATGCTTTGTGATGTTCAATATAAACTCTAATAGTCATAAAATACTTATCAGATGCTTTCAAGATAATTCACATAATGAGCTCTTACTCGAATTAGTTGAGCAAAGAGTCTCACAAACTTCTAGTTGTGAGTTGATGACAATTATATTTATGTAGCCATTTAGTTGATGCATCAATTAAAATAATAAAATATCTAAATGGCTCATCTGATTGGTGTATCTGCAGACAAACATCACCTTAAGCACATTGTAGAAATGTGTTCCCTCAAATTCTCCACTTCCTTTAGGAACTGGTAATACACAAAAGTTAATAGATTGAAGAATCTACAGGCTCTTCAATACAAGTTCTCAAAGAAAATTCTTAACTATTTTTTGCATCATAAAGACCCGGGATGGCCCAACCGATCTTGCCAACGACAAACAATCCATAAACTTCCGGTTTAAGTTAAGTCTCATGATATACAAACATTGGAGATTTATCTCGATAGGATATATCCACTTAGATGAATATCCTTGAGACTCAATTAGTTTCTATGATATTTAAGAGAATATAATACAATTTAATGTGTAAAAACTTTGTTCTTCAAGCTAGGTAACAATATAATTAGCTCTTCTACATCTTTCACTTACATTTGCAAACTTTTGATTGCAAGTATATAATAGGAACTTACGCCACCTTATGACTTCATATCATAACTAGATAGTGCACGTAGTTTAGACTATTAAACTTCAGGTTTAAAACAACATTTTCTTTTCTTTTATAAGTGCATAGCAAACATTTAGTTTGCCATAGCATAATTTTAATGTCTCTCACATATATTTAATATGAGAATGATATTAAACTTTGATCACTTAAGTAGCAAAAAATAAAACTTCTAACTGATGTATATAACAGAAGTGATTATTTATAAATAAAAAATTGGCGGTACACATATTTTCTTTTTACATGTTTATATGGAATTCCAAGTTTGAGAAAGAAAATAAGTTACATTTTTCAATAATCCCAAAATACTGAAATCATTATTAGGAATAACAAATGTCATTACCACAAATATATATATATATATATATATATATATATATATATATATATATATATATATATATAAAAAAGAAAACAACAACACCTTTGTTAGAAAAAAATTGAAGAAATTAACTGTGTCAAAATATGTTACTTCATCATTATATACTTGAAAAGAGAATTGAGCACCATTATAAACCCAAATTATGATGATGAAAATCTACAGTATGAATGGTCATAATCATTCAATTCGGAGAATAAAGTTCAATTTTTATGTGACATTTTATATTTTAATAAACAACCAATCTTTTGTTCAACCAAATTATGTCTTAAACTTTCAAAATATTCTTGAAAGTATTTTCTCAATTTTGCTACTTCAAAAGTATAATTGTGAGAACGTAGAAATAAATTACTTGTTTTTCTCAATTTTCTTTGTTTCAAAGAATACTAGATCAAGTAATCTTACAAATTTTAATCACGCTCTAATGGTGGTTCTTCAGGAACTTGACCATAAATCTAACATATTTTGGGGGTCAAAAATATTCGAAGAAATCTTTTATAAAGGATGATGGTAACATTTATTTTACCAAAGATCATAATCACAACTTTTGTTGTAACCCAAACTTTTAGTTTAATTCATTCTCTTCTAGGAACGAAGTTCAATCAATTGAGTGGTTTGTGATTATTCTTTCAATCACAATATCATATAATCTTTATTCAAAAAAATTTATTGAAAATATTTTCTCATTTATGCTACTCCAGGAGCATATTCAATTATAATCACTAATATTTCTTTGATTCAATTATACTAAGATCAAATTAATCTTTTAGATTATATTCATGGCCTAAAAGTTTGGTTCTTCAAGAACTTTATCATTAACAATGACCAAGGAAAATCTTATTTCAATTGTTCTCCAGGAACTAATTTTCAAATCTAAGCGATGACAAAAAAAAAATATTATGCTTTGAGCAATCTCTCATGGATGCTTGAACATATTTTTTTCCAGTTCTTCAAGAACTATATCACAAACTTTCACACTTTGGGGAATCCTATAGTATGTTTCAATATTCAGTTATTTGTGCAATCCTTCTAGGTTGTTTGAATGATGAATTCTTATGGAATTCATCAAGAATAGACAATCATGATAATTGTTTTATGCAATCCAACAGAGATGCTTGAATGTTGAACTCTTCGGGAATTCATCATGAATAGGCAAACATGATAATTATCTTTATGCAATCCAACGGGATGCTTGAATGTTGAATTCTTTGAAAATTCATCAATAATAGAAAACATGATAACTGTGGTAGCTAAATAAAATTCTCCATAAGTTTCTATACTAGAAATATAAAAGATTACATGATAAAATAAAAGCTATGAGGAAGAACATCATAACATGAAACTAAGTTAGATTAAAGGAAAAAAGTAGAAGAAAACATATCTTAGCAAATTAGCCTCCAAGTTGATTAAGCCATCGTTTTGGTAGAGCTTCGTGCTGATAACGTGTTATAAAATTAACCAAAACAAGAATAAGATATTACCACTATAATAGACTATAGATGAATAACAACTAAACAAAGAGAAGAAGAGAATGGGAGAAGGAGAGATTTTTCATTCTACTATTGAATGTCACTTTTACAATGTTACATGAATCCTATTTATAGGACATAAGATATGTAAGTTACAAGCATATGGATGGTCTACCATTATGTGTCATAAGTATCTTATAGAATATGAAAGGACTAAGGGAGATGAGGAGATGGACATCCACAAATATTCATAACAAGTATCTTATTAAAGTAATTATAAAATAACAATAAAAATCATTGGGAATCAATTATTAATTTATTTAGTCTCTAACCAAACATCATTTAACGCAACAATTCAAGACATAAAATTTGACACATTAACATACAATATATAATTTCACTATTTCTATTGAATCAAGCACTGCAACACTATCAGTCACGTTCCAATAATCATATTAATTTCTATTAACACTATAAGTAACTTTTCTCATCACAATGGCGACGGTACTAGTTCACAAAAAGCCGCGCGAAGTTTAGGGATCATGGGACATCCCTATTGCTCATTGTCTCACATACTCACTACTAAAGAGTCAAACTACCACATTACCTTGATAAAAGAAATTGGGTATCAACAAGGGCCAAGAGAATCTACTTGTATCGACAATTCAACAATCAACGGGCACGAAGAAAAATCCCCAGATCACATAGAGAGTAGAATATGACTGAAAAATAATAGTAATCATAAACTAGTTACTTTAGAATTTTTGAGACTGAAACGGAGTCCAAATGAACAAAATGAATTTACTGTAAATGGTCTCACCGAAAAGGGTCTGACGTCAACTTCACCGAAACGAAAAAGATACTAGTGATTCACGAAGATTTCGACGCGTAGAATTCGAAAACGATGTTTGTTTTTCCATCCGACGATTGTGGTGGCCGGAAAGTGCAATTTACAGCTCGCTTGGGGTTTTTGTATATGCTGTGAATTGAATGGTAATTCATTTGATGAAACAGAGGCTAGAATTAGGTTCAGAGGATGATGTTGAAATTGGAAGTTAAATTTGGGACTAAACCGTGGTCTAGAGAGAGAACGAAAGCAAAGAAAGAGAAGTTAAGGGTTTGGTAACAACAGTTATGCTTGTCTCATGGACAAAGAAGCGTGAAAAATAACTAAAAAACAAAATAAAGAAGTGAATCAAGTAGGGATGCGCTTAACAAATAGAGGGTGCAACCAATAAAAATTTAAGAAAACAAACTATAATACATTTCTATTCTTAATGGTTAATTAATATATAATATATAGTTATCCCAAAAAAACAATATTAATATTAATAATTATATAAAAATATGGTTAATATCTAATAACGCTGAACTACTTAAATAATAATAATAATAATAATAATAATATTAATAAAATGACAACAAATCATAATTAATATTTTATAAAACTAGTAAATAAATAACAAATAAGAAAATAAGAAAATAGTAAACTTTACTAAAATATATCAATTATAAACGCAAACACACACAAAACATGTCACAAAATTACTACTATATTCAAGCATGTAAATATGAAGAAAAAAAAAAGGTGTTACACTTCTTCATGGTCGGCAATTAATAGCTGGCCCTTACAATCTTCTAAGTCGAGGCCTGCCCACCTATGTGACTGCTGCATAGTTCTTAATGTATCTCCTTCATGACTTCTTTGTTTCTTGAAACACACTTGAGAAGTGGTGTAGAGAACCCTCTTTTGTATAGTTCAAAGTCGATGAGAGTATATTTGCTGGCACTTTTCATCAACTTCTTCTTTTCTGTTTCCTGGAGTTGCAATTGTTCTCCCTGCAGGTAAGAAATAATATTGGGCATCCAGCAGTCAGGTTCAATCCCTGTTGAGAGTAGGGGTGTTCAAAACCGAACCAAACCAATAGGGAAACCGCAAACCGAACCAAACCAAACCGAAAACCACAAAAAAGCGCTTTTGATCGGTTTTGTTCGGTTCTTTTTTCATTGTGCCGCGCGGTTCGGTTCGGTTCGCGGTTTTGATTTCCGAAACCAAACCAAACCAAACCGCAAGTAACACTAAGGCTTGTTGAATTATAACATTCCTTACTAACCCAAATGCATCTACAACCCAACTCTCACTCACTTACTAGCCCAAATCTAATTAATTCTTTTACTCACTTACAAACAATCCATATTGTTATGCGCTATACTTAAAAATTACAACAAAATATTTGAGTAGATTTTTTCTTAAAATATTTATGTTAGCCTTTTTTATGTTAGTTATTTTAACTCCGTTTTAAATTATTTTTGTCTTGGAAAAAACCGAACCAACCGAACCAATCCAAACCGCATTTGTTTGGTTTGGTTTGGTTCGATTTTATTTTAGGAAGCCAACCGAACCAAACCAAACCGCGTGTAATTTTACCTTGCCGTTCAATTCACTTTTTGTCTCAAAACCGAACCAAACTACACCGCGAACACCCCTAGTTGAGAGAGCCTGAATTTTATTGAGGCTTTAAATGCACTTTTGGTCCCCCTATTTTACAAAATGTGCAATTTTGATCCCTCTATTTTTATTTGGGCAATTTTGGTCCCCCTATTTACAAATTTTTGCAATGTTGACCAAAATGGGATTTTGAACTCTTTAGATATTGATGTGTCAACATTTTATTGACATGGCACTTGACTAAGCCTACTTGACATGCCACCTCATTTATTTTTTTAAAATAATTATGTTTTTTATATTTTAAATAATTATATAATAATTTTTATTTTAAATTAAGTTATTTTTTTAATTTAAATAAATTATTTGATTATTTTATATTTTAAAATTTTGAATTTGGTTTATTTTAAATAATTAAATCATTTTTGTAATTTAAATAAATAAATAATTAAATAAGAATTTTTAATTTAAAATAAATAGTTTTTATTTTTTTAAATTTTTAAAACTAGAAATAATTTTTATTTAAAATAATTAAATTTATTTTAAAATTAAATTTATTTTATATTGTTGTATTTCTAATTTTTAAAATATAAAAATAATTTAATCATTTGAAATAGAAGTAATGTTTTTTTGGAAAAAAAAAGAGGTGGCATGTCAAGTAGGCATAGTCAAGTGCCACTAAAATGTTGACACATCAACATCTTATAAGAGTTGAAAATTTCAGTTTTGGTCAACATTGCAAAAATTTATAAAATAGGGGACCAAAATTACCCAAGTAAAAATAGGGGGATCGAAATTACACATTTAGTAAAATTGGGGGACTAAAAGTGCATTTAAGCCTTTTATTTACGCTGGATTGGAAGATTGTTTCTTGGATCACTGAGTGATTATTTCCAGGTTTCTTCGTGCTGACCAATTTGGCTAAGATATAGGATCTGCCATTTTGTTCTCTCGGAACGTGTGTTAGTTCAAACAAAAAGAATTTAGATTTAAGTTCGTCTACCTTGCCTAAGTCTTGCCGGTCACGAGTAAGAAATCGCTTTAGACCTTTAGGTGTGTCTATCCAAGGTCTGCGGCTAGATCATCCCGGCGAGTAGGGCCTCATACTCAGCCTGATTGTTACGTGCTTTGAAGTTGAAACGAAGCGACTGTTCTAAGAGAATACCATCTGGTCCTTCTAAGGTTACTCTGGCTCCACTTACTCTAAAGTTGGACAAATCGTCTACTAAGAGAGCCCATAATTGGTCAACCTGGGGTTGGTCTCCTGGATCATTTTCAACGAGTTCTGCAATGAAATCTGCCAGTGTCTGGGCTTTGCTCGGCCCTCTAGGCTCATACCTGATGTCGAACTCTAACAGTTCAACCGACAAAGAGATCATTCGACCTGCCAAATCAGACTTGGAGAGGATTTGGCAGATTGGCAGATCTGTTCTTACCACTACCAGATCATTTTGGAAGTAATGTCTGAGTTTTATTGCCGCCAGTATAACATTATATGCTGCTTTTTCTATTTTATGGTATCGTTGCTCGGGTCCCTTCCACATTCTAATGATGTAGTAAACCATACATTGTTCTTTTAGATGTTCTTGTATCAAAATGGCGTTGCACGCATCCCTTGAGACCACTAGGTATAATAGTAAGGAAGCTCCCTGCACGGGAGATGTCAGGATCTGTGGGGTTGCAAGATATTCTTTGACGACCCTGAGAGCCTCTTCGTATTCATTTGTCCATTGAAAACTGGCATTCTTCTTGAGCAACTGGAACATGAACCTGATTTTGTCTGTGAATCGACCTAGGAAATGTGAGAGTGTTGTTATTCTCCCGGCTAGGATCTGCACTTCTTTAACTTTGGTGGGGCTCCTTGTTTCTATAATGGCCCTGGATTTTGAAGGGTTGACTTTGATGCCTCTGTGAGTCAGAACATACCCTAGGAACTCTCTAGCCTATACGCCGAACAAACACTTATCTAGGTTGAGCCTTAGCTCAATTTTTTCCAACAGGTGGAAAGTTTTTGCCAGATTCTCTAAGTGTGTTGGGTCGGTCATAGATTTTACTTCCATGTCATCAACGTAGACTTCAATTCATCAATCGATTTCCCCTTCAAATATCATATCCATTAGGCATTGGTATGTTGATCTGGCGTTCTTCAGTCCAAAAGCCATTACCTGGTAGCAAAAGTTGGATCGAACGGTCATGAAAGTTGTCATTTCTTCATCGATATGGCACATCTAGATTTGATTGTAACCTGAATAAGCATCCATGAAGTATAGCAGCTTATAGCCCGAGGCCCCGTCGACTAAACCATAAATACTAGAAATCAGTTTAACCTACTCACATTCTCCACCTTTCGTTGGATTTTTTCACCATCACGAGATTTGTCAACCATGTTGGGTACTTCACCTCTCGGATGAATTCGGCAACCACTAGTTTGTCTATTTCTTCTTTGATTGCTCTTGTTTTCTCCTTACCCTGCTTTATTTTTTCTCTGCCATAGGTTGAATAGAAAGATTTAGCGATAATCGGTGACCGACAAAGTTAGGGTCAATACCTGGCAGGTCTTGGACGGACCATGCGAATAGGTGGACATTGCTTGAGAGCAGTTTGATCAGCCGGTCTTCAATGTTTATTGAGAGCATGGTTTCTATCTATGTCTTCTGATGTTGTGTCGGTCCGATTACAATTTACTTGAGGTCGTCTACTGGCTTTGGCCGCTTCTCCTCTTTAGCTGCATCATACATCCTCGGATCCATGTCGAGAAAACTGCAATTAAAACTTTTCTCCTCTTTCTTCTGAATCACTTTGACTCTGGCTCTCTCGTCATAGCATTTGTGTTCCATCCTCTAGGCGCCTTAGACAACACCAACCTTTCCATCAGGCAGGGGATATTTGAGACATAGGTGTGGATAGGATACCATGGCCATGAGTGCATTGAGGGTCGGCCTGTCAACTATGCTATTGTAGGAGGACGTTCCAGCCACCACCATATACCTGAGGATTACTGTCTTGGTAGATGCTTCATCCCCAAACGTAGTTCGGAGATCCATATAGTCACGTACTTCTACTTGTTCCCTTGAGAACCCGACTAAAGTGACGGGATAGTTCTTTAATGCCTCGGTTTGTAATATGAGTCCTTGGAAGCATTCATAATACATCACGTTGGCGGAGCTCCCACCGTCAACGAAAACTCAGACCACCTTGTAACCGCTGGTGGTGATCAATATAACTATGGGATCGTCGGCGTGGGGACAAACTCCCTAGAAATATTGGACATCAAATGATATCGCTGGATAGTCTGTGATGACAATATCAACTTCAACATTAGTTACTGACATTAAGGAGTGAACGTACTTTCTCCTAGATGATGAAGTGGAGCCGCCTCTTGAGAAACCACCGGAGATGGTGTTGACATGACCTCTGTCTGTCGTTTCGAGTTCGCCTTGACCTAGGAGTGTAAGAGTTTTTCCTCATTTCTTCTCGTCTGTTCTTCATTTTAAGCCTGTAAGGTGCGGACTGCTTCAAGTAATTCTCCAATTCTAGGGTCGCTATTACTGGCTGGGCCAATGTTCCTTGTTTTTACCATTGTAGGGTGATCTGAAAATAAAGATAATGTGGGGCGGGAGACACTTTACCAGAGGCCCCGTGATGGGCACCAATGTTCCTAACTTTTTCCTAGTGTAGGATCTAGCTAGAACACAAGTATAAAGATAGTAAACAATCGTAAGAGATAGAATTGAGTGAGAGTAAAGTTGATGATTCAAGAAAATGTCTGATCCTTTTCATTAGCCTCTCAGGGCATTATATATAGTACATTATGTAATTAATGACAATAAGTACAAATATAGTCGTTAAGAGATTAGTGGAATCATAGAGATCCTACGGTAGATCGAGCCTTAAGAAGCATGACTGATCAGCAAGTTCATCGATTACCAACACTGTAGTCGATCCATGAGGGAGAGCACCCTGCTGCGGTTGAGTTCCTGGTCTTCAAGTCGAGTCCCTCGATCATTGATATTGTGGCCGAGTCCTTCAGGTCGGTCAGGTCATGAATAGATATAATTATTAATTATCCATTTTTAAAGAACTATTTCTTTTAAGGCAAGTGGTGGCTCCTTTTATTGCAATGAGGTAGTCATTCTACCCCAAAAATAAAATAATAACTTAAAATTGTTATGATTATTTGGTGGATGTGTCCATCTACATAAGTCATTTCATCTTTTCTGGAATATTTTATAATTTCCATGAGTAAAGTGTATCTAAAGAATGTATGCAGCTTGTCATGCCGCTGATTTTGGGGGAAGAATTTTTTGTTTCCATTCTCCAATGTTTTTGGTCAATTGCCTTTTTTTTCCACTTTGGCTATGTTTTTTTTTCTTTTACTTTTTTTGTTACCATCTCATTGGTATGCAGTTTTCATCGGCTTTATCGATGACTAATCTACACTGGTCCTCTCAACAAAGTTTTATCGATGACCAATCTACATTTTTTTATATTTTAATATTTTAAAGTGGGATGCTAAACAGTGTGTTTTAGTGTGCTTGATGGGGACAAAATTATTTTGTAGCAAAGTACGTAA
This sequence comes from Oxytropis ochrocephala, assembly GCA_020916435.1. Lineage (NCBI taxonomy): Eukaryota > Viridiplantae > Streptophyta > Magnoliopsida > Fabales > Fabaceae > Oxytropis > Oxytropis ochrocephala. The sequence continues at coordinate 40,289,823 of CM037092.1, read as the reverse complement.
CGTGAAATGTTAGACAGTGTGTTTTGTGTTACTTTAGGATTCGGAAAATTTTTAACTCTTCAAATACTTCGTTCGTCAATAATATATTTGATGGAAAAACAATTTCAAGGCAAAATACATAAAGTGTGATTCTAGGCAGTGTGTTTTAGAGTACTTTAGAATCTAGAAAAAAATTTACATGTCCAAATTGGTATTTTCTTCTTTATTTAGATAATTTCGCATCAAGAAGTATTAGAAGAATAATTAAATGGATATTTACTTTTAAATCTAACTCTGCATGAGACCTACGTACGTGTTTCACTTTCTAATTATGTTCTCTTCTTTTCTCTTTAATTATGAGTTAAGTTTTTATGTGTACATTTTTTTTGGGCAAAAACTGGGTATCCTCTACGCGCAACTCTAGAGACTAATCCCTCAAACCGGTAAGACGGTATTATGGGTTACATTTGATAAATATGGATGATGTTATTATAGGTTGTTGTTTATTTTACAACCTTAAGCTGATTGTGTTATGAATTCATCTAATATGTATGATTAGACGGTTGTTTATGCTCCAACTTTAAGCTGTTTGTGTTATGGCTTGATCTAATATGTGTGACTTTTGTCTTTAAATGTGATGTCTTCTAATACTTAGAATTTGTTTGACGTTGTTATTTACTCCTGTTTTTTAAAAAGTAATTCATTTAATCAATAGTGCGACAACCTGTTCATCGGACGGGTGGTGAGGCTAGTGAAGTTGTAAGGTTGTAACATCCTATTAAATTTGTAACCTTATAATTGATGGCTTAAATAAATTGAGGTGATAAAAATATATTAGTGGATTTTAGTGACACTTAAAATCTAATTATTTGATTGCTTAAAGTCTATAACCACTAGAATGTGAAGGGAGACAATCTCATGCGTTGGTATTTGTTAAAATATAGATAGTAAGTTCATTAGTTAGTAGTAAGACCCATTTTAACTTATCCTTCTTGTTGTTTAAATTATAGACAATCTCATGCTTTAATTTAATACGTCATAGCCTTCTTGTTGTTATAATATCAATATATTATTGGTGTATTAGTCAGAGATGGAGCTAGGAATGGTTGACTATGGGAGCGAATTTAGGCCTCAAATTTTTCTGAATTCAAAATATTAACTTCAGCCACTATTTTTTCTGCTAATTAATTTATTAACATAATTAGTCAATTTCTTGAATGCATTTAATGTTTATTTTTGTATTGTTTAAAGTATGATAAAAATTAATAAGGCTAAAAAAGGCCTCTAACTTTTTTATTTTGGATCCCACTTTAAAAATTAATTAGGCCTAAAGAAACCCATATAAACCAATTAACTCTAAGAAATTGTTTCAATTTAATTTTTACTTTAAACCTACATATATTGGTTTGCCCTTTCTAGTAAGAAAAACTATTTATATCTTTTATTGTGCTCTCTATATTTTTAAAAGTTGAAAATGAAACAACATATATATTATTGGGTTTAATCACGAACTTACAAATAGCTTGAATTAATGTCTCATGCATTTTGCTTTTTAAAAATTGAAATGATTATGAATAATATATATGTTTGTTTGTTTTAGATTAGTTTGACAACCAATCAGCATTTGGATATAGACTTGCAATGAGCAATTAATAGTAACTAAATGGAGCATAGTTGCTACACTACTAAAAAAACAAAAATTAGAGATGCCCAAAATCCCTCTCTAAATAGCCAAAATCCGTCACTAAATGATTTAGAGAGGGAATTTGCGAGGAACCCGTATTCGTCAGTAATTTTGGCGTCACAAAATTTTTTAGAGAGGGATCCTGATAATCCCTCTCTAATAGCGAGGAAAAATCCGTCGCTAACAGAGAGGAAACAGTTCTGTCTCTAATAGCGAGGAAACAAACACGCGTCTCTAATAGAGAGGAACACACACGTCGTCGCTAATAGTGAGGAAAATATCCCTCGCTAATAGAGAGGAATATTTTCCGTCGCTAACAGTGAGGAAACAATTTCCTCTCTAATTTTGGCAGATTTAAACAGAATTATTTTTTTACAAATACCAATTGTTTTTTTAATTTATATATTTCCACCAAATACCAATTGTTTTAATTTATCTATTTCCACCAAATACAAATTATTTTAATTTATCTATTTCCACCTATATTAGAAAACCTTTTGATCTCAAAGGAGCTCTTTTAAAACATAGGCTACAAAATTTTTAAAAAACACAAACATCTATTACTAATAATAAAGCGTGTAATCATAATCCATACAAGAGAAAAGTAAAGTTAATTAAGCTTACAATCCAAAAGACATATCATTGTTAGAAAAGAAAAAAAAACACATCAACCATCTACTTCATCAAAATACTCATTATCATCTTGTTGACCCTCCTCGTTTGGTGAAGGTGGAGGTGAAGGCGGACGTGGATGACTCTAAGAAAAAGCTTCCATAAATTTAAGCAACTTCTCCTGATTTGCATGAAGCCCACTCATTTGCTCCTTAAGACTTTGGTTTTCAGCCTTTATTTGCATGAAGCACAAATATAAAAATTGCTAAATGTCTCTGTAATGAAACCAACAACACAAATATTTGGGTGAGTTGACACTCACTAATCCAATGTGGATGAATCTGTTGTGATATACAATTATAAGGGAGTATAAGGGAGAGGAAGACATGACAATAAAGAATCAGTCCAATGCTAAACTTTAATATATGGCTGGTTATATATGCATTAAAATTTAAAATTATTAACTAAAGAAAGAAGCAATCTCATGATTTTGATATTTTAGCAACAATGCTGTCAATGATATACAATTATCATTACATAATATTACAGGAACTTATTATTCCTCTTACTAACTAAACTTATCAACACACTTTCATACATTTCTGCATTTTGTCTTTCTCATTTACCAACCCTCCTATATTGATTTACTGATGATAATTATAGATAAATTAGATAGATTAGGAAGCAAATACTTACAAATCAGTCAAGTTAATCAACTTGGAAAGTGTGGATGGTAATGCTCCTGTGAATCCATTGGATGACAGAAAACTAAACAAACATGATTAATTCATGTTCACTAGAGAATAATATGTTAGGAGGAAATAGAAGCAGAGATTACAATTCCAATAAGCAGACAAAGAAGTACAGAAGAATTACAGTTTCTCTAAGTTGATTAAATTTCCAATCTCTGTTGGAATGAATCCTGAAAATAGATTTCCTTCTATACTCCTGCAATAGTCATACAAATATATGTTAAATAAACAAAGCAGTAGGCATAAATTGGAAACTAAAAACTGGTTTGCGACTGCAATCGTGGTCGTGATATCATGGTTGTTTTTATGTCGCCATGACTATAACACGACCACAATTGAGGCCGCATTAGTCATATTTGACTGCAATTCTCCACAATATCAATGATTGTGATGTGATAGTGATTAAATAAATCAACATACATGTTTCTGAGGGTAGTAATATTGGTGAGAACTTTGGGGAATGGTCCTGATAATCTGTTTCCCATTAAAGACCTGCTCATGCAATTGACAAAAATCATTAGTGCTATAGTAAGATCGTTTACTTAAAAAAGAAGAAACGTAAGAGGCAATGCACAGAAGAAAGTTCTTACATTTTAACCAAGCTCATAGTAGACCATTGTTGTGGTATAGAACCAGTGATGAGGTTACGGCCAAGATCCCTGATTTGAAGTGCAAGATATAAGTTAAGTGTTCTTCACCATTTCATATGAGTATTTTGATTGCATGGAAAAATCATGCAGAGCAAAGTATCATAATTTTATAGCTGAGGTATGGTAATCTTACAATATCTTGAGATAAGGAAGCTTGGAAAACTCTGGTGAGAGAGTACCAGTCAAATTCTGAGCCTTCAAGAATCTGTTCATTTAGAATATGAATTAGAAAAGATTACATGGATCTGTTCATAGCCTTTTCCTCTTAGGCAGGGTCGATTACATGGATCATATTATGCCATGATATCTTGTAGTGTACAGTATCTAATCTCTCTTAGTAATTTGACCTACAAGTTTTCCTGGTCTAACCTCTGTATCTAATCTCTCTTAGTGGTTACACAAAGTATTAATACAAGGCTGCAAAGTTTTAAAAAAACCCAAACATTTCACATTACTAATAAAGGTAATAAGACACCCTTGCTGAATATGGGAAGACCAGAAACGAGAGACACACCAAACCAAAAATCGTACCTGGATTCAAATTCCACTAATTAGGGTTCAGAGGGTTCAAATCAAAACCAGAAGGTTCAAATCGCAATCAAAGGATTCTAATCGTACAGGTTAAAATCATTTCGAGAGGATTAGGGTTCAAATCATGCTTGGACAAGTGAGAAGAAGAATCGATCCTAGAGCATACAAAGCCGAACACAATTGTAACTACAACCGAGAAGTGAGAAGAAGAAATCGATCCTAGAGAGAAGAAGAAGAAGAATCGATCCTAGAGAAGAAGAAATTGTATGCTTGGACAAGTGAGAAGAATCGTGACTGCTTTCAAAACCGAGAGAGCGTGGTTTGGGAGAGAACGGCGAGAGAGTGAGAGACCGAGAGAGCGTGAAGATGGTGGCGCGACGGTGATGGCGAGAGGGTGATGGCGAGAGGGTGAGGTCGAGAGGGTGAGGTTGCGATGGCGAGAGGGTGAGTCTAAGAGTGAGAGTGAGATCGAGAGGGTGAGTCTGAGAGTGACTAAAAAAATTAAAAAAAATAAAAAAATGAGAAAGTAAAAGTTAGTGAGAGGGAAGTGGAAAAAGGAAGCGGGATGTTGTTAGTGACGAACTTCAAGTTCCTCACTATTAGTGACTAATCAGAATTCGCTCTATTAGTGATGAATCAGAATTCGCCTCTATTAGTAACGAATCAGTAATTGCCTCTAAACCTTTGAGATTTTGTGACGAGTTTAGAGAGGAATATTTAGTGAGGATATTTTTCATCCCTACATTCGTCACAAAAAATAAAATAGCAATAACTCCATATTTTCCTAGCTAAATCCCTCACTAATAGTGAGGGATACATATCCATCTCAAAAATTCCTCACTAAATATAACTTTTCTAGTAGTGCTATTTGACTTTGAGGTGAAATAAAAAACAAACACACACCCTAATATCAAATAGGCAAAATTACACCAGAGAACCTTTAATTATGTGGCTGAATGATAATGAATAAAGTTATCCTGCATATAAATTCTAGAAAGACAATTGGTTATAATCTATTTGTTTAATACTTGTGAACACCAAAGTGACCAAGTTAGAATGATAAAAGTGCCTTGGAATTTAATTGTTAATTAATCATTGTGACTAAATTTACCCAGAAGAAAATGTTGCTCTATGGTTTGTAAACATGATCGTGGAAAATTGAAATTCTTGAAACAAATATATATTTTGTCCAGCGATGATGAACTATGTGTTTGGTTGAGAATTAAAAGCGCACAATCGAACACAAGAATTTAACGTGGAAACTCCAAACCAGAAAAAAAAACACGAATCGTTGTCTAAAGATAACAAGAGAATAACACTATGTGAAAATTATTATAACACATAGACCTCTCTCACACACCACATGACCCTGGTACACCCACACCTTCCAAAGTAAATATTTAACTACATCGCACAATACTCTAAAACAAGAGTATATATAAGAGAAAAAACAAAGTCAAATACAACTTATGGTATTTCTGACTGGTGCATTTTGTAATGAAGAACTTGAGCCAATTATAAAGCCTTGGTCTCCCTCTTCCTTCATAAAACTAAGCGATGTGAGACTTTTTCAAAATGTCAATTTCAATCAACTCCAACGGTGACTACCTAAAAGTGAACTATAATATACTTTGATGTTTTATCCAGTATGTGATAAATATAATACGAGCATTTTTATGATTTTTTTTGCAGCAATTTCTCTTCATTCCCAAGCTGCGTCAGCCACTATTCTCCATTGTTTGAACTTTTCTGAATAGAATGAACAAGTCAAATTCCACTTAGGAGTTTTGGATTGACTTATCACTTTTGGAAGATAAACCTGTGGTAGCTGATGACAACACTGAAGATAAAATGTTCAAACTTAAGGCATGAGAACGATCCAACAAATTTGAGCCTTATGTTTATGGGAATAACTATTGCAAACAACATTAGGACTATTATTCCGCAAACAGAAAGGGCTAAGGAATACCTTAAGTTGGTGGAAGAACGTTTCTCTTTGCTGGTAAGTCACTTGCTGGTACATTTATGGTTCAACTCATGATAGGTCGCAAGTACCCGGTTCTATCGCATAGTAAAAATATTGATCCCACATAAACTTAGTATTGATTACCAATTTCTTCTCACTATGGTGATTAGCTAAAAAGATTGAATGTTGGTGAAGATGATTTTTTTTTTTGTTTTAAGAAAATTCAGAAATCATAAAAATGTCCTAGGATTGTAGTTTCATCTCAATGATAGAATGATCACGTAATCCCTCATCTACTCTTTAAGTTTTAAGAGTATTATATTTCAAAGACAAGGTAACGGATATAACTAATGTCCTTTCAGAGTACAAGAGTGTGCTTTGAACCAACATTCAAGCCTATTTTCATGGTTGATTGTCACCAAAACCCATTAAGCATAACACTTTTTTAATATCTCAAGAGTTTCAAAATTATTTTCATGTTTTAATTCCCTTTTCTAATTTCATATTCCAACATCAATACTTCACCTTTCGGTAGCCGGATCTGATCCGAGGTGGTTTGAGTGGTGGCTCGGCTGAGGTATGAGCAGTCAGGGACTGAGATGATCCTTTGTGGTTAGAGTCGCTACGGTGGTGGTACCTATAAACACTCGGATGCTTAAGTCATCAAACAGAAGTGGAAGAGGTGAGAAATGAGTGAGAACGTACCTGATTGAAGGGGGTGAGCATCTATTTATAGACGTGAGGTCCGACTCCGATACGTTGGATGAGGTGCGTTGATCTGGACCGTTCAACTCGCTTTCGCTTCTGGAGTGGCTCTTGGACTGGGTCTAATTTCAGATAGGGGCCTAGCTTTCAGCTAGGACTGAGGTAGGCCCAGTCTGGAACACTTGGTATTGCTTAGGGATATATCAATGGATTATTCCCACAATCTCAAGATTAAGGGGTCAACTCAATCATGATAAAAGTAGACAAATGCGTTAAAGGTTAAAGACATGAATCTAAATGACTGAATTGTAAATGACAGAAATTTAAAGAAATACTGGAAATTACAGAAAAATAAAGTACCAAAAATAAAAGAGGAGAATTATATAGTGCAGAAAATAAAGAGCAATAACTTAAAGAAGAAATGAAAATTGCATAAAAGATAAACTTGAGAAGAGTTTTACAAAATGATGGAAATGGTCCTTAGCACTTAGAATCTCGTGCTATTTATAGGCCTAGGACAATTAAATCTAAGAAACGTCAGAATTAAAACTAGTTACAACCAATGCAGATGAAATTGTAACAGTTTTGGCATCTGAGGCTGCAACACGGGTTGTGATGAGATTCAAAATAATCTCTATGGTCTAGAATCTAGAAATATGGCAAATCAACAATTTTTCACAACAAGTTCAATAAAGAAGATGAAGAACTTTAACAAACACAAAAGGGAAAGACGCAACACTTACATGTAGGAGAAGAAATACCAAATGTGGGGAAGATAGGAATGGAAATGGAGAAGGAACTCCACCACTTCTTCCTTGGGAAGATGATAAGGACAACACTATCCTTGAGCTCTCCTAGCCTCAAGGTTGTGTGCTCAAGGTTCTCATCTTAAGAAACCTTGGAGAATCCATGATGAACCTTCACTAACATTAGCAACTAGCCACTCACCACTCACTTAGGTATTAGGGCACTCTCATGCTCTAAATGTAAAAGTGAATTTCATTCATCAAAGTTCTAATATTACACTAGGGTGTCAAGCATGTATATTGTGGACCTGTGAATCCTAGGCCCACAACTAAAGTCCAAAAGAAATATAAAATAAGGCCCACGGCCAAAACCTAAGCTACTAGGCCTTAGCCACTTATTCAAGGCCAACATGGCTCAATTAAAATTGTCTTACGATTTATTGAAATAAAAACAAACCATAGGAAATAGTAGAGTTGGTTATCTTGAAAGTCTCTACTATTTACGTGGTCAACTTAAATGTGCTCTAGTCTTAATGTTTAGGTTGAGCACGTTGAAGTATATTCCCTTGAATTCGTCTTAATGATTGGCTACTGGAAAGTATATTCCCTAGCAACTTTTGTTTGGGTCTTCTAATTACCTCATTAGGTCTCAAAGGAGTGTCTTTATTTCCCAGTAGTCAATCAATCTCAAAAGGGCACCATAAAGGTATTTCCCTAGTAACCTATGACCTCGAATGATGGAACTTGTGTGTGTGTGTGTGTGTGAACAAAGAATACCAGCCCGACCACTTAGATAAATGCAATTAATATCAAAGAATCAGCAAAGAAAGGCCCTAAAATATGCTTTAGAATTTTCACAATGATTTGTTACATAGGAGGAGAAGAAAGTAGACTCAAAACAAACACAATAAGCACCAACTACTTAAAAAGAAAGAAAAAGAGAAGAGAGGACAATGGATACCCTCATGGTTGGACTAAACATTGTCCTCAATGTAAAACAAAGTAAAATACATGAAAGTGCAAGATTGCTCACATTGACTAGCATTTGTAGCTTTTCTTCTTATTCCAACAAAATAAAACAAATTACAAAAAGGTAAACTCGTGGGTTTCCTCCCACGCAGCGCTCGTTTATGATCATCAGCTTGACCTTTGCCCATTATAGACTTATATCTGGGTCTCATTGCTTAAAGCATAAAAACCAAGTGACGCATGACGAATGAAAGCATATTCCTGGATCTCATGGTTTGTAAAAAGGAATTTGTGAAAGCAATAAGATCCTATTCTCAATTCTTCCTAGACCAAATGTTATTTTCACAAAGGAAAGTGAAAAGCATGATAAAGGATACAACATTGTAACATCCACACATGCATTTAAACCAATATATTTATCCAAGGGAGAAATTTCAGTTTCCTTTATGCTCTCCATTTCATGGTATATCTCTTGTGAATCATCTTGCACTACCACTTTACCATTATTTTGATCTATCTCGAAATAACAATATTTTTCTCAACTTCAGTTTCATGTTGTTTTTTGAATTTTTCTTGTAAGCAAAGTGGTGGTGGAAAAGATGACTCAAAAGATTCACATTCCTCCTTGAAAAATGTAAATGCATTTTTGTATATTCCTTGTAAGCAAGGTAGTGGTAGTTACAAAGATGTCGCAAAGTATTCTCATTTCTCATTGGAGAATGTAAATGCATGCTTATTCATAAAATAAAATAAAAATTAGCCTAACTAGAATAAAAGGAAATCAATATCAATATCTTAAGTCCCTGACAACGAAGCCAAAAACTTGATAAGCCGCAAGTGCACAATTCTATCGCGTAGTAAAAATATCGATCCCATAGAGACTTAGTATTGATTACCAATTTCTTCTCACTATGGTGATTACCTAAAAAGATTGAATGTTGGTGAAGATGATTTTTTTGTTTTAAGAAAATTCAGAAATTATAAGAATGTTATAGGATGGTGGCTTAATCTCAATGATAGAATGAACACACAATCCCTCCTGTATTCTCTAAGTTTCAAGAGTATTATATTTTAAAGAAATAGTAACAAATATAACTAATATCTCATTTCAGAGTACAACACTACAAGAAATTCACGTAATACCGGCGGATTTTTTCCGGCAGATTTGGTGCATTCCGACGGATTTTTTCCGCCGGTAAAGTTCCGGCGAAAAAAGTAGTATTTCCGGCGGATTTTTTTCCGCCGGTAATATTTCCGGCGGATTTTTGAAAAAAAAATTCAAAAATCCGTCTTTAATGTTCAAAAATTAAAAATTATTACCGGCGGATTTTTTTAAAAAAAAAAAATTTTAGAAAATCTGCCGGTATTGTTTAAAAATTCGCCGGAACTGTTCAAAAATGTCTATAAATAAAATTTTCTCCTACACTCTTCTCATTCTCTCATTTCTTTCCTTCTCATTCTCTTCTACATTTCCTCTTTCTTCTTCCTTCTCATTCATTCATATTTCTTCTACACTTCTTAATCTTCATTCTCATTCTCTCCTATATTCTTACTTCTCATACTCTTCTTCTTTCTCATACTTTTCAATCTCCATAAATTTTCCTAAATATCTCTCTTCTACATTTCATCTTTCTTCTTTCTTCTCATTCATTCATATTTCTTCTACAATTTTTCATCTTCATTCTCATTCTCTCCTATATTCTTACTTCTCATACTCTCATTCATTCTTATTCATTCATATTCTACTACATTTTTTTACTTACTTCTTAATAAATAAATAATTCGAATAATTTAAAAAAAATTATAAAAACTAATTCGAAAATAGTTTTTTTGTTGAGATAAAAATTAATAAAATAATTTAAATAAAACAATTTTTCAATTTTAAAAATATTAAAAAAAACTAAAAATTCTAAAATGATTTTTTTTAAATAAATAAAATAAATTACTGGCCGACGGAAAATTTGTTATTACCGGCGGATTTTTATTTTTTTATTTTATATTTTAAAAAAATTAATTACCATGAAAATTAAGTGTTTACCGGTTTTTTTAAAATTACCATGATTTTTTACATTACCGACGTTTTTTTTGAAAAAATTTCGTGAAATTCGTGTCTTTACTGGCGGCTTTTCCGCGGTAATTACGGCAGAGATGTTTCCGCGGAAGTTACGGCGGAAAAAGCGCGCGGTAAACATTAAATACGACGTTTTTACCGGCGAATAACCGGCGGAAAAAATCTGCCGATAATGACATTTTTCCGGCGGCTTTTTGTTATTACCGGCGGATTCCGGCCGCCGGTAAATCGCAAATTTCTTGTAGTGCAAGAGCGTGTTTTGAACAAAACAATCAAGCCTATTTTCATAGTTGATTGTCACCAAAGCCCATTAAGCATAACACCTTTTTAATATCTCAAGTGTTTCAAAATTACTTTCATGTTTGATTCTCTTATCTAATTTCATAGTTCAACATCAATACTTCACCTTTTGGTTCTTCGTTTGATGTTTAAAATAAGATTTGAAGGACAATGAAATTGTATTGAAATATAGAACTTAAATAAAATAGAGAATAGACTTGGGATTTCTTAGGGATCTATCAATGGATTATTCCCACAATCCAAAGATTGAGGGGTCTACTCACTCATGATCATAGTAGACAAATGCATTAAAGGCTAATGACATGAATTAAATGTCTGAATCGTAAATGACGGGAATGTAAAGAAATATTGGAAATTGTAGGAAAATAAAGTGTAGAAAATAAAAAGAGCAGGATTATAAAGTGCAAAAAATAAAGAGCAATAACTGAAAGAAGAAATGAAAATTTCATAAAAGATAAAACTGACAAGTTGATGGTTCTTAGCACTCATAGTTTCGTGCTATTTATAGGCCTATGACCATTAAAGCTAAGAAGCATCGGAATTAAAACCAATTATAAGTAATGAAGATCAAATTGTAGCAGTTTAGGCAATCTGAGGCTGCAACACGGGTCGTGTTTCTCCAACACAGACTGTGTTTTACTTCTGCGTCTCTTGAACTGCTCTAAACTTGAGTTCCAACACGGGTTGTGTTGTGTGAACACAGGTGGCCGTGTTTTCTTCTGATTGGATCCTCTTTTCTTGATTTTTCTTAGTTCTTTTCATTCTTCTTAGCATTTTTTGGTCTTGGGACTATATCCTTGTGCTTTTGAGGCTTAAATTCATTCTCTTTACTTAATGCTTGACCTAAAACGAAAAACAAACATTTGGTAGTAAAATAGCTCACGATTAGAACTAAATTACTACTTAAAATACTACAAACAAACACTAAATATTCACTTAAACTAGACTTATTGGTGTTGGAAAAGCATATGCAAGTATAAATAGTCCTTAACAAGTAGTATGTAAGATCGAACCCACAGGGATTGAGAAACTCTTTTTAAAACTCAATACAATGTAATTTGAAAGGTAACCAAATAACAAATATAATTGGAGGTGGTGTGTATAACAATCAAGTAATGTAAAGCAATGTGCAAGTAGTGGTAATGATGCAATAGAGAAAAGCTAGTTGGAATGTCTTCCCCAAGTAATTTACCTTTAAGTGTTTAATGCAGTATGTGATGCAGTTGCACCGAATGTCGTTGCATTAGCTATGTGCCTTTCAGTCACTTTCTCTAGAGTTTCACTACAAGCTTCCTATGTCTAGGCTTGCTAAATAAGTTCACACTTGTCTTTTTAAAGTACCCACAGTGTCACCCTATGGACTATATTGTCCTGTCTAGGACTTAGCATGGTTTTCACAAAGTTTCCTTTATGTAAAACACACACCCATATTAGTTCTTGAGTTCTTAATTGTAAACTATGTCTGCTTTTACAAATCGACTTATTCTAAGTGATCAATCTCAAAATAAGTGTTGAAAGTATTATCAAGCAAGAACTGTGCACACATCATATACATGCATCAAACTTACTTAAAAGCTCATTAAATGGTTAGAACATTCCAACTAAGAGAGATTTAGTTCATGACAGACATTGCAAGGCATATATAGACTTAATAGATCATGTTTATATAATTGAAATCACAAAAGAGAAACAACAAGATAGAGATTACACGAGTTGCAGCTCTTTGCATGAATTCTCCTAGCAATGCAGTTGCATTAGCTACTCAGCACTTAGTAAAGACTACAAATTGAAGTAAGGAGGATTTGTCAATTTCTTCCTCTCCTTCTTACAAAATAGAAACTAACTATGACTATAGAAATTTTGATCGAACTTATGGATTGTGATATATCTTCAAGTGAAGGAATGAGGTCTTTATATAGTCTCCATGAGAGGTGTTTCCTTCCTTGTAGTTGAAGTAAACTAGAGGACTAACCATGGTTACTTTTCAGAAGTTGTCTCTCAAGTTGAAGCATACACTCAAATGGATAGGAGGTCCAATGAGAGATGTGCATGTGTCCCTATGTGAGTGAGTCTTCAAAGCTATGTTGGAATTGTAGGCGCCGAAATGTGCAAGTTGCACTTGCTTTAGTGACTAAGCATGAGATCATCATCATTGCAAGTGGATGTGCAAGTGGGTGGCTCAAAGCTGTTTGTGTAATGCAGAAGCAGTGCAGGTGCATTGTGTTAATCCAGTGCAGTAGCATTGTAGTGCAGGAGCATTGTATTGTAGGAGCATCTGTAGACTGCACTGAACAAACTCATTAAACATACAACAATATATCCAAAATGGTCTATTAACAACTTAAACCATGTCAAACACTCAAGTTATCATATATCACATAAAGTACTATATAAAACTCTTTATCTTTGCTTGAAAGAGAGCAACTTACTAAGTTTAAACATATGAATAACTCTATAAAGAGTTATCACTTATCAACTCACGACCATGAAGTTTGATGATCCACGAAGCATGCTAGATCATACCATTGAGATGACTAATACCGCAACAATACTCAAGTCGTTGAGTATGGCAGTTGATGACTCCTTCATGATTCAATTTACTTTGAACTCATTGCCTTCTGAGTATGGAGCTTTTGAAATTAACTATAACACTACGAAAGATAAGTGGGGTGTTAATGAATTGATTGGAAAACTTTTGAAATTAACTACAACACTATATGAAAGATAAGTGGGGAGTTAATGAATTGATTGGAAAGTTCATTCATGAGGAGAACAAGCTGAAAATTTTTAAAAGTCGTTCTATCATCCTTGTTCATGGAGCTAGAAAGGCATTGAAGCAAAAACCCAAGAACTTTAAGAAAAAGGAAGAAGATAAGCATAAGAATAAATGTCATTTCATGCTATAGAAGGATACTTCCAGAAAGATTGTCCAAAACATAGGGCTTGGTTTGAGAAGAAAAGTATGTATAAAATATATGTATGCACTTTTGAATCAAACTTAGTTGATGTTTCTCATAAGAGATAGAATTGAGATGCTTCCACTCCTCCTTTTTCATATTCTTGAAGTATGGCAATAGGACACACGTGAGGAGACTAGAACATGATCTTCAGCATCTTAACTTCTGCTGAGAAGGGGTTTTGGTCAACTTCAATGACCTTAACTTTGTCAGCTATCCAAATCATATGCTTTTGATGCATGTGGATGACACAAATTCACTGGTGTGGATCCAATCTCTCCTTTTGGCCATCTTTTTCTAGTTTTTCGTGTTGCTTGTCTTAAGTTCTATTAATAAAACCTTTTCAATTATAAAAATTAATATATGTCAAATTTCGACATTAATTCTTTTCTCTTTAATTTTTTTCTTCCACTTTCTTTTTAAAATCCAAACGAAGAAGCCAAAATATAAATAAGACCTTTCTTTCCAAATGAGAGTTGGATGAGATGGAGGGAGGGAACTAAAATCTTAATCAAGTAATATGTGTGGATCCACTAGTTTATATTTCATTCAAACCAAATCAATGGGTTGACAAAAAAAAAAATCAATGGAGATTCTCTCCATTCCCATATTCTAGTTTATTTTGTTCCGTTATAGTTGAATTTCAACTTAAAAGTGGGGTTATAGTTTTATTTTTTTGCCGCCAATTGTATGTTTTATTCCCGGTCGACATCTGGCTAGCTTCCCCAAAGATTAGTTAGTTAACTAGTGCGTTGACACGTCCGATGGACGGGGGCAAAGCTTCAGGTTCTACGGAAGGATAATAGAGCGAAAAATAGTTAATAATGAGTGAAGGCAAAGTTTAAGTGCCAAAGTTTGTTTAGAGAAAGTCTTGTTTAAATATATAGACAAAATAGGAACATACACTACAAGAAACACGGTCATTAGCGAGGGAATTTTCGGTCGCTAACATGCCCAATTCGTAAGCTAATTGCCATTAGCGAGGAATTAGCGAGGACCGATTCGATCGCTAATTCCTCCTCGCTAGTGGCAATTAGCGAGAGAAATGTGTTCGTCGCTAATTAGCGAGGCGACACCCCTCGCTAATTCCTCGCTAATCTTGACAAAGACGCAACCCGATCTGATTGGCACGCTTATCAATTTGAATTTATTATTATTATTATTATTATTATTATTATTAGTATTAGTATTATTATTATTATTATTATTATTATTATTATTATTACTACTGTTATTATTATTATTATTAGTATTATTAGTAGTATTATTATTATTTTTATTATTGTTGTTGTTTGGATGGTGTGGTGGTGTGGTGGTGGTGGTGGTGTGGTGGTGGTGGTGGTGGTGTGGTGGTGGTGGGTGGTGGTGTAAAGAGAAGAATGAGAATGAGAAGAGTAAGGGAGAAAGAGGGTGTGGTGGTTGTGGTGGTCGTGTGGTGGTGGTGGTGGTGGTGGTGAAGAAAGACAAGAGAGAAAGAGGTATGTGGTTGTGGTGGTGTGGTGGTGGTGTGGAAGAAAGAGAGTGAGAGAGAGAGAGAGAGGTTGTGGTTGTGTGGTTGAGGAGAGAGAGTGAGGAGTGGAGTGGTGTGGTGGGGGGGGGCGGTGGTGGTGGTGGTGGTTGTGTGGGTAAGAAATTTGTGAAGAGAAGAATGAGGGTGTTGTGAGTGAAAAATAAGAGTGAGTGGTGGTGGTGGTGGTGGTGGTGGTTGTGTGGTGGTGGGTTAGAGTTTGTAGGTGAGAGAGAGAGAGGAAGAGGAAGAGGAAGAGGAAGAGGAAGAGGAAGAGGAGAGGAGTGGGTATTGTGAAAGAATGAGAGAAGAGTGAGAGAAGAGTGAGATAATGGGGTATTCGGTCAAAAATAATTGGACATTAGCGAGGGACGTGCCAATTCATCCGCTAATCGTCGATCCGCATAGTCGAGCGATCTGCGGTATCAAATCACCCGGGGCGTGCCAATTCCGTCGCTAATTCCCTCGCTAATGTGACCATTAGCGAGGGACCTGCAATTCCGTCGCTAATGTCAGTTTTTTGCGAGGGACAAAATTTCCCTCGCTAATTCCGTCGCTAAATCTCGTTTTTTTTGTAGTGATAATCCAAGTACAACCATTGAAATACAATTTATTGGCATTATTTTAAAGAGCTCATGTTATAATATCACAAAAAAAGTCTAGAAATTCAAGAAAATCAACAATGATTGTAGAAAAGATAGTTATTATAGGATAATAGGGTTATCAGCAGTTTCTCCTTCTTCATAAACTTCATGATCATTAGAAGAATTGTTCTGAACGCCTTGTTGAACATCTTCATCATTAGGGTATTCAACTTGAATAGCTGGTGGTTGATGATGCATGATTCTCGGACGAAGATGATTACTTGACATTGGGCAATGTATCTTAAAAACACCCTTCTAAGTGTAAGTCAATTGAACTTCTCTGCTGTGGGGTTTCGCATACAAACCATCTGCTCCAAAAATCTCCATTATACGATCAGTATCGGTGTCCAAATAAGCAAATTGGGCATCAACAAAAACAAAAGGCAGGATATAGTGTGCCAAGCTCTGTTTCTATCCAAAGCTTAGAAAGGAAACGTTTATGGGAATCTCGATAAAAGGCTCTAGGGATTTTAAGCAACCTCTGTGAAATAAAGGTACAAAAATATTAGAGAACACAAACAATATTTAAATTAGAGGTAAGATGAGAAAGTAAGACAAACTTGAGAACAATAAGGGAAAAGACACATATTTAGAGTGAAAGGAAGAAGGAAAAGATAAAGCAAGCTAGCAATTAAAAATTACAACCTGAAGATGACTAAGTTGAAGAACTTTAGTAATATAAAACCTTTACTTGATACATGAATGTATGATTCCAAGAGAAACAAAAATGAAAGGAAAATTAGATATGTGAACTGATACATATTTAATTAAACTTGAAGAATGAAACAAATATGAATGAGAAAAGAGCGAAGGAGTCTTCCTATGTATTTAACACATAAGCTAATCGAATCACAATCAACACCAGGTTGTAGGGGCTTCTTCAGCATGCATCACTTCGTTTAGCATATATCTACTTTAAGAAACTTAAGGTAACGAACAACAATAAACCATTTCAAGAGGAAGTAAAACTGCATACTGTTAAACTCCACAACATCAAACTCCTTTTACACAGCCATAACAGCAATCAAATAAAATTTATAAAATAAAAAAAGAAATTGAGAATGAAATGCATCTTAAATAGAAGACTTCAAACACATTAGAATGAGTAACATTCAATGTCTAACAGAGTACAAAATGCTAGTATGCAGAGAGTACTGATGCAAAATTCTGAAGCAGAACATCATCACAATGCTACATAAAAATAAAGAAAAACAACATGAATGCACAATAGAAACACAATAGCCACAAAGAACTGGAAATATTAAATTAGTGTTATAGATATATGGGGAAGTGGATCAACATAAATGATAGCAAATAAAAGAGCAAGATTTTTCCTTATGTTCTTGACCGACAATGTTAAATGTTGAACTAATGAAGCATGTTCCCTAAAAACTAAGATAACTATGCAAGATTAAGAATTATAAAATGTAAACTACAGAAAGTGCTATTACTTTATTGAAGTCTTAACTCTCTTTCCAATTTATTTTTCTGAGATGTCTTTTGCAAGCATTGACCACATCTCCAACATGATATTGTAATTTTTTCTTTCCAATTGGATGCCATGATCAAATTTAGTTAGCAAACACACTATGTGAGTAAACTGAAGACAGAGAAGCAAACAAATTTGAAACTTGTAACTATGGTTCAAAGCTTCCACAAAAGAAGTAGTCTCTTGGTCTTGCATCACTTCAAGGAACCAAAAACAATGTCTTAATTTGCACTTGATAATCAGTAAATTCTTGAAAACTCAACTTATATGTGGAATTTTTGATAACAGGATGTTATTAAAAAATCAAACAAATGAAAAGGAACAAAGAGATAAAAAGAAAACGGTTTGATATTTTTAATACAAAGATGAAGAGAGTGGTGCTTGAAAAACACAACACATAAAACTAAGATGATCAAGGATACAAAGCTTGAGTTATACAGTTTAATAGTCTAAGATACATATTCCAAAGAGTAAAGGAAGGTGGTTTGATCATATATACACATCTAAGACATAAAAAATGCAATTACATATCCACCTAAAGCATTAGTGCCAAATAAATTAAAGGAAATTAGAAACTCGACTCAGCCAGTAAAGAAACAATTACATACCGGTCTTAACTGTATTTTCGTGTGATAATATCCCTTTGTAGTTTGCAGTTTGCATCCTACAATGCCACAAGTTAATCAAGTATCAGTTAAAGAGAGAACATCTTTCTTAAAGTTTGATAATAAATATTGTAAGATTGATCTAAATTGAGAATCTTGTAAAAGAATCAACAAATGGTTTAAATTCACATCAGAGCATATCAGCCTCTATATCAATTCAGATGATATGATCACATCACTCACATTCAAAACTGCAATTTTGCATTTAAGATACCATTATAGATGGACTAATCGGCTACCTTAGGTATCTATGCATACATCACATACAAAGACTAACGCATATTCTTTTCTGCCAAAGCTTTTGCCTGAAATTTCCCAAAAAAAAAAAAAATCATGATCATGTTATTATACATGGGCAGCTCACATGCAAGAATGTCAGAAGAGTGAAGATCTTACTACGCGTTCAGCTGTTCGGTGATGCCTCTCCAGACTAGCTCTACATCACAGAGCTGACTCACCTTCTCTTTCTGATCTCACAGAAAAAGAAACAGCTTGAAGCAAAATACAATATTAAGGTTGTACAAAATAATGAATGGGAGTTTATACTAAAGCATTGAAGGAGTTTGAATTTCACATACCACCATAAAGTGAATATGGATATTTGGAGCCAGTAGAAGACACGCAGTTCTGAAACTGGGGATCAAGCATATCCTATAATTTAATTCATTGGAACTTATTGGGCAATGTAGCAATAACAATAGCAGATTCAAATGGGATACTCACAGAGGGTGAAAATAAAGCAAAACATAATAAAACAAAAGGATCAATGGAACAAATTATACAAATCCTATTCAAAAATCAATTAAATTTCTCAAACATGCATATAATCAAACACATGGGGAGCAGATTGAAAACGGGAGCATCCATCGAATCAAAAAT
This sequence comes from Oxytropis ochrocephala, assembly GCA_020916435.1. Taxonomy (NCBI): domain Eukaryota; kingdom Viridiplantae; phylum Streptophyta; class Magnoliopsida; order Fabales; family Fabaceae; genus Oxytropis; species Oxytropis ochrocephala. Next base: position 40,270,717 of record CM037092.1, on the reverse strand, counting down.
TTAGGTTTAGAGAGAGCATTGAGAGATGATGAGTACGAAATGAACAATTTGCATAAAATACCTTGACACGTAGATTATTGGCATCTTGCACTCCACCATTCTCCGAACTGCCTTGAATCACAAACCCTAAATCACAAATCAAAACCACAATCAGTCGAATATTTTAGGGGTTTTTGCGTGGAAAATATGGGGATTCCAAATTTCAATACTCATTTAGTGAAATCTGTGTATCTAAATAGCTCATTGCCAACCTTAAAAAAATAGAATTTTAAGCATGAAATTAAACTCATCAGCAAAAAGTTTAACTAAAGAAAACCCAAAGATACAAAATTTGATAATGGGTAGGAGAAAAAATGTTTAATTACCCTTCCACTTCGTTTCTAGGTTTGATTGTTTTATCCTTCTCCATCTTCGTAACCACTTGCGGAGAAAATTAGCATTTTGTGAATTCTTGTCTCTAGTTTTGTTCTTCTTCTCCGATTTGTTTCTCCTCTCTCTAGATTCACGAGGTGTGGGTTTTGGATGAAATGAGGAGAAATGGGGAGAGAGATCGAAAGAGAGATTGAGAGGAAGGGGTGAGGAGTATTGCGTATGGGAACTCCTCGTCGACCCACCCTGCTGTCAACTCCCATCCACCGCCAATGAGTCTTGTCCTTCGATTTCCCCCTTTTTGGTTTTCCTTTTCTTATTCTTTCTCTCTGTTTTGTGTTTCTTCCCCTCTCCATTTTTGTTTTTTGATGTTTGAAACCTAGAGAGAGACATGGCATCAGAGAAAAGAGAGTGGGGAGGAGATGAGTTTGGTTGTGCGGGATGAAGTAGGGGAAGCATAGGAAGAGAGATTGGAAGAGGAATGGCGAAAGAGAGAGGAAGAAAGAAGTGAAACTGGATCAAGAAAGAGAGATAGCGTGAGAGGAAGAAAGAAAGGAAAATGGTTTTGTTGTTTCTCTATGTACGTGTCTTTTCAGCTGGCAAGTTCACATGGGATTGGCAGGATATCACATGGGAAGGAAGGATTTGAGCGCCAAATCCAACATGAGGTTACGTGGCACACATGGTAGCGAGTGACTGGCTGGAGAATTGGAGGGAAGGGGGCATTTTGGCGGGATCCTATGTGACATCGCTGATGTGGAGATTACATCGGGATGTATAGTCTTAGATATTATAAGAAAATGTAATTTTCTTTTATATAATAATAATAATAATAATAATAATAATAATAATAATAATAATAATAAAATGTCGATAGGAGTCTCTTTCAGCTTAACCAATCTCCTAAATTGAATTCAGTAGTGTTAAACCTCTTGAGAGAGATATACTGTCTATTGTGATCTTACTCAATTTTACAGTTGCGCGTAAAAGATATCAAATTTATATTAAAAATAAAATAACCTGCAACAAGGCGAAATGGCATGAGACATGCCATGGTAACCTTACCTCGTCAGAGTTTTGCACTGAGCTTCCATGTGTTTTTTCACATGTCAAGTTTCAGAGTAAAGTACGTGGCTCTCAGTAACTTGTCTACTCTATGCATCTAAGTCAATTGTCAAAGTGTCATGTCTAGTAAATTTCTTTATTTCCTGTCAATAGCGAACAAAGATATGGGAAGTTATTTAACCATCATTCATATGTACTTTTACTTCTTATATTTTTTAACATAAATAAAAGAAAAATCAACCATAGAAGAATCATGTGTAGATAGATAGAAGAACTTACAGTATCTAGTCTATCTTAGTCACAGTGAAATGACATTGTAGATAGGAAAAAAGAACAAAAGATTCTTCCATCCATAAATTATGGTAATTGACCAACCTAATTGTTTTGTTTCAACAAAGACCAGCCACGAATCCATGAAAGTAAAGAGGAATATTGCATTGCATATCAAATCAGAGAAAATTCAAAAAGAATCATGCCATATATCTCTCCTTTGATCAAGTGGGTGGGGTACAGAGCAGGTGTTTGTGTGTTGGGGTCACGGAGAGATTAAAACACTTGGGAGATTTTTATTCACTAACAGTATTATTTTTCGTACCCCCCAAATTCCCTACCACACCCCCATAATTTCCCAATTGGACAAAAATACCCCTGAAAATTTACAAAAATCACATTTCACATTTCACATTTCACAATTTCGGAAATAGTAAGTAAATTCGAATGAGATTTTCGGAATTACTAGGTAATTCCGAAAAGAATTTCGGAAATACCTCAGAAGTGAGGTAATTAGGTTCAGAATATGAACCTAATTACCTCACTTCTGAGGTATTTCGAAAATTCTTCTAAATACCTAGTAATCGAAAAACTAATTTTTTTTTTCAATTTTTAATATTTTCTATTTCTAATTACATTTATTTTTTTAACAGTGGCGAGTAGACGATCAGACAACGTAGTGAGCGGCGAGTCTTCGGGCAAAGACACCCGCGGCCACGGCAGCGAGCACGATTCCTCAGGGAGGCGTGTGTAGCGAGTACTCCTTCTCCGGACACTTTACTGAGGCTCGTGAGTCTGCTGGGCATGCTTTTGAGCGTCGGAGCGCGAGAGCCCGCGCGCAGTGGTAGAGATGGTTGAGCACGAGCCTCGGCCTCGCACCTCGGCCCCAGGATGGGCGGCGGATAGAAGACCACCACGATTATGAGTACCATATGCGGCACCAACAGGAGCACCCAGAGATGTATCCTGACGGGTTGGGAGGCTTTGGAGGAGGTTCGGGAGGAGGTTCGGGAGGAGGAGGTTGAGGAGGAGGAGGTTGAGGAGGGGGAGGTTCAGGAGGAGGTTGAGGAGGGGGAGGTTCAGCCTGCCCCAGCTGTGGAGCACACACCCTTATATTTACACTGGGATACGCACTGCGCGTCTTGGATAGATAGAGGCGAGGTAATATTTTAATTTTTTATTTTAATTTTACTTAACAACAATTAATTACTTATTTTTAATAACGTTTGGTTTAATTTGAATTTTTCACCTCGGAAACTAAAGGTTGTATCTCACGGCGTAAGTTTTCTAAAATTAGACCCATCGACCATCACCCACGGTGTGAGAGCAGTTGCGCGTCGGCTAAGCTTTCTGAGTTGGACATCACACCTCTGGGGGGAATCAACCATGAGTTGATATCTGCTTTTGTGGAGAGGTGGCATCCCGAGACCTGTTCATTCCACATGCCCTTTGGGGAGATGACAGTCACCTTGGATGATGTGGCCGTGCTGCTCCACTTGCCGCTGGATGGCACCCCATTGGACCACAGGCCAGATTTTGATTCTGTTGAGGCTCTTCACATGGCTGTGGATCGTTTGGGCATGGATCAAAGCTCTTGTCATCCGAGAGCTTAGGGATAACAGAGGCGATATCGAGGATCTCTCTGTGTAGAGGGCGCTACAAGGCGAACATGGCACGGGGTGCTTATGAAAGCGGTCGCACGGTGCTACATGCTCTTCCTGATAGGCACCACCATTCTGGCTGACAAGAGTCACACATTAGTGCCAGTGAGGTGGATGTATCTCGCCGAGATCTTCAAAGGTGTGGCGATGGTCTTGGGGTATAGTCGCTCTTAGTTACCTCTACACCCACCGACGAAAGCGGTCTTTTATACGACCAAGCGGTTCATGGATACTCGACACTCTCTCCGTAATCATTTATTTATTTTTTTAATTTAAAACTTTTAATTAAATTTAACATATATTAATAACTGATTATTTTTTAATTTAACTATTTCAGTGCGATCTTTGGATCTACGAGCACTTTCCCACGGTCGTTGGTCGGAAAGTGTTAGCTAGGACGCATCAGCCACGTGCCACCAGCTGGGGGAACAAGAAGCTGGATAAAGTAAAGTTGGTGGACTTTAGGAGCGGATAGATGCTCTGCTGCAAATGGGGATGTCATCCTCACCCTTATGATGACCACGAGCGGTATGTTCCTTTGTCGAACATATCTCATGCTGCCGTGAGGTCGGTTTGCTTTGGGTCGATGACGCTGTTCCCTACATGCCAAAGCAGTGCGTTGGCGATTCGGGCGCACTCTGAGAGGATCCCTAGAGCACCCATTTCGTAATGCTCCTCTCATGACGAGATCATACGAGGAGTTCTTGATGTATCGATTCGGCGCGGACATTTTGGCGGGCTAGTAGATTGGCGGGCTACCACGGAGAAGTGCGATCCCGATTACCTTCCTTGGTACGATCGGGTAACGAGGTGTGCGTCTTACTCCGGGTGCGCACCCACGAGCGAGCGAGCCACGGCCACTCGGATCCACCATATCATCGAGAGCTGCTTTGTCCCGAGACATATGAGGAGAGGTGAGAAGCAGTGCATTGACCGGGATGCCTTAGATGTCGCCGTTCACCCACTTCACGTGCTTATTTTCAAATCATTGTTAAACATTTTGGACCCATAGTAGATGTATTTGTACATTATATTTTTTTTATGTTGCTCATTTTATATATTTTGACATATTGCTATTTAAATCATAAACCGTTCGTATCATATTTCCAAAATAAAACGCGTTTAAATATTAATTTAATATACAAACAAAAAAAAATACAAATTTCGGAATTACCATTTTTAGAGGTAATTCCGAAATTTTTTAAATTTTATGAACCGGAATTACCTCTAAAAATGGTAATTCCGAAAATTTCATTGTTTTTTGAACCGGAATTACCTTATTTTGAGGTAATTCCGAAAATTTTAAATTTTTTTTTTTTTTTAAAAACACAGGGGTATTATTGGCATTTATGGAAAAATGGGGGTGTGGGAGGGAATGAGGGGGGTACGAAAAATAACAGCCAACATATAAGGGTTTTGATTTTTTCACCCCCTCATCATCTATCTCACCCCCATATTTCAAAAAAACCCAATACTACTCCTGTCTTTTTTAAAAAAAATTAAAATTAAAATTTTCAGAATTACCTCAAAATTATGTAATTCCGGTTCAAAAAAAAATTAAAATTTCGGAATTACCTCTAAAAAAGGTAATTTCGGTTCATAAATCATGAAAAATTTCGGAATTACCTCTAAAAAAGGTAATTCCGAAATTTTTAATTTTTTTTTTTTTAAGTTTATATTTTGGTCTTAAGATTTAAACGCGTTTTATTGGAAATATGATACGAACGATTTACGATTTAATAACAATACGTCAAAATATATAAAATGACCAACATAAAGTAGAAATACAAATACAACTATGGGTCCAAAATGTCTAAAAATATTTGAAAATAAGCTGCGTGAAGTATGAACGAGGCGACATCTAAGCATCCTGCCAATCCAGACGCGATCTGCGTATATATACGATTTGTTTTAATTTTTATTACTAAAAGGCTACTAAAAATAGTCAAAACTACTCTAAAAAATATAAAAATACCACTAAAAATCTAACAAAACCAAAATAAGGCTATACAAATTTTTAAGATTTTTGGAGACTATGAAAAATTAAAAAAATCGTAAAAATAGTAAACGATGGAATTTGGGATTTTGAGGCCGTAGTCCCGTAAGAAGTCTCTTTTAGGGAGTCTTGATTCTTGATTTTTTTGCTTCTAATGGTTTGTGGTTTCATTACGATCGAGTATGTTGTCCAAAACCGATTTTTAGCCTAAATTATTCGTTCGAAATAAAAAAATTGTAATTTTGAATTACCTCGAAATAGGTCATTCCGGTTCACATTTGTGAACCGGAATTACCTCATTTCGAGTAATTCAAAATCTTTCTAATTACAGGTAAAAATCCGAAATTCCATGGAATTACCTTTTTTAGAGGTAATTCTGAAAAAAAAAAATTTAACAAACCATGTAATTTTTGGGAAAAAGTAAGGGTATTTTTGTCCGTTTGAGTAATTATGGGGGGTGGAATAGATGATGAGGGGGTGAAAAAATCAAAACCCAACATATAAATGAATTTTATACTACTTATTTCATTTAAAAAATTAAAGCATTAGGTATGTACCTTAAGTACAACCCAAATGTGAAAAAATCTCATTGCTCTACCTTGAAGGTTTTTTTTTTCTAGCTGCTTGCCCCTAATCATTCCTAATTTGACCTTGGCGGATCGTTGTTGAAGCGATCTCCTCATCTCTCTCTCTCTCTCTCTCTCTCTCTGGCATCGAACTGTGGTGAAGATCGTACCTCTGAGGGTTCATGATTAGTTTTTTGCTGAATTAGGGTTCTTGTTTGATTCCTTCGATGGAGTGGTTGTATTATTTACTAGTTTTGTAATAGTAGTTGAGTGCGTGTATTTCGGTATTGGACCCTTTGTATTTGGGCCCCTATTTCGCTCTATTTGTTTTAGTTTGGGCTTGTGTGCCAATTCCTGTCTGTTTGCTGGCTATCAGAGTTTGGATTTCTTTATTGGACCTCCGTTGACATCATTTGATTGTACTAGTTTGGGTCTTGCACAACTTCAATAAAAAATCAGGCAACTTCGACCAAAAAAACATAATTTTTTTTATTTGACACAAACATAATTTTTTTTATTGATTCTTATTTAATGATTCTTAGTTTTAGTCCTTCGTACTTATTTTAAGTTTTTTTAAATTTGTCTAATCAATATGAAGCCCCGATACGAGATCACGATCACGGGATCACGATACGACCGCGATACGTAGATACGGAAAATTTAGAAAATCAAGATACGATACGGCAGAGATACTTTAATAAAAAATTAAATTAAAAGTTAAAAATATAAAACATAAAGATACATGTCACAAAAGGCCAGACAAGTTAGTACCCGTGGCCAGCCAAGTTCCCCGACATAGATTAGTCATCGGCAAAGTCAGTGGAAATTGTGCACTAATGACACGGTAACCCAAAAAAATAAGTAAGCATAGTTAAATGTTTTTTCCTCTCCCATTTTAAAATATACTCTTCCTCCCACGAACATGTCACAAAAGGATAAAAGAGTACCAACGAGGGGATTAGTCACTGCGTTCGGTAGTGGATACTCTGGTCTTGACCAAAACAAGGATAAAATAGTAAGTATCTAATTGTTTTTTGATTTATAAAAATAAATATAAATTCTAGGATACTCCCACCGGATCGTGATCCGTAAGTATCCAGTAAGTATCCGATAAGTATCTAATATTTTTTTATTTAAAAATAAATATAAATTCTAGGATACTCTCAGGATACGTATCCGGAAGTATCTGATACGTATCGGTATCGAATACGTATCGGATACCGGTACGTGGCCTATTTTGGAGTATCGGGGTTTCATGTGTACAAGTTACACTTATATGGTCCATCTCCAAAAATAATTTGTGAAATTTTTCAACCCACATTGTCGTCCGTCTCTTTGCAGATTTAATTTCCGTAGTGGACAAACTTAATATTGACCAATAGGAAAATTGCGCCTAAGCAGAGTGGGGATTATTTTTTCGTTAAAAGCGTTTGGACACGCCATGGATAATCAGTAATGTTAAAAAAACCAAATTTAATTAAAAAAAAGTTTGAGGCCAAAATTATAATTTAGTACTCCCCCCGTCTCAATTTAAGTGTTTTGTTTGCCATTTTTTCTATCAAATTATTTGTCACTTTAGAATACTAATGCAACAATTTGTTTCTAACAATACCCTCATTTATTATTCGTATTTCCAACTTTTTCATTACTCTCTCCTCATAATAATTAGGGATATTTTAATCCTTCCATATTTTTTGACAATAATCTAATCGTTCTTTTAAGACCCGCACATAACTTTAAACGACAGTTAAATTGAGGCGGAGCTAGTAGTATTTTTTTATATTACCTAGGAAAGGCACGAGGAGTCATTGAAATTGTAGAAAGAAAAGGGGGTGATAAGGACACCACTTGGGTTGGGTGGGTCTAATAGGTGGGGCTAAACAATATGAACATGGGAACCAATACTCCTTAACACTTCTCAGTTCTTTCTGACTATGTTGGTCAAATGAAAAGAGACAGACAAACCTGGCATGAGTTTGATAAGGCACCTCATCAGTTTACCCGTAATGGGGATACTGCCTATACCTAGTGACAGACACCACATTCATTATCTTCCAATGGCCCCTGTTTCTAGCCCTGCTTTTTTCCTTTCCTTCATTGCCAATTGGTCAAGTGGATGTCACTTACATCAAACACCTCCATCTGCTTGCATTTATTACCCCACAAGCTTCTCTGCACTTTCTGCATACAGTACAGTATTGTATTCTATTATACTGTACCTCTCAAGTCTCAACGTATCATGTTTATTGGGTTATACCATTTCATATGAATTCCCTTATCCAACAACAGTAGAGCTTAACTCAATCGAACACAATCATCTTGTAAAATGAAAGATGCTTCTGACTTATATACTTTTTTCATGTTATATCACATTCGATGTGAGATTCTTAACATCATGTTTCATTAGAATTTACAAAATAATGTTTGCAATGAAACAATGGGAAACTTTTATGTAAAATAGAAGTGAATTTGACTGTCACAAATTATTTTTATCATTCTCTCTTATCTTCTATAGTCAATTTATTATTGGATTATTGTGTATGGGAGTTTAGAGGGGGAGCAGGGGCGGATTTAGGGGGTGTTCCCCGTATTCCCGGGAACACCCAAAAATTCATCTAAAATTACTTAAGTACGTACATTATAATATCGGATACTAAATATATAATAAATAGGCGCAGGTTTTAATCAAATAGTTGTTTGGTGCAGTGGATGGAGTTCTTAGATGGAGCATTATCTACAGGGTTCGATTCCCCCTTCAGTCGTTTTTCAAAAAATAATTCAATTTTTAGATTTTGTCCTCTTATAATAAAAGAAATGGTCACAAAAAATGAATTTTCAAGAGAATCGAACCATGCCCATGAGGCACCAAACAATAGACATAACCACTGAACCATCTGTTATTAATGCTATTAAATCTACAAGTTTAAACTATATGTCGTATACGCTAATATATTTTTTATAAACTACCAAAGTTATTTTTTTTCTTAAACTGTATATACAAACGCTTCCAAACTATGATAAAAAAGAAAATCCAATTAGACTTGGATTAAAAGGTATTTTATTTTGGAACATTATTTTATAGTTGATTTTTTTTAAACATTACTTTATCGTTGTTTTTTTTTGTAAAATCGTACAATTGAAGAAAAGGGAACACTCTATTTTAAATTCCTGGATCCGCCCTGAGGGGGAGTGAAGAGGAGAACTTAACACTAAGGGTGGTAATTTTTTGGTATTTGTGAGAATAATTATCTATCAAACCCCTCCAAAACATTTCTCCTACTTTATTTTTTGAACTCCTCTAAAACTCTTTAAATTTAAGCGAATTTAAAAAATAAAGGGTAAAATATGTTTTTAGTCCCTACAAAATTTCGTTTTTTTAAATTAGTCCCTACATTCACTATTTCCTTTGAATCTAGGGGATGAAAAGAAAGTAATTGGGTGATATAATCTACAAAAGGTCGTTAGTTGGGTCCAACCAACTTCAGGAAAGCAAGAACATCTTTAATGCAAGACAATTAGAAAGTTTCTTATAGTTAGTTCACTCATTTTCTTCTTTTCACCACTATAGTTGATCAGAGCATCTCCAAAGATGAAAAACTAATTATTGATTTTTAAATGGGTCCCATAATGCCACATCACTTTTAAGTATTAACTTCTTTTTTTGCTCCAATGGTGAACTCTCTCAAGAACTCAAATTTGGGCCACATCACTTTCATATTTGTTGAAACACCCCTTTTGCCTAATAAAAAATTATATTTTGTGGTTACATTATTAATATGAACTTTTTATGAAATTTGCTTCTACAACAACTCATTCTTAAATGTGTTGTCCATGTGACGAACTCCAATGGTGAACCACACAAAGTCTAGTTCTTACACTTATGAACTCATTAAAAACTCATCATAGGAGATGCTCTAAGTGACATCAAGTAAACTAAAATTTTAGTTGCTTGTAGTGAACTCATTAAAAACTCGCCAATGGGTGAACTAACAATAAAAAATAATTATTTCTCTCTCATCAACAAGTATAAAAAAATATAAGTGGGGTCAGGAATTCGGTTCCTTGTAAATAACCCTCATTGGGACAAAAATCACTTGAGTCAACTAAAAATTGTTTAAATCCTACGTGACTATTTTGAACCCACAGAAATCGCTTTAGTTTACCCATTTAGTTTAACCCACCCCCTTCCCATTAAAGATGCATGGATGGTTGGATCTTCTATTCACACCCATTCTCACTTTTCATTATATTTTGAAACAAACATTGAAAAATCTAAAAGTTATTATTTTTTGAAAAAAAAAACTTTTTTTTTTTTAAAAAATAGGGTTAAATATGTTTTTTTATTTTATTTTAGTCCCTAAAAAATTTCACCTACTTTTGGTCCCTATAAAATTTTACTTTTTGTTTTTAGTTCGTCATTACATTTTAATAGCATTTCACAACTTTTAATAACGCTTATAAAAGGTCAAAAAAACGCTATTCAAAGTCTTGAAGCGTTATTAAGGTTATGAATTGGGGTGGGAACAAACTAGGCCGAGTTGGGCTTGCAAGGCCCAGGCATGACCTGTGTTAAAGTGTTAGGCTCAAGTCTGCCCTGTGGCTTGTCGTAGGCCTGACATGGCCTTTTTAAAAGTCTGACAAAGTTTGAAAGTCTGTTTAAAAGTCTGCTTTCCTAGTTTTGTTTACAAAAGTCTACAACATTTAAGTGATGTATGCTTAGAGTAAGAAGCTAATAGGTCGATGAGATTAAGTTCTATTTTACATGACATCCAATTTAAATTCTACTTATAAAATAATGACTTTAAATATTTCAAATATTGATGTAGGTCAACATGTTTTAACTAACAAAAAACATTAGCAAATTATGATTTAACACAAAGTAAAAAAATTTATATAATGATATTAATAAAAATATTATTTATTTTTATTTAAATATGCCAGTATTATAGGCCTAAAAGGGTTTTTTAATTGCCTGTAGTCTGTCATTTTTAGCAAAATAGACTTTTAAAAATGACCATGGCTTGTCTGTTTTAAAAAAAAAACCGATCTGACCTGACCTGACCTAACGTAGGTTAGTTCGTAGGTCCCTATTAGGCGGTTGGCCTATTCCCAACCCTAGTCATGAAGGACTAAAAAAGAATTTTGGGAACAAAGATAGGTAAAAAAAATTAAGGACGAAAAACAGAAAAAAACACCAAACTTTATAGTTACTATAATTATTAAAAACATATTTAACCTTTGTAAAAAAAACATATTTAAAAACTGTTAAGTGTTATACATAAACATTGAATAAATATTTACCTGCACTAATTAATTACTCTCTCCGTTCCTAATCTTTGATACTTTTGGCTTGTTACACACAAATTAATGTATCATTAATTTGTATTAGTTAAATACTAAAATACCCCTTTTATAGTTGTCTTGGGAAAATTGAAATCAAAATAAAAGTATGTTGAAACAATTAATTCATGCTTTGGAACTCTAAAAAACTCAATAAGTATGAATGGTGTATTTGGAAAAATATAATGAATTGTGCATTGGTTTTCTAAAAGTACAATTATTTTGGAACAAAAATAAAATGCTAAAAATACCAAAAATTAAGAACGGTGGTGTACTATCTACAGTGCTACAATTATATTTTGCACTAAAACCAATAATAATAAAAATATGCTTTATTACCCAGATTCAAAAAAACATGGGCTGGCACACAGTACCAAGTTACCAATTCAACATGTGTGGAAAGTGGAAAACACCAACTTAACTAAAAAGTCAAAAAATTCTCATTTCTCCAAGAAGGGTTCATAGAAACAATTTTCATCTAGTCTAGCCTAAAATGTCTAGGTATCCCTATAGATTTTTTTTCTTGGTTTTTAGCATCCCTATAATATCTAACAAGGGTCAAATGTAGTTTTTCTAAGCAATTAATTAGTAAACTCATTAACATTATTTTTTGATCAATTTCTCCCCCACATGCGCTATTAAATCTAAATTAATCAAGTTGCTATTAATTATCATAAGGAAGTCTCTAATTAGATATACTCTGAGTCACGATCTTCTTGACTGTATATATGCACGTTGCATGTCGTAAGGTAAAGATAGGTTTGACGGTGCTGAATTAAGATAGAAAAATGTTGTTTATAATTACTTCAATATTCATTGACACACACTTGTAATAATAAAAAAAATCTATTTCCAATATTAACTAACACACTTGTAATAACAGAAAATAATTGTTTTATGTAAACACCCAAAATTTCAAACACATGGGACGTCTGATTAATGCAGTCTAAAATCATGTTTAATTCAATTTAATGAAAAGAGGTCTTCAACCCCAGTATCGTGTCCAAGAGAAAAAGGCTCTGACTAATTCGAATCGAGTTCAGTCAAGAGGTAAATAAAGTCTGACCTTAAATTATTCTATTGTATGGAGTAGAGTGTGGGGTATTAATTGAGTCTGTTCTTTTAGATAGAGTGTGTTAACTACTTGCATCCAACCTTAGAGTTATGCTTACTTCAGTTTAGTGTATAACTCAATAAATATCAAGAAGGAAAAAGTCACTACAAAAAACACGGTCATTAGCGAGGGAATTTTCGGTCGCTAACATGCCTAATTCCGTCGCTAATTGCCATTAGCGAGGAATTAGCGAGGACCGCCTCGGCCGCTAATTCCTCCTCGCTAATGGAAATTAGCGAGAGAAATGTGTTCCGTCGCTAATTAGCGAGTGACAGTCCCTCGCTAATTCCGTCGCTAATGCTGACAACACGCTTCCCGAGTCTGATTGTCACGCTTATCAATCTGAATTTATTATTATTATTATTATTATTATTATTATTATTATTATTATTATTATTATTATTATTATTAGTATTAGTAGTATTATTATTATTACTGTTGTTATTATTATTATTAGTATTATTATTATTATTGTTGTTATTATTATTATTATTATTACTTTGAGAGAGGAGTGAGAGTGGTGGTGATGGTGGTGGTGGTGGTGGTGGTGGTGTCGTAAAGAGAGAAGAAGAAGGAGAAGAGTAAGGGAGAAAAAGAGTGAGATGTATGTGGTGGTGGTGGTGGTTGTGTGGTGGTGGTCGTCGTAGAGAGAGGAGGGGAGGGAGAAAGAGAGTGGTGGTGGTGGTGGTGGTGGTGGTGGTGGAAGAAAGAGAGTGAGAGAAAGAGGTATGTGATTGTGGTGGTGTGGTGGTGGTGTGGAAGAAAGAGAGTGAGAGAGAGAGAGGTTGTGGTTGTGTGGTTGAGGAGAGAGAGAGGAGTGAGAGTGGTTGTGGTGTGGTGGGGGCGTGGTGGTGGTGGTGGTGGTTGTGTGGTGGTGGGTTAGAGTTTGTAGGTGAGAGAGAAGAATGAGGGTGTTGTGAGTGAAAAATAAGAGTGAGTGGTGGTGGTTGTGTGGTGGTGGGTTAGAGTTTGTAGGTGAGAGAGAGAGACAGTAGAGGAAGAGGAAGAGGAAGAGGAAGAGAAGAGGAGTGAGGGTTAAAAGTGAAAAAATGAGAGAAGAGTGAGAGAAGAGTGAGAGAATCGAATATTTGGTAAAAAATAACTGGACATTAGTGAGGGACTTGCAGCCTGTCGCTAACTCACACTCGACATAGTCGAATCGATCAATAACCAATCAAATCGGCCGCAACGTTCGGACATTAGCGAGAGACTTGAAATTCGCGCTAATTCCTCGCTAATGGTCACATTAGCGAGGACTTGCGCCCGTCGCTAATCCTCGTTTTTTGCGAGGGACAAAATTTCTCTCGCTAATTCCGTCGATAATCCTCGTTTTTTTTGTAGTGAGTACTCCCCATACAATTTAATAATAAAAAATGGAGAAAATACAAAAGACATCGGGGACTAGTCCCATACCCATGAATAAAACATTACAATCAAAAAGAAAAAATAACAATCCTATTTAAAAGAAAAACAGTCCAAAGAAAGTTAAAATTGGCATGCAAATGCATTACCTCTCATCCAAAATAAGTTGCCACCAAAGTCACTAACAATCATTTGCAGCACACCAAAAACAAAAGGCCAACCACAAACAGAAAATCAACAAAACCTATAGCAAGACAAACCTAACCTATTTATGGAGAAATCCTCAGCAATGAAGTTATGAGGAAAGTCTCATCAGACAAAATCACTTGTGTGTTAGTATCATACCCGACAAACTTGTCAGCACAAGTATTACATTATCAATAAAATGTGAGGACAAACGAATTTCAAATATGAAATATACATTATTTTTACTATGAATTATACATTAATCAAATATCAAATTTTGGGGGTACAATTATTTTTTTCTCTGAAACACAATAATATAGTTATGTAAAAATCGTTACTAGTCATATCATATCCTGATTTCGGAGGTGCATTAAAGTAGATGTAGGATAGCATTAGCAGAAAAAGGTTATGTTGCAGAGAGAAAGAAGAAGAAGAAGGGTGAAGGTTAAAGCTACAGTGGTACAGTATTGGGACCACGTGGTGACTGGTGAGGGACATTCGGCCGGCATGCAAGCGCAAGACACGCATGTGTGTGCTACCGCATCCATCATAATATATATCACTAACTCACTCACCAGCCATGCTACTTCCATTAACACAATGCATGCCATTTCCTACCTTACACCATGTGATTCCACTACTCTCTAATATTATACACCAATCTAATTTCTTAATATATTTGAAGTGTCTCAACGTTTTAAATGAATGATTAATCTCTTCTCGTGTTTAGGGGTAAATTTTGCATTAACCAACACTTAGTTTGTTCACTACGGAAATTGAACCAAAAAGCTAGCACAGGGTTGACCCTCCGTGTCCAAGTATAGCTTATGTCATTGAGAGAACGGTATTGGTTAAACAATAGGGATCACGATTCCAGCAGGTTCTAGCATTTAATGAAAAATGTGATGGTTTTCCCACTTTTTCTAATTGTTACAAAAAAAAAAAAATATAATTAAATCTCAACACTCTGCCGTCATAGGTGATTGCAGAGAATCGTGATCCAAACAATAGTAAGAGAGATTTGGGCCTCATTCAATTGACTTATCTAAGATTATCTATTGATATAAACACTGGTGAGATTATTTAAGAAAGTATATATAGACACGATTTATGATATGTTTAAAAGTTATATATAGGTTTATTGCGTGAACTCTTTAGATAATTTATGAAAATAGTTTATTACATATATAAAAATAGTTTGACTTTATTTTATATTTTATTTTATAAATAGCTTATACATTAACACTTATATAATAAGCTTTTATGCTATAAGCATTAAATTAGGTTGTTTATCCAAACACATGGTTTGTTTTTTAATATATGGATGCTTGACTTAAACTAGACCAACTCTAAACCAAAAGTAAAAACTAAACACCACTAATTGGTGTCGCACCCCGAAAAATCCTTGGAGGGACTTTTCTTCGCACAACGGGATTTTAGAGTCGCCACCAATATTTTTTAAGGTAAACATTGAAAAAACCTTTTTTGAAAAAAACAATGGTCTTTGGAACCATTAGATTTGGGGTTCGGAGGTCTAATTACGTATGGGGAAGGTATTAGCACCCCATAACGTCCCTTCAAAGAAGGGTTACCTTAATTAAATATGTGATTTGCAAAGTTGATTCGGAAAAATGCTTTGTTTTTACCTCTTTTGTTTATGAATGACTTAATGAAGTATCTTTAGTTTTCGCGCTTAATGGAGGGGATCCACTCCTACGTATCTCCCGGTGCGATGGAGAATTCAAAGCAACGTAGTTTTTGTTTTTTGAGAAATGGTTTATTTTGGAAGACTGTTCGGTTTTTGAAAGAAAAAAGGTTTTCGGTTTGTTGTGCTTGACGGAGAGTATCCGCTACTACGTATCTCCCAGTGCGATGGAGAATTCAAAGCTACGTAGTTCTGGGTTTCTAGAAAAGGTTTTTGTTTTTTATCTTGTTTAATTGTGAAAATTGAGCTTTCATAATGATCAATTGAGCAAAGGCTCCAAGTGACCACCATTAGCACTCCATTGTTAATAATCATGCAAGCAAAGGCTTCACAAGACTACTAACAAAGTTTTTGATTTAGTGAAAATCTTTAGGAAAATTAGGCATTCACGGTGATCAATTGAGCGATGGCTCCAAGTGATCCCCACTAGTAGCAAAGGCTTCACAAGACTACTAACAAAGTTTGATTTTGAAGAGTTTTCGCAATTGGATTAATTCCTGCTTATGGAATGATTTTGATGCTTGAAAAGACTTTTGATTGAAAGTGGACCTAGACTACACACATTATGACACAATACATAGATAGGCAAAGAATGAACCCAAGTTGAACACTTTGGCAAAAATGCATGAATAGGCAAGAAAATGAACTTAAGTTGCACATCTTATTGAAGATGCTAGTCAATGGAATAAACCTAACTAGGCATTTATGACACAATATGTGAATAGGCAAAGACATTTCAAAACACAAGTGATATCAAACTTCTAATGAATCACTTGCAAAACCCTAAGGGTTTCACATCAACCTTAGACATAAGCGCCCATGTGGTATCCTTTTGATGTCATCAATTTCTAATACATTTCTTCAATCAACCACATAAAGGAATAAATTGAAAGGGGCATTTGCCTCATGCAAGATCATAGGCAAGTCTTAAGACTAAATTGACAAGTTTAGGCAATTATAGGGTGTTGAATCCCTTTAGGTAACCTTTGACACTTAGGATATGCACAAGTGCATAAGTGTCAAATACTCTTACCAAATCATCAACACATAACTAACAATTGCTTCAAAACAATTACTTATTTGCAAGACCAAGAGCATTCCAAAATGATTTATAAGTTGTTTTTGGTAATCAAAGCAATTGGTAAGGAAAGGAAACTTAAATTTATTTCTTCGTTCACTAGGAATCACAAAAGAAATTGAGTCTTCTTAGGCAATCCTCAACACTTAAAGTGTGCCTCAAAGCACAAGTGAGAGTCCTCTTGCCAATCATCAACATAGGGCATGATTTGCAAGCAAATTCATGAGAACAACAAGTTTTAAGCAAACAAACATCATAATCAAGGTTCAATTCCCAGTAATTGCAAGATTAAACAACCAACTCATCAAAAATCTCATAAACCCTAATTTTCCCTTAAGGTGCGAAATGAACATGAGCTTAAAACACCATTAATTCATGGAAACAACAAAATAATGAGTGAAATAACAATAACACACATTTATTCTAAAAGAGAGAAGCATTTCAAGCACCCAAGCCTCCCAAAGTGCTTGTCAAGATACTTGAAATACATCTCTCACTCAACCACAACAACTATGCTAACATTATGACATTAAAATGCAATGGGATACAAAAATGAAGTGATGATTTACATCTTTGATGCTAAAATTAGAAGATGATGCTAGGTTTCAAAGTATACCTCAACTCCAAGCTAGAATAAGGAAGGAAATGAGATGAATGAATGCAAAACCCCTTTAATCTACTCTTCAATCTTCAACTTTGAACTTGATCCTTGAATTTGAAGGTGAATCTTTGAGAAGAATGCAAGAAGGATGGAAGATTTAGTGTAGGAAAGGTGTTTTAATGGATGATTGAGTGAAGAAATTGAAGAAAATGAGGCGAGGGAGAGAGAGAGGGAATTCGACTATGACAACAAAAATGGGGAGGGAAAATTGCTTCTCTTTTTTGGTCTTTTGTCTTATTGAGGACACTTTGTACTTTTTATTTGAATTTTGAATTTTTGGGCATGCAAATGATAGTGCACCTATTGAAAATGTGTCACATATTTTTGGGCACCATAAAAATATCCCTCTAATTATTCATGACAATTAAAAATTGTCATTTAATAATTGGGGAATATTTAATGGTCCTTTTTCAGCTTTCTTGTGCAATAAAAATGGGAAAAATGCATTTTAATTATTTTGAACTAGGATTTTATTCCAAAAAATTATACGAGAATTATCCTTGATAGAATAAATTGTATTTTCCATCCTTGACTTGGTTTAGTTCAAAAATAGTTAACTTGCTCTCATTTGAATGCCCACAGATATTGAAACATGCACTATTTTTATTCCCTAAAATTCGCAAAAATTAATAAAAATGTTTTTGGGTGCCAAAAATTAATAACGATCAATAAATGACATTTTTGAAGATTAAAATGCATGTGTACCAAATAGCAAGGGCAAAAGGGAAGCTCATGCAGTTACGACTGGCGCGTGCGCGTAATTCAAATAAAAATGCGAGATAGGGGACAAATACACATAAATGCGAAAGTCCATTCATCTATATTACCCTTATTGCTTCCATTCTTGTTTGAAAAAAAAGAAAAAAAAGGTTTTGACTTGGGCGAACAAAATTAGGGTATGACAATTGGTATTAGACAAACCACCAATTTTTGATAGACTAAATTGCACTTTTGATCTCCTTATAAAACTCATCCATGATTTTAGTACCCCAGGTTTTTTTTCCTCATGATTTTGATCTTCCTATTATTTCTATTTCTCAAATGCATGCATTTGCCAAAATTGATCTATCATGAGGCTGACGTGGTACTCGCTTAAATGATGTGGCATGCCACGTTTAACTGCCACGTGGATTTTTAATTAAAAAATATATTTTATATAACAATTTGTTTTCAAAATATATAACAACTTAAATAATAAAAACACATTTCTGAGTTGTATTTACTACAAGAATAAGTGAAATTAGAAGGCATAACTTTCCGGCGGATTTTAATCCCCCTGAAACTTTTCGGCGGATTTTTGTATTTTTTGGCGGATTTAGTCTCCCAGAAAGTTCCGGCGGAATTTGTGGCATTTTTGGCGGATTTATAGCATTTCTGGCGGATCATAAAAGAGGAGAAATTTTCGGACAAAAAAAAATGGATTTCGCCGAAAACTAGTTAATTTCCGCCGAAAACGCAACATTGAAAATGGGCGGGATTTTTAAATTTCAAAATCCGCCGAAAATGACTTACTTTCCGCCGGAAACGACTCATCGGTCCGCGTGAGTCAAATCCGCCGCAAGTGTAATGAATTCCGCCGGAAATGACACCTCGTTTTACGCATGAAATCCGCCGCAAGTGCAACACGTTCCGCCGCAATGTTCCAACGACTCTTTTTACCATTTCCTTACTTATTCCGAATTTCACTCCTTCTACACCATTCTCAACTCAACTCTTCTCTCAATTTTCTTCACTCTTCCTCAACTCTCTCTTAACTTCCCTCAAATTTCTTCACTCAATCTTCTATCAAATTCAGTTTTTTTCTTCTCCTCTCCCAAACTTTTGAACGTATGTTTTAGTTTATACTTTATTTTTTAGCTTATGCTTTGTTATAAACTATTAGTTACTAATTGTGGTGTTGTTTGTTTAGGAGTTGTTTGAGTTTGGTGAGCTCTGTTCGTTTATTGGAAGGACTCTGGTTTAGCATCAAGTCAGAGTCTTCTCAGCACCACCGGTTAGTTACGTTATTGAAGTTATTAGTTGTCTCTAATATTTTTTTTATGATAATAAAAGTACGAAATTACTTGTTAATCAAATCATATGTTAAATTTTTTAAAAAATACATAAAAACGAAATAAAATAAATAAAATATTTATTAAATTTTAATTTCTGTTTAGATTTTTTAGAAAATATGAAATATAATGATAGAGTAGTTAAAAAATAAATTTAATGTATTTATTAATTTTTAATATAAGTTGATAGTACTTTTTAGCTAAATGCGAAATACAATAATATATTAAATTTTCGAAAATTCATTGTATAATCCTTATTTTGATTAATTTGTTAAAGTTTATTATATTTTTGAAAATCATTATATTATCATTTTTTTTGATTAAATTGTTAAATTTTATTATATTTTCGACAATCATTATATTATCAGTTAATATATGAAAGACTTATGATATGTAATTTATTTTCATTTAAATAGTTATGATATATAATTTATTATTATATTTTTAATTACTTTAAATAGTTATGATATATAATTTATTGTCAATAAAAAATTTAAAAAAAAATTGATAGACTTGTTAGTTAAAATGTTATTTATATTGTTAGTACTTAAAATGACTAATATTAATAGAGTGTATGTGTTAAATGTTGTTATTTATGTGTTAAAATGTTATTTATGTTGTTAGTTAATAGAGTGTTAGTTAAAATGACTAATATTTACGTTTACGATAACATATTATATAAAATGTGTTAAATTTTTAAATTCTATTTATATTATAATTAATTAATGTAATGTTTACATTGTTATGTATGTAAATATGTGTATATGTGTATGTGTATGTATGTATATGAGTATGTAAGTAAGTAAAAATATAATGTTTGATTTATTATTTATGAAATGAAAAGTAATACTTATTGTTTATGATAATTTTTATTGTAGCACGTAGTACTAGGATTTTGAAAACATGGATCGTAGTTGGATGTATGATGATCGATTATTTCTGGAAGAAGCGGTTTAAAGAGACGCTTTCTGCGAAGGAGTAGAAGAGTTTATTTTTGTGCTAAGCGTGAGGAACGCATTCAGCAGTTGATGACTCAGATGAACCAGCCTTCGAGGCCATCATCATCATCATCATCATCATCATCACATATGGTGCCATCCTACTAGCCGCCGCAACAACATATTGGCGGTGCATTTCAGCCTTGGCCTCAGTCGTATCCCCAGCAGTATCCACAGGCTCATTATTCTCAAAGATTATCCTCCTCGTGAAGATCCGCACAAAGATATTCCCACCACGGCTATCTATTTCCCCCAAAGAAGAATTACCTCAAAGCCTCGGCGGATCCACCACCTCTCCAGCATTATCCACCCCAACAACAGTATCCTCTTCCCCAACAGCGATCACCCCAGCAGCTCTCACCCCATCAACATAAATAATATCGATCTTAATACGATTGATTCTTTCATGACAGATGACAACCCACCGCGTGGTGCCTATTATCTGGAAGATGACTTAGATAGGCACGCACCTTAGTAGCTTTATATTTTATTATGGATATTATGGATGTTTAAGTGTTTTGTTGGATTTTATTATGAATATTTGTGTATTTTGGATTATTGATATTTGTCTATTTTGAATTTGGTTGGTTTTGGATATTTGAGTTTTTTTTATTAATTTATAATTTAATTTATGTCTATTATTTTTTTAAAAAATTAATTCTAATTTAATTTATGTCTATTATTTTTTTAAAAATTAATTTTAAAAATAATTTTTTAAAAAACAATTTTATGGTATTTGCGGCGGAATTTTTTTTTAAAAAAATAATAATTGTTTTTTTTTTTGCGGGGAAATATGTGTCGTTTGCGGCGGAAATTTTTAAAAAAATATTTTTTTGCGGCGGAATTGTGTCGTTTGCGGCGGAATTTTCCGGCGGATTTTGCGCCGGTACATTTGCAGCGGATTTTGTTACATTTGTGGCGGATTTTCCCTCGGAAATTACCAGCGGTTTTTTTGGCGGAAAAAATCCGCCGGAAACACGTTGCGACGACACATTTAGCGGCGAAAAATCCGCTAAAAAATACGTAATTGCGTGGTTTGGGTATTTTCGGCGGAAAAATCCACTTAAAAACCCATTTTTCTTGTAGTGATTATATATGTTGAAACAATGTTAAAGCCATAATCCTCAACATGTATCCCAACATTTCCTAACACTAAACCCAGAGACTAATACAATGGCAAAGTGCAGACCACGAGCCCTAAGCGAAAGTCACAAACCATAAACCACGCGCAAACCCACGAACCCTAGACGAAAATCACAAACCATGAACCCTAGGCCCTACCCTTCCAAATTGAAACTGTGAACACTAACTCACAAATCGTCACCCAATCGTTAATAAACGAATGAATGGCAACAAATGGTACCTACTATTCAACGTCATGGGCTAAAGTGGAGCACAAACTATGAGTACAACATCTTTATGGAAATTGGAGTAAGAGATATCTTGGATCAAAAATAAAAGAGGTTTTCTAGTGGACTTCTACTACCAAAAGTGCAATTAAGTCTTTTTTATAACAAGGAGGTTGGATCCTCTGTTGCATACATTTGGTGGAACAACAAAAGATCATATGTTAGAGGATTGCGATGGCAGGTAGAAGAGACTGAAGACAAATAGATAATCTAGAAGAGAGATAGATGGAAAAAGTAGCTAGAAGGTGTCACAAATAAGGAGATTGTATTCCCTTATCTACAACACTTCCTATAACTATTTTATGAGTGAGTCTATCTAGTGTTTTATCTATTTTGCCTCCATTTTCTCTAATCTACAACACTTCCTACAACTCAATCTAGAGTAGACTGATTGTCCCTTATCTACAACACTTCCTACAACTCAATCTCGAGTAAGGATCAATTAACTTTATGGTAGAAAAGTCGTTTGACTTCTAGTGTATCTCTCTTATCTCTCATTTTTTCCTCTATATTCTCACACATTATATCCCCTTTTAAACTTAAAGTTACCTAAAGTTAAGGAGGTGAGCAGACAGATCTTTTGGTCATTTTGCACGCACCCAGTTGATATAGACCTGAAATCAAATCCTTGTGGAGAGATCAGGTTATGCCTTCTTAGTGGGCATTGAGTATGAAAATTTGCCTCTATTCTGTCTAAATTGCAAGACTGTCAGCCATACCATTGGTAATTGCCATAGAAGGATGCAATATGGTGGGGAAAAGCTAGATTATGTCGCCAAGCCTCGGGTTATTAATAATATGATTTACAAGCCGAAAGTTTCCCAACAAGCCATACCTTTAAGGGTACAACAAAGACAAGTGGAATTATCACCTAATGGGACTAAAGTCTTCGTGGATTTGGGTGATGGTAAGAAAATGTCAAATACAGTTTTTTGCAGATACTGGAGAAATCTTTGAACTCGAACGAGAAGTTGAATAATGCTTCTACCCCTAGCCCACACCGGGGTGTGGTAGTGATTGTATTGACTCATCGTCCTCTCAACCTACCACTCCCAGGCTTGATTCACTATTTGCCTCAGTGTATGATGCTACTTCAAATTTAGTGGTAGCATCTGACATGAGAACTGCGGGAAAGCTTTGGGGTGATGTGTTAATGGGCGTCGATGATCCTTTGACCCACAAGCCCGATGCACTATATGCTAAGTCTCAAACCGGTGGTGTCAAAGACCCAAAAGAAGAAATCGAATCAAAAAAATAAATTGGTCCAGAGTCCTGTAGGCTACAATACTCGTTCAAAGACAAATTTGTCTCGGTCTCTTTTTGACTTGACGATTTTTGGCTAGTATAGTTTTTTTAGATAATCGGTGTTTGGCTAGAACTCTTGTTCAAAGGCATTTCTCTCTCTTTTTCTAACTTTTGTAAGTTAGTTGTTTTGCTATAGTTCATTGATTGGAGTGTTTTACGGGACTCGGTTAGGGGTTGCCTATTATTGTGTTGTTTTTATCTCTTTTTTGCTAAGAGCTTTGGTCTAGTCCCCCATTGAGTTCTGCCTTGTCTTCTTTTCTTTGCTTTTTTATAAATTCAGGGTCTGATGTCTGTTTGATTAAAAAAAGGGGGTGGGTGTTTAGTCACCACAAACTCAAGTTTGAGTCTCATTTTGCCATGGAAATCCATGTCAAACCAAAAGCCACAAATTGTAGTTTCAAAGCTACCGTATGTTTAGAAACTACACATTTTAGTAATTTAAATACACACAAAACCTTGAAATCAATTAAAATTTTAAATCACAAAATACATAAGGTAACTATATATTAAAATAGATATCACACACGAAAATTGGGGTTTTACACTCTCACTCCTCTCATTGTAAAACTCCACCCATGAGAGCTTGATCTTGGAATTTTATGTGTCTGGGTGAACTAATAAAATAATTTTTTTGTAATTATTTGTATATCATTCTTCTTGCATTTTTGTTAAAAATTATTAACGATACGTTCATAATCAAAGTTCTATATAAAATTATTTTCAATAGAATCAAAGTTAGACTATTTAATATGAAGGTAAAGGATAAAGGATAAAGTTAGCTAATAAGTCTCTAAAGGTAAGAAGGTGTGGGAGTTTATTGGTAGGAAAAGTAGATTTCCTATTTTTACGATTATTTTGTAAAATGGTAAAATCTAGAATTTATCAAATGGACTGACAAGACCTATTCTTTTGGAGTTATATATGAATGCTTATGCCCGTACACTAACCTAAATATAAACATCACCAATTGGCTAATCATATATAGAAGGTAGATATTTACTAATCATGTGAGCTATTAAAGATGGTATGTTCAATAGATTTCAAGTTATTGTCAATGGTCTAATTTATTTTTGACAAAAGTTATACGGTGAAATATCATGTGATTCCATTGTTATGATCAATACAATCTAGTTATCCATTTAAATTAGCATTTACCCTTCATCATTGTTGCTTTACAATGATTATTGTTGTTGTGATGAATTAGGGTTTATTTTCACCATTGTGATATGGGTTATGTTTTCCTGATATTAATGGGGTTTATGGTCATGAATGTGGTGATTATAGGAATATGACATTATTATCATGAATTTAGTTAATTCTCCGCATCTAATGTTTTGTTTAGTAGCGATACACTTAAGGAATTAAGGTTTGACATTAGATAAAAATAGTTTGACGCAAGGGTTTGGCCTAAATCTTTAGTAGTTGAATTGAATATTTCAATTGGGTAATTGGATTGGAATTGGTCAGTGGTATAGTGCATGATAGCGTAGGGGAGAGGATTTGATTCCTAGCCACATTTACTCTCGAATTTTATTCGCATTTAATCTTTTTCAGTTACTTTCAATCACTCATTGTTTTGAACATTTTATTAATTAATCTATTAAATTGATAATTAACAGCAATCCCCTAGTTTTACACTCGGTGTTGCCGTTTTAATATTACTTACAACGATTCGATATACTTGCCAAAAAGTTAACAAGTTTTTGTCGTTGTTGCCAGGGATTGCCAAATTTTTATTAGTTTTGTCTTTAATTAATAGATTGAATTTCAATTTCAGTTATTTTATTTTTATTTTTTATCTCTTTATTGCTATCTCTTCCTTTATTTTATGAAAGCCAGTTGAATTCTTTGTAACTCATGGAGTCCACTCTACGGTCACTTCATTTTGATTTTTGTGGAGAACCACATTTAATTTGCAATTGTTCGACACACTCTTATTGTGATCTTAGTGGGAAGGATGTTGTCAATGGCGGATCCATAGCTTATGCTATGGGGTCAATTGCCCCCACCATATAAAAATATTTTAGTTAGTTATACTTGATAAAATTTCTTTTGCCCCCAAAGAAAAAGAGAGATTGCCCCCACGAGCTAATTATTTTTTAAATTAAGGTATAAAGAATACTAATTTACTCTTTTATTTTTTAAATTTTTATTGTTTCGGTCTTTTCTAACACTATATATATGTTTGGGTTTCTTCTAGCATTAAACATACATAATCAAAAACTTAATATTTTGGTTTTTAAGGAGTAATGACTCAAAAAAAATTGTTTACACAAATAGAGACCAATTTATTCTCCAACAAATGAAAATTACTAATTTAAAAAGTCAAATATGTGTCAAACTAACTTTTAGAGTGACCAAAGTGTCCATAAAATTATTTTTAAATTACTAATTGATTGATATTTTTCATTTCTCAAAGGCAAATTAAGTTTTTGGTTTTGTGCTCTTTTTTATCATGAAATTATATAATTTATTGATGCTTATAATATTTTTTTTGGAAAAGTACTAAACTATTTTTTGCCCCCACATCATAAAGTTTCTGGATCCGCCATTGGATGTTGTGTATTGTAGGATCTTATCACTAGTTAGCAGATAAACAACTTCTTAATCTGAGTGACCAACCACAGCCCTTGCGTTGTGATTTTTGTCGGGGGATCATCTGAATAGCCCCTGCCTTGCTATCTCTTAAAAGAAAAAGAGAGAAAATGCCTTATGAACATCGGGACGCAGCCAACCCAGTTAGCGACCTGCTCTAAAAAAATATTGGTCCAAAATTGACCCATATTTTAGGTAGAATTGACATGATTTGGGAAATGTTTCAAAATTTAAAAATGTAGTTGAATATATTTTAGCCCAAATAGTGTCAAATTTTGAGGTCATGCTCCATTGTTTGTCTAAGAAAGAATGATTCCATTTTTATTGGTGAACAACTATGCTGTTGAACCTTGTGTTTAAATCTATTTGAGTGGAACCTATTTCAATGGTTTCCTTGAGAACTCACTATTGCCTCGTAGCTAGCTGACATCGCCACGCAATCAAGCCAAAAATCTGGTCATCGCATCGCGTTGGACCGCGGTTTGACAACATTTAAACCCAAAAGTCAAAAAAAATTGGGCCCTTTTATCTTGGTTGCAAAAACGAGGGATGGAGCTGCGAAAAATGAGAGGAATTGGAGCTTCTCTACACTTGGGATCAAGGAATTGAAGGATCCAATGTACTCATCTTTGTGTAACTTCTCTTTTACCTTGTCTTTCAATACTTTGAACATGAGTAGCTAAATTTCTTATGGTTAGGAAGAGGTGAATCTCTCCAAAACTATCATGTGATTCCATTGCTATGATCAATAAAATCTAGTTATCCTTTTAAATTAGTCTTTACCTTCGTTCTTATTGCTTTACAATGATTATTGTTCTTGTGATGAATTAGGGTTTATTTTCACCATTGGGAGATGGGTTATGTTTTTCAGATATTGGGGTTTAATGTCATGAGTGTGATTATTATAGGAATATGACATTACTACCATGAAATATGTTAATTCTTCGCGTCTAATACTTTGTTTAGTGGCGATACACTTAAGGAATTAAGGTTTGACATTAGATAAAAGGGGTCTGAGGCAAGGTATTGCCATAAATCTTTAATAGTTGAATTGAATATTTTAATTGGGTAATTGGATTGGAATTGATCAATGGTATAGTGCATGACGGCGTAGGGGAGAGGATTCGATTCCTAGCCATGTTTACTCCCAAATTTTATTCACATTTAATCTTTTTCGGTTGCTTTCAATCACTCATTGTTTTGAACATTTAAGTAATTAATCTATTAAATTGATAATTAACCGTAATTTCTGAGTTCGACACTTGGTCTTACTGTTTTAATATTACTTGCAATGATTCGGTACACTTGCCGAAAAGTTAACAACCCACTCCCTAGAAAATAGGAATGTGGAAAACATGGGTTAAATAGTGGTTAACCGTTTTAGTGGGTGTTTGGCTTATATCTTAGCCGATTGAGAAAATATGTATTTTATATTAGCAGACCAAGTCATGGACATGCATTAAGTCGTTAAAAAATAGGATGGTGTTGAACATGGTTAGCTGATGAGTTGTTACCCATTTGGCTCGTAACGTAGCCGTTTGGCTCGTAACTTAGCCGTTTGAGGAGATATGCAAGTTATATTAGCTTACCAAGCCAAGGACGTGCAAGAACGCTTATTTCCTCAAAAATAAGATCTTGGAGGACATGGATAGTTGATGTGGAAACCAACAAGTTAACCAAATAGGCGTTTTTGGGCTATAACGTAGCCGCATGGTAGCTACCTATACTTTTGTTACTAGCCATGATCGTATATGATGTAATATGTGAGGTAGAATGTTATGAAATAGGGTTAGTAAAGGTTTCATGTAGTCTTTTTCTATAAATACCTCATGTACATATGTTTTTTGAAACACCCATTCAATCAAACACAAGTCTTTACTTATTTAATTTTCCTTTACCGCTTTTATCCTTTATTTTCATGCGGTCTTAGTTTAGTATTTCAACCATTTACACTAGGCGCTATCTAAAGTAGTCTAGGAACCCGTAGCTAAGAAACATAGTCCCTTTCACGTCATTAGTAGAGCGGGGGTGTCCATTTAGCGATTTTTCCTGTGCTACAACCACAGGGGCCTCTCAAAAACAATTTTGGGGCCCCAAATACCAATACCAATGTGACACATTTAGAAAAAAGGCCCATTGGACCAAAAAAAAAAAAAAAAAAAGCCCACTTTTCTCTAACTCTTCCAAAGAATCCAGTAGCTATGTTCCCTTTCTCTCTCTCTCGACGCGATCGCGTTTTTTTTTCTCTCTCGATGCAATTAGGTTCCTTTCCTTACGGCGGTGGCGTTTCTGGATTTCTTCATCATATCACATTTGGTACAATTTATTTAATATTTTAATGCTTTTTGTTCTCGATTGACCAAAAAAAAAAATTTTGTTCTCTCTTTTAATCATTTCTTTTTGTTCCTCTTTCTTCTAGTTTTGATTAGGT
The DNA here is from genome assembly GCA_020916435.1 of Oxytropis ochrocephala. Classification (NCBI taxonomy): domain Eukaryota; kingdom Viridiplantae; phylum Streptophyta; class Magnoliopsida; order Fabales; family Fabaceae; genus Oxytropis; species Oxytropis ochrocephala. Next base: position 40,242,555 of record CM037092.1, on the reverse strand, counting down.
TATTTTAATTGATTTGTTAGAAGGTTGATAGTTAGAAGGTTGATATAATGATATTAGTTTAAATTGTATTGAGATGTTATTTACAATTTAAATCTTTGAAGTTTGACTTTTGTTTTGAAGTTTGAGTTTTATTTGGTAAAAATAATAGGGCCCCCTTTAGTGATTTGCAGGCGTCCGTTTTGTTTGGGACGACCACAGTAGTAGAGGATCAATGTTAGGAGTGCGAGTTAGCTCAAGTGACACTTAATCGATGAGAAAAACACCTAATCTGATTAAGCGACTAGTCGGCTAAGCACCAAATTCCCGGGACAACAAAATTGGCACATCCAATAGGGCGTGAAGGTGAACACGTCGTTCAACTTTGGAGTACCACAAGAAGAGCAACCACATATTCGAGCAAGGCCTTTACCACGAGTTCAACGAAACATTGTTCAGAATAATTTTTACCACAAGTTCAAATTTGAATACGTTTGAGACTATTTGCCCAAAGAGCAAATAGTGGCAAATGGTAGGTTTTATAATGCGATAAGATACATTCGCGTCCACTAGTCATGTCATCCGCTTGGCTAATGTTACTCTTTGTATAGGTCACTAATCAAGGACTTGTTGTTTATCAAGCTTTGGGCTCTAGAATGTAGATGCAACTATCTGGTGATTATATGAGACATAGCCTTGGAGTAATCTTCCACCTACCTACTATAATCAATCATTCAATTAGTATAACCCAAAAATGCCTACTCTTTGAGATGGGTTCAATTCCTCCTCGAAGGGTTTTTGTATACAACAACTCTCGATTATAATGGAGAACAACCATGGAATACCATTCCACCTTTCTTGAATAATCACTCGGTCATTCATGAGACTTAGTACTGAAAATCATGGTGGTTACGCATAGCGAGCAACAATAGATATCTACTCCACCTCTTGCGGATAATCAAATGGTGATTCCAAATATGTTAAAGCAAGCATACCAAATATCGCTTCAATAGACAATAATGCCAACAATACAATACCATCTAACTCCAGGCTTAGTTCCAAATCTTGGCCAACCAACAATGGTTGAGAGTAGGCGATTGTCCTCATCCGATTGATCTTCAACATGATAGTTGAGGTTATGCGAAATCACTTTAGCATACAACTAAGGCCTTTGTGTCAGCCTATGTATGGAAAGTCATATCCATAATGGGTGGACAAAATGATGTCATTGCCAAGTGCGTTTGAGATCCCAAACTTCACATCTCTCTCAAGAGAGGATGACATGTCTACCATAGAACATATTGGCAGATTTACTGTCTAGTGTGGAGAGGCTAATTTGAATGAATACTATAAGTATCAACTAGTCGAGGATCGAGGTTTGACCACTTGGTCACAAAAATCCAAAATTATCTGCTTAAGGTCTAATTTACCAAATATGACCCCACGACAAAGATAAGAAGCTGAGGAGCAGCCGAGGTACATCATATGCTGACATAGAATCAGGTGAAGCAAAATTGACTGAACGTGATGATATCTTCCTGTTTATAGCAGATGCTTTTGATACAAAGCATTTTCAACCCCTCCTTTTCGGAGACACTAATTGCTCTAATCCTAAAGGTAGATTGCCTCAAAGCTTTAAGGAGTTTAGGCCAATTAGCTTGTGCAACACCATCTATAAACTCATTGCCAAAGTTATGGTGAATAGGCTCAGACCAATTCTTTATCAGCTTGTTGGGCCTTTCCAAAGTAGCTTCTTACCATTTATTTCCTCATAAATAAGATCATAGAGGACATGGATAGTTGATGTGGAAACCAACAAGTTAACCAAATAGATGTTTTTGGACTATAATTTAATTGATTGAGCAAACGCCTAATCAATCCGAAAAACAACTAAACGACTAATTTGCTGATTAAATCGTTAGTCGTCTAAGCACCAAATTCACACTTCAACACACAGTAAAATATTAAGAGCACAAGTTGGAACCACAACACCATTTTTCTACTACTATATATCCTTTTTGAGAGAAAAAAAAAGAAAAATGTAATGTAATGAATTAAAAAGATTTCAAAAATAAACTAAAAATTCATTTTATGTACAGTAGATGAGAGATTCCAAAATCATTATGGGATTTGAAGTAGAGTTCTAGTGATGATGGTGAAAAGACGTTATCATTGGTTCATTCCTTAAACCTTGGAATTCTATCTAGGTTACAAGACTACTACTACTACAACAACAACAACATTCTAACTACTAGTACCACTATTTTTTTACACGGTCATCAATGCCACCACCATCACCATAACTTTTCTTTTTTACTATCATCTCATATGTACTACATTAACCTTATCAAAAATTCCAATTTCACATACTACTTCACCTAACAAAATACTACTTATGAAAAATAGCAATTATTAAATATGAGTACACTAGGTTACGTTGTGCACGTGGTTGCTTTAATAGAGTCACGCGCTGAACCTCACTCAGGACCATGTGGGTGGGTGTCCTTTCTTTCTTCTATCTTTACACCGAGGAAGGAACCGTGTGTAGTGCTAACATGCGCTTTTGGTTTGCAAATTGAATATTAACATTCTCTTTCAGAATACTATCAGAACGGGAAATTACAAGAGAATAAATAAATAAATAAATAAATAAACAGCAAAAAATAAATATAAAGGGAGCGGAGAGAGAAGAAATATAGATAGATAGTGACATACAAAAGGAAGGAAAGAGAGTCTGCATTTTTTTTTGTTACTTTTTTAAGTTGCAGGTTTTGGAGCATCGTGTCGGGGTGTGTCGCTCTGATTTTGGACCCATTTTTTCGCCTTATTTATTGTTTTTGTTAGTATTTTATTCACAGAAAAATTATTATTTTATTTATACTATTTATAATTTTTTTATTATTATATTTATTATTATTATTATTATTATTATTTAGGTGTCTTATAATTAAGTCTTTTACGATTTCAAGAGCACTTGAATAAGATGGTAAAAGTCTCTTCCAACTTAATCATGATTTTGGGATCGAATTTACATGCAACAGTGTTAAATTTTTTGAGAGAGACCTTTGCTATCCATTGTGGTCCTACCCGACGATTCAAGAAATTTTCTCTGCAGTCGTGTGCAGATGATACGTGATTTATACCAAAATTAAATTTGTATACCAAAAATTAAGTCTTATACAGGTATGCTGACTAAATTGACTGTATGATAAATTATAAAGTAATATGAGTAAATGAAATTGTTAAGAGAAGACTTGTCACTTTTTTCTAATATGACAAATCATAATATGAATACTTTTTTCCACTTAAAAAAATATATGAATAATTTTTTTAACATTGTTAAGAGAAGACTCGTCACTTTTTTCTAACATGACAATTTGTGATAGATGTACATTGTAATTTTTTCCACGAATAACACCTAAATTAAATTCATTTTATATTAGAGAAATGGGACATGCATTGTTGGTACAAAACAAAATTTATTAACTAATTAAATATCAATGTCGATCAAATAGTAGTTTAAGTTTATTTTGAAAATGAAAATGTGATTACAAAGTGGGTTTCTAATATTTTTTTTTTACCAGTGGGTTTCTAATATTGAAAGTCACTGTAAAACTAATTTACACAGACCGTGGATCTTAATTAATATGCATTGTTGTAAAACCAAAAATAAATTAATATGCATTGTAATAAGTGTTAAAACAATTTATAGCATCAACCAATCAAAATTCATTTTTATGACATGGCAGTTTATTATTGGTTCACTATTTGTAAAAAATATTTACTCCAATACTAATTAAATACTTTTTTTTGGACAGAATTAGTACTAATTAAATAGTTACATTTTATATTTTATGGATTTTTTTTATTCATGGAGAGAAGATGAAAGGTGCCCATATGAGATCCCAGTGGGGTGTTTATTTATAAATTTATTTATTTGTATAATAAATAAATAAAATGAAACACAAATATTTGTGTATATATATATTCACTGTTTCTTTGAAACAACAACAACACATTCAAGAAAGACTCTTCCTTTGAGAGAGAGAACCTGCATGAACTTTTCCTGTAACAAAAAAAGATCACGAATTCTCAGAAAACTTCAATGGGTAGGTCTTCCTATTCCCTTTTTTCTCTCTCTTTTTTTATTTATTTATTTCTCTTGCTCTGTTTCTTAGATTTCTGTTTCTAAGTTTTGGGCATTCCAAAAATTTTCATTTTTTTTTCCTATGCTGTTTTCTTCTTTCATTTTTGTTGTTGTTTGTTTCTTCGGTGAGGAAAATTGAGATTCAACGTCTTTGTTATTTATGTCATGAATTTGTTTTGTTGTGAAATTTTTAGTCTTTCTTTCTCATGAGTCAATCAATTTCAATTTTTCAGCTTCAAACTCTTATATATTTGTTCTGTTTATCTTTGCTTCTTCTTCTCAGAGTTTTTCATACCCTCTCTCTCTCTTTCTCTATGTGTTTTGTTTTGCAATTTTGTGAAGAACTTTCTTAAGATGAATGAATGAATGAATTCTCCATCATTATCTTATCTGTATGATTTATATTTATGTATTTATTTATTTATTTATTGAGATTCCAATGGCTTTTGATTCTTATTGGTTATGGGGGTTCTGTTTCTATGTTCTGTAATCTGATTGGTTTGTGTTGTTTTTTGTTTTTCTCTCTCATAGCTTTTATTTCAGAGGTCAACATGAGTTTCTCTCACTACATGGATGATGAATATGAAAAACTGTTCAGGAGAATGAATCCTCCAAGGTACTACCAATTTTTATTTTCTTCCATTCCCATTTCACAAAAGAGACACAAAGATTTCAATGATTCTTTCCTTAAATCTTTGTCCACTTGTTGTCTTGTCTTTTCAGGGTTGTAATTGATAATGAAGCCTTGAAGAATGCCACTGTTATAAGGGTATATTCCCATTCCTATGCCTATTAATTCATGATTCTTTGATTGAATAAAAGCTTTTTTTCCTATATTAATTGACACATTTTTGCAGGTTGATAGTGCAAACAAACATGGAATTCTTCTTGAAGTTGTTCAAATCCTTACTGATTTAAACCTCATCATAACTAAGGCTTACATTTCTTCTGATGGTGGATGGTTCATGGATGGTAATAATTTTTCTTTTCTTTAATATTAATTATTAAAACATGCTAAAAAAGTTGATTTTTTTTTTTGTGTTGGTTTGGTTTTCCAGTTTTTAATGTCACTGACCAAGATGGAAACAAGGTTACAGATGAAGCCATTTTGGATTACATTGAAAAGGTATGTGTCTGCTATGAAACACTCCACAAGCACAGAGACACCGGATATGAGACCGACCTGAACACGCTCACACCGATTTTTATTTAAAAAATACAAGTATTGAAAGCGTCGGTGTTCAACACGATATGTGGACATGTCTTCAACCAGAAGTATCAGTCCTACATAGTGTGTCTGAGAGTCTCATTTGGTGTTTTGAAACTTGTTTTCTTCTTTCATGTATCGTATAATAACCACCTATGAAGCACAAACACGACACTGACATAGACATGTAAACACTGATTTTAATTTGAAAAATGCAAGTAATTAAAGTGTTGGTGTCTAACACGACACGTGTCAGATACTGGACACGTCTTCAACCTGAAGTATCGGTACTACAGTGATGAAAAACTTACTATGTTTTATGTTTGATTCAGTCACTTGGTCCAGAATCCTGTTTTCATGTGAGATCTGTTGGTGTAAAACAAACAAAGAACCACACATCAATAGAGTTAATGGGAAGTGATAGACCAGGATTACTATCAGAAGTGAGTGCAGTTCTAACAAATCTCAAATGCAATATCTTAAATGCTGAAGTATGGACACATAACACACGTGCAGCGGCAGTAATGCATGTGAATGATGAACAAACTGGTTCAGCTATAACAGATCCTCAAAGACTTTCAATAATCAAAGAACTTCTTTGCAATGTTCTTGGTGGTGGAAATAGAAAAAGGGGTGCTAAAACTGTTGTTACTGATGATTCTACACATACTGATAGAAGACTTCATCAAATGATGTTTGCTGATAGAGATTATGAACGTGTTTGTGATGATGATTTTGATGATGAGAAAGAGAAACAAAGACCAAATGTTAATGTTGTTAATTGGTCTGATAAGGATTATTCTGTTGTTACTATTGAATGTAAAGATAGACCTAAGCTTCTGTTTGATGCGGTTTGTACTTTAACAGACATGCAATATGTTGTTTTTCATGCAAATATTGATGCTGAGGGGCCACAAGCATATCAGGTATATAATTTATAAACATTTTTGTTCTTTACAAAAGAATACAGATATGTTAGATTCTTTTTGTTTTATGGTGTATTGGTCCTTTTTTTTTGGTAGGAATATTACATTAAGCATATAGATGGGTCACCTGTTAAATCAGATGCAGAAAGACAAAGAGTTATACAATGTCTTGAAGCTGCAATTTTGAGAAGAGTTTCTGAGGTGAGAAACTTAATGATGTTACTAAATTTGTGATTTTCTGCTTTAATTTAATCAAGCACTGACACGAGACACGACACTGATACAGACACATAGACACCGATTCAAATTTGAAAAATGACAGATGGTGGAGTGTCGATGTCGGACACGGTATCGGTGTCCGTACACGCCGACCTAAGAAGTCGGTTGCTACAGGGTTAATCTTAACATATAAGTCATGCAGTCAAACTTTTCATATTTATGCTTGTGTATGAAGTTAAAACATTAATTTTCTATGCAGTGATCTATTCTTAATTTTCACTCAAACTTTAGACTGACTAAGACCCTTTTGTATATATGAATATGATATCATGTGAGTAATATTGTTTGCTGTGATAATGTTCCAAAATTAGTTGAAAAGCAGTTTGTGGACTTTGACTACAATTGTCTTATTCCTAAATCCTAACTAGTCTTCTTTTTTACTTTTGTTAATAGTTGGTCTAATTTGAAGACCAACCACTATTTTATTAGCTTAACAAAAACTAAACAATATTTTAGTAAACACTTAATGGTAATAACACTTTTAGTATCTTATTGCATGAATTTGGATTTTGTGCTGTTGGAGATGTGTGCAGTCATGTCGTCGGTAAGCTCAAAACCGTCCGTTCAGATTTTAAGAGCAATTTTTAATTATTACTTAATAAAAAATTCCGACCATAAAATCTAGACTAACTGATCAAGATTGGACGGTCCTGAGCTTCTTGATGCACACAAACTGGATCCCTTATACAATTATACAAGTTAAAGTTAGGTATATTTGGTTTATTTCTCTATCAACTACTATATTGACTACTAATTTGTCTATGTTACTTCTTGATTAAGGGTTTGAAGCTAGAACTGTGCACAACAGACAGAGTTGGATTACTATCTGATGTAACAAGGATCTTCAGAGAAAACAGCCTAACAGTTACAAGAGCAGAAGTATCAACAAAAGGAGGCAAAGCTGTTAATACTTTCTATGTTCAAGGAGCTTCTGGTTGCACTGTTGATTCAAAAACTATAGAATCAATTAGACAAACAATTGGTAACACAATACTTAAAGTTAAGGGTAGTCCTCAATCTGTACCTCAAGATTCTCCTACTACTAGATCTCTCTTTAGTGGTCTTTTCAAATCAAGATCATTTGTTAACTTTGGATTGGTTAAGTCTTACTCTTGAATCCAGTGTTGTAAGAATCGGACCGGACCGGACGGTTCAACCAGTTCAACTGATTGTATAGTAAAAGAGTTGGAGATGAAAAAAGGGTGAGTTTAGTTTTTAGAGTGTAGGTACATTAATTAGGATATTTCAAAAGCTTGAAGAACCTTAGGGAAAGTTTTTGGATTGTAAATTCTTAACCTTTTCTTGTTTTAGCTTTAGTTTGTTAACCTATATGGATCCAATTACTTGTTGGAGTGATGAATGCAAAGAGAAGCTTAATTATGTAAACTTTCAAGTGTCATCATTTGTATATATACTCTGATTTTCTGGAAGGTGCTATATTATTTTTCTAATATTGTCTTTTACTCTTCTATAAAATATACTTGTGGTTACTAATTCTTGCGTTTGCAGGGTTTCCCTTCTCTATAATTAAGATTAGCTTCAATTAGTATGACATCTTTATTTAGTTGAGTGGTTTTATTCGACGCTCATACTTCTTCCAACCCCCTAGCTACACGGTGACGGTGGACACCATTTCCCCCTATGAAATGACAAAAACACCCTCACTAAAAATCCAATATTCCAAACTCATCTGTCACTCTCACTCTCATTCCATACACCCACTAAACCTCTAAACCCCCATTACTCTCACTCTCATCACTCACTCTCACTCCACAAATTATTTAACTTTTTTGAAGCAAAATAAAGAAATGAGTCTTGTTAAAATTGTATGATGCAGAACTCTCTTTAGAAGAAAAACAACAATAAAAGAGTAATTTCCCTAATTTTTTTTATAAGTCGGATATCCTCCGTGCATAGCTGCAGTAATTAATCCCTACCATCATCATCTAAGTGCTCTTAGGTTCTCCTAATTTAAACTCTCTTTGTTTTGGTAAAAAAAAAAATTAAACTCTCTTAAACTAGAGTCTATGTTTTTAATGCAATCGTAAAGTCAAATTTAAATATTTAATGGCATTGATTCATGCATCATTTTGTCAAAATAATTATGACGTATTGATATTCTCAAAAAAAAAGTTGTGGGTTTTTTTTTCAACGATTTATTGAGACTTGAGAGTATGTTAAATAATTTTGTTTCAACCCAAGAACACTTAAAGTCAGTTCGGGTGGTTTTTTGTTTTCTGTTTTGAAATTTTAAAAAACTAAAACCAGTTTCTGTTTTGAGTTTTAAAAATTTTAAAAACCAAAACTAGTTTTCAGTTAAGAAATTTTCAAAAATCAAAATCACTTTCAAACATCAACATAAAAATAAAAATTCATCATAAACTTATTTTAATCAAAACAATATATAACATCAGGTTTGAAAAAATTAAAATATTACAACTATATAATCTATTTATTATTTAATAATACTAATAACAAAAGTTGAAAGTACTAATTATCGACATATGCAAGTTAGAGTGGTAATCGGTAGTGATGGCCATAGTGATCGTAAAAGTGGTGTTTGGCAGTGGTCTGAGTGATGGTTGGCAGTGGTCAGCAATGGTCGGCAGTGGTCAAAGTGGTGGTGTTTGACGATAGTAAAAGTGGTGGTTAATGGTGGTCAAAGTGGTGGTGGTTGTGATGGCGATTGGTGGTCGATGGTTGTGGGTGGTGGGTGGTGGTGGTTGTTGGCGGTGGTCGGAGTAGTGGTTGATAGTGGTCAGAAAGGTGGTTGATGGTGGTCAAAGTAGTAGTTGGCGGTGACCGGAGTGGTGTTTGGCGGTGGTCGGAGTGGTGGTTGGCGGTGATCAGAGCGGTAGTTGGTGGTGGTCAAAGTGGTGGTTGACGGTGGCCAGAGTGATGGTGGGTGATGATGGTTGGCGGTGGTCGAAATTGTGTTGGTGGTGGTCAAAGTGGTGGTTGATGGTGGTCAAAGTGGTGGTTGATGGTGGTCAAAGTAGTAGTTGGCAGTGACCGGAGTGGTGTTTGGCGGTGGTTGGCGGTGATCAGAGCGGTAGTTGGTGGTGGTTAACGGTGGCCAGAGTGGTGGTGGGTGATGATGGTTGGCAGTGGTCGAAATGGTGTTGGTGGTGGTAAGAGTGGTGGTTGATGGTGGTCAGAGTGGTGGTTGATGGTGGTCAAAGTGGTGGTTGGCGGTGGTCAGAGTGGTGGTTGGCGGTGGCTGGAGTGGTAGTTGATGGTGGTTGACGATGGCCAGAGTGGTGGTCGGTGGCAGTCGGTGGTGATGGTTGGCGGTGGTCGAAGTGGTATTGGTGGTGGTCAAAATGGTGGTTGACAGTGGTCAGAGTGGTGGTTGATGATGGTCAAAGTGGTGATTGGTGGTTGTCAGAGTGGTGGTTGGCGGTGGTCGGAGTGGTAGTTGGTGGTGGTCAATGTGGGGGTTGACGGTGCTAAGAGTGGTGGTTGACGGTGGTCGGCGGTGGTCGGAGTGGTGGTTGGCGGTGGTCGGTGGTGGTTGGCGTGGTTGGAGTTGTGGTTCGGGGTGGTCAGATATGTTGAAAATCAGAGGTGGATGAAACAAAGACAAAAACAAAAATTATAAAACCTATTTTTGTGGTTTTCAATTTTGATGGAAAACTGTTTTGAAATTAAGGAAAAAACCAACTCAACCCCATTTTACACGAACATGTTTCTGTTGTGAAATTAACTTTCAAAACCAAAAACCAAAAACTCAGAACCACCCCGAACGGGCTCTGATGGTTGGAGTCTCTTCCAGCTTAACCATTGTCCTGGATTCGAATTTAGCCTTGGACATACAGTAGTGTTGAATCTCTTGAGAGAGAGCTTTTCCGCCCTTATGGTCCAACTCGGCTCAAGAAATTAATCTTTGCAGTCAGTGGTGGACCGAAGACCCCAGGTTAATAGGTGCAAAAAAAATTCTTTTTCAAAAAAATTGGTTCATCGAATTGTGTAATTTTTTTTCAAATATCCTTAATTAATTTACTAAAATTAATGAATCAAGTTATCTAACTCCAAATTTATTTGAGTAAATCGCCAAATTAGTCTCTAAGTTTACCCGTCATTACCTATTTAAGTCCTAAAATATAAGAAAATAAGTAGTCTGTAAGAATATGTGATATCGCTAAAATTACTTCATAAAGTTTTTTTTTTTACCAAAACTTCATAACGTTAATTGTCTCAAACGGAAATTAATAAGACAACTTTATTAAAAATTGGATGCAAACTGGGTGCAAATTTAAAGACATTAGTGCAAATTTAAAATTGCAAGGGGTTCAATATAATTTTATACAAGGGTATTTGATCGTGCCTGATCTACAGATGTAGTGTTGATGCAATTCCTTAGCTTGGTCGCTGGATATCTTGGTGTCAGAGTGCGGGTCGCGCTGGGTGGTACTGCGAAGGCACTCGACGCCAAGTCGGTGAGCGATGAATAGTGAATAGTAATAAATGACGTACCTAATTCCTTGAGATTCGTGCCATATTTATAGCCATGGTATTGGGCTATTGGATGCATTGGGCCTGAGCCCACCTGCAGCTTGCCTCCAAGCTGGAGTCGTTGGTAGGCGGGCTAAGGCTTGATTTCTTGCCCCGAATGGTGTTGAGAGCGGCCGAGTTGCGAAAAACGCGGCGGCCTTGAGGTGTGGCGCGCCCGATACTACTCGGCCGTCAAAGCGACCTACCGCTTAGTCTCACCGACCCACTGTCTTGAGGTTGCTACCCAAAGCCGTGCCGATCCGACTACTTTCGAAGTGTGTCATAAGTGCTGAGGGGACAGCTGATTTAATGATGTGATTTCACGTATTCCAAGGTGGTGTTTGGCTTCCCCAAGGCGTGCTCTTTCGTTTTCTCTCTGAGTGATGATGGAATGTGAAAGGGTGTGCCTCTTCACTCTTGGGCCTGAAGTGACCGTTGGCTAGGGATGGCAATGGGGCGGGGCGGGTGCGGGGAGTACTCCTCCGCTCCCGTCCCCACCTCCCAAATGTCCCCGTCCCATCATCCCCGTTTCCCACCTCGGGGATATTTCCTCCCCCATCCCCATCCCCACGGATCCCCACGGTCCCCGCGGGGACCTCAATAGCAAACAAAAATATATATTAAAATATAATAAAATTAGAAAAATATATAAAAAGTAAGACTAAAATTCAAAAGTTTAACATTTTTATTAAAAAATATAATGTTAGTCTTAGTTTTATATTTTAATATTTGAAAAGTATAAAAGTTAGAACAATTTAATATTTTGTTAATATTTTAAATTCAAAACACGTATAAAAAGACTAAAAAATTAATTACTTATAAATAATATATACTATAATAAGTATATTTATGTAATTTATTCGTGCGGGGAAATGATCCCCATCCCCACTTTGATTGCGGGGATTTTCTCCCCGTCCCCATCCCACGGGGAAAAATCCTCCACCCACGGGGCCCCATTCGGGCAATCCCATGAGGATCCCCACTGCGGGTAGAAATTGCCACCCTACCGTTGGCCCACTATATAAGGTGGTGGGGTTTGGAGGAACCTACTCTTCGTTCATTTCTTTCCTCTGTCTCGAAAAATGGTCCCGCCGGCTCATTGCTCTACCTTGGATCGCTCGCTCCTCAAGCGACTTGCCGTGCCCCCGATGTCGAGCTCCATTACAGGCCTCTCGGGTAACACGAACGCCTCTTCTCTTAATTTTGTTTTATTTCCTCGAAATTCCAACCGGCGGAGGGTGGCAGTCGGGGGCGACCACTCGCCCCTCTCATGGTATGCGCTCGAACTTGACCGCTTCCCCTCTGCGGGTTTATCTTGCATTTAAAACAAACTCGCCGCATCTCGGTGGCCCTACGTCTCTATAGCTCAAGCAATGGCCCAACCGAGCTCTCCTCTGGTGAGTGTCGCCTTCCCCTCTAGAGATGAATCACCCAAAGCCTCGAGCCCGCCGTGCCGTCGTCTAAATCTCAAGATGGGTGCGCCCAAACTTCGAGTTCAACTTCACCGTCGTCTTACGATTCCTCTCGGCGGTCTAATCAAAGTGAGATGGATCCAAATCCTAGGGAGGGCGCAGAAAGCTCGGCTCCCGCCCTTCCTGAGATTCAAGTCTCCAACGCTCAAGCCGTTGAAAATTCAGCGCCCTTACAACAAGTGCCCGGCGCGGCCCAAGACGCGGCTTTGGGACCGGTGCAGGCTGCACCTGACGAAGCGGCCGAGCAAGATATGTATTGGGTCTCCGCAACTCTGAGGAATCATAGGAGCAAGGTCCGCCGTCATACTTCGGACGAACGTGACTGACACCGCCTGATTTTACACCGGGTTGGCGAGTTGACAGAATGAAGAAAGATGAGGACATCTCGACTTGGCATGATGAGCTGAAATTCACAATGTATCGGGTCGTTTTTGAGCGAATGGGAATTGTTCCCCCTTTCACGCGTTTCCAAAGGCAAGTTCTTCGCTACATCAAGGTCGCCCCGTCGCAACTGAACCCGAACGCTTGGGCGTTCCTGCAAGGTTTTGAGGATATCCTGAAAGCGCTGGAGCGGCCGATCTCTTTGAGGCTATTTTTTACTTTGATGGAGATGAGCTATCTCTATGAACCAGGGACACAAAAAGCTCGCAAGGAAGCCGTCTCACTGAAGAATAGGTCGCAATATAATTTCTTCAAACCCTACATGGAGTCATTGCCGGCCGGGTGGAAAAAGCGATTTTTACGGGTCGTTCCTTACACAAGGAAGCGATGAGAGGAATAGCCCAACTGATAAAAGGTCAAAATGCTGGGACGCCCCTTGTGCCAACCATTTGGTCATACGACCATTTCTTGAAGAAACCAGGGGCATATTCCTACAAGGAAGTGGAGCTTAGTATTGAAGATCTTGATACGATTCATAGGCTCAGGAGGGTCGCCTCTCGCGTCCCTGGAGGTCGCATTAAGATCAACAAAATAGTAGACGCTAGAGGACTAACGGCCGTCAAAGCCGCCCTTGGTAGATGTTTGTTAAGTGCTTATTTGTTTTTAGCGTCGCGTGGTATTTCAGTATTATTTCTAACTCGCATCTTGTTTCCTGCAGTTGAAATGGCGGGCGTTGACGATTTCGACTTCTTTTCTCAGTGGGCGGCCGAAGAAGGGAACAATTCTCCTCGTCGAAGGACGGCCGCGGCGACTGGTGAAGGAGGTACCCCTCATCAGGCAGTTGCTAGCGAGCCGCTGCTGATCGACCTGGATAACCCATCGGCCAACATTGACAGAAACGTTCAACCTATCAGCCCGCTTTCAGGGGAGAAGACCAACAAGAGGGGACGCCCAAACGACGGCGACCCAATTGAGAAGAAAAAACACAAGAGCCACAAGAACAAGGGGCATTCCAGTCGGTCGTCTAGCCTTGATTTGCTCGGCCTCGGGGACGAAGACTGCGCCCGTTTCAAAGAGGAACCTTTCAAAGTGATGGCCGATGCTATGAAAGCTGCCGACCAACTTTTTCAGAAGTATCAGGAGGGAGAGGCCGAACGTCTGGCAGGTAGGCGAGCCCTTTATAAAATTTCTTATCTTGAAGACGATCTATCGGACAAAAATTTTAAACTACGATCTTGTTTCTCGAAATTGATAGATTTGGCTGAGGAGCGGGTTAAGCTGCTCAAAAAAATTGAAGAGCTCGAACCAAAGGCCCAACAAGTCGCTTCCTACGAGAAAAAACTCCAAGAGGCTGAGACTCAAATGGCCACTTTGGTAATCGCTCAAACTGGAGCTGAAGCGGCCCGGGATAAGGCGGTCGCAGAAAAAGCTGATGCTGTGAGGGAGGTCGAACGCCTGAATGAGAAGAAAAAAGAACTTTTTGACCAGGTCACCTCTTTGAAGACCGGCTTGAGTGCCGTTGAACAAGAGAGAGACAAGTATAAGGATCTTTTCAAGGAGGCCTGTTCCAAAGCTTTGGGAGCGGCCAAATATTAATTCACCAATGCGGTCGACCAAATAAAGCTGGTAAACCCCTCTCTGGTTGTTGATGATGCTGTGGTCAACTTTGAACACTGCGTGGTTGGCCAAGAGATCGTCCTTCCCTGGAAGGTCGAAAAGGGGAAGGTCGTCCGGGAGCGGTCAAATCGTTTTCATGCCGACCAATCTTAACTTGCTTATTTTGAATTTTATCCGCTGCGGCGGTTTTAATATTTTGAAACTTCGTCCCGCTGCGGCGGTTTCCAAGTATTCTGAACTATTTTGTCCGCCATCGAGCGGTTGACTTAATTTGTAATCAACGGTATTAAACTCTTAGCCAATCAATGAATGTTCAATGTTTCTGCAGCGGCTTGTTTTAGGCCATACGATGGCGCTTTTTAATTTGTAGGCCGCTACGCGCAGTGGCTTGCTTTAAGCCATACGATGGCACTTTTTAGGTTTGCAGGCCGCTACACGTAGCGGCTTGCTTTAAGTCATACGATGTCACTTTTTAAATTTGCAGGCTTCTATGCGCAGCGATTTGCTTTAAGCCATACGATGGCACTATTTAAATTTGCAGGCCGCTGCTCGGAGCGGCTTGCACTTCGCCCTTCGATGGCGTTTGCTTGGGCCACGACAGCGCTTTTTAAATGTCATCTCGGTGACACCAAGGTCGCTCAGTTGCTACTCGCGTGATGAGCGACCGGTCATACAATCGTGCATGAGATAAATAACACAAGTTTTTAAAGGTCAGGCCTCTGTAAAAAACCCGATGGGGAAAAGAGCGCCTTTGCTTTTCATTGATTTTTGGTCGTTCAATACATCTTTGCACTTATACATAGTATTTCCTTAGCTTTTCGGCGTTCCACGTTCTAGGTATGGTCGCGCCATTCATGGCTTCTAGCTCGTAAGCTCCTTTGCCCGTCTTATTGGTGATGCGATACAGTCCTTCCCAGTTTGGCGCAAGCTTCCCTTGTCGGGCGTTCTTGTTTCCAACATCTGCTCGCAGCGACCTTCTGCTTGACCAATTGTTCTTTGAGAGAAGCCTTGGTTCGCAGTTCGTCTACTAGGTCGAGCTCTTCCCGTGGCTCGCTTCGTTTTTGCGCAGATTGGTGGGTTGGTCGCCTCTCAACTTAGTTCGCTCATCTCGATTGGAATCACTGCGTCAATTCCGTAAACTAACCTGAAAGGTGATTCACCCGTTGTTGAATGAAGGGTCGTTCGATAGGCCCGGAGGACCGATCGTAGCTCTTCTACCCGGTTTCCGCGCCTCGTCCAACCTTCTCTTCAAACCTCGCAAGATGACCACTGTTGGCCGCCGGCTTGGCGGGTTGGTGCGGGATGTTCAACCGAGGTGAAACGCTTTGCTTTACTCCCGTCGGCCAACATCTCTCCAAATTTCTGTCTGCGAATTGCGTCCCCATTGTCCGTTACCAATTGTTGGGAACACCAAAACGGGGTAATACGTTTATTGAAAAACTCGCTTACTTTGGCGCGATGATGGTTGCGGTGGCTCGGCTTCTATCCATTTGGTGAAGTAGTCAATCGCTACGATTAGAAATTTAAATTGTCGGGGCGGTGGAAACGGTCCAAGAAGGTCCATACCCCACCAAGCAAATGGCGAGGAAGTGAGACTGCACTCGCAGCGGGGCGATGTGAACGTCAGCATGAATCTGGCACTTGTTGCACTTTTGGACCAAGCTCTTAGCGTCCTCGTCCATGGTCGGCCAATAAAAATCGGCTCTTAAAGCTCGCTTTGCTATAGAACGACCTCCCTGATGACTGGCACACAAACCTTCATGAATGTCTCTTAGAACGTGGTCAGCTTCGGCGGGCATCAAGCATCTCAATAGTGGAGAAGAGAAACCCCTTTTAAAAAGCTTTCCCTCGATGACAGAGTACTTGGTCGCCCGCTGCCTTAAGAGCTTCGCTTCCTTCTGGTCGTCTGGTTCTTTACCGTTCAAGATATACTGCAGGATGGGAGCAATCCAGTCTTTCTCTGAATCAATGCAGAAAACGGCAAGGGTCTTTTCAGCCTTTGTCGCTACGCTCGGCCGAGTGAGTGTTTCTTGAATTAAGCTCCGGTGGTTCCCGGGCGTTTTGGTACTTGCCAGTTTTGAAAGTATATCGGCTCGCACGTTCTCCGTTCTTGGGACGTGCTTTACTTCCGCCCGTTCAAATTTAGCGAGCAACTCCCTAACCTTAGCCAGGTAATTTTTCAAGACTTCATCCTTTGTGTCGTCGTATAATTCCGGATCGAGAGACGACCAAAAGAGAATCGGAGTGAAGTTCCACACGGTCAACATTGAACTCTTTGGCGGCGATAATCCAAATGATGCGAGCCTCATACTCGCTTGGTTATTTGATGTGTGGAAGCGAATGTGAGCGATACTTCTACGGCGGACACGAAGAGTTTTCCAAAATCAAACCGCCCCACTTCCGCCGGAGTTGAAGAACCGTCAACATGCAATGTCCAAGTAATGGCGAACGGCCGGAAATGCGGAATTGGGGTCATCTCGGCTATAAAGTCGGCGAACTTGCGCCTTGGGCTGCTGCGACCTGAGGTTCAAACTTGATTCCAAACTCACTTAGCTCTACGGCCCATTTGATCATGCGGCTGCCAAAATCTGTACGTGAAGGATCTGCGCCAGGTTGATCGATTCTCACCACTATTTGGTGTGCCACAAAATACGGCCTCAATCTGCGGCGCCCACCAATAGTGCGAGTGTCGGTTTTCAATCCTTTGTAACGGACTTACGCCCCTGCAAAACTTTGCTAATGAAGTATCTGAGGATACGCTGCGTTGCTTTCCTTAACGGGGCGGCACTCGGGGCTTCCTCCGTGATTGCTAGATAAAGATAAAGGGTATCTCACGGGAGCGACTTGGTCATGACGGGCGGATTAGTTAAAGGCGCTTTGTGTCGTCCGATGCTTGCTACGACATTGATCGTTCCATTCAAAATCCACATTCTTTTTCAAAAGTTTAAACAAGGGAAGCGATTTGCGGTAGATTGTGGTATAAATCGGAAAGAAGCGGCGATCATGCCGTTTAATTGTTGGATTACTTTCTTTGTAGTGGCGGCCTCATTTCGGCGACCGCCCTACATTTGTCAGGATTGGCTTCAATTCCCCTCTCTGTAAGGTGGAAACCCAAGAATTTCCCAGCTCGCACCCCAAATGTGCATTTCTCTGGATTCAACCTAAGTGAACTCTTTCTTGCTTCCTCAAAAACTTCCCTTAAGTCGCTGATATGCTGATCGTCTGACTTACTTTTTATGATCATATCGTCCAGGTAGACCTCGGCCACCCGACCGATCTGCTTCTCAAAAATCTTGCTCATCATCTGCTGGTAAGTCGCCCAAAGATTCTTCAACCCAAAGGGCATCACTTTGTAATGAAATTACCTCGGTCGGTCATAAAAGCGGTCTTATGACGATCCGGAGGGTGCATAGCAATTTGGTTGTAGCCTGAATATGCGTCCAAGAAGGAAAGTAGCTTGTATCCTGAAGCGCCGTCCACCAGTTTGTCAATACTGGGTACATGAAAAGCATCCTTGGGCACGCCTGCTCGGTCGATGTAATCCACACACATTCGCCACTTCCCGTTCTTCTTTTTGACTAGCACGACGTTCGAAAGTCATGTAGTAAACTTAATCTCTTCCACAACGTTTGCTTTGATCAAGTCGTCCACTGCTTGGGTCGCTGCCCTAGCCTTTTCTTCATTCTGCACTCTTCTTCTGCAATGCGGCCGCCTTTCTTTATCGCATTGGTAGCTGATTGGTGGCAAGCGACCTCCATAGGAACTCCAGGCATATCTGATGCTTGCCAAGCGAACAAGTCAGCATATTCTTTTAGACAAGTGGTGAGTCCCTGTCTGACCTGCTCGGGAAGGTCGCTTCCAATCTTAACGGTCTTGGCTGGGTCTTCCCCCAACTGAACATCAATAAACTGCCCATGGGGTTCTGGTCGCTTGAGTCTGTTTTTTAACTCACAGGCTAAATCATCGTCCCCATCTTCTGGATCGCTATCTGGGTCATAGCGGGCATCCAAATCGGCAAGATTGACTTGGTGTCCTTCCCCTGAACTCTGAGGGTTGGACCCAACGTCCTGAGCATCACATATGTCTTGATAAATGTAGTGGCTCTTCCTGGCTGCCTCCATATCCGCTGCTAGAGTGGCGACCTGGCCATTCTTGTCATAGAACTTCATCTTTAAGTGAATAGTAGACACAACTGCTTCAAGTTTTCCCAACGTCGGCCGTCCTATGATGCAGTGGTAACACGACTTGATGGGCAACACTAAGAACGTCGTCCTGACCGTTCTGTAGGAAGTGCTCCCATTGGCGTCGTTACCAAAGGTGACCAATAACTCCAAAGTCCCCAATGGGTAAGTGATCGCTCCATTGAAACTAGTTAAAGGGGTTGGATCGGCTTGAGGGATAATTTCGCTACGGTCAATGCTCAATTTGTCGACCAACTCTTCGAACATGATATCTGCCGAGCTTCCCTGGTCAACCAAAATTCTCCTTACCTCAGAGTTTCCCATCACAACAGATACGACCAAGGGAACATAATTGTTGACTCGCCCATCGAGTAGATCGTCGTCTCCAAAAGAGATTGGCGGCCTGTTGGAGATTGGTCGTTGCGCCGAAGAAGACCCGACCATCAGAATTTCATTACTTTTCTTGGTCGCCTTTTTGGACTCCAAGCGATCCAAAGGGTTTCCTCCGTGGATAACCATGACGACCCTACGACCCCTGGACTGCCTAACGTCCTCTTCTGAAGTTTCTTTTCCTCCATCGACTTCAATCGCTTGAGTGGTCACGACCTTATCCTTCGAATGACCGTCCTGCCCTCCAGTCTTTTCTTCAAGCCGGTCGTTACCTTCCTCTCTGACATACTTTGTCAGTTTTCCTTTTTGAATAAGATTTTCTATGTCGTCCTTCAGGGCCATGCATTCGTTGGTATCGTGGCCCTTACTCTTGTGATATCTGCAATACTTCTTGTTGTATCGTGTTCCTGGGTGTACCAGCAATTATGAGGACTGCCAACAGCAATTGGGCCTGCGGCCCAGCCCATCACGATCGGCCCAATACGCTGCTTGGAGCGCAATTCTCGCCGGCCGAAATTCTCGCATAACGGTCGGACATCACTTATATATCGCCATTCGCACATGGCATCGTGTGCGTTCTCGAACCTTGTATTTCTCTGCCCGGCGACCTCTCACTAGATCGTCGGAGTGTCATTGCGGTACCACCACGAGGTGCTCAACGCGCGTGAAGCCGGGACCGGTCCTTTCACCTATTCAACGGCCGCCCCCGTAGGCGAATCAATCAACACTTCAACACTTCATTGGTCAAGGTACGATCAATTGGCGACCACGATGGGAGGCCCGAGCGCTATCCTACCACATTCATGGCTCCACGCCGACCGCCCCGCACGCTGCCACCTCTCGACTCAATCCTCCGGCGAGAATCAGCGGCGAACCGGGCGTGGCGCCGTCCACGATCCCACGAATCTCGAGGACTTCCACGACAAGAACCTTCGGTGCACAACGGTGCGTGGGCCGGTCCTCCAGCGAGATCCATCCGGCCGTTCTCGAGATTTGCGCCCGAGCCGGTTGAAGCGGGCATTCGAGAACCTCTGCCGGACCATGTTACTCGGCCGTTTTGCGAGATCTTGCAAAACAAGAATCGTGTGATCGCAGCCGAGATGCACTCATCTCCCGTATGAAAGAGGTTCGATTCGGGCCGCCGCGTGCGAAGAAGACGGAGAACCCGGCTCGCCGCCGGCCGTAGCGAAGACACCGCTCCCTCCTCGAAGGAGCATTTCACGCCGAGAGAGCACTACTCACCATTCTCCGCCGAAGAAGCGGGGCACGCAGTCGCCCCGGCGAGGAACGCGCGTGACGCCGCGTTCGATGTCCGATGACTATGAAGATTCTAGCTACCGTCCCGACACGGCCGCTCGCCCACCGAGATACTCCTCTAATGAGTCGTCCGGTCACGTCGGTCGAGAAGCGGATCTTGGGATTCTCGTGAAGAGTCGGAAGATTACGAAATGGAAGAATTAGGGGCGTTTCGCATCGGCCTAGGAGAGGCCAAAGCGGCGACCCGAGAAGGCTCTCCCGCCTTCCACCAACCGCCCATCCGGAGGATTCTATGGAATGCCGGGAACGCGAGGCATGCCTCGCAATACAACCACTTTGGGTCGAACGGCGTTCGAGAATGAGCACGGCCCGTTCTCTAGGGAGATCGGGCGTTACAAAATTCGAGAGACCTCCGCAAGCCGCCCAATCTCAACAAGTTTGACGCGAGGAGATCCTCGACAAGCATCTCCGTTACTTCAACAATTCTCTTTGCTATAGGGAATTGGGACCGACCATGAAATGCGAGCTCTTTCCCAGATCTACGGGCGGTAGAGCATTGGAATGGTGGGAGTCTCTGCGACCCAATTCCATCTCCTCTGGGACGACTGATCGAAATTTTCTTGTCTCACTACACCGCCAACCACGCCAATATCGGTATGAAGAGTACTTGGACTCTGTTGTTCAAGGAGATAATGAGGCCAGCGAGAGACAGATATCGACCGGTTTAACACCGAGGTGAAGTGCATTGCGTGACTTGTCGGACAAGGACAAGTTGAAATATCTGAGCGTGGTATTCGGCCAGGACCACCGGTTTGTCGAAAGAATTTACTTTGAATCATTACCGGGATCTCGGCCATTTCCTCACGAGGGCTAACGTCCACATGCGGTATGAAGAAACTCTGGCAGCAAGAAAGGCCGTCCGTGCACGACCTAAAGAAGAAAAACGATAAAAAGCGGCCAAAGGGCATGAAGGTCGCCGCGACAATCGGCCCGACTTTCGAGATAAGGCGTTCGATCATCGCACTCGGCTAAACGCCTCTATTGCATGCGATCTATAGCGAGTGCCAAAACAATGAATTTGTGGGAGTAAAGCGGCCCGATCCACTCGTGCTCGAGAGAGGGGGCACGGCCGACTAAAAGATACCGCTTACCACAAAAAAAGCAAGGGTCATGATACTAACGATCGTGTGGCCCTCAAAGATGATATTGAAGAGCTCATTCGAGAAAGGAAAGTTGGGAAAGTATGTGAGGCGGAGGAAGGCGACCGACCTCAAGAGAGCGAAAGAAGCCGATCTCGACAGAGGGAAGGGCGCTCTAGTTGTTTCAAGCGTCGAGAAAGACCGGTCGAAAGATCGAGGAGCCCCGCGGTCCGAGGTCGCAACGTTGCTATGGTCATCCACGGTGGCAACCGCCGGGGCCGTAGAGAATCAAAGAAAGCCACCAAAAAGAAGTGGGGCGAGCTCACGATGGTCGGTTCAACATCAATGATCCCACCGGTCTCGAAACAGACCCCCATCTCATTTGGAGACAACGACACACGCACGATGGCGAGCCAAACAATTATGTTCCGTTGGTAATCGTGGCGATCATGGCCATCACGAAGTTCAAAGAATCTCGAGTCGACCCGGGGTAGCTCGGCCGACATCATGTTTGAAGGCTTAATTGACAAGATCAAGGTTGGCCGGGCGAGATAATTCCCAGTGCCGAGCCAACACCCTTGCGGGCTTCAATGGAGCGGTCACCTACCCGTTGGGAACGATCGAACTCATGGTCACATTTGGTGGCGACACGGAGATAGCACCTTATGCGGGGACGGTCCGCCACGGCGTTCCTCGTACTCCCCCTCAAATCATGCTATCGATTGCATCATCGGTAGGCCGACCACGGGCAAGCTAGAGGCCGTGGCATCAACAATACACACCAAGATGAAATTCTACAAAGGAGGACGACCGGTGAGTTACCACGGCGGCCGACCTTGAGGCTGCAAGACGAAGCCACGACTGTGACGACAAATTTGTGATGAGGTAGACCTTGGCCCAAATGTTGAAGCACCGTGATGGCCATCAAGTCAACGCCATCGATCCGGATGCTCGGTGCCACGTTTGAATGTAATGAACAATTTGAGTGTAATGAATGACCGACCTATGAATGAAAAGCGGTGCAGCGCTTTTTCCCACCGGGTTTTTTACAGAGGCTCGACCTTTAGAAACATGGTGTTCTTTACTTTCTCGCAGAATGTATGACCGGTCGCTCAAGATCGCCCGCGCAAAGGAGCGATCGAAGATTATCAACTTGTCAAACATAAACGGATCGTCGAAACGATCTAAACCGGCGACCATCGAAATGGTCCCAATCGGCGCCATCGAAATGGCCCAAGGTCGAAGGACCCACAAACGCAGTAGGCCCCGAGCGGTCTACAATCGAGAGATCATCGAAATGATCCCAACGGTTGCCATCGAAATGGCCCGACAACCTTAGATCGTCGAAACGATGCGAATCGGCGGCACGTCGAAACGGTCCCAACCGAGCGCCATCGAAAATGGCCCAACAACGCTAGGTCGTCGAAACGATCTACATCGAGCGCCGTCGAAAATGGCCCAAAGGTTAAGTAATAACCCATCGCGGTGGGCGTCGAATCGATCTACCTTAAATGCCATCGAAGGGCACGATTGAAGGTCGCCGAGCGATCGAAGGCCCCGTGGGATATTAAAACTTATCAAAAATGGATGCTTTTGAAATAAGCGCAAACGACGACCGAACGGTCTTAACACTCGAAGACTTAGAAAAATAAACATACAAGGCGCGCAAAGAAAAGCGACCAAAAACGCAGCGCTATTGAGTAATGCGAAAGCGGCCACCGAAAGCGGCCCACAAGTCCAAAATGAATAAGGCGAATAAGTGCAAGAAATGCGCAGACAATGATATAAATTTAAAGGCGTAATTAAAAGCAAGTAAAGATTGTCATTACAAATATGGGGCCTTGGCCGAGCGACCACGACCAAGAACCGCACGAAGCGAGAAAAATTGTCGAGCCCGGGCAAGTTACAAAGTTACACCGCTCGCGAGGGCTTCAAAAGAGAATGGTGGCGGGCGAATGACGTTGCCTTGCTCGTCATATTCGGCGAGCAACATGATCTTATTGTTGTCAACATAATGCGTGGGCTTGACCATCTTGTCATCAAAGTTGACTGCGGATCGGTATTCAATACCCGCACTTTGCGAGAGCATTGTAAAAGCGCTCAATTGCGGCCTCTGACCGGCACGGCCACCTTTCGGATCGTTCCTCCAGGCTCGGCCTTATCGGCGCCCGAGCAACCTCTCTCTTGGCCGTTGCATCAAGATCGGCCTTCAAAGTAGCGACACGGCGGCAAGCTCCTTGTTCCTCTTTGCCGGCTTGGCCCTGGTCTTCCTCCCGCTTCAGGCCTCCTTCTTCGATCGAGGAGCTTGTCATACTTTAGTCGCGCCTCGGCTAAAGCCTTGTCCTTTCTGCAAAATTCAGTCGAAGGATTTATTAGTCGCTCGAACAAAGGTAAATGAAAAGTACAAGACTAAGAAGATAAAATTACCATCGATTCGGCCACCACTCGGCCATGACTTTATCGACCCCATACAGTGAAGCGCGCAGAGCGCCATGGGTTTCCTTCGATATTGCTCGGATCGGCCGCACCCAAGCTTTCGAGTGAATGATGGGAACCTCCTCCGTTGCGGCCGGGACGCGATCCGCGCTTAGCGTTTGGGTGAGCGATCGATATTGGGAGGAGGCGGCCGAGGCTGCCGCGCTTTCTTCCTCGCTCTTAGGGGTGTGAGGACTTTGGAGGAAGGTTCATGATTACCCCAGACCGAGAAGCGCCAGTCCCTTAGCCCTCCTTCGGGCTTCAGGGGGCGAGCGCGGCGGTTCCAGCTTTGCGGCCATCCTTTCTGCGAAATAACGAGTCATGAGTTAGAAGAAAAAGAAAAGTCAACAACGAGAATATAAGGACGAAAAAGTTCAAAAGCGAACCAATCTCGGCCTCCGCTTCTTGGCCTTCAGACAAGACAAAGGGTCGAAGCGCGGTATGTCGCCTTTAGGATCTGGCGCGCATCATGCTCGCCACGCTTTAATCATCTCCAAAGACTCGTGTCGGCCTCCCCGGATCTTTGTGACAGTAAATGTAATCGCCCGCCTCTGAAGAAGAAGTGGGCTTCGTTCCACATGATCGGGAAGAATGGGGGACCGAGCATCCCATCCTATTGGATCTCGAAATGGCCATACCGGCCTCCTTGGTTGGAACGACCGAGTAGTGGCCTCTCCGGGCGCGCCGAGCGACTCTTGGAAAGCCTTGAAGAATCGGTGATGAGTCTTACGCATTTTGAAGGAGACCGCTCCTCTTCTCTTTGTTTGCTTTCTCCTCGAGCCACCACCAAAGAGAGTGAAGAAAAGCATGATCGACACCGGCCACCAAGTTTGGTTAGTAGGACTTCAAAGGTTTTGAGGAACGCCCACGTTCGGGTGGAGCCGAGAAGGGCGACCCGGATATGACGCGCAGGCGTCACGCGTTGGAACTCGATGAAAGGTGGAGCGACCTTCATTTTCTCGACCACGATCCGGTACATGGTGAATTTCAAACCGGGAGTAGGTGGCAATATCTTGGCCGTCTTTCATGCCTCTCACTCTCCCACTGGCGAAGTCGGCGAAATAACGCTGAATGTCGAGCAAGGCGTAGTGATCGGCCGTCAAGATACTCGCATGCGCCGAAGAGTGTCGGATACCCAAGACATATCGAGAGGGTCTCGGGCTATGTCGGTGAACATCGGCCACTTCTCCATTCGACCTCCTTCCGTTGTTGGCCTCTCCGGCACGAGAAACTAGCGCGGCCGGGCGATCTCTTCATTAGCCTCTTCATCTCGGCCGTCCTCCGCTTGCATAACCTCGTCCTCGACACGGGCGGCTCTCGGTTCTTCATCATCATCTGTGTCGATTACCTCGACATACTCATCTTGTTCGGCCCACGGGGCATCGACCGATGGTGGTGTAGGGTTACTCGACCAGAGCGGTAGAGTGAGCGAGAGAGCGTGGGAGCTAGAGTTGGTGCTTTGCTTTCAGAGAAGAACTTTCGAAGAATCAGCATTTTGTCACCCAAGACGACTTAGAGTCCGCTTCGTGGCGTTGGGCTCGCCGGCCTCGACATATATGTGGCGAAGGGTGGGGCGGTTTTCCGAATACGGCGATTAACTTTGTCCGTGGCATACACAAACACCGTGATGAAGGGATCGAGTCGGTCGATCGAGCAAAGCACTCATGAGAGGCGCGAGGCCCATCCTCGACTGACACCCCTATCACGAGGCGTGGGAAAGCACGAAGTACTTTAAAGAAAAAACTCAAGTTTAAAAGAGTAAAAGGGAGCGTTCGACTCGTACCTTAAGCAGGCGTTGAAGATCGGTCGCGAATAGACAGAAACAGCTTTGAATGCAAGTCGGGCGGCAGACGAGTCGGTCGTTAGCGCGCAGCAAATCTTGAAAGTGTGAGAAATGAACTCATCCGAAGGGTATTTATAGTGAAGACCCATGGCGCGAAGGGGGACCGGAGGCGGCGCGTCGCAACGTTTCATCTTCTCGCCAACGATTTGTCTCGAGCATACCTCGGAAACACCAAACGTCACGTCTTAAATGTCGGGAAAAAAACCGTCACGGCGGCGGTAGCCGATGGTTGACTAGCGGTCGACACCGCCTACGATGAAAGCGAACGGCGCGCGCTTCGTCAAGATAACTTCACCCACAGGGGCATCGATTCAAGCCTCGGCCCGCTCTTGCGACCTAGGCTTGGGGGCACCTTGTTCATGGGTGTACCAAAGAATTATGAGGATCGCCAGCGGCGGTGGGCTGCGCGCCCGGCCATCACGATCGGCCCAATACGCTTGCTTGGAGCGCACTCTCGCCGGCCAAATTCTCGCATAACGGTCGGACATCATCAGATATATACGCCATTCGCACATGGCATCGTGCGTTCTCGAACCTTGTGCTATCTGCGCCGAGCGACCTCTCACTAGATCGTCGGTGTCATTGCGGTACCACCCGAGGTGCTCAACGCGCGTGAAGCCGGGGCCCGGTCCTTTCACCTATTCAACGACCGCCCATAGGCGAATCAATCAACACTTCAACACTTCATTGGTCAAGGTGCGATCATATCGGCCGCCTTTCTTGAGAACGAGCGGGTCAGGACGCTTCACTCCAGCAAACTCGTTATTCTGACAGTCCATGTAGATTTGCGCGATGGGCGTATTCAGCCTGGTACGGTGCTCGAACTTCTTTTGACGAAAATCCGGCCGACCTTCCCCAAGGTCCCTTACGCTCTCTTTAGCCGGCTCGCTATGTTCTTCCTTTGGTCGCGCTTTCGCGCCTCTTTCTAGTCGCCATTTCCTCGTATCCCATGTGGTCGTTGGCCTCCTTAAGAATATTCCAAGGTCCATGTAGCGGTTGAGGATGAATTCCTCTGCAAACCTATGATCCTACCCGTATTCCCGCTTGAGGTATTTCAATTTGTCCTTGTCAGTCAAGTCGCGGATGGTCTCTGCCTCGGTGTTGAATCGGTCGATATAGTGCCTTAAGGACTCATTCTCCCCTTGAACGACCGTATCCAGATGTTCCTCAAACTCATGATCGCAAATCGGTTAGCGTGTAGTTGCCCAAGAAAGTTGCGACTAAGCCTTCCCAAGAGGAAATAGTGTTGGGCCGCAACGACTCCCACCATTCCAGCGCCCGACCGTCGAGCGACTGAGGAAAAAGCCTGCACTTCATGGTTGGGCTCAATTCTCTGTAACTGCAGTAATTGTTAAAATAGCGCACGTGCTTATCCGGGTCGCCGCGACCATCGAATTTATTCATATTTGGCGGTTTTCTCAGATCTCTGGGAATGCGGTAACGCCTGATTTCCCTCGAGAATGGACCGTGCCCGGTCGCCAAATCTTCCGACCCAAAATGCTGTAAAGCACACACTTCATTCGTGGGTATTCCGTAGCCGCCCATCATATGGCCATAGACTGGGGGGACCTGAATTGACTGCCCCCTATTTCGCTCGGGCGCGTGCCTCATCGACCGGTGGGATTCGCCCCTGATCTCCCTTTTATCGTAGTTGTCCAAGTCGTCGTACTTGTCCCAAGACCGGCTTCTTGACTTACGAGAATCGGATGACTCGGCCGATGAATACCTCGTGGGCGAGCGATCTGATTCCGGGTTGAAACTAGAGTCTGCGTAATCTTGGTCTTGAGACCAGGAGCGGCGACTGCGCACGCCCCTGCGGGTGGGAGACCTCCTGGCCCTGACTCTGCGCGCCGGGGATCGGCGTGCTGGGGCTCTTTGAGAGCGGTCGTTTCTTCCAGGAGGAGTTAAATGCCTGTGGGAAAGGCGCACTTGCCTGTAGGGGTCCTTCGCGCCCGCACGCCGGCGAAAGCGGGATGGATCCTTTTTCATAGTGAGAAAGAAGTGCTTCGCGATCAGCAATAATTTGATTCTTGTTCTGCAAAATCTGTAAGATAGCCTGAGTTACATGCTCGGGCAGGGAGGCATCAATTCCTGCATCAACCAACTTTCGGTCAGTAGTCTTTGTTGAGTCGTTGCGATATCTCGCTCCCAAGATCGCCTCTCGCCGCCACGCACGGAGGTTCTCTGGCGAGGATTGTCTTGTGACTCATGGATGGTTTGTGGGACGCCTTCTGGGGTTTGCTGAGGGAGTGCATTTCGCCCAGAGGGGTCTGCTCTCAACGAGGCTCGCGTGGCGTGCCTCCTTGGTTGCATGGTGGAAGTGTTCAAGCCGTCTTCCACTATGGTCGCCAATGATCGTGCCTGATCTACAGATGTAGTGTTGATGCAATTCCTTAGCTCGGTTGCTGGATATCCTGGTGTCAGAGTCTGGGTCGCGCCTGGGTGGTACCTGCGAAGGCACTCCGACGCCCAAGTCGGTGAGGAATGCGAATAGTGAATAGTGAATATTAATAAATGACGTACCTAATTCCTTGAGATTCGTGCCATATTTATAGCCATGGTATTGGGCCATATTGGGCCTATTGGACTGCATTGGGCCTTGAGCCCACTCCAGAACAGTATTAGTATTAATGTTTTTTTACAAGGGATTCAACTGAACCCCTGAGTACAAGATAGGCTCGCTCATCGCTTGCGCTTGCGTCTAGAGGATGCCCGATTTATTCTAAAAAAAGATTTATTAAATTTGAATACATATTTTTCAAAAGTCAGGATTTTTATTGTGAGGCCTGGTGGGAAAAACCTAACTTCCATAGTGTTGAGTTAGACTCAACCCAAACTCTAAGATGGTATCAAAACCTATCAAAAATCCATCAGACCCCTCATCAGTCTCACATTGGATATAATATGACTTGAAAAAGAGTTTATAAATAAGAGACATCCCTCACTCTACAAGCCAGTTGTTTACAGTTGATTTAGACTCAACCCAATTTCAAAAAGACGTAAGGAGTTTTAAGTACGACTAAGCTCCCGCAGAGAATGAGTTCCATATATAGCCGCCTAAAATGGTTGAAGCTTCTAAGTATATCCCGATGAAGTAAATTTCCTCTCCATTTCTCAAATGAAATGGACAATTCTGTTACTAAAAATTTAAGGTGTCCAAATCCAAAAACACATTATAGAATTGTGAAATATATTAGGATATATGGCTAGGATGGTCCTGCATTTCAAGTGGCTTGTGGTGGTCAAATGCTTAAAAATTGCCCCCTTCTAACGATGGTGGTCGCCGCCGCTTGTAAGTAGAAATTCATGTTGCTCCATGTTGACATGGTCCTTAAGAGAAAGGTCAAAAATCAAGAGTTCAAATATTCTAACAGAATACCATCAATTCACCAATAGTTCATAATTTCAACTCTATAACAAAACAAAACAGAAAATCTCGATAAGAGTGTTATAGACTTGTATCAAACTACATAAATTATCACACTAAATTATAAACACATAAGTTCCTAAATATTTATGATGAGTAGAAATGTGGAGCCGCAAAAAAGTGTCCGGAAGCGAGTTAACTCAAATTGGGGAGCTGAAATTGTGGAATTGTGTGATTCCACTAGTTAACAACCTTGCTTAATAGTGACTTGATTTGTGTCGGTTTGACGAAAAACTAACCAAATCAAAGTTTACCCCACCCATATTCATTTTTATAGCTTTTGGTTGAATCAAAATAATCAAGTCACTGTTAGGACCGTACAGAGGTAGAGGAGCATGAACTTCTACTTACAGACAACAACGTCGATCATCATTGGAGTTTAGGGAAGTTTTTAAACATTCGACTACCATAAACCACTTGAAATGTTGGACCACCCTAGGCCTTGCAGCATTTATATACCTAAAATTTTAATATTTAGATATCTATTTCTTTTAAGAAATGGAAATTCTCTTTTTCTTCGCAGGATACCACTTGGCAGGGTAATTACTCGCGTATGGGTATTGGCTCTAGTACGGGGACCCTCAAATTGTGTGGACACGAGTGCAGTGCGAAGACTTTGGTTCCAACCTACCCCGCACCTACACACACATATGAATTATTATTAATAGTACAATTTTAATTAAGGAAAAATTGCGACTAGAGACATTTAAGTTTACTTACAATTTTGGATTCGTTATTTATGTTTTTTTTCCATTCAAGTCCTTTATGTTTCTGTTTGTTTCAAATTGGTCTTTTGAGTTTACGTTTATGTTTTAAGTTGGTGCTTATAAACAAAACCCATGGAGGGCCAATTTGAAAGAAAAACATGTATGACCAATTTGATGTGGATTCCCAATTTGAACATAAATATAAACTTAAAGGACTCCAATGAGAAAAAAACTTGGCTAAAATACATTTCTGGTTCTTTATGTAATTTTTGCTTTGTTCCTTCAAGTTTTTTATTTCAGTTTGGTCCTCTATATTTTAAATTCGTTCATTACAAATAAATTCATTTTTGGACATTCCGTCCATCTAAGTTAGATGCTGACGTGCTTGTTTTGTGCTTATGTGGCACATGTAAATCTAGTATTACATGGCAAAAACATATCAGTCTTGGTTATACTATCATTGTAATATCTAATGAGTGGATATGAATTTTTTTTTGATCATTTTTGATTAAATTATGTTTGTCTTTATATTATTCCTTGTTTTTTCATATTAAATGTGCGGGTAATTAAAGGATACAAGTATGAAAATACATGCTCGAGTGCATTTCCATTTTGCAAACACGAATTTGGAGTCAAACACGATAACACCCTAGCCAGAGAGCGACCATGGTCATCCCTATTCCTCGTGACAATGATCTAATTAGTGCACATTTGATAGAAAACGAGAAAATTATCAGAAGTTGAGTTTTGTGATATGGAGATTCATTTCTACTTGTTTTTATTGAAAAGATACTAACAAGGTGATCAACGACCATCGCAGTTGCGGGGAGATAAACGACCGTGAACTTCTACTTCTAAGCGTCGACATCGACAATTTTTCAACTGCAAATCCACGTGGACCACATACAATAAGATACACAACCCCACATCATTGGCAATATTTAAGCAAAATAGCAAACCAATCCTTTCCACTTCTAGCAATTACACTACGAGATACACACCCCCATATCGTTGGCTATGGTGGGACAAATCTTTGTGGCTTTTGCCACAATCCGTTTATGCATGTTTTGATAGTAAAAAAGATGGTTTAAAAGTCATTAGCTTTATACCTTTTGGTCCCATTTGCTGTACGAGATTGGGTTTGACGCTAATATTAATTTGAATTAATAAAAAGGATCATCAAAATGGAAAGACATGGGAAATTAAAGGGGAAAGACGCATTGTTTTTTTGATGAACAGGGGAAAGACGCATTCTGTTACGTCAGAATTGGGTGTGCGTCTCTATTGAAAAAGTTAATGATGCTTGTATTCAAGGAAAAGATATATTCTTCTAAACAATAATAGAAATATTATTATTTTATTTTCTTCAAATGTTTGAATATACAACAAAAATTAAAAGTTAAATACAGCGTTGGTTGTGCCAGTAAAAGAACAAAATTTGAATGTTGGGAATGACAAATCCTAAAAGTTGAGAAATTAAGTTAATAAATACTCCCTCAACACTCGTTTTTAAGTAACAAATAACTTTTAAGATTTATTGAAAATGTAATGTATATGGAGTTCAGATACATCACATTTTCAATGAATCTTAAGAGTTGTTTGTTGCTTAAAAACAAGTCCGAAGGGCTCTCACTTAATCGGTTTAACCAAAAATCAGCTTCATAGTTGACTCAAAGAACTGAAATAAACAAACCCTAATGAATCCACTGAGGAGCTAAAAACTGTAGTTATAGTTGTTTCAGAACAAAAAGCTAAATCATGTTTTCATTATTTTTTGTATGAATAATAATAATCTTGTCAAATAATAATAATAATAATAACATGAGTGGAAATCTAACTACATAGTTAGGCACAAACTGTTCAGATAATTAAAGTAGGGTGCAACTTAACTTACAAACATTAGTTCTCATATACTCTTCCTCAAATTGGAATGTACAAATTAAAAATTCCCAACTTGGTGTTTGCTGGAGACATGAAAAAGGTTAATGAATTTATTGTTGATGTGTTCACGGATGAACTGCACATCAATGTCTATGTGCTTGATCTTTCATTCAAGGCTGGGTTGCTAGTAAGTTGGATAGCAGATTTGCTATCACAGAAAACCTTGTAAGTAGGAACTTCAATCTGGAAGGTTATGAGGAGGTGCCTTAGCCATAGCAGTTCGGTTGTGAGTAAGGCTAGGACCCTGCATTATTCTTTTGCAGAGGATCTAGATATAGTGGGTTGCTTCTTTGACTTCCATGTGACTAAGGTGTCACCAAAGAAGATCCAAAAATCTGTAGTGGACTTCCTGGTAGTGGTGCAACTACCACAATCTGCATCAACATAAGCAGTGAGAGAGAGAGAGAGAGATGGAGGTCTTGGGGGGAATAACAAACCTTATTCAGGGCTAGATTTGATGAGCTGCCTGTAGATGTTGAGTTTTGGGAGCTGTCATGAACTGACTCAACTTATTCACAACAAAAATTATGTCACGTCTGGAGATTGTAAGGTACATGAGTCTCCCTATGAGTATGATCATGTGTTGAGAAGGGTCTCCAAGAAGTTCTCGTTCAATGTCACTAAGCTTCACGTTTGAGTCCATAGGAGTGAAGGGGTTTGTAATGAACAAAACCTGTATCACTTAGTAACCGGGTGGCATATTTTCTTTGGCAAAGGGAAATACCTTTTGGGAAGATAGCAATCTCTAGGCTTAGGAAATATTTCAGAGGTCCTAGTACATTGAGCTTGAACAGACTCTGCAATAAGGTTTGAGTTGCTGTGATGCAACCAAAGGAGGGGCTGGCAAGTATTATGTCATCCACATAAAGTAATAGTGCCACAAATTAATGAGGTGCTTGTTCCCTTATTAAATAAGGAAGGGTCTGCATTGACTGGCAGAACCCCTAGTTAATGATGGTGCTGGAAAATTTTGAGAACCATTCGCGATAAGCTTGTTTCAACCCATACAAGAATTTATTGAGTTTAAATACCATGTTCCCCCCTTTGCTTGGATAGCCCAAGGGGAGTTTCATATACACCTCTTCAAGTAGATCTCCATTTAAGAGCACATTGCTCACATCAAGTTGGACTAATTTTCAATTCTTTTGAGCTGCAAGGGCCAATAAAATCGACAATGTAGTGAGAGTTCCCACAACAGAGAGGGTGTCCACAAAATCCAAACCTAATTATTGGGTGTATCGTTGGGTCACTGTTTGCTGGTGTTTTTAGCAAACAATCACTAGTTTTCAATATTGTGATTGTGAGATCAAACTAGAAAATCTCTTTGACAATTGCCCTTGTAGTTTTGTGTTTTTAACGTTTTGAAGAACATTAAATGATAGAAAGAACCAAATTGAAAGTAAAACAAAAGCAGAATTACGACAAATGTAAACAAGAAGTAAATATTGCATTGAATCGAAAAGTAAAGTGGTTCACCAACACGCATAAATGAATCTGTTTCACTCGTATTTCGCTTTAGTCCGGAAGTTGAGTTTCTCAGAGTTCTTGTGAAATGTGGCGACCTCTATTTCCTATTACAAAAGAGTATTTATACTCTTGGAAACAAACGTGGGAAAGAAGAATAATTGCCTCCTAGAAATAAGGGGAAGTAACTGCCCACTAACTGTTGCTCTTCGTATTTCGACTAACTCGTTGTTAACCGCTTGGCGAAGTGTTGAACCCTCGCTTTCGTCGAAGAGTCGAGCTTTCTCTTGTCGAAGGCTCTTTGCCTTGCTCACTCCATAGCTGTGAGAGCTAAGCTTGTCGAAGGTCACTTACGTTTCCTGTACTTGTATACCTTTTCTGTCGAATTGATGGTGCATTGACCTGAATATTGACCTGTGGCCCCATTTAATGTACTGTCGAAATTTTGAGGCAACAGATTACCCCCCAAAAAATGCTTTTTCGACGAGATAAGGAATGGAGGCAAGAAAGGGCATTTTTGAATATCGTGCAATGGTCATTTCGCCGCTTTTGCACTTCCACAAAGGGTCGAAAAGATAGTCATCATGACTTGCATGCACATAAATTGAACCGCTTTCATTGGCACACGTAATATAGTAGGTGGGCCATCACGCCCTCAAAGGTCGCAAATGTGCGAGTAATGGTGAACGTGCAATAATCAAGTATTTCCAAACATATATAAACGGCTAAAAACCCTTTCATATTCCTTTTTTTACTCGCTTGAAACCTCATGAATGCCTCTTTACCTTCCTCGCCTCGAATTTTGCAAAATCTCAAATTCACAAAAGTTTCAAACTTTTGCTTTCTTTCTTCAATCGAAACCCGCATTCCACTGCATTTACTTTTACTCACCTATGGCTTCATCATCCACATGATGCAACCCGAGAGTTCAAAGAAACATGATGAACCTAGAAAATCCAAACCCTTGATGGCTTCGTTGATGAACCCGACATCAATGATGATCGAACCATCCAATGGCAAACTCAGTGTAATCGATTCCTTCCATCAAATTTATACCCATGCCTATTTGGGTCCTCTCGCCTAATATCTTGGCCGAAAATAATGAAGTTTCAAATCTTCCCTAGTCATGTTCGCTTTCAACCTGAATCTTTGCTAAAACCCCTTTTCGCTTAGAGTTCCCGACTAATCCTTCTAGGGTTTTTAGGTTCGCTTCCTAGGCTTGACCAACAAATCTATTTAGATTGGCTTGACAAGGTAGAGGCTAAGAAAGCCGACATCCGAAAGAACAAGGTATCTTCGACCTTATCCAGCTTGTCTAGGTATGAGCCTAAATATGATAACACCCTAATCTTGGCAACCATGCAATTTTGGGATCTGTACACCCATAGCCTCCATTTGAAATGTGGTATGCTATCCCCACTTTGCTAGACGTGGCGCCATTACAGTCCAAACCTCTAGTGAGACCTTTGATCCTACTCTTCCCGAGTATGAGTACAAATTCACCTTCAACAATGCTACCTTTGCCCTTTACATTGGTGAACACCACGCACTTGACACTCGAGGAGGTTTCTTCAGAGAACATGTAGCCTTTCTAACCCTTTGGTTATCTCTCTTCGCTTTCAGACACACGCTCTCTACAAGTTTCTAAATCTTATATCCCACTAGCAATCCAACTTCATGAACAAAGAAGACATCAATCTTGCCAAACTAATTCTAGGTTCTCTCCACCAACAACTTGACAATGTCACATAGAGTTGAGAGAGAATGAACCAACAACCAAGTTCTTGGCTTCGGTCCATTATGGTTGTTACAATTGTGGTTGTTAGCCACTTTTGAATTTCGACTTAGTTTGTATATTCCAAAATCAGTTCGACCATCTCTGGAAACGAGGAGAACTGAAGGGGTTCGACTAGCGCAGTTGAAACCTAAGCAAATAGGTCTTACTCCAGAAGAATCTTTCTTAGAGTACTTCAAAGTCTTTTTGAAATGTACCACCTTCACAGACTCCATGTCCCCCTTTGTCGAAAGGCCTTATGGTCCGTCTTGGTTTTAACAACCCTTTCCTTCTCCCTCTGTCGAGTGTGCTGAGGAAATCACCCAAATTTGGAAAGCTTACCTTTCTCCGTCTATCCTCTCCACCAGACTCACTCCAGGCAAGACCAAAAATAATTTGGGAATCACTAGGTATTTCCCAAGTTATTTCGCCAGGCAATTTGGGCTTTGCCAAATTCGACTTGCGCCGGTGTGTTTTCATAGGCGCGAATTTGCAAGTCCAGAATCAGAGGTAGCTTACAAACAGGCTTTCAAGAAATTCAAGTACAAAGCCTTGAATTTCAACCCCCGCCAACAACCCAAGGTTTTCATGTAATCGCGGTTTCATGAATGGTGGATCTGATTATTACACTGCTGCTGCTGGAGAAGCCAATGACATTTTTTCTGAGAACCTTGTGAAGAAGTTGGTGGCTGCTTTCCCTTCAAACAACAAAGGTATACACTTTTCGACACTTACAAATTTTCCTAACTTGTAATTTAATTTCATTTCTCGCTACTTATCAACGCTTTTCGACATTAGAAAAACTTGCACCGGTTGAAGCTCAAAGCAAGCAAGACCACCACAACAAAAAAATCTTCTCCCCAAGTCAAGAAGAAAATGCCAAAAAGTCCTACCCCGCACATCACCCCAAAGAAGGTATGTCACTCTCACTTGTCTTAAGTTGTTTTTGACTATAACTTTTATTCACGTCGAAAAGTTTTTTCGTAAAACAACCAAAGCAACCAAACCTCTTCGAAGCCCAAGGCCAAAGAGAAAGCGGTCGCTCCTCCAGCCTCCGAGGTACTATACACCTTGCTACTCTTTCAAAAACTTTTCTCCAATTTATCACTCACTTTCTCATGGTGTTATTTGTACCATAACTTGACTTCTTTTTGCAGGATACTGAAAGCGATGATGACATTCCTCTCAATCAAAGATCAAGGAAGAGGACTTTGCCTGATCCCCAAAGGGCAACTAAAGGCATTGTCATCGACGAGCCTTCTGAATCACCATCTTCTCCTCCAATCAAAAGACTTAAGGTAGACAAGGTAAACTTCATTTCGAAATTATTTCGAACCTCTTTGGTTTCACCTTTCTAGTT
This sequence comes from Oxytropis ochrocephala, assembly GCA_020916435.1. NCBI lineage: Eukaryota > Viridiplantae > Streptophyta > Magnoliopsida > Fabales > Fabaceae > Oxytropis > Oxytropis ochrocephala. Next base: position 40,206,098 of record CM037092.1, on the reverse strand, counting down.
TTAACTTAAGTAATATTACTTCATCAGAAATGTGTAGGTGGACTACTTGTTGATAACCCTGTTGTCGAGTCTTTGACTGAGGCTGCAGAACGAGAGTTGTCAGCCGCAAGGCCTTCTTTTCCTTCGTCACCTCAGGGTGTACTCGCCGAGGAAGTTTTTCAAGCACTTGCCGACCCTGGGATTCCTATTTTTGAGGAGCTCGTTCCAAATGCTAATAACGTCGAACTGCAGGGTCGTTGTTGAGGAGAACGCTCAAGTTTTGGAAACCAACACCCGTAAGTTGAAAGACAAGAAGTGGTGGCTACTCCTCGCTGAAATTCCCGACGAGAATATGGTCAATCAAGAGCAAGAAGAGCTTAGAAGGGAGGAACTCGCAAAGCAAGGTGTTTTCGCTAAAGAATCATCTAACAAAGGTCATAGTGATCGTGAATTGGCCGAGCTAAAAAGAAAGCACCTTTGGCGCCTTTGAAGATCATGCGCCGAGTCTCCAAAGTTCGCCGAATCGCTTGATTTGCGCTTCTTCGAACACTTCTCTCGCCCCATCAACCAGAATCGGTCAAAGCCTACTTCACAACTAAAGGCCAAAATCTTAGAGGGGAATCTCGTGGCGAATATCGAAAGTGATCCGCTTGGTGTACCTCGAGGTAAAATCTCTCATTCACAAAATCACTAAGTTGGATCCTCCTCAAGACCTCCTTACTTTTTCATGGAATTTGGCCCCATCTTCGAGCAACTCTCTCTCCCCGATCACCCAACGGCCGAATATCCTCAAACACAAGGCTCAAGAGAATCAACTCGCGAAGTGGAACTTGCCTCGCTCAAGACACCTCAAGGTGATATCAAAACCCTCGACTCCAAGCACTAATGACGAGAAGGCCATTGCTAAATGGGATGCGAGATATCACGCGCGTTATGACGAAGAGATAAAAATACTCCAAACCAAACCACAAACGCTAAGTATCAAAAGGGGCTTGGTTGTCGAAAGAATGAGTGTCGCCTCTTCGTCAATTAAAGCAACTAAGGCGCTGATGACCATAGAGCACTTGGAGAAAGCTAATCAAAGATCAAGCCATTCTTCACGAACTTGACAAAGACTTGCTTCTTCTTGACACTTCTATTTCTTTGAGCGCCAACATTCTCGATGTGCTCAAGGCCACTTTGACGAATTTTCGAGATGTTGTAATGATTTAAACAACTTTTAAAAATGGCCATGTAATTTTAATATTGCTTTATACATTTCCATTTGTGAACAATTCTTGCTTATTTATGCTTGTTCAATTTTTATCTCACCAATGTTGGCTTGTATTGTTTTAAATACTTGCCATTTATTCGAAAGACTCTATTTTCGCCACCTAACTCTTCGATTTCATAAGCACCATTCGAAAAGCATTGCAATACGCGAAATGGGCCTTCCCACCCCGTGACCATTTGCCTAAAACTCTATCTTTTTATCCATAGGCAATAGGACTTTCCACACTAACTCCCTTCTTCAAAGGTTTTTAACTTAACCTTTTGTTGTGTAAGCTTTAGCTACTCTCTTTCTCGTCGAATAAGCATTTCTAAAGCCAACAACCTTTCTTCGCCTAAATCAACTAATTCATCAATCATCATGTTCCAATAATGATCGTAAGGAATTTCCCAATCGCTTCAATCCTTGTTGATTGTAAACAAATTTCAACAGCAACACCGCATCATGCCCAAACGTTAACTCGTAAGGAGTAGTGTTTATAGACTCTTTAGGTGAAGTTCGACAAGCCCATAACACTTGGTCAAGAGAATTATGCCAATTTTTGGGCTTACGCCCAACGTGTTTTTTAATCAAGTTAATAATGATTTTATTGGCAAATTTCTACTTGACCATTGACTTGTGCGTAATATGGTGTCGGTCAATAACTTGAAACCAATTTCAAAGAAGAAATTCTACCATTTTTCGACCAAGAAAAACAAAGCCTTGGTCCGTGGTAATGGTTTCGAACTCCATATCTATAAATGATATGATTTTGAATAAACCTTATTATCGCTTCTTGATCAACATTGGCTAAAGGTATTGCTTCTACCCATTTGGTAAAATAGTCAATTCCTACCGTAATGTATTTGTGGCCTTTGACGAAGTTGGTTTTATTTCTCCAATCACATCTAAAGCCCAACCTCTAAATGGCCAAGGTTTCACTATAGAATGTAATTCATTTGCAGTGCACATGTCAGATTCCAAAGATGCTTTTGGCATTCTTGGCACTTTTAGCTTAACTCTATACAATCTTTCAAAATAGTTGGCAAGACATTCCTTGTCGAAACAATAACCATTTCATTTTATGGCCTACTTGATGTGAACCACATGCTCCACTATGCGTGTCGAATCGCTAAGTACGCCTCATTCTCACTAAGGCATTTTAATAGTACCCTTCAGAGTTTGCTTGAACAACTCATTTCCAATTAACACATAGCTTAGAGCTCGACTTCACTTTTTATTAGTGTTTCGTAGGATTTTGCAAATACTTCTACAATAGGCTTACGCCAATCATCACCACCATATTGTCAATAGCAAAAATTTCTCGCTAAGTCAATGTCATCAAAATGTGGCGCTTTTCGACGATACTTCATTTGTATTTGTATTTATTGCCCCCAATTTTTGGTGTTGACAATAACGTCAAGAAGTATCATTGTAAAGAGAGTCCTCTCGAGATTAGTTTATCTTTTATCTCAATTAACTCTTCTAGGTTTTGCTTTGATACTTTGTAGCCTGAGGCAATTTGTGCCAACTCATTTGCCACGTGATTTTCTATTCGTGTGGTAAATGTTCTAGGTGCACAAATGTAAACCTTTTTAACAAAGTATTGGCAATAACGAAATATTTAATAAGGTGTTCATTGATGCATTTGTATTCTTTTGTCAATTGTTTGACAACCAGTTGAGAATCACCTTTTACTTCGACATGACTTGCCCCCAATTCAAGTAATATTTTAAGGCCTACTATTAAAGCCTCATACTCAGCTTCATTATTGGAGCAAGAGTCTCGAATTTTGAACTTATACTTCGTTGGAATGTTTTCTGGAGAAATGATTAAGATCCCAATACCCACTCCATTTTTATGGCTTGAGCCATCGAAGTATAGCTTCCAAGGACGTATGTCTAACGAATGTATCTCATGTTCGACAACAGAATGGTCCACTATGAAATCAAGAACCACTTGTCCTTTGATTGATTTAAGAGGCTGATAAGTTAAGTTATATTCTAACAAAGCTAATGCCCATTTACCAATTCTACTATGCAACATTGGTTTTGATAGCATATGTTTAATAACATAAAAATGGGAATAAACATAAACATATGCTGACTTTATATATTGCTTTAATTTCGTACAAGAGAAATACAAGCAAAGGCATAATTTTTCTATTGGACTATACCACGTTTCAGCATCAATCAAAACCCTACTAAGGTAATAAATGTTGTGCCAAGGGCAAACATTCCTTGTTTTGAATGATAACAAATTACAAGTTACTGATAATTTACTTGAGGTAAAGCGCAGGAAAAATATAAGAGCGCAGGCGATGAACAAGAGAGCTTCTAAGCTAACTCAAAGTTGTAGAAGCTCTGACGAAAAAAAGTGCTCAAGCATTGAAGACTTATATCGACTTCATGTAGGACACGTGTAAGATCGCTTTACTCAAGCTTTTATAACATTCGTAATTGAGAGATGATCTTTTAAAATAGAACTGTTCTTGTCAAAATATTTTATATAAAAGCATGATTAAATAGGTTAGGCACAAGTTGTTTTTAAAGAAAAGTTTTGAATTATGATTTGTTGTTTTTTATAAAGAAACTTGATTCATGGCTTAATGTCTTACAAGAAATTGTTTTTGAACTAAAGAATATTCTTGATTTGGTATTTTAAAGCTAGAAATCGATTGTTCACTTGTTTCCACAAGCAAGCAATCGATTGTTCACTTGTTTCCACAAGCAAGCAATCGATTGATCACTTACTTCCACAAGCAAGCAATCGATTATTCACTCACTTTGAAGCACAAAATCGATTCATGGCTTCTTGGTTTTAAAAGAAGAATCGATTCATGGCTTCTTATATCTTAAAGGAAACAATCGATTCTTTACCTACTTATTTAAAGCACAAAATCGATTCCTACCTTGTTTTTAAAGCTCATAATCGATTTCCATCTATAGTTATATAAGCCACTAATCGATTATCCACTTATTCATAAACCATTCCAACGGTCATATTTTTACATATTCTATAAATAGGACATAGGGTTTTCACGATCAATACACACAACCAAAAACAAGCAAGCACAGCCGCACAATTTTTTTTGGAAAGAAAGTGAGAGAGCTGAACCATATTCTTCATCCTTGTGAGATTAAAAAGAGAGAGATCAAAACCGATTGTGTGTGCATCAAAATCATCATCTTTTGCGACATAAGGAGTGATCAAAAACAGAATTTTTGTGCAGCCACACATCTTCATCAAATCGCAAAAAGAGATAGACCGAATCCCTTATTTGTGCAACGCATGATTTCCTTTCATATCGCAAACCAAATTCTTCAAATCGCATATCCTTTTTATGAGAGAAAATCTTGATCTAAACGATTTTTTTGAGTCGCATATCTCATCCTTTTCTAATCGCATATCTTTCAAATTCATATTGCATATTTTCATCCTTCAAGTTGCGAACTAATTTTTGAAAACCAAACCCTAGCCGCTTTCATTTTTTTTGTTCTTATTTGCGGTTGGGTTGTTGAAAGATTGCGAATTACTTTTGAGTTCAAAGATTTTTCGTATCATCTTATCTCTCAATTACAAGTGCTATAATACTTGGGTAACTCGATCATAGTTTGTATTGTATTGTATTGGTAAATTCACTTGGTGGTTTGTTTATTGTGTAGAAATCCTGGGATTGCATTCTTGGGTGGTTCGTTCGGGGAGTTCGAATCGTTGAAATCCTAAGCGGGGAGCTCGGGTTCTCAATTGGGGAAATTGAGAGGCACGTGGTGTGCGTTGTAAGACTCTGAAGAAGCATCTTCATATTATAGTGTTATCTTTCCCAAAGTCCAAAGGTTGCAAAGACGGAGGCCGAGGACGTAGGGTTTTATCCCGAACCTCGCTAAATTCGCGGTGTCCTTCTTTCCCTTATCTCTTTATTTATTTACGCACAACTTAATTGCTGTTTTACTTGCTGATCTTGCATGATTGTTTATCTATAGTGTTGATTTTCGTTTAGTTGAATTTTATCTCTAAACTGTTGCTTACGCAAGTTGCTAGTTCTCAAGCCATTTCTCGCATTATTTTTTAAACTAGCTTTAAACTATTTTCAAAAATCCAAAAGGAACTTATTCAGGCCTATAACCTTATTCACCCCCCCTCTAAGGTTATTGCATTTTCTAACAATAAATGGCTCTTTCGACACCATTATCATCCTCTTGTGCTAACATGCTACCTATTGTGTTATCGTGTCGCTATATACAATTTCAAAGATTTTGTTCCTAATAACAGCAATAAAATTGGTGGTTTCATTAAATAAGACTTGATTGCATCAAAAGCATCTTGATGAACTTGCTCCCACTTGAATTCATCTTCTTTCTTCAGTCTCAACAATGGCGAAAAAACTTGTGTTTTGCCCCTTAGATTTGAGATAAATCTTCGAAGGAAATTAATTTTTTCCAGCAATGACTGAAGTTCTTTCTTGGTCGAAGGAGCCTTCGTTTCCATAATTGCTTTAGTCTTATTTTGATTGATCTCTATGCCTTTCTTGTGTACTACAAAACCCAAGAATTCACCGCACGCATACGTAAAGCACATTTGGTTGGATTCATTTTTAATCCATATTTCCTCATTCGCTCAAAAGAACGTCCAAGATGGTCTAAATGACCAATTTCTCGAGGATGACTTAACCACCACATCATCTATGTATATTTGCATAAAATCATCAATAAAATCATGAAACATAGAATTCATTGCTCTTTGATAAGTGGCACCAACATTTTTTAAACCAAAGGGCATTACTACCCATTCATAAACACCTAATGCCCCCGACATCGAAAAAGTCAAGCTGACACGCCCTTCTTCAAAGAATAAAGATTTGATTATACCCTAATAGCCATCTAGCATACCGAGATAATCAAATCCTCGCACAATCTATTAGCATTTCGCTATGGTGCATAGCGTATTCATCTTTAGGTGTTGCATTATTTAGATCTCTAAAGTCTACGCAAACTCTAAGTTTTCCATTTTTCTTCATTATCGAACAATATTAGCTAACCAATCAACATACCCGATAGCTTCCGATGAATTTGCTCTTGAACAAACCTTTCTATTTCTTCTTTGATCTTAGCCAATATCCGAGGAGCAAATCTTCTTGGTGTTTGCTTTATCGGTTTCTTCCCCGGTCGAATGGGTATTTGTAATTCCACTACTTCTCGACTCAAACCGTGCATTTCATTATACTCCCAAGCAAAGCAATCTTTGAACTCCCGCAGTATGAAATAACTTGGGTTTTGAAGGCAAGATCGAGGTGTGCACCGATGTATGTTGGCCTTTGACTAAGTCATCTCCCAAATCCACTTCTTCCACTAGATCTTGAGCTTGCATGCGCTTTGTCGAATCTCTGTGGTCTTTTTCAAAACCCAATGGTTCGTCATCATAAATGCAATCAAGCTTGTCATCTATGACTTCACCATTTTCTTCAGATGAAGTTATGGCTTCGGACACCATTGTTTGTTGAATTATTTCGCTTCCAAAGCCGCTTTTTTTTATTCTCGCCATGTAGTCCGTAATTCTATCCCAAGCATTGGGCACCGACATCTAAAACTTTCTAAGATTCAGTGTCCCATCCTGCTGGAGGTAAAACACCTCGTGATAAACACTTGCATCTTCCATCACTTCCTCTCCCAAACAAAACCATGTGTCAGGTATAGACGAATAGAGGAAAGCACATTATTAGAAGAGATATATGCTTGATCGAAGATGTACATGGCGCAATATTCGCCATTTGTTTTTCAAAATTCTCCTTGGTGACATTGTTCACGCCAAAGAAGGAAATAACTTTGTCCGCTTCGACATACTCTACTGCACCATCATCTTTCCACATCACCAATTTTTGGTGTAGGCTTGAAGGCACATCACCTACTCCATGTATCCACTCTCTACCAAGGAGCAGATTATAGCTTGCCTTAAAATCTATGACAAAAACATGGTGGTCCTTTTCGACAGCTTCCTACCACTATCTCCACTTCAACTACCCCCAAAGATCAAGCGATTTGCCCTCATAATTAGTTAAAACAATATTATGAGGCTTAAGGTCCAGATTTAACATCCCTATGGTTTTCAAAGAACGCTGAGGCATCAAGTTTATCGCAAAGACCTCCATCTACCAAAGATTTTGGTGATACCCACGCCATTGACTTTGGCTTGAACATATAGAGGCTTCAGGTGATGTTGCATGCCTTCATCTGGCTTCTCGAAAGTAGCCATTTGTTCTTCGACACAACTGTTGTTCATCACGTAGTAACAAACTGGCTTGTGATTAGCCATATCCTCGGTGAAGTTTTCTTCGACATCATTTGGGACTGTAATGACGTCATACTCATTGGGTAGAATAGATACCACGTTGCAAATGACATCAAAACTAGCTTCAAAATCTGAAGTTATGTCCTCATCCATGTTGAATTCAACACTTTTCTTCTTCAAAGATGATAGTGGAGGGAAAATTCTCTCCATTGCAGTGCCTCCTTGGTTTTTCTATTACAATAGATTTACCTTTGGCCTTGTTTCCAACCTTCACTTGGTCACAAAGACCTATGTTCACTTTTGTCGTCCCCACTACTTTTTAGGTCATATTCTTAGTCGCTTTCGAACTTCCCGGCGTTTGCTCGCTGGCAACAAGTGTTGCTTTCTTCTTCGAGCGCTGAAAACGACGCCATCGGGTCTTGGTCATGGGATTCTTTCCTTTATAATTATTTCTATAATTATATTTCGCAGCTTTCACTTGCATTTGGCTTAACCATCTCACTGTGGTACATCATTCTTGTAGTGTTTACAACCAAAGATGTATCCACTTTTCGCTTGGAGGGTTTGCCATTGAACAAACGATTTGGCGTGTTTCGACAACACAAATTCCTTCTTGGTTATATTCTTACCAAAGCAGATCGTGGCTTGCTTGTCGGTCTGTTTCAACTCTTGACCTTATAAGGAAGGTCTCCTCTTTAAAATCAAGTTTGGCCTCTTGTCTCGCCATTTCCTTTTAGAGGTCAGTCGAACTTCGTGAGTTTTCGACACTTTTAGCCGCTTCCTTGTCGAACACAAAGACTACATCCGAGGCATAGCATAACCTTAGAGTTTTTTAGCTTGCACCTATTGAGGAAATCTATCAATTCCTCTTCACTTTAGGGTACACAAACTGCATTTTTTCGCCATACTCCTCCCGAGTAATCTTTTGTACAAAGATCACCCCTTTGCACGACACTTTTGAGCTTGTCAAGAGAAGGTTTGACAGTTTAGGAGAACCTACCATCTTTGCATCAACCATGCTTATACTCATTTCAATTGGCTCGCATACATGGCTTCACTGATGGAGTGGATCAAACACAATCTGCATTGAGCTTTGTTCTTTTATCACCAAACTTAAGTCTCCTTCTTCAATTGCTTTTTGAACTATGTCATCGAAAAGTACACAACGGCCGCTTGTATGTCCCAAAAATTATGAAACTTACAAGAACCCTTTTTCTTCCTCCTGCTCGAGAGAGGTACTTTCGTGCCATTTGGCACTATTATTTGGCCATCGCTACTAATAGATCAAAGATTTCATCACATTTAGTAACATCAAAAGTGTACGCTTTAGGCACAAATCTATCATTTTTAGGCTCTACAGGTGGTTATTCCCATTTGCAGTGCCTTAATAGTTTACAGAATAAGGAGGACCGGCTTAAGTTCACCACATCTATTTCTCGCATTCGACATCACCAAATGCGAAGTCGAATTCTCATCAACATAGGCTATTTTCTTTTATGAAACCCAACCGAATTTTCTTTTTTTATTGAATTTATTCACTCTAGCCTTTTCCTCTTTAAGCCTTTCAACTTGTCGAACTCTATCTCCGCTAATCGGGCCATATCTCTCAAATGAGAAGTATCCAATTTCTTTCTAATTGAATAATCAAGGCCACCGCAGCCATCTCGACAAGCTCATGCTCGCACTGTGTAAAACACCTAGCCTTTAATAGCCTAAATCTATTTAAATAATCATCAATAGCTTCGTGCACTTTACGCTCTAACACCGCCAATTCTTTAAGACTAATCTTCGACTGACCCATATAAAACTGCTCATGAAAAGCTTTTTCTAATTGCCCCCATGTATACATAGAACCAGGGGGTAAAGTGGTAAACCACGTGAAAGCATTTTTAGTTAGAGAATTTGGAAAATATTTCATTTTCAAGCTCTCATTTTGGGCTATGTCCCCGCCTCGACCATGTAACTGCAATGTGTTCGACAGTAGACTCATTGGCAATTCTGCCTGCAATACATATTCACACAGTGGTGATATGAAATTAGGCCTATGTAAACCTATTTTAAGGCCATTTTGTGCCATTATGGTCTCTACCAAGGTGGCTATGTTATCTTGAGCGCACACGTTATTTCGTTGCACTTGTTTAACAACTTCATCAGCTTTTTGGTTTCGACATTTACCATAACTACTTCGTGGATGTGGTTTCCCATCCTTGTTGTTCGCCTACAACCGCTGAGCTTCGATAAGAATCGATCTCTCGTGGTTTCCCATCCTTTCGATAAGAATCGATTTATCAGAACTACTTCGTGGATGTGGTTTCCCATCCTTGTTGTTCGCCTTACAACCGCTGAGCTTCGACAAGAATCGATCTCTCACAAGTGTTAGGCGATTATTCCCACAATTGGGTACTTGCCTATTATTCCCTCAGAGGAGCCCCAAAGAAATCGCAATCCTACCCATTTGATTTGCTAACATTTGGTAACTCGTATTGGTGTTCTCAATCAATGGATTAAAAACAAGCACTCAATTTGTTGGGTTAGCATATTAACCATATCATGATTATTTCGCCTACTTGTTGCCTCAATGCCAACAAGGACGCATTGGTTAATGCAAAGAGGATTTCACCAAGCGCACTCTCGTAAGAATCATGCGAAGGAGAAAAGGTCGAAACATGTGGCATTCCAAAGAGTATGCCATATACCCCAAAAGTGGTATGGTGGTAGACTCATGTTCGAAACGCGTCTCTAAATTGTTCCTCGCTGCCATATAAGGACTAGAAGGAAGTCCTATACCTTGTGGCAAAGACATAGATCAGTGTCGACTCCAACATTGGTCATCGACATCGTGGGAACGGTATTGATGTTATCGGGCCATTGTCCCCGCAACATTTCCGACGCCGACACTTACAGTAATCTATTGTTGTTCCTCGCCTTCGTGTGAATCGAGGCATTGTTAGAATTGGTGCGCACTCATTCTACCACTCTCAAGTGCATACAAATACATACACCGACAAAAACACAAAATTAATGGCAAGAGTCCCACCGGGCGTGCAATTTGTTTGTCGGGTGTTTTTAGCAAACAATCACTAGTTTTCAATATTGTGATTGTGAGATCAAACTAGAAAATCTCTTTGACAATTGCCCTTGTAGTTTTGTGTTTTTAATGTTTTGAAGAACAAGAAATGACAAAAGCAAAGAATCATGACAAATGTAAACAAGTAGTAAATATTGCGTTGAATCGAAAGTAAAGTGGTTCACCAACACGCATAAGGAATCTGCTTTCACTCGTGATTTCGCTTTAGTCCGAAGTTGAGTTTCTCGAGTTCTTGTGAAATGTGGCGACTTCTATTTCCTATTACAAAAGAGTATTTATACTCTTGAAACAAACGTGGGAAAGAAGAATAATCGCCTCCTAGAAATAAGTGGAAAGTAATCGCCACTAATCGCTGCTGCTTCGTATTTCGACTAACTCGTTGTTAACCGCTTGGCGGCGTGTTGAACCCTCGCTTTGTCGAAGAGCCGAGCTTTCTTGTCGGCGCTCTTTGCCTTGCTCACTCCATAGCCGCGAGAGCTAAGCTTGTCGGCTCACTTACGCTTCTCGTGATTTGTATACCTTTTCTCGTTTCGAATCGATGGTGCATTGACTAATATTGACTGTGGTCCCCAAAACATAATTAAATGTGAAGTCAACCCCATTTAAAGCCCCATTTAATGTACTGTCGAAATTTTGAGGTAACAGTCACCAACCTTGCTTTGTACCGATCTAGACTACTGTCAACCTTGTATTTCACTTTGAAGATCCATTTGCACCCTATGCTCTTCTTTCCCAAGGGTAGCTGTTGAATGGTCCATGTGTTATTTTCCTCAAAAGCATCGACCTCCTTTTGCATGGCTTTGCAAAGATTCAAATGCACTTACAGTGCTCGGGTCATAGTAAAGGGGTTCATATATGGATGAGACTTGATAAATGTAGTTTTGATAGGTAGACTCAAGTCTGGATAGGGACATATTAAGCTCAATGGGATATTTAGTGGCACAAATATAGTTTTTAAGGTATGTTTGAGGGTGGTGTAATCGAGTGGACATGTAGATATTAGTGTTTGGCTTAGTAAGGAGGGATAAGGTCTGGTTGGGGGCTGGGATTGGCTCAAGTCCGGGGGTCTGTATCATCAGTGAACTATGTGGGACTTCCCAAGGGGATAGGGAGGACACTATCAGTAAAAGTGGTTTTATTTATAGTGGGTGAGGTCTGTGAGGGCAAAACAAGTTCTAGGAATGGATTGAGGTTAGTTGATGTGAAGGTTTGAAAAGGAAAAGTGTCTTCATGGAAGAGGACATCCCTAGAAATAGTGAATTTCATAGTGACGAGATCATAAAACTTGTAGCCTTTGAAACCACGGGGATAACCTAGTAAAACACATGGGGAGGCTCTAGGGGAAAATTTGGTCCTTGATTAAGGAATCGTGGATGCATATGCATGGCAGCCAAAAACTCTAAGGCTGTCATATGATGGCAGTTTTGAATGAAATAGTTAAAAGGGGGGGGGGGGGGTTCACCTAATAATAGGGAGGGTCTTTTATTGATAAGGTGGGAAGTAGTAAACACATTGTCTTTTTTTTTTTTGATATCAAACATACTACTTCATTCATTCAAATGATACCAAAAGCATCAATAAGATTACATGAAGAAGGTGAGGTTGAATAATTCCAAACCAAAGACTAGGAGCAATAACTACAACACATGAACTATGGGAATTCAAGCCAATACATTTAGAATGATAAAGGTCCATAAAGACATAAGCAACCCTAACGCAACAACGAAACAACCAGAGTAACAGAAGCTTTAACTCCCAAGTAGAGGTGGTAATCCTTGACAGAGACTTTGTGGTCTTTCTCCCAATCCAGTTACGGATGATATCTTTGACTTGTGTACGCTCATTTCGACTAAAAATGGTCTCAAGATTAACCCACTTATCATGACACAACAAAACAAACTGGAAGCTGGTGTGGTCATCGGCAAAGGTGTCATCTCCAAAGGTTTTAACAATCACCATGTATTGCAACAACATCCACAGCTGAGTGCTTAAGGAACCGAGAGCTCTATGGGGAAATACATCAAACACCTGCTGTGCATATTTAGGCCAAGAGCAAAAATGGCCCAAAACTTGAAACCACAGACCCATAGATGCTCCATAAACAGTAAACCAGATCAGAAATTCACCAGGTAGGCACATGCACCAAGGTGGCTTAGGTGGTGGCAGGAGCAGAATCAATCTTCGAGTTGGGGAAATCACCAAACAAGCAACAAAAAACATTGGAGAGAGAAGGTTTGGGGGGAGGATGCAGATCAGCTAAGGCACAGCCTCGCAGCTTGAAGAGGGAAACCGATCCAAACGAAACATGGGAGGTCAAGCGATAGAGAAGAAAACAAGAGAGGCTTGGTGGCGCGCGAGGCTTTGGGTGAGGGGGTCGGACAAGGGAGGCCGCGACTGGGGGGATCTCACAAGAGCAGCTGGGCTTGGGAGGTTTGGTGGCGGTTGAGAAAAGGAGAGAGGTGAATAGGTTTTGGCCGATTGGTATGGGTGGGCTGCGATAAGTGTTTGGCGAGGAGAGAAACAAAGGAGAACAACGGATCGAGAAAGGAAAAAACCTCCACAAGTGGAGGGGCAGCCACCATTGCGGTGGAGAAAACCTCCATGAAGGAGGAGCAAGCCTCCACTAACCCTGTGGGTCGGGAGGAGAAATAGGGAACCTAGAGAGAAGCAAGAGCTTCTCTCTCATCAGCGCCGAATTAAGTAGTAAACACATTGTCACCCACAAACTTGATAGGTAAGTTACCTTGAAACATTAAGGCTCGTGCTATGTTGAGAATGTGTTGATGCTTTATTTCATCCACAAAATTCTTTCTGGTTCTGTAAGGGAAAGATAACTAGTGTCGAGTGCCTTGTTCTTGCAAAAAATCAGTCATAACTAACTCCTTGGCATCGTTAGACCTTGAGTATTTGATAAGTTTGTCAAATTGAGTTTTAACAAAACTAGAAATTAAAGTTGTTTGAGCCTGAGAGAAGCTTTTGTTTTCTGACCTAACATAAACCTAGGTAAACCTGTTGCAGTCATCCACAACAGTTAGAAAATAGCTCTTATTATCATAAGTAGGCTGGCTAAAGGTTCCCCAAATGTTATAGTGAGCCAGATCAAGGGATTTTGGGACATGTTATTTAGGTGGGGGAAGGAAAGTATTTTTTACTTAGCTAGAGGAAAGATTTTGCAATTATGTGAAGTAAAAGTGGAGGGAACAACAAAAGCAATTTTATTATATAAGTTAGAGAAATCAGAAATGTGAAACTAAATTACAGAGATGGAAATCTCAGGATATATATACGAGGTCAATCTAGCTGCTAAAGTACAAGAACAAAAAACTAACCGTCCGTGAACATGTCAACTTATAATTAATATTTATTTATTTGTTTAAAATATATTTATAAATTAAAATTATAATTAAGTATTAAACATATTTAAAAAGTTTACGAATTGAATCTACTCAATAAGAAATTTGAAGCTAACGCTTAAATATATAGAGTCCACTTTTTATAAATATTCATTAAATAATGTAATAATTGTAGTAATAGTAATAGAGTTTAATTAGTATACACATTCTTTGTAAAGCTTATTACACTATCTACAATCACAATACATGGTAGGCATAGTTTGACAAGTCATTAAAAATAAAATATAGAGATATTGCCTACCATATAAAACATGTTTCCTAAATAAAATAAGTATACACATTAATTGAGTAACTTTTTTTTAATGACAAGTAATAGGGTTGTAAAGCTTATTACACTATCCACAATCACAATACATAGTTTGACAAGTCATTAAAAATAAAATATAGAGATATTGCCTATATCTTTTGTGGTGTTTCCCACCCTTCTTCCATTATTATGGTGAGAAATTTCCATGTCTTTAAAAGGACTAAGCTATATATATATATATATATATATATATATATATATATATATATATATATATATATATATATATATATTTTCATCCCATTTCCATGTCTTATTAGATAGGGCAACTCGGTGGCGGCAATAACTCTAGTGCACTAAAAATTGAAGTGTAATACCAAATTTATAGGCCAATTTATTACCATCACTTTCTGATTGAGACTTTCACTATGGTTTGGTTAAATGCGTATCTTTTGTGACGTTGAATATAATACTCATGTCTCCTTTCTTCAACTATCATCCAAAAACTTTGCGATCAAATATTATGTATGGTCGGTCAATCCAATTAGGGAGGAAAAAGATTAGGAATCAAATGTATGAAAAAAGTTTTTGCTTCTTTATAATATTTTAAGCTATTTTTATCATCCAAGACTTTCCCATTGTGTTATATTTTCTCCTTTTCATGTGGAAACACTTCTTGTCCAATCTATGCCAATTTGAATATTCCTTTTGACCAAGTGGTTCTAGCTTTCAATAGAAATAAAAAAGGGGGAAAGAGGCACAATGAATATTAATGTGGATAAAGGAAGAAAAAGCATACGAAATGCGTTTTATAATTTAATATTTTTTTGGTTTTTTTTTTATACTCACACCCCCTGAAATTTTTATAAAATATCCTTTCCCACCGTCATTGCCACATCGTTATCGGTAAAGTATGTGACAGCTATAATATACGGGGTTTTGCCACGTTGATTGATATATAGTGCCGTATTTTTTTTTGAAGATGATTAATTTGTGCATCTGTTACACTTTGTTTAGATGGGAAGATGAAAGTGAAAGGAAAGAATGCCGAAGGTAGATGTTTTCAAAACCAAATCAAGAAAAATAAGTAACACTTTGCGATTTTCAGATAAACCAACCGAACTAATTCAAATCAAACTGCAAAAATCATAGAGTACAGATTTTTTTTGTCCAGTTATACTTTACGTTAGCATAAGTAAGCCCAAATCATATATTCATTAATCGAAGCCCAAATTCCAAATCCCACATACCTGATACCTCTCTTATTCTCTTTTGATTTCCTTTTTGTTAAATGATCATTATTTCTAAGAAACAGAAATGTTATGGTAAATTGTCATTGGACAAAACTCGAGAGTTGAGACCTAGTACTAAAAGTTAGCATAAAAAGTTTCTGATGATGAACTAAGATAATACTGTCTGAGAACATTTATTCATTAGTTTATTTGATTTCTTGATTCTGCTGTCCTTAAGTATATAAGTGGAATTGTTTAAAAAAAAAGTATATAAGTGGAATGAAAAATGAACTTGATTTTTGCTTATATGTCTGTTATGCAGAAGTTGTTTATGCAGATACATATATTAAAAGAAAAAAAGTATTCATATTTGGTAGATTTTCTATGTATTTAGATTTAACATTATTTTAAATTAGGTATTGTCTCGGAAAACCCGACCAACTGAACCAATCCAAACCATATTGGTTTGGTTCGGTTTTTTTAAGAACCCATCTGCACCAAACCAAATCGCACCGCCAACACTCCTAGTGAAGGAGTGAAATGAGCAGAGAGTGAGAAGATTTATTAGTTTTTTTTGGTTACCATGTTTTTGGTGCTCAGTTTTCATCGGCTTTGCAATGACTAATCACTCGAATTGCCGGTCCATGTGGTTCTCCCCTCCCAACAGAGTTTTTACCACACCCAAGATTCGAACCCGAGACCTTGGGGTGAGATTCAAGTCGAGTTACCACTTAGACCAACCCTTGTTGGTTACTAGTTGTTTGACTAGAGTGAAAGTAGAGTAGAAAGTAGCATAAGAAATAATTCTTTTTAGCAAAAAAAAAAGTATATATGTGAAACCTCATTAAAATCTTCTATTGCAAAAACCTCGTAAAAAAAAAAAACATTGAAAAGGAAAATATTATTCCTACTAAATTTTATTGATAAAAAGGAAAAATAAACAAAAAACATGAGGGACTATGCCAATACGGATTAACAAAAACATTATAATCAAAAGGAGATAAATCAGTCCCATTAAAAGGAAACTAATGTGGAGAATGTCTGTAAAGACATTCAAAAGCGCCACTATAATGACTCTCATCTCAATCAGGTTGGCACCAAAGTCATTAACAATCATATGTAGCACACCAAATACAGGAAGCAAAAGGAAAACTCAATCCATCAAAAAATGAAAGACACTAAACCCACTAAACCCAAGAGAGAAATTAGCAAAATCTATAACTAGGCAAACCTAACCTATTCCTCGAGAAGTCCTCAACTAACTAGATCCCACCAAACAAACCCACTTCAACTAGTTCCATGACCAACAATCTTATTAGCGCATGTATTCGTCTCTCTATGAATGTGAGTGCAAACTAACTTCTACTATCTAGTCAAGTGTTAACAATTATTCCATCCCTTTCTTCGCTTTCAAATAACTACTTTGTGATTTTTGAAAGCATAAATCACTAACTGAGAATCACACTCAAACTGCAAAAACTTCCGACCTTTATCAAAAGAAATCTTTATAACGGACATAGTCTCAATAATTATAGCATGAAGCACCTAACTGTTGCTAATGGAGGCAGAAAAAACCCAAGAGCAGCAACACTTTTGTCTCTAAAAAAACCACCATATGCGGCTGGTCCAGGACAGTTTTTAGCACACCATCTATATTACACTTTATCATGTAAGGAGCGAGAGGAATCTAATTAACCTCTTTGATGTTTGGAGAACATCTATAGTAACCAATTATATTGATGGTCCTTATAATCATAAACTCAAAAACTGAGGAACACATTGAAGACTTAGAAACATTTTCTGCCTAGATCACATTGGAAAGAAAATTGATAACCAAATTTGAGAGAACCGCATGATTATCAAATGTAGTTTGATTTTTGCAGTATGAAATTGCCCAAAAAATATTCACAATAGAAACAGCGACAATATCACACAATTGAAGGCTCTAACCATGAGAAGTTTTTGAAAAGATGTATCAATAGGGATGCTCAGGATACCTCCAAGCCAACTCCACATATGCTAGGCAAAAGGGAGGGCAAGGAAGAGATGTTGAGAAGTCTCTAAAACATTATCATATAAACTACAAATAAAAACCACAATACATCCTCTAATCCAAAGTTGATCATCTATTGGCATCTTATTATGAACAATCCTCCAAAAATAATGGATTTAGAAGGAGGTATAAATTTCTTCCAAATTGTCTTGGTCCAAGGAACCATCTGCCATGTAGGGTTGTTTAAGAGAAAAGAATCATTAGAAGTCAAACCAGCTAAAATAAAATAACCCCACATCAACTTATCCTCCATTAAAATAGGGAATAACTATTTCCTGAATTTTAGAATGAGTGATAAGTTCTTTAGGGATGGACCTTTTGCCTTTCACTATAAAATCATTGAGAGAAACTATAAAATCCTCGTGTGAATTAGAAGGTATACCAAAAATATCCACAATAGACCTAGAAAACGAAGTCTTAGTCCAAAAATTTATCCCAACACCATTCTCAAACTTCCAAGTTGAATGCTCAAGTATCACAGAAATTAATAGAAGATTTAAACCTGCACAAAATAGAAGAGAAGACATGATTTTATAGACTCTTGCTTTTAAAAGATGTGCCCATTGTAAGTTGGTAGAAATAAAATTCCACCTAAGCTTCAGCGTACCAACCCTATTAATAGGTTTGATAGACCGCAGACCAAACCACCTTCTTGAAACGGTTTACACACCTTACCCCAAACAACAGTAACAATTTTCTTGGCATTAATATCATTTGACCATACAAAATTTCCGATTCAAGTATCAACAGTATTGAGAAGATTAGCAGACCAAACATAAATACGAAAGTTATAAACCAACATGGTAATAATGACAAAATTTATCAGTCGAACTCTACTCATAATAGATAATAAAAAACCTTTTCAGGAGGGTAATTTATCCTTTATTCTATCTACAATAGGTAATAGATAATTTTTCTAAGGTTTTCCTTTAAATAAAGGGACACCGAGATAATCTAAAGGGATAATACCTTTAAAAAACCCAAGCAAATTCGAGATGATATTGATACAAGAAAGAGAGATGTTACCAGTGTAAATTTAAATTTCTCATTACTAATAATCTGGCAAAAGACTTACTCATATAAGGAAAAAATATCCACAAACTAGGTAAACTCTTTTTAGCAGCTCTACAACAAATCATAATATCATCAGCGTATAAAATATGACTTCACATACAGAAACCTCTGGGACCTACCATATATAAGCTGGAGCTTACCATCTTCAACAAGTTTGAAAATGTCTCTACTTAAAACATCTTCAGCCAAATATAAGAGAAGAGGGGACATGGGATCTTTGTGTCTATTGCAGCATAAAAAACTCACAGCAGAGCCATTAATAGAGACAGATAGTTTAGACGAGTGAATAATAATATTTATCGAAGAGAAAAATTTATCATTAAAACCAAACACAGTCAGGACTTGAAGTAAATAGTCCCAAATCTGGAGTTCAAAAGCTTTGTTTATGTCAACTTTTAACACTAAATGAACATCAAAAACCTTATTTTGAAGCAAGTTGATAAATTATGAAGTAGTGTAAATACAGTCAGAAATATTTCAACCTTTCACAAAACTCCTCTGACTATCAGAAGTAATAGTAGGAGCAACTAAACCAAGTCAATCAACTATAACTTTAGTATTAATTTTAAATTAGCTAGGGCTGTAGGTCTATAATGCTCAATCATATCAGCTCCATCTACTTTTGGAATTAAAGCTACGACATTAGAATTAAAATTAGGGAGCATCCAACCTTGTTGAAAAAATTGTAAGACAACATTGTAAACATCTTGAGTAACAATGTCTAAGTAATTTAGGATGAAGAAACCTCCAAACCGATAAGGATCAAGGGCTCCATCTCCATTAAGAGAAAAAAATGTAGTTTTAACCTCATCCATAAAAGGTGGACTAATAAGCATAACATTGTGCTGATCCGAAACTAAAGAATGAATAACTTCCTGAATAAGACCATTACAACGACAATCATTATTTACGGATTTTTTTATAATAATTTAAAATATAACTCATAATATCAGCAACATCCGAAAGAATAATATCAACATTCTTCATAATATGAATTCTCTTGGTAACATTTGTAATCTTTGTAATTTTATGAAAAAAAAAGCGGTATTTCTATCCCCCAAATTATGCCAGTTAATTTTAGATTTCTCCTTCCAATAAACTTCTTCATAATTTAAGGCAATCTGCAAATTAATTTGAGACTCCATCTCAAGAAAGAATAAAGTATCACAACCTTCCAGATTATTAATCTGATACTAGAAATTATCAAGCTTGGCAAAGACTTCATTAAAACTAGAGAAAATGTCACCAAAAACAGTATTGTTCGAGTCTTTAGAAGAAGACAACCATCTTACAATCAGGGTGTTGAGTCCATATTTTCATAAATTTAAAAAAGTCTCCTTTGTCATAAGCAAGAGAAGCGAAAAATGATCTGACTTGTAAGGGTGCAACAATCAACACGGTTCCAAAAATTGATCCAAGCCTCATTACAAATGGATCTATCAAGTCTCCTCTCCGTATAATTATTCCAAGTCTACCATTTGACCAAGTATATTGAGAGCACCTTGTATGATTATGGATCAAGTGATTCAAGTTTTTTTAGGTCAAAAAGTCACCTCATGAAACAACTGAAGGAAACCCCTTACCTCAGTCCTCATGAGCACCTATAATTGCATTAAAATCACTATTAAAACCCCAAGGAGCAGAATGATCCCGCTGCAAGTTTGTCAAATTGCTCCATAATACCCTCCTGACAATGTAATTAGTAGACACATAAGCAACAGAGAAGAAATTTTGATTTTCCAAAACTATAGAGAAAACCACTTGTTGGCTTGCAGAAGAAATGACAATAGAACTATAAACATCAACACAAAAGCACCAAAGATTAGAGATAATGAACCTCTATTATTATCTGCAAACAACTTCAAATTCAAACTTAGAGAAAATACTAGAGGGGATCTAATTTAAACCAACCCAAGGCTCAAAGATAAAAAAAACTGGATTATGCAACTTAGAAATATTCTTTAACACTACTCTTGTGTTAGGATTACCAATGCCCCTAACATTCCAGTAAAAAATATTTAACATCGAGAAGTGTATTGAAGACTACCCTTATATCGGGTCATATATCCCGCATTCTTTCGAATCTGTAATTCCTTCCTTCTCATCTTTTTTCCTTTTGGATTTAGAAAACCTCTGCAATTTTCATAATTAGTATCAACCAAATATGTAAATGACACAACCTAGAAATTCCTTATTCCAAATTTGATCCTCATCGTAATCACCAACATAATCATTCCAAAAACGAGTAGCAGTAGCTCACTTATCATTGACAACCTTGACATTGGAGTGAACAATGGAGTTCTAAAGTCGCTTCGCTCGCATAACCTCAGGTAAAACTTGCTTACCCATTCCAGAAGAAGGCGATGAACGTGCTACATATTTCCCTCTTGCGACTTAGGTCTATTTTCATTTGTTTGGTGGGTAAAAATACCAATTTTCATTGTAAGGGTTCCTTTTTGAAAGGAATTTCTTCATCAGAGACGGATTTTGTTAATTTACTACAGATTGTTGCACAAATGCTAAACAATCCATTTTGCCTAAAAAAATAATGGCTTCTTCATTTTTATTTCTTGCATTGTTTTTGTCAAATTCTATTTATAATTATGTGCATATTTTTTATTTCACAATTGTTGTTGATTTGAGAAACTGAAAAGAAATATAGTTTATTAAAAAAAAAGTTTTAACGCTGAGTTTTTCAAATAACTGGTGAGTTAAGCGTTAAAAGGATCCCCCACGACTCAGCTAAATGCCCCCTCTTCTAACACTGTGGAGGCTCCTGACATGAGAATTTTAGGGAAGAAGTGGGGGGATGTCTCAGATGATGAGGTTGTGGCTGCTGTCTCCGAACACATTGCTACATCGAACCTGGTAATTGAATCTGACATGAATATTCTAAGAAAGCTCTGGGATGGATCTTCAGATGGTGTTGGTGATCTTGTGACTACTGACGCGCATAGAACAGTTGCGTCTGTACCAGTTGGTCGTTTGTCCAAGTCTCAAATGAAGAAATTTAGACAACAACGACAATTGGTTGTTGGTTACAATACCCGCCAAAAGCTAATTGCCTCAATCCTTGTAATCTAGCCTGTTGCTAGCTTGTATATCTTGCTTGAGTATCTTCTATCTTCTGTTAGTTAGATTGGTTATTGTCTAGCCTGTAAGGCTACACTGTTTTAGGGGCCATATTAGGGCCTTTGTAATCTTGTTTTATTTTCTTGATGGCAAGGGTTTCGGTCTAGTCCCCCCTTCGCTTTTCTCTGTTTTTTCCCTTTTGTTTTTTTAATAAATTCAGCAATCACTCGCTTGTAAAAAAAGCGTTAAAAGGATCCATCAACATCGATTGTAAAAAAATTGATGTTAAAAGTCCGGCTTATTACACCTAGGAGTTGAAATAGGCCAGGCTAACCGACAATACGGCCCAGCTTACGTCAGACCTAGGCCAGATCTGTTTTTTTAAATAGATAAGGCTAAGGTTTTTTAAAAGTCTATTTAGCTAAAAATGCCAAACTACAAAGCCAACAAAAATCCTTTCCTACCTATCAAACCGCTTATTTAAGAAAATATAAATAATATTTTTTATTAATATTATTATATTAAATTTTGTACTTTGTGTTAAATCATAAATTTTTTTGCTAACGTTTTTTGTAAATTTAAACATAATTGACCTACATCAATTTTTGACATATTTAAAGTTATTATTATAAAAATGGAGAATAAATTAGATGTCATATAAAGATTTTCTCTAAAAGGTTTTGCCGGATCTCAAATTAGAACTTAATCTCATTGGCTTATTAGTTTATTTGCAAAAGGCTTGCACCACTCAAAGGTTGCCAGCTTCGTAAAAAATAATAATAGTAAAATAGGATTTTAAAAGACTTTCGTGCCTAGTGCGGCTTTCAAAAAGTCAACCTAGACCTAGCCTACGTTAGGCCACGGGCCAGACTCAGTCATAACATTTTCAATGTAGGTCAGGCTAAGGCCATTCAAATGTCAGCACAGCCCAGCCTATTCCCATTACACCCATGAAAACCACACCGCTCCATAACCGGTGTAAAAGTCAAATATAACCGACATTTTATCTCTTAATTATACTAGTGTCACAAAAAGAACATTAAAATTTAATATTACGTTTGGATCGTAAAGTCAAATCAACTTTTATCTTTGTTTTAAACTTATTAGACTTTTAATGCAATCATGCTAAGCTTGAATGTGTGCAAGTGATGAATTGTCAAATACAAAATTTAAAATTAATAGTGAAATCGACCTCTAATTGATAGTTTTTTTTGGTCGAATTGATAACAGTTTTATTGATATTGGGCGAAGCCCAAACCGAAACTACACACAGAGAACATACTGGGCCTAAAAGCCACAACCCAGCCAACAATGGTCAACAAAAACAAAACACAAACATAAAACCAAGGAATCAAAATCCCTCACTGAACGAGAAAGAATAACAAAACACAAACACTACTCAGAGCGAAAGAAAACCCTAGAAAACGAAACAACAAGATCATAGCAAATCAACCCCAATAACCTTGAATCCCCATCGCATCCTTCTGAAGAATCAACCTTAATTTCAACGGAGGAGACATGATCTAGCTCGAAGACAAAGAATTAGAAGAAGCAAGGTTTGCAATAATATCAGCAGCATCATTTGCAGATCGATTCACCCAATTGAAGACACAAGAGGTAAATTGATCTTTGAAAAAAAGGATATCATTAACAATACTCATAATCTCACCCCTTGACTTTTTTCCTTTACATGCAACCACCAAAATGAGTGAATCGGATCAAAGATAACACGATAACAATCAAGATTTGCAGCAAGAAGAACAGCTTCACGCAAAGCAAGAGCTTCAGCAAAAGAGGCGCGGACGAAAAAATCCTTGAGGTACTTCCTGCAACCATTATACCCAAATCATTCCTCACTACAATACCCGAGTTACCCTTGCCTGATCCCAAATCAAATTGGGCATCAGAGTTAACCTTTAGGAAATTGTTGCAAGGAGGACTCCATTTTGACAACGAACTCCTTGGACAATTACTCATGTTGTTGTTGTTGTTCTGCATTCTAGGAATAGGCCAGATAATAGATGAACAATTAGCCTTAATAGTGTATAGAGTGTCAATAGGACTAGGGGGCTTATCTTCAAAGTAAACTGTATTTCTTGACTTCCAGATATTCCAAAGAGAGATCATTGTGTAACTAAGAACAACATTCTTATCCTTAGGAAGACACCACTTAGCATCTAGAATTGTTTCAAACCATTCACAAAAATGAGTAATATTATACACATTAGGCACAGGGCAAAGATTCAAACCAAACCAGATAGGAGTAGTCCAAGGGCATAAAAAGAAAATGTGTTCTAAAGTCTCCTCTCCCACTTTACAAACAAGACATAACCCAGATGTAGCAATTCTTCTTTTTACAAGATTCATTGCGTAACTTAAGGCATTATGTTTGAGTTTCCACACAAAAAATGTTTAACTTAAGAACTAAAAACTTAGAACTTGTTTGCTATAATTGTTTTCATTATTCCTTTTCAATATGCTTATTTTAATTTGAATATACTTAGAAATTTTTTAATGTAATATTTAATATATTAAATAATAATAATAATTATTATTTTGGTCTCGCATATCTTAATTGTACGATTATTGTCTCTATGTTCAATTTTCATTAAAGCTATGACCAAAAATGTAGTTTGTTAAAAAAAAACTGATTCGTACTTTTTAGTTTTTAATTTAAATTTAAATTTTTGGTGGGTGTGACTAGATAAGTCGGGTGACTAAATTAAGTAGGATTTTTTTTAAAATTTTTTTTTGATAATAATAATAATATGTATGTTTGGTTTGGTATGGTTGGGTTGCGGGGAAAACTGCCATCCGAATTGGACCGATCAGTAAGTGACTTGAACACATCTAGAACAAAGTGATTTTTTGCGATTTTATTTTAGTTCAGTTTTTATTTGGGTTGTTTTGAATTAATTTGAATACCCCTAAGTAGGGCTGAGCTGGTTGTGATGACAGAGTTCTTCAAGATACGGCGGAGCATTACACATTATTCATTTCTTACCTCTCTCTCTCTCTCTCTCTCTCTCTCTCTCTCTCTCTCTCTCTCTCTCTCTCTCTCTCTCTCTCTCTCTCTCTCTCTCTCTCTCTCTCTCTCTCTCTCTCTCTCTCTCTCTCTCTCTCTCTCTCTCTCTCTCTCTCTCTCTCTCTCTCTCTCTCTCTCTCTCTCTCTCTCTCTCTCTCTCTCCCCTTGTGTTGATTGAAGTATTGGAGTGTATGTGTGTACCACCCCACTGGCCATAAACCATCGAGCTAAGAGACTTCACCATATTGCCTATTTCAGGTACACATTACTACTTAAATGGAAACAAAAAATTTATACAGTCGGAAAATTTCATTTTTATATTAGTATATTTTTTGAGTAAAAAAATTGTTACATGTTTTTATTGTGATTCCACATGCCATAAAACTAAGAGAGCAATAAAACGGTCAAAAAATAAATAAAACTATCATAAAAAAATATGGGATTTATGATCAAGATTTTCAAGAACAACTACTATGCTCATGTAGCATAGTAGTTGTTTGCAGGAATAAATAATTGGTAAGTTGTTTATATGTGTCATTGAAAACCTTAGAAATTTGCCATTAATGAAAAGAGGATGTTTCTCGTGTTTTCATTGTTTTCAAAATATAAAACTTAAAACTGGAAAGTAAAAACAGAAACAGGGTTTACATGTTTTGGTTGTTTAGTTTTAAAAAAACAAAAATCTAGTAAGTCTTTTAAAAACTAAAAAGAAAATACACCTCTATTAAACAAGTTTTTTTTTTTTTTTTTTAAAAACTAAAACTATTTTCAAGAACAACAATCAAACAGGCCCTAAGCCTCTACCTAATATGTGTTGGTGCTTCCTCTCAAATCCAGATTTTGTTTAGGGGTTGCAATACAACTAGTTTGATCTAGAATTCCTTTTGAATCAAATAGTTGCAGTAAAAAAATTGTGATTTGTTCTTAAATTGCTGCACTTAAGTAGGATTAGTCAAGTAAAACAACTATAATCATCCACTATGGTGAGGAACAAACAAAGGAAGTACTTGTGACCATAAAAGTAATACATTCCATTTTGAAACTTAGCACAAACGATCTCTTCTTCTGATCTAGAATAGAAAAACAATCTTAACTAGATAGGAATGAATAATATCATGTTGAATTAATCTAGAAAATGAAACCAAATTGAGAGCAAAGAGAGGCATATAGAGGAAATTCTGCAGAATCACTTGATCTTGGTGTGGAGCTCTTCAAGACTCATAAGTGCTTTCTGATGACTGTGTTTCTTATGGTTCAAAGATCCTCTCCATTACTAATCTCTATTTATTCTTTTCACTACCATTGTTTTAGAGTGTTTTAGGTATATAAATAAATATTTCGACCATGATAAATGAAGAGGATTCTTACTCACTTAATATTTGGATTTAACTTAATATTATATTATCAGAGTGAAGGCTAATACTTCTGATACCAAATTAGATTGCTGCATGCAAAGAGTGAAAGGGGAGAATATCCATATTGGTGAAATGAGGATTTCACCAATTAAAATGACAAAAATTAAAAATGTCACCAAGAGGATTTCAATTATGAAGGATGGTAATAGTATTCTTACCATCACGCTAATATTGAGAACCACATTCTCAATTATCACGTAAATTTTTTTGGTGAATAATGACTGTCGTTCCAATAATCTTATTCGGGAGGTTATTCCTGCTTTAGTTTCGGAACAGGACAATAATATGCTTACTAATTTACCTTCTCTGGATGAGGTTAATTAGAAGTGCAGTTTTTACTCTCAATGGTGATGGTGCTCCTGGTCCAGATGGATTTGGCGGTTTCTTCTTTCAACAGTACTGGGATATCGTCGCTCAAGATGTTTATACTGTTGAGCTGCAATTTTTTCAACAAGGTTGGTTGCTCCCTAACTTTAATTCTAATATTATTTCTCTAATTCCAAAAGTTGATGGAGCTGATAGAATAGAGCATTATAGACCTATAGCTCTAGCTAATTTTAAATTTAAGATCATCACTAAAGTTATAGCTGATAGACTTGCTCTAGTCGCTCCTGCCATTATCTCTGATAATCAAAGGGGATTTGTGGTGGTAGAAACATTTCTGATTGCATCTGCACAGCCTGTGAATCGATCAATCTGCTTCAAAAAAAAGTCTTTTGGAGGCCAATTAACCTTGAAAATTAACATTAAAAAAGCTTTTAACACTATAGACTGGAATTTCCTTCTTCATGTGTTGGCTGCTTTTGGTTTTAATGAGAAGTTTTGTTCTTGGATTAATATTATTCTTCACTCAGCTAAGCTATCCTTCTCTGTTAATGGCTCCGCTGTTGATTTCTTTGGTTGCAAAAGGGGAGTTAGACAAGGAGACCATTTGTCCCCTCTTCTATTTTGCTTGGCTGAAGATGTTCTTAGTCTAGGCATTTCTAAACTTGTGGTTGATGGTAAGCTTCAGCATGGTTGGCCCGCGGTTTCTCGTGATGCCAAGTCATGTGTTATATGTCGATGATATAATGATTTTCTCAGAGAGCTACTAAAAAGAGTATTTCTAGTTTGATGAAACTCTTTTCCTCTTATATATGAACAAGTCTCAGGCCAAGTTATCAGTAAAGAGAAGTCTAAAATTTTCACTTGCAACATCTCTTTCTCTCGTGTCACCGCCATCTCCGCTTTGCTCTTTTTCTAAAGGATCTTTCCCATTTACTTAGCTTGATGTCCCTTTATTCGCTGGAAAGCCTCGCGAATCCATTTGTTTCCTCGCTATGATAGGATTAAGGCTAAATTATCCTCCTAGAAAGGCTCAAGTATTATCTCATATGGGTAGAGTTCACCGTAAATTCTCATTATTCGAGCATGTTGGTATATAGCTTTCGTGATTTATGCCTTGCCTCGCTAATCTCCTTAATACTATTGACACTTGGATTAGAAATTTTGTGTGGTTCAAGATGTTACACATCACATACCCCAATTTTGTCCTACTTAGGTCAAAACCCCTAATTTTCCCAAAAATAATCAAATTTAGAAAAGTAAAAACATCATGCATTGCATTTAGGTTTTAAAGTCATTTCAAAGTTTCTAAAATCATTTTTGAGTCAGAAGGCACTTTTAGACAAATTAGGTTTTTCAAGACAAAAGGGTATTTTGGTCATTTCACAAATAAGGGACAGCCTCAAGACAAGTCATCCAATATGCATTTCAAAGTATTAGAGGTCACTCCTAGGGTGAAAATCATTTTTGAAGTGAAGATGTGTTTCAGTGCAAAAACTAGGGTTTTTAGAGTGAAAGGGCATTTTGGTCATTTCACAATAAAAGCGGTCTTTCATCCCAAATCCTTGAATAATCATCAATGATTTATTTGAGGGATATTTGTGCTCCATTGTGATTATTTTTGTGCATGAATATTAAACCTTTTGGCCTAAAAACCTAGTTTTTGGATGTATGGTAAAATGGTCTTTTCCTTTGAGGTGGGGTAAATAAATCAATTTTGGGATTGATGAGATCATAAAATTCAGAGCCCAATCATTGAATCATGGATATAGCCCAAAATGGCATGAACTAGGAAGAATAATCTAGAAGAGAATATTCTACATCATGGATATATAGCCCAAAATGGCAAACAGCCCATAATCACCCCAGCCATAGCAAATTCTCCATCCATCCTCCTCCTCCTCCAAAAAGCCGTAGCCTCTTCACTCACCCTCTTAGGCTCACTCTCTCTCCATTCTTTTTTAATTACAACTTTCATCCACCAAATCACCTTAGATTCACTCCATATTCATACACCTTCCTCTTCTCCTCCTCCACCTTTCCATTCCATTTCTATACCACAAATTCATACAGCTTTACTTTCTTCAAATTTATGTGGCATTGTTGGTGTTCTTGGTTTTGATCTTCATTTTTCTACTCTTTTCTAGTTGATCTTGAGGTAAGCATCATATCTCTTGCATTTTAACTATTAGCATGTAAATCTCTCTTCTACTCTCTATCCTCTCTAAGAGGCTTAGAGGGTTCATTTCAAACACTATGTCAAGGACATCGGGAGCCTCGGGTGTTCAAGTGAACCCTTGGCCTTGAGGAGAGGTTTCTTGTGTTTTCACCATAGTGTTCTTGCATTTTTCATACTCATTTTGTCATTTTTGCATGAATAAAAATTTCCATGTGATATATGCATCTTATTGTTCATGTCATAACTTGCAAGTTTGAATTTTGTTTTGATCTGTAGGGGTGTAATAGGTCTCGGTTTTAGGCCTTAAGAATTAGGGTTTTTGTTTGCCTTCCTTTTACTCTTTGATCTTTGTGTAAATAAATGCTTGATTTGCATAATGTGTTCCATGTGTTGATTATGAGTTTTGGCATGAAAAAAAACTTGTTGTTTATGTTCATATAGGGTTCGCCTTTAGAGGCCCTTTTCGTGCTCATCTTTGTGCTAAAAATTGTATTGCTTGATCTTGTGTAGATGAATATAAATGTGTTAGGTGTGTTTTAACCTTTTCAACCATTCATTTATTTTTTACCTTACCACTCATTAATCTTTTACCAAAAGTAAAAAAACATGTTAACTTTTTACTTTACCATCTCATTAAGTAATTACCATTCACCTCATGCATTTTTACTTTACCATTCACTAACTTTTTACTAAAAGTTTTACCACTTACCAATTTGCAAAAATACCCAAAACATTTTCTCACTTGCATTTCCCACTTTTTATCTTCATAAAATAAACCCCAAAACATTTTTACCACTTTCAAAACAAAAACATTTCATCTCATTTCCTAAACACTAAAAACCCAAAAACATTTTACCACTTTCTTACTTAAACCTTTTACCATTCCTTACCAAATTACTTTCACATTCATACATCCTCATTCACACTTAGTCTATGTGACACTCTCATGCATCCTCATATGTTCATGTTACTTGCTTCCTTTTATGTGATAGTCATTCATTCACTTGTATGCTTTGCATCCATTCTTAAATGCTCATGCATCCCTTAACACCATGTCTTGCATTCAAACATGCATATTCATTCCTTGTATATTCATGCATCCTCATATACTTACTTAATCATGTATTCAATTAATCATGTATGCAAGTGTTCATGACAACTTGTAAATATTCTTCATGTTTGCTTTGCCTATGCTCTCATTGTTGTCTCGCTTTGAATAAAAAGGATTTGTAATGTTCTACTCTCTTTTCAAGTCCAAAATCAAATGTTTTCTAATAAAACCCTAAGGCATTTTTCATAAACAAAATCATTAGCCATCACCGCCGATGCTTGTTTGATCGTTAATGATGGAGTTATTAGTGGTAGTCACCAAGCCTTTGCTTGTTTGACTATTATGAAAGCTCCCACACATTAATTAAACAAACCAAAACCCAATTCAAATTTCCTAAAAATAACATGAGCCATTAGTGGTAATTATCACTAAGACTCATCTTTTCCAAAACATTTTCAAAAGGATAATAAAACGCTATGACTAGTGATCACTGAGTAATTGCTCGATTGATTATCTGCTCCAACACTTTCTTTCAAGTTAGTAATGAACGCCACTGGCCATTGCTTGTTTGGTATTCATGAACGCTGAGTCATATTTCCAAAACCCAAAAGATAAGATAAAGACAAAACACAGATTTTCTCAAGATTAAAAACCAAGAACTACGTAGCTTTGATCCTCATCTCATCGAGGGTACGTAGGAGCGGTCACATCCCGTCAAGCACTCTTTTTAAAAATCTAAGTTTAGTTTCACTTTTCAAAGATCCCAAAAAGATTTCTTTCTCTCTTGTTTTCTAAAAACTCTTTCAAATAAAAAGGAAAAGAAAAGAAGTAGAACGATTCATTTCAAATCAAACACTTCAAAACCACATATCGAATTAATGGTTCCTTTCTAGAGAAAGGAGGTGTGGGTACTAATACCTTCCCCACACCTAACCGAATTCCTAACCTACATCTCAAAGTTTTCAAAGACCAATTGCTTTCCAAAAGGTTTTCCTAATATTTTCCTTAATAAATGTTAGTGGCGGCTTCATTGAAAAGATTTCTTTTTAGAAAAGTTGTAAACGAGGAAGGTTCTCCTGGGACTTTTTCAAGCGCAATACCAAGATTTCACTGGGAAAACAAATTTTTTTAAAAAAATAAGTGGGTCAAACCTAATTAGTCCGATGTGTGGTTCAAAGTGTTTGATTTGAATTATTTTTCGCTTCTACTTCCATTTCCTTACCTTTTCCTTTTCTTTCTTCATATGCTTATAATTATGCATGCTTTCCCCATCTATTATAATCCCTTCTTCTCTCGCTTCCTTTTCTTGAGGTAAGCTATATATGGTTGTTGATGACACCTTAGGTTAGTTCATTTGTTTTGAAGTGATGCTAAACCTTAGTGGTAGACGACATGTTATTGTTTGCTTCTATCCGACTGGTCCGCTTTTTCCTTGCAGTGGGGAGGGTAGATTTTAGAAAGTATGTCCTCAATCATACACTTTCACACCTTACATTTTGTATGTTATGAGTGGGCTCCTATACCCTGATCCAACAAACACCTAGAGAGTGGAGACGATTAGTGATCGCCATTCGAGACCTTTGTCTATCTGATACTCATGAAAGTCTCAACCAGAGTACGCTTTCTCATGACGCTCACACTTGGTAGTTCTCACATTTGTGGATGCCTGCATGAGGATTCTATAGCTCGTAGCCATTGTGAGGGTGTGAATTAGAACTACATGGAAGGAACCTTTGAAGTTGCCCTAGAACTTAGGATTCCCACCTTTGTAGGACACGAGGACATACAAATTGTGTGTTGCATTGTAGTTTAGACATGTCTTTCCTAAAAAGAAGATTTTCAAAAAAAAAAAAAGAAAGAAAGTGGTTGCCATTGTAGCCTTTTTTCTTTGCCGCCTGCATAAAGCGACATATGACCCACTTCATTTTCAAAAAAAGGGAGTTATCATGTAGCTTTCTCCCACCGGCCTATATGAAGCAAAGCACGGTCCGCACTTTCAAAAAAAAAAAGGAAACCCGAAAGTTATCGCAAATAAAGTTTTTTTTCTAACCTCGCATTTGCATAAAGCATCATCGCTATTTGCATACATTCCCGCATTGCATAAAGCTTAAGATTCTCGCAACTCATGCATTCATAGAGCATCTCATTTGCATTTGCTTGTCAAGACCATCAATAATGCACCATCTTGTCATAGTGTATCAAAATGGAATCAAGTAGCAAAGCTTCACTTACTTCGCGCCCCGATTGTGAAGAAAGTGGATGTTGGTAGCCCGAGGCAATGTGCACTTTTATGGGTCCAATTGAGAGGATTCCTTCGATTTAACATACGGGAATATCCGCAAGCTCTTGCAGCTGAAATGTTCAAGAAGATGCTCTCGTGGCTTTAAGCCAATTCTATGATTCTCGATATGAGATGCTTTTTCTTCAAGAACTTTCACTTTTCGCCACATTAGAAGAGTATGAGCAGCTTTTTGGGATTCTCCTGCCTCATGCAAGACCCTACCAATTCCAGGACCAGACATAATCGATGAGAGGTTAGCAACGTTGTTGAGGATTGGTAAGATCACTTGAAGTTACGTGTTTAAAAGAAATGGTGTAGCCGCATCCACAAGAATATTTCAAGACCGATGCAATCTTATGCTCGCTAAGAATCGGGGTCCATTCAAATTGGTATTAGCTCTACCATATTTGGGGTCATTCTTTTTCCTCAAATAGAGAGGTATATTGATGAAGATGCAATTGGTGCGTTTCTTAGCCTTCAAAGACGCCAAAACCCTATCAATCCCGTGGCTCGCTATTCTCGCTAACACATATCATGCCTTCACTCGCCACACCGGCCTGCATAAAGAAAATATGCATTTCTGCTCACGCCCTCTATGCCCGCTCATTCTTCATGTGGTCCATAACCGCCTAGATGTCAAAGAGTTAATTTCCTATGCTTTAAGTTGTGAGGTGAAGGTCGAACTACTTCGTAATGGTTTGAGTTTCAAAACCTTAATGATCTCCAAATTCGATGGTATACCGCATGTTGGAATGACAGACCTATGGTGTTGTTCAGCTTGTGGAGGATTTCGTAACGTGCCACTCATGGGGACTCAAGGTGTATCAACTATAACCCTTCATTGACTTTAAGGCAACTCTGCATCTGATGAAGAACTCACCCTCCGAAAGCATGTCGTCCCGTGTTTACCTCTATGGGATGCCTAAATGCGTGATTTGCTTCAAGAGTTCAACAACATGGGAATCATAAAGGCAAAAAGGAAGTGAGGAATTGTCAAAAGAACCAAAGTGACATCACCTTCACCAATGGCTTAAAGACAAACTTCAAAGTGTAAGATCACCGAGTCAAGGGATGCTTACCCTCGAGGAGGAGATTCCGTAACCTTATGTCCCTACTTATGAGGAGTTGAATGAAGCCAAATTCACTTTGGCAAAGGTAGAAGAAGAGAAGAGAGCTTTCAGAGCCAAGTTAGAAGAGATGACTCTGAGAAGGAAAGGTTAGAGGAAGAAAATGCTATCAAGATGACCGCTGGGAAGAGAGTGTCAAACGATTCAAGAGAGAAGAACAAAGCAAGATAGAGGCCCAGGGATTTCTGAAAAGAGTCAGAGAAGAACTCCAGAGGTACAAACAGAAGCAAGGAAGGCGCTGAGGAGGCCCAAGAGTGGAAGACACTTGCCTACCAACAGAGCAAGAATCACACCCGTGAGGAGTTGAAAGGTCACCGAGGAACCTCGAGAAGGAGAAAATGTCATGTGAGGAGATCCTCAAGGAATATCAAGAAGCCTTGAGTTTTGAAAGAGAAATATTTGGTGAATTAAAAGGTAACCTTCGCAGCCTGGAGGAGGCCTACAGCAGTTCGAGTTGAGAATCAGATTGGGAAGAGCGCTCCTGAATTGATAGGGAAAATTGAGGAGCAAGAGATCATTAAGGAGCTTAGAGAGGAGATCCGATGTGGAAGGGTAAATTCTCAAAGTTATCCGAGTTGGCTAGTCAAGCTACGGCAGGAGTTCCTGTAAATCTAAGGCAAATGAGGCCGAAATGTGTTTCTTCAACACCCCTGAGGTGTACAAGTTTGTGAAGTATTGCCGGCATTGGTCATGGAGTTCAAGGAACAATCTCAGGGAGCAAGAGTCAACAAGAAGAGGAAGAGAGTCAAGAGTTTAAAGCCATTTGTAATTGAGTTGATTAGATGTACTTTTTTATCCAAAACATTTACTCCGAATATTGTATTCTCAAATATTGTACTTTTTACTTTATTTCGTTATGAATATGGTACCACCTTTTCCTCGCAAAAGTCGCTGCTCTTTGTCCTCGATGAATGAAGTGTTTGGTTTGCTACTTTGATTCCTCGCTCATTTCACTTTCTAAAAAAAAAAAAAAAAAAAGAAAAAGAAGAATAATAAATAAAAAATAATAATAAAGAGAAAGGAAGGAAAGTTGACGCGCTAAGACAAGATGAGGCATTACGTGGTTCTCGACGCCGAGCAAACATTATGCATACATTCATGCATTCATTCATGCATTTTTCTTTTTCGCCTTTATGTAATAAAAGTCTAAATAAACAGAAAAGGCAAGTCGGTGCGACAACATCTGTATTGACACGCCACAAAGCCGTAGGATGGCAATCTTAGCAGATATCGATCCACCTCACCAAAGAAGCAGAGAATCGTAATCCTCCTATTCCGCATCAAAGAAATGGAAGTGGAGCAAACCCGACCCTCCCGGGCACGTAATCGTAACCGGCCACCCGTAGCTCCAAATGTGGTGATCTTGAAATAAGGAACGAGATGAATGCTTTAAAAGCGCAGATGAGCGAGGTGATGAGGCTTCGTTGTCCTTGAAAGATGGGAATGACTTTCGATCGCCTGCAGTGGCTCGCCACGCCTTCCTTTGGGATACACTCCCAAGTCAAGAAGCAAATCAGATGTTGGTCCTGTGGTCGATAGCTGAGAATGTGCACCAATGTCCGCTGGGACTGTATGAGTAATCACAACCCCGGTCCGATTCCCATCCAATTGTTATACCTCACCCACTCTCGAATCTCACTACACCGCCACCGCTTTTTCCGCAGACTCGTGGCTTCGTGTCCGCAACTCGCTTATCCCCGTGCTCGCACTCGCGGCCGCCACCGCAATATGTTGTAAGCAATTCTCCCCGTTTTTTCACGAGCACCAATGCACTCAAGGAACAATTCCAAATGTTAGAAGAAAGGCTAAGGATGGTTGAAGGTTTTGGCTTCAGAGCTAAAGAGGCTAGAGATTTATGCCTTATCCCCGATGTGGTGCTACCCCAAAGTTCAAGGTTCCCGACTTTGACAAGTATAGAGGTGCTACTTGCCCAAAGAGTCATCCGACGATGTATCGCAGAAAATGTCTACGCACTCCGTGATGACAAACTCGTTAATCCATTGCTTCCAAGACACCTTTAACCGAGCATCTCTTAATTGGTACATGAAGTTAGAGCCATCCCAAATCCACACGGAAGGATTTGGCGATGCTTTTCTCAAACAAGATCAATACAATGCGATATGGCGCCAGATCGACACAACCGCAGAAATATGAGTAAGAAAGACAAAGTGAATCATTCAAGGAATATGCCCAGAGATGGAGGGCTTTGGTCGCGCAGTTACACCCTTTTGTCGACAAAGAGTTGGTTTCTATGTTCATGGAAACCTTGCCGTCGCTGTATTATGACCGCCGATCGCAGTTGTCTCGCCCAACTTTTCGATTTGGTGATCGTGGGAGAGAGGTTGGAAAGTGGATCGAGAAGTGGAAAGATCGCATGTGATTCACCAAGAATGCAAACCCCGTAAAAGTCATTCTCTCGCTTTCCCAAAAAAAGGAAGGAGAAACCAATGCCATCACCATCAACCCACCATATCGCCTACCCAATATTCCGCCTCCCACCCCGCACGCATGTACCTGGCCCATTCCAAAACACCACCAAAAACAACTACCAAAAGACCTACCAAAATGTAACCTTTTTGACCCAATTCCCATGTCCTACACGCACCTTTTAACTACCTCATCACCAACAAGCTCATTAACACAAGGCCCATGAAACCCGCCCCAACCACCTTACTTCAAGGGGTACAATCCCAATAAGACTGTGGCTTTCCATGAAGGAGCAAAGTGGGGCATGTTGTGGAAGACTGCAAAAAGCCTTCAAGATAAGTGGTACAAGATTTGATAGATGCAAAAGGCATAACTTTCAAGCAAGAGGATCCAAATATTACCACTAACCCGCTGTCGGGTCATCGAGGCCACCTACCAACGCTATAGAAAGGTCCGTGGGCGATTGATAAAGAAAGTGCACGAGATCAAGACTCCTCTCGTCATTTACGCTAAATTATGCCGGCCGAGGTTGTTAAAAAGGGTGTTGCCATGAAGAAGGGTGTGTCGACTTTTTATGTGAGGAGGTTGTGAAAGCTTCGCAATGATCCCGCAGACTTAATGGATCGATACATGGTCCGTAGGGACTCATGGTATGGGGGGATGGGTGTTGACCCTATGTTCGCATAAAGGTGGGAAGGCCAAAAGCCGATTGAAATTTCGCAAAACCGATCCAAGAATGAATCAAGTCAAGATCGACCAAAGAATATTAAAGACCCGCCCTTTCTCATGCAAAGAAGAAACCATTAAGACATAACAAAGAAGTGCTTTACAAAGGAAGGATGTCGGGATACTCTAGAGAGCCCAAAGGGAAAGTTTGATTACTTGGTCGATATGATACTCCTCGCGAGCGCCAAATCCGAATAGAAGATATCCAAATTTACTGTGGTGGGATGAAGAAGATGAGCAAAGACAACCAAGTAGTTGTCCCCATGGCAAAGGAAGGATGTTGGGACACCCTAGGAGAGCCTAGCGGAAAATTTGACTATTTGGTCGAGCATATGATGCTCCCGAGAGTTCTCGAATCCGAATTGAAGTTATCCAAATTTCACAGTGATGGGGTGAGGAGGATGAGCAATACAATCGAGCAGCGCCGCTGAGGAAGAGTTAGTCAAGAAGAAGAGGGCGGATATGGTTTGTCGCAGCTGCGGCAGAGAGAAGAAGTTGGCAACCGGAAGATCGCCGATTTCCTGTTGTTTTCATTTCAAAGTAATGATTTTTGTAATGCAAATCCTTTGGCTCGCCAAGGCCATAGGACATTTTCATAAGGGCATGCATGTTTTCTTTTAAAATATCATCTATCAATAAAATGTAGTTTTGAATTCTCAAATGAATAAAAATTGCTTTTTGTGTCTTCATTTTGTGTCTCCATTTTTGCTTGTTCATTGCTTTTCTATTCCCGCAAATGCGCATCAAAAATGAATGTCTCTCGAAATAATAATGCCAATGGTTCATATGTTAATTTCGACACCCCGCTAATCAAGCCGAGGAGGATGTTGAGGATGACCGAGACTCTCCCGCAATGATGAGAATGGTTGAGCAAGAGGAAAAGGTTATTCGCCATATGAGGAAACCGCTGAGACCGGCCAATTTAGGCACGAGGTGAAAAGAAAGAAGTTAAGGTTGGCACGCCAATGAAAAAGGGGAGTATGAGAGGTCGTCCAACTCCTACGTGATTATGTTGACGCCTTTGCATGGTCGTATGAGGATATGCCCGGATTAGATACGTATATAGTGGTGCACAAGTTGCCAATAAGCCCGAGTGCCCTCCTGCTAAAACAGGTTAAGGAGGATGAAGCCCGAGATGTCTTTAAAGATCGTAGATGAGGTGAAGAAGCGCTTGACGGTTTCCTAGCCGTAGCTAAATACCCACAAAGGGTTGCTAACATTGTGCCGCGCCCAAAAAGGATGGGAAAGTTAGAATGTGCGTTGATTACGTAGATCCGAATCGGGCCACCCCAAAGATGATTTTCCTTGCCTCATATTGATGTCCTAGTAGATAGCACAAAGACAAAGACTCCCTTTTCTCCTTCATGGACGGGTATTCGTGTTATAATCGATTAAAATGGCTCCCGAGGATATGGAGAAGACGACTTTCACGACTTTTCGGGGGACGCTCGTTACAAAGTCATGCCTTTCGGTTTGAAGAACGCCGGTGCCACCTATCAAAGGGCTATGGTCACATTGTTTCATGACATGATGCACAAAGAAATAGAGGTCTATGTGGATGATATGATTGCAAAGTCCAAAACCGATGAGGAACATATTGTTAATCTCTGCGTAAGCTCTTCGAGCGGTTGAGAAAGTTCAAGCTCAAAGTTAAACCCGCCAAGTGCACCTTTGGGGTGAGGTCAGAAAACTCATTAGGGTTATTGTCACCAAAAAGTGGATAGAGGTGGACCCGCATAAAGTACGCGCACTTCTCGAAATGCCCGCTTCCTAGAACAGAGAAAGAAGTTCGGGGTTTTCTTGAAGATTGAACTATATTTCCGTGTTTATCTTCCGCTTAATCGCCACATGTGAGCCGATTTTCAAATTGTCGTGCAAGAATCAAGAGACTAAGTGGAATGATGACTACCAAGAAGCTTTTGAGAAGATTAAGAAATACTTGCGTAATCCACCTATTTTAATGCCTCCAGGTGCATGGCGCATCTTTGATCTTGTATCCGATCGTGCTAGAAAAGTTCGATGGGTCAGTGTGCTAGGCAACATGACGAAAACGGCAAGAGAGAGCATGCAATTTATTATCCGAGCAAGAAGTTCACCGATCGTGAAACGAGGTACTCACTACTAGAAAAGACTTGTTGTGCCTCGGCTTCGGCCGCCACCGCTTAAGGCGCAAGACATGTTAAGTCATACCACTTGGTTAGTGTCAAAGATGGATCCTATCAAGTATATCTTCGAGAAGCTTTGCGCCACAGAAGAATCGCCAGATGGCGTATGCAAATTGTCGTAATATGATCTTCTTTATGTCACTCAAAAAGCCATAAAAGGTAGTGCGTTGGCGAATACCGCACATCACCATCGAAGATTATCACCAATGCAATGTGATTTCCCGATGAGGACATTATGGCTCTGCTTTGAAGAAGGAAAGTCCCCAGAGAACGAAAGGTGGAGAGTAGTGTTCGACTGCTTCCAACAAGCATGGGCACTGAGTCAAGGCGTTGTTGATTTCCGACAATCGCTTCGCATCACCACCACTAGACTAAGTTTCTATGTCACAACAACATTGCGTATCACGGCGCATGTATTCGTATTCAGCAAATTTAGATTGGAAAGTCAAAAGACTAGATGTGTACGAGACTCAAATTTCTAGTCATTCATCAAATGAATGGAGATCGGGAGGCCCGAGATCCCGAGTTGATACTCTATAGAGATTATATCCGAGAATTGGTTGAACCTTTGAAGAAATCACATTTCAAAGATTCGCTCGCAGAGAGAATCACCGGGCGATGCAATCGCTACTTTGTCCTCAATGTTTAATGTCACCGTGATAAGAACTTGACCTGCATCGAATTCAAAGATCGGGTTTGCCAAAGACATTATCACCACTCCCGCACAAAGAATTGAAGATGAAGAAGATGATAAGCCTTGGTATCATGACATCAAGCAAGACATCCTAATGCAGAGTATCCTCCAGGGGCATCGTAAAATGATAAAAGAACACTTAGAAGGTTGTCGATGAATTTCTTCTTGAGCGGTGAAGTGCTCTACAAGAGGAACCATGATAAAGTACTCCTTAGGTGTGCGCCAAGGAGGAAGCGTAAGAGATCATGAGAGAGGTGCATGAAGGCACATTCGGACTCATTCCACGGCATGCTATGGCAAGAAAGATATTATGGGTCGGTTATTATCGGTTGCGTATGGAAGGTGATCACATAGCTTTTGTGAGGAAGTGCCACAAATGTCGATTTATGCCGATCATATTCATGTTCCACCGGCCATTAAATGTCTTGACCGCATCTCGCCATTTTCAATGTGGGGCATGGATGTCATTGGTCCCATAGAGCCCAAAGCGCCAAATGGGCACCGCTTCATTCTAGTTGCAATTGATTACTTCACTAAATGGGTTGAAGCGCCTCCATATTCCAAAGATAACTAGTTCCGTGGTTGCCAAGTTTGTAAAGAAGGACTCGTGTGTCGCTATGGTCTCCTGATAAAATCATCACGCATAATGGCAAAGAATCAATAGTAAAATGATGAAAGAGTTGTGCACAGAGTTTAAGATTAAGCATCACAATTCCTCTCCATACCGCCCAAAGATGAATGGGGCAATTGAAGCGCCAATAAGAATATCAAGAGAATTGTGCGTAAAATGGTAGTGACTTACAAGGATCGCACGAAATGCTTCCTTTGCTTTGCACGTATCGTGATTTCATGCGCACTTCGACCGGGCAACCCCTTTCTCTCTAGTGTATGGGTCGGCGCTTCTTCCTATCGAGGTCGAGATACCATCTCTCCGAGTGCTCATGGAAGCCAAGTTAAGAGAGGTCAATGGGTTCAAACTCGCTTAGATCGGGCTTGAACCTCATTGAAGAGAAGAGAGTTGCAGCTCTCCGTGTCATGGTCATTGTACCAAAGAAGGATGAAAACAAAGATTTGACAAGAAAGTTCACACCGAGAATTCAAATGAGGAGACCTTGTGCTCAAAAAGATTCTCGCTTATTCAAAGTGACCCCGTGGGAAATGGACCCTACCTATGACTTTAACCATACATGGTAAAGAAAGCCTTCTCCGAGGAGCATTAATACTCACCAAAGATGGATGGTGAAGAACTCGTAAACCCACCAATTCTGTATTCACCAAGAAGTATTACGCCTGAGAAAAGTAAAAGGAAAAAGAGAAAGATGAGCCAAACAAGAATTAGCTCGCTAGGTTGAAAACCCGAGAGGCTTACCTAGGCAAAATTGAGCGAATCTTGGATTGAAAACCCAAAAGGGCGATCCAGCAAAAATTAGGGTCGTAAAAGTTGGACTTAAGGAGGTAAAAGAGGCAAGCAAATGGCCTCCAAAAGCTTGATAAAAGGGTGATCAAAGTTATAAGTATGAGCAGCTAGCATCAAATGCTCCAGAGACAAAGAATATTCATAAGATCTATTGCGCCCATTTTTCTTGTTTTTTTTTAGTTTCGTAAAAATTTCCAATGTACTCTTTTTCACAAACGTGACATTCGCACGCGCCCGACTTCCATATGAATAAAAGTCCAAATTTTTCACTTTATCGGTTTTTGCTTTCTTTTCATTTCTCGCTTTAAAATTACGCTTTATGGTAGATGATAGATAAATCATGGAAATATGCATAGGTCGAGCATTAAGATCATTGCGAAATTTTTGAAAATAACAACAAAAAGAGACGATCTTTTAGTCAAGTAAACTCACAAAAATCAAATAAGGAGTCCTGCTTGCGTTAGAACAAGAAGACGAGCTCTGGCTCCCAAAGTGTTATCACGATGGTCGAGGTGTCCCATGATACAAGTTCCGTGTTGATCAAAGCCAAGAAAAGAAAAGCCAAAAGAGCAAAAGAGCAAAAAAATATATATATTAATAAACAAAAAAATAATAAAAAGGAGGTTGAAAAAAAAAAAAAAAAAAAAAAAAAGAGTCATGCATTACATGCATCAAGCATAAAATCATACACTCATCACCATGCATCATAAAGAAAATTCAAAGCTTGCATTACATTCACCATGAGGAAAAGAAAAAGAAAATAGCAATCATGGCATTTGCATTGCATGCGCTTGTTCATCTCACTTTCGTGTACAAAGATGGATAGGTACTTCAAGATTAATGTTCGACTTGTAAGAACTCCTCAAAGTGGAGAGATTAGAAAGAAAGAATGAGAAAAAGAAAAAGAGCGCCCAAGCGCGCAAAGGAGAAAAGAGAAAAGAAGAAAAGAGAGCGCCTGCCGCAAAAAAAGAGGAAAAGAGAGCGCCCAAGTGTGCAAAAGAGAGGTCTCACAACGTATACGAGCAACGCGATGGACCGCAGCCACGCGAGGCGCAAATGTAATAGTCAGACACCCTAAGATACAAGTGGACGCCGTGAGATTGATCTCAGATATCGCCTCCGAGTCGATAACGATCCCCTGGCCGCCGAAAGACCAAAGATTTCAGAAACGTGCTCTCCAAGCCGCGCGCAAACTCCTGATTCGCCAAGAGTTCGCTTAAGGATTA
This sequence comes from Oxytropis ochrocephala, assembly GCA_020916435.1. Classification (NCBI taxonomy): domain Eukaryota; kingdom Viridiplantae; phylum Streptophyta; class Magnoliopsida; order Fabales; family Fabaceae; genus Oxytropis; species Oxytropis ochrocephala. The sequence continues at coordinate 40,164,349 of CM037092.1, read as the reverse complement.
CGTGTTTTAGGCAACCCGGCATTTTACCGCTTTTTGCACGCCAAGTGCCCATTTATCGCCAAAGACGCCAGTACCCTTTTATCTTTTCTCACAAGACGCCAAGTGCTCATTTAAATGCTTTTTCAAAAATATAGAAGGCTAAGTAGTCATCACAATAGACGCTTGAATTGATCACTCAAGAATCTAAAAAAAAAAAAAAAAATCCAAAAGAGAAGGAGGAATAGAAAGAAAAAGAAAATTCGGTTTTTCCCTAAGTGGACAAAATCAAGATATTTTCTCGATTCTTTATCTCTATTTTGCCTCTAATATGTTTCGCCAATTCATATTCCTTGTTAAAATCTAGATAAAGAGGGGCAATTGTCATACCCCAATTTTGTCCTACTAGGTCAAAACCCTAATTTTCCCAAAAATAATCAAATTTAGAAAAGTAAAAACATCATGCATTGCATTTAGGTTTTAAAGTCATTTCAAAGTTTCTAAAATCATTTTTGGAGTTGGAAGGCACTTTTTAGACAAATTAGGGTTTTTCAAGACAAAAGGGTATTTTGGTCATTTCACAAATAATGGATAGCTCAAGACAAGTCATCCAATATGCATTTCAAAGTATTAGAGGTCACTCCTAGGTGAAAATCATTTTTGAAGTGAAGATGTGTTTCAGCAAAAACTAGGGGTTTTGTGAGAGTGAAAGGGCATTTTGGTCATTTCACAATAAAAGCGGTCTTTCATCCCAAATCCTTGAATAATCATCAATGATTTATTTGAGGGATATTTGTGCTCCATTGTGATTATTTTTGTGCATGAATATTAAACCTTTTGGCCTAAAAACCTAGTTTTTGGATAGAAGGTAAAATGGTTTTTTCCTTTGAGGTGGGGTAAATAAATCAATTTTGGGATTGATGAGATCATAAAATTCAGAGCCCAATCATTGAATCATGGATATAGCCCAAAATGGCATGAACTAGGAAGAATAATCTAGAAGGAATATTCTACATCTTTTTGAATTTTGAAAGGATAAGGATAGTACAATAGTACAATTTGCAATTCCACTCACTCTCTCACACTCCTTGTCACGCATAAACAGCCCATAATCACCCCATTTCCATTTATTTTTATTATTTGCAAATTGTATTAGATCATGGCCATCCATTCAAGTGTGAAAATCAATCCTCACCTTTCATTTGAATCAAAATGGCACTTGTGGTAATAAGCTTTGTAGAAAATTACATTTTTGTAAATGAGCTTAACCTTCACCACCCTTCTTAGGCTGCGCATTCCAGCCCTCTCTCTCTCCCATTTTATGATTTTAATTACCCTCAATCCATGTGATCTTGCATCTTGACCCTTGATTCAAAATTTATCTCAAATCCTATTGGTTTGCAAGAGTTACATTGTCCTAATTACCCTTTAAGTTTTCACTTCATATAAAAGCCTAAAATAAAACCTAGCTCACACACACACTCTCATTTTACCCTAGCTAGCAAATTCTCCTCTCCTCCTCCTCCCAAAACCGTAGCCTCTCCCTCACTCTCTTCCATTCTTTTTTCAACTTTCATCCACCAAATCACCTTAGATTCACTCCATATTCATACACCTTCCTCTTTCCACCTTTGATTCCATTTCTATACCACAAAGGAGCTTACTTTCTTCAAATTTATGGGCATTGTTGGTATTCTTGGTTTTGATCTTCATTTTTCTACTCTTTTCTAGTCGATCTTGAGGTAAGCATCATATCTCTTGCATTTTAACTATTAGCATGTAAATCTCTCTTCTACTCCTCTATCCTCTCTAAGAGGCTTAGAGGTTCATTTCAAACACTATGTCAAGGACATTGGGAGCCTTGGGTGTTTGAAGTGAACCCTTGGCCTTGAGGAGAGGTTTCTTGTGTTTTCACCATAGTGTTCTTGCATTTTTCATACTCATTTTGTCATTTTTGCATGAATAAAAATTTCCATGTGATATATGCATCTTATTGTTCATGTCATAACTTGCAAGTTTGAATTTTGTTTTGATCTAGAGGTGTAATAGGTTCGGTTTTAGGCCTTAAGAATTAGGGTTTTTGTTTGCCTTCCTTTACTCTTTTGATCTTTGTGTAAATAAATGCTTGATTTGCATAATGTGTTCCATGTGTTGATTATGAGTTTTGGCATGAAAAAAAACTTGTTGTTTATGTTCATATAGGGTTCGCCTTAGAGGCCCTTTTGGTGCTCATCTTTGTGCTAAAAATTGTATTGCTTGATCTTGTGTAGATGAATATAAATGTGTTAGGGTGTTTTTAACCTTTTCAACCATTCATTTATTTTTTACCTTACCACTCATTAATCTTTTACCAAAAGTAAAAAAAAACATGTTAACTTTTTACTTTACCATCTCATTAAGTAATTACCATTCACCTCATGCATTTTTACTTTACCATTCACTAACTTTTTACTAAAAGTTTTACCACTTACCAATTTGCAAAAATACCCAAAATATTTTCTCACTTGCATTTCCCACTTTTTATCTTCATAAAATAAACCCCAAAACATTTTTACCACTTTCAAAACAAAAACATTTCATCTCATTTCCTAAACACTAAAAACCCAAAAACATTTTACCACTTTCTTACTTAAACCTTTTACCATTCCTTACCAAATTACTTTCACATTCATACATCCTCATTCACACTTAGTCTATGTGACACTCTCATGCATCCTCATATGTTCATGTTACTTGCTTCCTTTTATGTGATAGTCATTCATTCACTTGTATGCTTTGCATCCATTCTTAAATGCTCATGCATCCCTTAACACCATGTCTTGCATTCAAACATGCATATTCATTCCTTGTATATTCATGCATCCTCATATACTTACTTAATCATGTATTCAATTAATCATGTATGCAAGTGTTCATGGCAACTTGTAAATATTCTTCATGTTTGCTTTGCCTATGCTCTCATTGTTGTCTCGGTTTTGAATAAAAAGGATTTGTAATGTTCTACTCTCTTTTCAAGTCCAAAATCAAATGTTTTCTAATAAAAACCCTAAGGCATTTTTCATAAACAAAATCATTAGCCATCACTCGCCGATGCTTGTTTGATCGTTAATGATGGAGTTATTAGTGGTAGTCACCAAGCCTTTGCTTGTTTGACTATTATGAAAGCTCCCACACATTAATTAAACAACCAAAACCCAATTCAAATTTCCTAAAAATAACATGAGCCATTAGTGGTAATTATCACTAAGACTCATCTTTTCCAAAACATTTTCAAAAGGATAATAAAACGCTATGACTAGTGATCACTGAGTAATTGCTCGATTGATTATCTGCTTCCAACACTTTTCTTTCAAGTTAGTAATGAACGCCACTCAAGCCATTGCTTGTTTGGTATTCATGAACGCTGAGTCATATTTCCAAAACCCAAAAGATAAGATAAAGACAAAACACGATTTTCTCAAGATTAAAAACCAAGAACTACGTAGCTTTGATCCTCATCTCATCGAGGGTACGTAGGAGCGTCACACATCCCGTCAAGCACTCTTTTAAAAATCTAAGTTTAGTTTCACTTTTCAAAGATCCCAAAAAGATTTCTTTCTCTCTTGTTTTCTAAAAACTCTTTCAAATAAAAAGGAAAAGAAAAGAAGTAGAACGATTCATTTCAAATCAAACACTTCACATATCGAATTAATGGTTCCCTTTCGGTAGAAAGGAGGTGTGGGGTGCTAATACCTTCCCCACACCTAACCGGCCCCCGAACCTACATCTCAAAGTTTTCGAAAGACCAATTGCTTTCCAAAAGGTTTTCCTAATATTTTCCTTAATAAATGTTAGTGGCGGCTTCATTGAAAGATTTCTTTTTTAGAAAAGTTGTAAACGAGGAAGGTTCTCCCTCGGGGACTTTTTCGGGCGCAACAACTACTAGGAAAATTGTTACTTTTTGTTCGGTCCTGAACTTTGGAGTTATCTCGTCCGAGGAGCTAGTTGGGTTCCGCTTCTCGGGACTCGTTAGTTGACTTCGGAACGATGGAGGTGTCTTTGGATGTCCGAGTTGATCTCCGTCCCCACGCCGGTGGGGTGTACCAGAGACACTCCGATGCCTAAGTCGGAGAGAATAGGCGTATGTGCAAGAATGAGAGTGTACCGGAAATGGAGGCCGGTGCTCTATTTATAGACGAGGCGCTCGGTGCAACCGCTGGATCTCATGAGCGAATCGGGGCCGCCGGGCTCTCTATAATGTGCGCTTTAGATGCCTTATCGCTGGATTGGCTTGTTGGGCCGAGCTTCCTACTGGATAATGGGCCAGGCCCAAGCGCTCGATGGGGTTTGCAACCCAGGTCGGAACAGTGGCCCCCAAGTCGGGGACGAGCGAGTGAAGAGGTCAGACTCGGCTTGTTAGTCAACAAAAACCACTTATGCTTATCTTGTCAACGGTCACTTCTGGGGAAGCGAAGCGACAGGTAATTATTGAGGAACATTTTCCAAAGGCGGTGCTGATTGGATGGGTCGCTTTAATGTGTCGTTTCGATTCCTGAGGCCTAGCCAATATATATACCTTCGTGGGCTTGTCATTTCCCTTCTGATTGTCAATTGTGAAACGAGAGTATAGTTTGAAAACACTTCCCATTTGCGTATTCGAACTCCGGCCATCGTCCGAGATCACCTCTGTTTCCTACGCACGGTGGTTTCTTCCTGTCCTAGCCTCCCGAGTTCATCATTTTCCCAGATTTCTTCAGAAAATGTCTTCCTCGCCTTGCGAAGCCGTCGTAGGGGGCAACCGAGAATAGTCCCCTGCCCAGGAGGTGGATGCAGGTGAGTATCATTGGGTTCCCCAACCATCCGTGCGATCACTGCTCAGTTGGTGAAAGACAAATCGCTATCTCATTATTCTGAGTTTATTACTGCCCCGAGGGCCAAGTTTGGAAGTTGCGGGATGCGGAGGATCTTCCAATTTGTACTACCTTTAAGAAGGACACACTCAGGTTCTGTTTTCATGGGAAGACTTTGGATTTGATGGGGATACAGATCCCATTGTCCGACTTCCAGTAAGCCGTGCTGAACTACCTGCACCTGGCGCCGAGTCAACTGGTGCCGAATGGCTGAGGCTTTATCCACACTTTCGAGATTCTGATGAAGTACCTGCAACGAGAGCCATCTGTTCGAGTCTTCTTTGCCTTCACTCGGATTACCAGATTGCCCGAGAAGGAAGAGAAAGGCTTTCACGCTCACGTTCGGGTTCGAGGGGTTACTGGTGAGGCCATCTTCGAGCCGGTGATGGACTCCAACAAAGGGTACAAACGCCAATACTTCTATGTGTTGGCCGCCAACCGAGCTGCAAAGGAGGCTATCACTAGTTCTTTCGTCAGTCAGGAGGAGTATGTCCCCAATTTTCCTTTCAACTGGACCGCTGCCCACTTCGGTCCCAAGGTGGGGTCGTACGCCGTTGAGTCCACTTCGCTGGTTGGAGAGGACGCCATTTCGTACAATCTCCTCAATCGCTGGGCGGAGGGCTTGAAAGGCATGGAAAGGAAGTTCCCATGAAAAGACATTATTGATGCGGCTTCGAAGTCCGAGGAAAAGCTGGAAATCACCCTTGGTAGGTTTGTTTTGACTGATGGTATTTTGCTTATGTATTATGTAGTCGGCTCATAGATTCGCTTTCTTGCACGTATAAGTCGTCCTGTGGGTTGAGTTAAGCCGACTTCCCGTGCCTTCGCCATACGCCTTGTGGTACAAAAGCCAAGAAGGGTAAGAAGAAGGGCCGAGGGAAGCGCGCTTCAAGCTCCAAAGAACTCGTTTTGGAAAAGGCCCAATTTCATCTTGGCGACGACATCGAATTGCCCTCGGAGGCCGAGCCGAGGCTTGTAGCCGGCAGCCGAGGCCGGGAATCTCTTTGGAGTTCTATCAAGAAACAGGCCTTGAATGCACAAATCGGATGGTACAAGGCCAAGCTCATGAAGCTAGACAAACAGAGTCTCTGGGATGAGGGTGACCTTCTGGACCAAGAAGACAAGCTGCTCTGCCTCCGAGATGTCCTTCTTCTGGAGACATCGAAGTACAACCAAGTGCTTTTGGACACACTGGACTATATCCAGTCGGCTGGTGAGGACCTGAACAAGCTTGAAGGCCAAGTCATCGGCTACAAGGGGGATGTTGAGATAAAATCCTTTTTGATATATGGTTTTAATGATAACAAACCTTATGAACTAAAGCTTAAGTATTTTGAATGGTGCTCTACTAATGGGTGTCTTGAGTTTGTTGAAAAGAACAGGTTTCTTTCAAGTGGACATGCTAGAAGCAAATTAGATCAATTCATTGCATGCCATTCTCAACAAATTGAAGAATCAGAGTAGCACCAACAAAGTTACAAGAATAGTAATCCAAGCTTCATGAAGACATATTATCTTTACTATTACAATGTGTGGGACTAGGATATTCACAAAGAGAAAAGAGAAGACCTTAGGCAATCAAAGTAAATGCAAATCATCTAAGTGAATTCCTATCAAGAGAGTCCTAATAACCTAATGACTAGATGGATCAAAGGTTTCTACAATTCTCTACAAAGGAGATTCTCATAGTCATTAATCAGGTTATATTCTACCAATGCTCTCTTACTCAAAGGTTCAAAAGCTTATCAAGAAGCATATCAAAGAGCAAGACTAAAACATGCAAAAAGTCAAGGGTAGAAATAAACATAAGAATGTTCACATATGAGAAGGTTCAATAGTTAAAGAAGATTAAAATAGTTGGAGAAGGTTCAAAGATAAGAAGGTTCAAATAAGCAACCTACTCTAGGAAACTTCAACAACTAAAGAACAATCACTCTCATTGATGAACTCAAGAAGAGGTACTCAATGATTTTTCCTAAAAGCATCAAAGTTTATCAATTGAGGAATAATCATTTGAGAAAGTTTGACTAAGTCAATGTAAGGTTTGACAAAGTCAAGAGAAAGGTATTAGAAAAAGAGAAGGTAATAAATGATTCTTCCTAAGAGCATCAAAGTTCATTTATTTGAGGAATAATCATTTGAGAAGGTTTAACCAAGCCAAGACTTAGCAAACTAAGGCTCTACCATGGTCTACAATATTGGTATATTATAAAGGTAGAAAAACCTTGAGAAGGTTAACTCATGAGAAACTTAAAAATTAAGTCAACGTAGGTTTGACTTTCTACGAAGGTTGATCAAAGTCAAGCGTAAGGTTGACTAAAAGTCAACACAAGGTTGACCAATAGTCAACGTAAAGTTTGATTGAAGTCAACGTAAGGTTGACCTATTCCATAAAGAGGTACGTAAGGTTGATTGAAGAAGCTTAAAAGAAAAAGTAACTTTCTACGTAAGGTTGATCGAAAGTCAAATGAGAAGGTTGACCGAAAGTCAACGTAAGGTTGACCAAAAGTCAACGAAAAGTTTGACTGAAGTCAAAAGAAGCTTGACTAACAAACACCTTGGAAGTATAAGTTCAATGTTCGTAAGGTTAAAGTGAAGGAAGAAACAATGTTCGTAAGGTTCTTTGAAACCATATCAAAATTATCCCAAACACATTAACTCTTCTTGAATGATCTTAAGGTGAATTAAATGAAGATTCCAAGTCATAAAATGTGTTGAAAGTTTGAATATAAAAGGAGGTAATGAATGATTATTCATATGGCACATTTGAGGTGTTTATTCATGCTAGGAAGCTTCGTAAGTTGATTCAAATTAATTCCAGTCAGTCCAACGGATATAATCAAGCATGGTTGTAGAGTAGACTACTAGAGGAGTACAATGTCGAGAAAAGAAGGTTGAATGTGTCGCTTAAAGCATAAAGACAGACTTCGAAGGTTCAAAAGTCACAACTTTTGTACCTTACTTAAAGTCACTCCTATGGACCAAAGGATACTCCAAAAGCTCCATTCAAGTTTCTAACTATCTATTCAACTCCATTCAAATTTATAACACTATATTCAGTCTCCATGGCTATTTAAAGGCTGTAATTCGAAAGTTCAAGGCATGAGTTTGGGTTGGAACCTCTCATCTTTCAAGCTTCTCAAAGAAACATCCAACCTTCTCATCCCACACTCCAAGCTTCTAATGTAAAATTCTGGGATTCTTTTAGTGAGTGTGTGTTAGCTTGATGAGCATCATTGTATACACTTTGTGTAATTTATTCTCAAGCTCTTAAACATCCCAAAACCCCAAAACTCTCATTGTAAACATTATCTTGTAAATATCTCACCAAACTACCTAGAAAGAAAGGTGAGTGTTAATGAGAAAATACAACATGTGTAGTGTTCTATCAAGCTACCTAAGGAGTAGGTGAGTGTTGATGAGAAACTACAATGTGTGTGTTGTTCTATTAAGCTACCTAGGATAGGTGAGTGTTGGTGGTGATTATACTTGATAAGGTGATTCTTAGGTAACTAGTGGAGAGTTTCTAAGAGAGTGGAAATAGCTAGGCGTAGCTGTGTAAGAGTGCACTAGGCTGTTGAGTGTGATCAAAGCTAGTGGTGGTGAAGTCTTTTGTGTGTTGATCAAAAGCAAGTGTAATGGCTATTTGGAAAATAGTGGAAATACTCACGTGGACGTGGGGAGAGGAGTAGCCAGGTTTGGGTGAACCTCTATAACTCTACTGTGTTATTTACTAGATTTCCTTACTATCTTCTAACATGCTATAACATATTCACTCTATGATTTAATCTATGAACAGTTTTTAACTAAGAACTTATAATCTATGATTTAATCTCAAAGTTAAAACCAACATATCTCTTACAAGCTTATATTGATTATCTATTATTACTAACCTTCTTCATTGAGTAGTTAGTGTTTTATATTGATCATCTATTGTTACTAACCTACTCATGTATTTTATGCATAAATCATATACTGTTTTAAAAACATTTATAGAAGCTTCAATCTGAAATGATTTCATCTTCATAAGCTTCTCTACATTAAAGAGTTTATCCTTCACATATATATGTCTTGGTAATATGTTCCTCAAGTTATCAAACACTGAATTACCATGTTCAACAAAAGGATAAAATTCATATGATGTACAAAATGTTTCTATGCATAAATACAACACAAGACTCATTATGAATTGAACTTACTTAACTAGAGAAGGTTCAATACATGGAACCTACTCAAGAAGAGTATGTCTTGTGAAATTGTTTTAAGCTAACTATCTCATCTCCAAGTATCAACTTGAGAGGACATTTTCTAAGTTGCAGGATATAAATTTCAAAGGGTCACAATTCAACCCCCCCTTCTTGTGACTCTATATGCCACTTCAGGGGAGGCCGAAGAGCATGATGCTTTAGTGGCCGAGTTAGAAGAAATCAAAGCCAAGGCCGAACAGTGCAAGCAGAGAGTTCAGACCGCCGAGGCTACAGTGAAAGGAAAGAGGCTGAGGAGGCTGCGCTGAGACGCCGATTAGAAAGCTTCATTCAGCTAGGTTTTGAGCGCTGCCGAGCTCAGGTCGAAGTCCTTCATCCTGAGTTGCCGATGGACAAGCTGGACTTAAGTCATGTGGTCTTTGACAGCAAGATTGTGAAGCCTTCTGGCGAAGCCTCCCTGGACGAGGTCGAGGTGATTTTCTCTCCCCTGCATGGGTCAGATGAAGAAGATGCAAGTGCAAGCTCACAATCCGAGGAGGATTCGTCAGACGAATGTTCTTCGGATAGTAGCGATCATAATTTTTCTTTTGTCGACATATATACCGATTTGTAATATCATTATCTTATATGAAATGGCCTTTTTTGATTACTTATGACTTTTCCGCCAGATCTCTGATAGTCGTTGCAAAGCCGGGTCTGTGGACCGACCTTGCGGTGAGACTTGTCGAGAGAGTTAGGTAGATAGCCATCGAGAAGTGTAATCAAAATGTGCGAATAGATAGTTGTGTACCTTGTGTGAGGTCGTATGCCGCCGGACTCTCTGATGAAACACAATTCTGACATCAGAGAGGTCTTCTTACCGGGATCGCTGTGGATCCGACCCTTCTTACCGGAATCGTTGTGGATCCGGGCCTTCTTACCGGGATCGCCGTGGATCCAGACCTTCCTCTTCTTGGTGGAGATGAGTACCTCAGACACCAAAAAGAGAAGGCACAATCGCACGGGGCGAAAGAGGGGTCGAAGCCGCAAGGATTTCTTCCTTCGCCGTCCGGTGGAGATGAGTACCATCGGCCCGAACGGTGACAACCTCGGAAAAGAACTTCATCTTCAAATGGACCGTCGAGGTCACAGCTCCGAGTTTCCCCAAGGTCGGTCGCCCCACTATACAGTGGTAAGGAGATGTGCAAGGGAGTACCAAGAATTGAGTTTTGACTGTTCGTGAGAGTTTGCTTTCGCCATATGTGACCTGTAGTTCAATATACCCGAGCAGGATTGTCTTGGATCCGTTGAAACCTGTCAGGCCCCCTCTGTCATAAGCTTGGAGATCAGACTCGGAAATACGGAGCTTGGGCAATAACTCTTTGAACATCAGATCTGAAGAACTCCCTTGGTCGATCAAGATTCTCTTGACGTCGATTCCTGAAATTACAGCAGAGACAATCAATGGCAGCCATTTGTTTGCTTTCCCTCCCGGCAACTCGGTATCATCAAAGGTCAATGGTGGTCGTCTTGACTTGACTATTATTGGATTTGGATTATTCCCAATGTCTAAAATATCACTCCATATTCTTTTCATTGATCGGCACATTTCCCCAACCTTCAGGGAATAGCCACCCATGACCACCATGGTGACAGGCCTCTGGCGCTGCGCCTTCGGGGAATCTTCTTTGGAATCATTGTCATCGAAGGAAGGTTTTCCGACTTCATTTACTGCCGGTTTGGATTTTCGGGGCGATCGTTCCCTCTTTTTCTCTCCGGTCTTCAAGTACTGTCTCAACTTGCCCCTTTGGATTAAGTCTTCAATATCATCCTTGAGCACTCGGAAGTCCTCAGTATCATGCCCGTTTCTCCGATGATAGCGGCAATAGGTTTTCTTGTTGGTTGTGTGCCTCTGAGGGATTGGTGCGGGCCACTTAACCTCGTTAAACTTGGCATTCGCGCATTCTTGTAGAATCTTAGACTTCGAGGTATTAAGTGGCGAGTAGTCAGTGAACCGGGAACACCACTCTTTGGCATTCCCTCCCCCTTCTATCTTTGATCTGTCTTTCGGCTCTTTGCCTTTCCCAGGTGCTGAGGCAGCGACTCCTTCAATGGCTTCGTTAGACTCCTCATAGTCTATGTGGCGATGTGCCCATCTTAAGAAATCATCCAAGGTTGCCGGCGGGCGGAGGCCGACATTGACATGGAAGAGTGTACCCTTTCGGAGGCCGTGCCTTAGAAACATCATTCGGACTTCGACTGAGACGTTGTGGACTTCATCGGCTTCCTTATTATATCTTTCGATATAAGCTCTCAAGGATTCAGACTCTCCCTGGCAGATAGTACGGAGAATATCGGCCGACTTGCGCTTTAGCCTAGAAGCAGTGAACCGGAGGTGAAAAGCCTGGCGAGTTGTTTCCAGGATGAGATAGATGCCGTCGGCAGGTCTCTGAACCACTTTGATGCACTCTTTTTTAGGGTGAGGGGGAAGAGTTTACAACAGACCTCCTCGAGAGCTCCCCTGTAGTCAAGGACCCTGTTGAAGTCTTCTACATGGTCATCGGGTCCTGACTTCCCGTCGTAGGAGCTCGAGAGGGGTGGTTTTTCCCAAGATTTCAGGATTTTGTAATCTTGAATCCTTGGCACGAAGGCGCTCCTGTTGGACTTTCTCCATTGTCCTTGCGCTTGGATTTATGAGTTTTCTTCTTGGGGGAAGGGCTTCAGGAGGAAGAAGAGTCCGAAGAAGAATTCCCATCGTCAGATTCGGAATCGAAATCAGACTGAGATGGAGGGGTCGGAGGTCTCCCACGGTGCTTCTCCCTCCGAATAGGCGAATCGTAGGCGGGACACCGCGGGATTGCACGTCGCTGTCGTGACGCTACAGTCTGGGGAGAATCTGGTAAGGCTTGCACAAAAGGTTGTACAATAGGAGCTCGGGCCAGAGCTGCAAGTTCAAGTCGAGATTGCTCCTATTGAGCTAGATCCCGACTTCTTCTTTCGAGAACATCTAACAATTGACTCACGGCTTGAGAGCCGTGGCGGGTCGAGTTGTTGCACCGGGCGGTGGAAGAGGTAGTCTAGCGCGCGGTCGCGCGCTACGTGGCTTCTTCAAGGGGCAATGTTTGAACATGCCCTTTGGGGGTCTGCTCGGGTTGAACTGTGTCAAGGCCGCATTTTGGGCCCGAGATTGGGCCCGAATAGGGGGACGTCTTCGGGGTGGCATGCTTTGCGTTGGAGTCGTGAAAAGTGGCGGAACCGAGTGAGAATGCGTTGAGACACTCCCACTGTGGTCGCCAATGTTCGGTCCTGAACTTTGGAGTTACCTCGTTCGAGGAGCTAGTTGGGTTCCACTTCTCGGGACTCATTAGTTGACTTTAACGATGGAGGTGTCTTCTGATGTCCGAGTTTATCTCCGTCCCACGTTGGGTGGGGTGTACCGCAGACACCCGAAGCCTAAGTCGATGAGAGAATAGGCGAGAATGTGCAAGATTGAGAGTGCATTTGGAAATGGAGGTTGGGTGCTCTATTTATAGACGAGGGTGCTCGGCGCCAACCGTTGGATCTGCACAGTGAATCTGGGCCGTCGGTCCTCTATGATGTGCGGCTTAGACGCCTTACTGCTGGATTGGCCTGTTTGGCCGAGCTTCCTGCTAGATAATGGGCCAGGCCCAAGCGCTCGATGGGGTTTGCAACCCAGGTCAGAACACTTTTGCTTGGCATACGGTGTGCAAGCCCATTCAAGAAGGTGGTCTAGGTCTTAGATCTATCAAAACAATTAATAGTGCTGGTATGTTAAAGCTTGGTTGGAGTTTCACTTCTACCAGCCTACAGTGGGCTATGCCTTTGAAAGCCAGGGTCTATAAAAACAATAAGCCGGTGAACTATCACGTCTCTTCTTCTATTTGGCTTGGATTTAAGTCTTGTATTTCTGTGATTCTCGAGCACTCAACTCGGAAGGTTGGAAATGGTGTTCACATTAATTTTTGGATGGGGACTCTTGGCTCTTTAGGCCTATTGTGGATATCATTCGCATACCTCCGAATGTGCATAGGGACCTCAAAGCCACTGTGCGTGATTTTATAGTAAACGGTAGATGGTCCATATCCCCACCGATTTCATAAATCCTTTTCCCCAAATTTACATCGAAATTCAGCAAATTGTTATCCCTAACACCTAGTGGATGATCAATTGATGTGGGATTGCTCTAATACAGGAGATCTGACTTTTAGGAATTCCTTCCTTTTCAACGCTCCCGCATGCATGTGTTGTCCCCAGACTAAGGCGCTTTGGAAGAATTTTATTCCGCCTCAAAATCATTTATTCTTTGGAGGGCTGTTCATAATAAAATGCCTATAGATGACCAACTTTGGAATAGAGGTTGCACAGTGGTTGCTGTTTGTAGCATCTATTGTGATGATTCAGAGACTACTCACCACATTTTCCAGGCCTGCCCAGTTGCTAAACATATTTGGAATTGGCTTGGTGGTCTCTAAGCCTCAATATTGACACTACTTCCTTCCAAAGCATTGTATCCTTGACTTCCCATGGTTGGAGTCCTCAATTGAGTGATATTTTCTGTTCTGCTATTATTAACATTTTTTCGGTGATATGGTATTGCAGGAACCAAGCTAGATTTGATAATCATGTGATCCCCTTACATACTGCTATCAATTTAATTATTTCCTGTGTGACGTTAGCAGGAAATGCCTCTAAATCCAAAATGTCTTCCGCTGTTACTGAATTTATTATTATAAAAGCCTCCCTCCTGCCCCTTACATGATTAAATGCAATACAGATGGAGCTGCTAAAGGAGCCCTGGTCCAGCTGGTTGTGGTGGTATTCTTAGAGACAAAAGTCCTGCAGTTCTTGGGTGTTTTTCTACTTCGATAGGTAATAGTTACGCCCTTCATGGTGAGCTTACTAGAGCCATATTGGCTATTGAGATTACTTTTGATAAAGGTTGGATGTCTTTGTGGTTAGAATGTGACTCTCAATTAGTTGTTTCGACCTTCAAGAATTGTAATGTTGTTCATTGGAAACTCCGTAACAGATGGAACTATTGTTTATCATTAACTAGACAGATGAATTTCGTTTGCACCCATATTTACAGAGAAGGTAATGCGCGCTTGTGCTGATAAGCTTGCAGGTCATGGTACTAACTCGATTAGATTTACTTGGTAGAACCTCATCCCGAGCTTCATTGTAAGGACTTTTTCAGGAATAGGTTAGGCTTGCCTAACTACAGGTTTTGTTAGTCCCTCTATGGGCTGGGTTTACCTTATGCCTGCTATTTTTGGTGTGCTGCAGATGATTGTTAGCGGTTCTGGTGCCGACCTGGTTGGGATGAGAGTCGTTATAGTGATGCTTTTGCGCACTTTGATATGATTGCTTTTATTTTTTACAACTTTCGTACAGTTTATGCTCATGGGTTTTGGTCTAGTCCCCCTATGTTTTATGTTCTTTTTCTCTTTTTATCAATAAAATTTAGGGGGAGTACTCTTTCATTTCTGATGTTTTTTTCCTGATGAGGATTTTGTATCAGAAGATTTTAACGAGGCTCCATAATCTTTCTTTTATTTTAAAATAAATAAATATATATTGGTGAAATGAGAATCAAATCAGTTTCATTGTTTGTCAGTAAAAAGGTGTTACAAAGAGTGTATATTAGTGAAGTAAATGAATTACCTGAACTAACTATCTAAACCATCATAACAAATCTAACTAAAAGCTAATTGAATGAGTTTGACTAACTATGATTAACTTAACCAAGAGGTTGCCTATCTAAAAAAAAACTTAACCGAGAGGTTAGAGCTCTAACTACAGTTAGTTGTAATATATACTTCCAAATTAAACCATACTCTAGAGTGAATTGTGAAGGGGCGAGCCGCAAATGGATCTAATCTAACGATGGACAAATTCATGAAATAATTAGTAAAATATTTTGTAGGGTTTTATTTTTCTCACCCCCCTCCTTCCCTATCTCACCCCCATAATATCCAAAATGGACAAAAATACCCCTGAAAATTTACAAAAATCACATTTCATAATTTCGGAAAAGTAAGTAAATTCGAATGGGTTTTTCGGAATTACCTAGTAATTCCGAAAGAATTTTGAATACCTCGAAGGAGGTAATTCCTGTTCAGAATATGAACCTAATTACCTCACTTCGAGGTATTTCAAATTCTTTTCTAATTACTAGGTAATTCCAAAATCTATTTTTTTTTCAATTTTTAATATTTTCTAATTACATTTATTTTTTGAACAAAGGGCGAGTAGACGATCGGACAACGTAGAAGCGAGCAGAGTCTTCGGGCAAAGACGGCACCAATGGCCGACGGCGAGCACGAGATTCTGGGAGGCGAGTAGTAGCGATACTCCTTCTCCGGACACTTTACGAGGCTCGTGAGTCACTGGGCATGCTTCGAGCGTTAGAGGCGCGAGAGCCCGTGCCGTGCAGTGGTAGAGATGGTTGAGCTCGAGCCTCACTCCAGGTATGAGCAATGGATACAAGACCACCCCGATTATGAGTACCATATATGCGGCACCAACAGAGCACCTGTGAGATGTATCATGACGGTTGGGAGGCTTTGGAGGAGCATGAGGATGAGGGCCAACATCAGGAGGAGGAGGAGGAGGAGGTTGAGGAGGAGGTTGAGGAGGAGGAGGTTCAGCCTGCCCCAGCTGTGGAGCACACACCCTTATATTTACACTAGGATACGCATTGCGCGTCCTGGATAGATAGAGGCGAGGTAATTAATTTTTTATTTTAATTTTACTTAACAACAATTAATTACTTATTTTTAATAACGTATGGTTTAATTTTAATTTTAATTTTAATTTTTAGCCTCGGAAACTAAAGGTTGTATCTCACGGCGTAAGATTCCTAGAGTTAGACCTCTGAGCACCACCCACGTGTAGAGCACTCAAGGCGTCTGTCAGCTAAGCTTTACGAGTTGGACATCACACCTTCCTGGGGCAATCAACCATGAGTTGATATCTGCTTTTGGGAGAGGTGGCATCCCGAGACCTGTTCATTCCACATGCCCTTTGGGGAGATGACAGTCACCTTGGATGATGTGGCCGTGCTGCTCCACTTGCCGCTGGATGGCACCCCATTGGACCACCACCCATATTTTGATTCTGTTCAGGCTCTTCACATGGCTGTGGATCGTTTGGGCATGGATCAGGCTACTGTCATCCAGGAGCTTAAGGATAACAGGGGGCAGTATCTGAGGATCTCCTGTGTAGAGGACGCCTACAGGGAGAACATGGCACGGGGTGCTTATGAGCAGGCTGCACGGTGCTACATGCTCTTCCTGTTAGGCACCACCATTCTCAAGCTACAAAGAGTCACACATTAGTGCCGTGAGGTGGATGTATCTGCTTCGTGATCTTCAAAGAGGTGTGGCCGATGGTCTTGGGGTATAGCTGCTCTTAGTTACCTCTACACCCAGCTGACGAAAGCGGTCTTTTATACGACCTAGCAGTTCGGCGGATACGCAACACTGCTCCAGGTAATCATTTATTTATTTTTTTAATTTAAAACTTTTAATTAAATTACTCATATATTAATAACTGATTATTTTTAATTTAACTATTTCGATCTTCGGATCTACGAGCACTTTCTCACCGCCGTTGGTCTGGAAAGTGTTAGCTAGGACGTATCGACCACGCACCACCAAATGGGGAACAAGAAGCTGGATAAAGTAAAGTTGGTGGACTTTAAAGCGCGGATAGATGCTCTGCAGCTGGGGGATGTCATCCTCACCCCTTATGATGACCACAGACAGTATGTTCTTTTGTCGAACATATCTGTTTACAGAGGCTGGTTGCTTTGGGGCGATGATGCTTTGTTCCCACATGTCGATGCAGTGCGTTGGCGATTCGGGCGGTACAGAGGGATCCTCTTCCACCCATTTCGGGTAATGTTCCCTCTGCGGACAGGATCATACAGGGGTTGCTGATGTATCAGATTCGGGCGCGGACTTTTTGGCAGGCTAGTAGAGTGGCGGGCTACCACGGCGAGTGCGATCCTGATTACCTTCCTTGGTACAGTCAGGTAACCAGGGTGCGTCTTACTCCGGTGCCAGAGCCACAGCCAGAGCCAGAGCCACAGGCAGAGCCAGCTCAGGATCCACCATATCATCAGGAGCCTGTTGTCCCAGAGACATATGAGGAGAGGGTGCAGAGAGCAGCTGCATTGACCCGGGATGCCTTAGATGTCGCCCGTTCACCCACTTCACGTGCTTATTTTCAGTCATTGTTAAACATTTTGGACCCATAGTAGTTGTATTTGTACATTATATTTTTTTTATGTTGGTCATTTTATATATTTTGACGTCTTCTTATTTAAATCGTAATCCGTTCGTATCATATTTCCAAAATAAAACGCGTTTAAATATTAATTTAATATATAAACTTTAAAAAAAAAATACAAATTTCGGAATTACCTTTTTTAGAGGTAATTCCAAAATTTTTTATTTTTTATGAACCGGAATTACCTTTTTTATAGGTAATTCCGAAAGTTTAATTTTTTTTTTGAACCGGAATTACCTTATTTTGAGGTAATTCCGAAAAATTTAATTTTTTTTTTAAAACGCAGGGGTATTCTTGGAATTTTTTGAAATATGGGGGTGAGATAGGGAAGGAGGGGGGTGAGAAAAATAAAACCCTATTTTGTACCATATTGACACATCTCTTTGTGCAATTTTGCATCTCTCAAGAAACTTTTTGCGAGAACCGTTCTTTCCATATTTTCCAGTTCCACACGTGGCTCGCTCTTTCGATATAGAGAATGCTCTCCGCTATAGATTTACACACAAAACTCAAATCCATGTATGAAATTAGGTTGTTGCATCTCTCATATACTTCAATAGAAGGATCAAATGCAACTACCAGAGCCAGAATTGTTCCATCAATGAACTTGAACTTGTTTTCAACAATTAGCGCCTTCTTCATGAGGCGTAACCAAGGTTTAATAGTCGTGCTTCCATCAATGTGCAAGACGTGCTTCCGCACAGGGCCAACTTTAAAAAAAAAATTAGGGCTCCAAAAATTAAAACTAACACATAATCCATAATTATCGGCAACTTAAAATAGTCTAAAGTTTAGTATCTTTATAATTATTGGTGACCACTCAATACAATATGAGACTTGGGTGATGAATTTGCTTCAAAAACTGCTCGAATGATGACTCTTTTTAAATAACTAGAAGGTTGATATTATTTTGAAATTATATCAAAATGTTATTTACAATTTATTTAATAAGTAGTTTAAAGTTTTTGGTGATTTATTTGATTTTTAAAAAATTTGGGGCCCAAGTTTAAAGATTTGCCCAAGGCCCCCAATTTGTTTGAGACAGCCTGGTTAAATCAAAAGGAAACCAATGAAGTTCTGGGTTAGCAATATTTAACTTCAAACAACAAATTCATTACACTGTTAAAGAAGAGAATTAGGAGTAAATATTCCCAACGCTGAGAATCTTAAGCCTAACTAATTGATCAGATGAACGAATTAATTAAATTTCAAAAAGAACAAGTGCATGCAAACATTGAAAAGCTAAATTTGTTTCCCTTTACTGCATATTTTTATTAGAAGACCACAAACAATCTAGTCAATTTACAGAAGAACATAAGGTACAAAAGTTTATAAGATCGAATAGCTAAATAAATTCAAAAAACATAGATATACTAATACTAATATAAATAAATCAATGTGACACTAGTGCAAAAATGACTTTAGACAGCACCATTTAGTATCGGTTGTTTAAACAACCGATACTAAATATATAGACGCGGTGACAATTTTGAAATTAAATTGAAGTTTTCAATTTTCACGCTTACATTTAGTATCGGTTGTTTAAACAACCGATACTAAATGTGTGTCTCTAACACATTTAGTATCGGGTTTTTAAACAACCGATACTAAATGTGTGTTATCTCCTTCTCTTCAAACCCATTTAGTATCGGTTTTCTTAACAACCGGTACTAAAGGGCCCTTTTATTTTCTAAACGCGCGTTCTTCTCTCCTTCTCTCCTTCAAACACATTTCATCACTCTCACCACACTCACCGACGAACGAACGCTCTCTCACCCTTTCGAACCTCTCTTCCTCTCCCTCCTTCCCTCGCACAAACACATCGCTGAAACCCCAACCTCATGTTCGTACGGCTTCCATCGCTCTCTCCCCCAACTCATCACAGTCCCCGTTGCCATCTATCTCTCCTCTCAATCGCCAAGCGGGAAGAATAACAAAGAAGAACTCACGAAGTAGGAAGAAGAAGAGAACGAGAACAACGAAAGCAAAGAATTGAAGAACGAAAACGCTCCATTAAGGTACTTTCTAGGGTTTTCTTGAGCTTTGATTTTGAAACCACCAAATAAATACTTTCAGGTACTTTCTAGGGTTTGCCTGAAAATCGAGAAAGCAACGCTCCAAGATTGATATTCGAGAAGATAATAAAGATGCTGGATTAGTTGAAGAGGTTGGAAAACCTAGAAAGAGACGGAATAAACTATTTGAGAATTTCAAATCATAACTTCAAGTTGAATGATACAAAGATGTTGGATTAGTTGAACGCTCCAACTTCAGTCATCCTTCAACCTCATCTCCAAGTAAGAGAATTTCAACCTATTTGAAATTGAAACAATTAATCTTACTTTTTGTTTTGTTTTATTTTTCGATTTAATAAATTCCTGAAGAAGATAATTTCAAACTTTTGTTTGATTTTTGACACTGTTTTAAACTTTTTTAAAATTTCCAATTTTTGTTTGATTATTTTGCGTAGAAACTGAAGAGAATGGGGTTGATCTTGAATATTTTGGGCAGCTAGTGAGTGATTTGGTTATGTGGAAAGATGTATCAAACCCTTTGGTTTGTGTTTGGGTCTTTATGTTTTACTCAGATAGACCATAGAGGTATGTATGACTATGAGTCCACTTTATGAAGCTTTTGTGGGTGTAAAATCTACTTCTTTATATGCTTAATCTTGTGTTATGCATGCAGCTGAGTGCTTGAAATTATGGTTGTTGGAAACATGGTGTACTTTTCCCTTCTGCAATAGCTACACTATTCTATCTAGGAAGCTTATATATGAACTTGCCAGCTCTTGTGTATCAAAGGAAAAATAAGCATATTGTGAACCAAGTGCATCAGTGCTTGAAAGTTGCAGAAGAACCTCAAAATCCATGTTGTAGTTAAAGGCACAAACCAGCTCTTTCATGGTGACATTTTCATGCTTTTCTATTCACGGTCACATTGATAACTTGCAATTGGTAACATAAACTCACAGTCATATTCATAGTATGGTTATGCATAACAATGGAAGGAAATTTTCACTACAGGTATTGGATGCTTCAATTTTTGGATGGTGTCAAAGGGAGTGGTGATGTTTGAATTTAAGCGAAATTCTAGAGAACAATATCCACAAAGCATAAGGGACTGGGTGAGTAGTTCTCTAATTCTCTATCTCAGAGTTTAAGCTCATTTCACCCACTGCCACTATCATGCTTTTTCCTTTTTTTTGATCTCTGCTTTGAACTCTCTGTTCCACTGTTTTTTGCCCTCCACTTTTATTTTCTGAGATATCTAGTAACTAGTAATAACCTGTTTTCTTACAGTGTTTTAAAATTAATGGGTTTCCAAGAAGTTTTGGCCATATACTATGAGTAGCTATTAAAATATGATTTACTGCTACACTTATGCACATGGTGTAAGGATCCGTCATTGACTACTTTTACATGGTTCTTCTTTGTTACACTTATGCAGTATGATTTTACTACTTGTATATTTGTTTTCCTTGTTCATTGGCTCCTTTGTTCATTCCTCCAGGTAATCCTTTGTTCTTCTTAGTGACTAACTCAAGGGAACTATAGGCACCGTTGTAACTGGATTCACATGCTTACAACTTCATCATGTAAGTACATGCACAAGAGAAAAGTTGTCAGATCCTTGCTTTAATAGTCAGGTAATACAAACTGATTTATGATATTCTAATTCAAAAACATCTCAAAATTATGCCAACATCTTAGAATTCACAAAAACTTGCAGATTGTGTATTGCTTTAGTAGTAGAATGAGTTCCTTTCCCATTACTATTATTTAGTATTGCTTGCAATGCAATTTTGCAGATTATGTTGATTTATTTATAAATAATAAATAATGTGTTCTCTGATAAGAGTAATATTTTTTTTAAACTAACATTGGCAGGGGCAGATAACACATTGCTAGTTGAGCCAATCCATCTGAGTGATTTGTATGTTTCTGGATCTCTTTCTTGAAACCACAGGTTTGTGTAACTCTCTCATTTCATATATTTAGTAACATGACCAACAAATTTTCAAGCCTTTCTTGAGCTTGAGTTTCCATGTTTCTAATTACATGTTGTTATTAGTTTTGATTACTAATCATCCAAGGGCACACTCTTCAAACTGAGAATGATGTGATTAATTCTTACATGTACAAAGCAGCTGACTTAACCTTTGATATCTTCAAATTTGGTCTTTTAGTATAACTTGGGAGGCTGAGTTGGAACTAGATATTATACAGAAAGAAGACGCATTACCAGGACATATGGAAGATATCAAAGATTGGAAGCAAATTCCAAGTCTACCCGGTAAGGTTTTTATGCTCTTAGCAAATAAAGTTTTTGTAACTCAGGAAGCGCCATGCAAGATTTTTCGTTGTCAAATATCAACTTTTGCATTTTTTTTAGTCGCTGAAAGTCCCCCACCCCTCTTTGACTTGGTCTATTTTGCAAAATTTGAACTTCACAGCCTACAGAAAGGATGCTTCAAGGCTTCATCAAATTAGAGAGTGCATTCGTACCCTGTAAGTAATTGTAACACTCTCCTTTATCACTTGGAAGAGAGTGCTACTTGTAGAAACCCTGTAGATATGACATTATTTACCAACTCTCTCCTCTGACTTTTATCTTTGAAGTATGTCCTTCATACATTGTTTGATTCAGAGCATTTGTAAGTCGTCAAGTATGAACCATTCCATAAGGCCTCTATTAGTAGAGTTACCCCTTTGACAGATAGCTCTCTTGAGTTAATGTATTTCTTATATACCTCTTTTTTTTCTTCCAAACAAGAATCTAGTTGCCGGCATGGTGCGGATTTCTTGTCACTCTTTTTCATTTTTTTTGCAGCACACGGCTAGGACTTCATTGATAGTGACTATTGGTCCATCTCCACATCATCGAGGAGAGACTTCTAGTACCTTACTATTTGGCCAAAGGGTCAGGTTTCATATCCAAGTCTCTACTATTATATATAGCTTCAAATTCATACAAAGTAGATATCATTTTTAAATTTATTCTTAACACCTGTTTCGTTTGTGTTTTCTTATATATGTTTGAAGTATTTTTTGTCAGTGTTGGAAACTATTTTAAATTTAAAAAGCCATTCTTAGAGATTTCCTTTGTCATAAGCTATTAAATCTAATATTTTAGGGACTTAGATTCTCATGTTTCCTTGTTATTGATGTGTATTTTATGTCTCTCAGGCTAGGAAGGTTGAGAATATGTTGAAAATAAAGGAGGAGGTTGATTATAAAAGCTTGTCTCGAAAGCTTGAGGTACAATTAGATAAGCTTATCATGGAGAATGAAAGGCAGCAGAAAGCTTTTGAGGATAAAGTTGTTGAGGCCAAAGCATTAGAGGTTTGTTGCTTTCATACTTTTGGTAGAACTCTGTAAAATAACCTAAGTTTTATCATGCTGTGCAATCTACTCAGTTCTTTGGTATATTGGCTGGAATGTGACCTGTGTATATAAAAATAAGAGTATCTTGTATTCTCCTATTTTGGGATTTTCTTATTAGCTTTTCCTTATTTTTGATTAAGCTGTCATTGCTTGTACTACGTTCAGTTATATGATCAATAGTTCAATCTTGATTGGTATTCTATATACATTTTCTCCTACTTTTGGATTTGGTTTTTTGCTACTTGTTAAGTTGTTCCGCAGAAGTGAAGACAATTGTGCTGTACAGTGAAATATTTTCTTAGAGTTAGTTTCTGTTCGATTAGGTTATATTTATCTATGTGTAATTCACAATCATAATAGAAAAATAGATTTACAAGAATGTGATTGGCATTTTTTTTAGACTGAAAAAAAATTTAATTTGACATTTTGACTATTCCCCAGTAGGATATTGTAATGTTGTTTCCTGTCCATCATAATAAGTTAATAGCTACTGTTGCTCCTGAAGCTTCCTGGGAGTTTCAACATTCATTAATCTTTATATAAGGTTTAATTGTTTAGCAATTGCTACTGTTAGCATTGTCTGATCTTCTCTGCTATTTATATTTCAGGGTCCTAGAATGGTTCGGGATGTATTTCGTCTTGCAAAAGAAAATGCTCCTGCAATTATATTTATTGATGAGGTTGATGCAATAGCCACTGCTAGATTTGATGCCCAAACTGGTGCTGATAGAGAAGTACAATGTATCCTCATGGCAATTTTCTTTCATATTTAAGTAACCTTTGCTTGTAAATCTTACGGATCCATTACCACAAATGTGATAGATTGTTCCTTAGACAAGTTATACCTGAAGTATCTGTATATTGATTTTGTTCAGTTAAGTTATTAGAAATGTAAATTTCCTAATATGGGGTGGATGATTTCTCTCATTATGGCAATGCTTACTGGTATTTGAATGAATGATTAATTGACTCATTTTATGAATTTCATGTTCAATTTTAGTTGTTTGATGTTAGTTTTGGTTCTCAGTTCACATTTTACCACACACTACTATATGTAGTGTGTGTGGTAAAATGTGAACTGAGAACCTTTTTTTTAAGAAAATAGACTTTTAGTATCGGTTATTTAAATAACCGATACTAAATGTCACTTTTAGTATCGGTTATTTAAAAAACCGATACTAAATGTCATTTTTTAGACAGCAAACACAATGTTAAAGTGACATTTAGTATCGGTTTTTTAAATAACCGATACTAAATGTCAATTTTTAGAGAGTAAACACAATGTTGAAAAGACATTTAGTATCGGTTATTTAAATAACCGATACTAAAAGTGACATTTAGTATCGGTTATTTAAATAACCGATACTAAATGTACGTTTTCAAGACATAAAAATCACCAAAAAAATGTCATTTAGTATCGGTTTTTTGAAAATCCGATACTAAAAGTGACATTTAGTATCGGTCGAATTAGTATCGACAGATAACCGATACTAAAAGTGCAAAACAACCGATACAAAAAGCCTTTTCTGCACTAGTGTGATTTTGCAGTGTTTTATTCTCTGATGGAGGTAGATTGAAGCACAACGAGAGGAGATAACAAAGGTATGGGATCTTTACTAGTGAAGAAGGAATTTAATGAAGATGAAGATGAACTTGAAGCAGTTGTTGAATTGCATGTAGAGGATATCATAGTAGTCTTTATCTGAAGTGGACAAGGAGCTTGCTTTTGTAATCGACTCATGGAATTTCTAAAGACTAAATTATCACTATGATTGTAAATCTGAAAACCAGGAAACTCAATCCCTGACTCCATCATTTTGGTCTCTCTTGGACTTTTTTTTATGTATTTAGCTATCTATAGCTATCACAATGACACCAATAATGGTGTACGAAGATTGAGTCAAAGATTGTCTATTAGAAAGGTTGAATATTATTTTCTAGTGAATTTAATTGCATTTGGAGGATGTGCAATTGGCTGATTTGGCACTTAAAATTTCTCAAATCCATGTGAGCCTCTTAATTGGCCAATAATAGTCCATAATAGTCATGGGCACCTCATATCTAGTCACTTTATTCTTTTTTACATATCTAATAAGTAGTTTTTTATCCTTTTGAAGTTTTGATATCCTTTTACATTTCATTATTGTATTATACATATTTCTTTTTCTACAATAAATAATGAAGAATATCATTGAAAAAATAAATAGTAACAAAGATGGTAACAAAATTCAGTTAAAATATAGAAAACTTTGGTCGTGTTTCTCGGAAATCATATCCTTCCGTCGAAGCTGAGAATCAAGAGTGTAGGGTTAATCTTAATATCAAGAGTGTCAGTGGTTCTTCCTCCTCGCGGGATAGACTCTGGACAACTTGTTGCTATTACCTGTGGATTTTGAGGAATAAACAACATCACGATAGTGAGTTTGTTCGGCCAATCTACCCTTCCAGAATCATTTGGTCTCATGTAAATCAATACACACAGAATGTTTCTAGCTTCAACCTCATGTGCACCACCGCCAAGACGATGGGCTGCATTCGGTGGTGCGTCTATCGTTTACGGAACAGAAGCGGCGTGTGGCGATGTTTTCAAAAACAAAGATGGTAATTGGCTAGGTGGTTTTTCCCTCTAAGTTGGTTCTGCTAGTCCTTTTGTCGCGAAGATTTGGGGATTGTTAGTGGGGCTTACTTTGGCCGATTCTCCTGGCTTTACTCAAGTGGAAGTCAATCTTGATTCCCAAGTGATTGTATTAAATGTTTGCATGGTATGGAAGGTAGAAGCTTGTTGCTGATAGGCTAACTATTATGGGTTTTGAGGATATATAGGGGAGATTTGGTTCAATATGTTGACTCTCCTTTTTCTATTCAAAGCATGTTGGACCATGATTAATCTGGAGTTTGTTCTCCTAGCTTGATTCCTCAACATAAAAAAGTAACTAGTGTAATACTATATCTTAAGGGTTCACTAAAGGTTCACAACCAAAAAATAGTGTACAATTGTTGCCGCCATTCCGACCATTCCGGCATTGCCATCTCCACCATCCTCCCAAGGACGACCGCCTAGAGTGCTTTGCGGCGTCCCACCACCATAGCTCTAATTTCCGGCCATTTGTGTGTACTCATAAAGAGTCAAATTTCTTTTTTACCAAAAAGAGTCCAATTTATTGAATCACGGATATTTACATATTTACATATATCATATAATATATGATCACTTAAAAAATATTACTACTATATGCATTGTTTTCAGAGGGCTCACTTTTACCCCTTAAATCATACACGTGAGGGAAAGTTGTGGGGTTTGCTGTCTCTGTAAGTAACTTGCATTAGCCCATTTCTGAATCACGTGAGGGAAGAATCAATGCACAATTTTTTTAATTAAAAAACCTAAGATTTCAATCAATGCACATGATAATTTTAGTAATTTCTTATTGCATTGTTTTCCTCCCACTTTCTTTTACAAAGTTAGTAACATGATTCTTCTATTAATTATTAATTATTAATTATTAATTATTTATATATAACATTTGGCAGCTGAAGTTATGGCTATTGTCAAGTAAACCAACCACCTAATAATAAATTAAGATAAGATAATTTTGTAGTGTCAGATCTTACTGTGTTCTTTCTCAAAATTTGAGAACATGATTTGGCTATGATTGTCTAGCCAGTTAATGTAGCTAACTTTAATTAAACTTAGCTGTAATTTTTCTAGTATTTAACACTTAATTATATTGTGTGTTTGTTACTGTGGTCAGACATGTTAGGAGCATAACCTACCCACTAATCTAAAAGATTAAAAAAAGTGAAAGATCTTTACTTTGGTGAAGGTATGTGTATTCCTTTTCTTTGTCATTCAAGTTGCATGCACATACTGCAATGTATAAAAAGGAGATACCTTTTTTTTTGGTCAAGTTGCATGATTTCAATCATTCATTAGGCAAGGCCTAAACCAATACAACATAGAACTAGGCAGAGGTGTACAAAGTAAAACCAACTGCACCAATCAAACAAACAAAAAAACAACAAAGTATATAAATGCACTTAAAATTGGGCCCATACTTCTTACACACCCTCATTTACTCATTAGACACTACGAAACCTCTAAAATTTCAGAAATGCCCTTAATGAAACACTATATTTTTTATTTTATTTTTTGTGTTTAGGACGGTTCGATAGTTAACCATCGAACCAGTTCGATGGCAAACTATCGAGTATTGTAAAAATTGGAACATGGGGTGTGTCTGGTATTTGAGATGGTTCGATACTTAACTATTGAACCGGCTCGATACTTAAAGTGTGAACCTACCTGTTACTGATCAGAATGGACAGAATTACAAGTTTCATGTTTTTAACAAAACGTAAAACATAAAAATGAATTTACACAGTATAGAAATAGGGAAGAACAATGAGATGCTCTGCCATAGTAGTTATGTTTATGTTGTTCGTTTTAGTAGGTTTTTTATGTTTTACCGAACAAATTTGACATTGTAGACTTTTTAACTATATTTATTCTGTTCATTCCCAATTCTTTTTGCGTAATTGAAACAAATTTGAGAACAAGAGTGAAATGTGATAACCTCGTTTGGATTGATTTTAACGCGTCCAAAAATAACATAAAATCTGTCTCATTAACAGTGGTTCCGAATTCAACTATATCGAACCAGTTCGTTAATTAACCATCGAACCACTGTTAGACAAATTTGGGGTGTGCAACATAATTTATAGTACTCGCTATTTTACCATCGAACTGGTTCGATAGTTAACTACTGAACCAAAAAAAACGCTGCGTTTCATTAAGGGCACTAATGTCTTTTCACGTGTCTGTGTAGTGTGTGATGAGTAGACGGGGGGGTGTAAGAAGCATGGACCTAAAACTAGAGCCCTTAAAATGAGCACATATCGGCGGGCTAGTTCAACATGCTCAATAAAATAAGTGAATTGGACCTGTAAATATGAGTCCGAAAATTATTTGGCCCATGCTTCTTAGCCCCCCCCCCCCCAATCTAGTCATCCCACACTACTCAAGCCCCTAAATTCCCAAAATACCCTCCCTCTAAAACCTATCACCCTCCCCATTCCTCCACACCCCCCATTCCTTCCTAAACCAATTCCTCCCAAATTTTTCCAATTCCTCCATAACAATCCCTCTCTCCCTCTCTTCCCCTCCTCCATTTCAATTCCTAATTCTGTTCATTCCCTTCAATCGGTCCAAGAAAGGTATGAATTTCGTCTCCTCCACTTCGTTAATACCTTTTTTTTTAGAACTTGCAGCGGTTCCACTGATAAGTATCGAACCTAGACGCTGGTTAATTATCGAACCTGACGAATTTTCTGTTTCACAGCTATGGAATTTGTATCTGTCATTGAATGAAATTCCGAGAGGATCCATGTAACATCCCAGACTGCTTCTAGAACTGTTGACTGGCCCCACGAACCAACACGAGTCTTTTCAAAATGCTTTGTCCTCACTTGCATGCTTTCCGGAAAACTTCCCAGAAGGTCACCCATCCCACTACTACTCCAAGCCAAGCACGCTTAACTATGGAGTTCTTATGGGATGGGCTCCCGAAAAGAAGATGCATCTTGTTGGTATAGGTAGTCCAAATCAATTCTTTTAAGCCTTCCTTCAACTGTACAATCCCATACCTGCACAGCCTCAGGATCCCTCTCATTTCGGTGCGTATTCGGTTCATTCACGCTCCCCTTCGCTTTGAAGCTGCTAGGAGCCGCTCTTTGCCATGCCACCTTTTTGGGCACCGGCGATCACTCCCCGCCCTCGTCAGCCCCGGATGTCACATGCCCACCAACTTCCGCTTGGTTCGTCCTCGAACCACACCGTACTGAGAGAGGTCTGCTGCTCTGATACCATTTGTAACATCCTGCATCGCTTCTAGAATCGCTGATCGCCCCACGAACCAACACGAGTCTTTTCGGAATGCTTTGTCCTCACTTGCACGCTTTCCGGAAAACTTCCCAGAAGGTCACCCATCCCACTACTACTCCAAGCCAAGCACGCTTAACTATGGAGTTCTTATGGGATGGGCTCCCGAAAAGAAGATGCATCTTGTTGGTATAGGTAGTCCAAATCAATTCTTTTAAGCCTTCCTTCAACTCAGATAAATCCCATACCGCATGCCCTTTTAGATCCTCTCATTCCGGCATGTATTCGGTTCATTCACGCTCCCCTTCGCTTTGAAGCTGCCAGGAGCCACTCTTTGCCATGCCACCTTTTTGGGCACCGGCGATCACTCCCCGTCCTCGTCAGCCCCGGATGTCACATGCACTAATGTAACACCCCTTCTACTTAATACTAATTTAATAAATAAAAATCAGAGTTTTCAAAACTTTTCCACGCACCTCAAAGAGAGTGCTACATTTAATCAAAACTTCACAAAATAGCATTTAGGAAACTCAAACGCATCTAGTGTGTGAAATATATATCATAACCAAGTGGGACGAACCCTCAAAACCTGTTTAAGTTTACAATAATCCATAAAAGTTTCACAAAGACAAATGGAATAAAACTAAGTTCAACATATTCAGTACATAGTTCAAATCAGTCTGATACATAAAATAAAATGACAACACTACAACCCCCGTCCCTGGTGTTACTAATCAGAGCTGACACAATGACCCAAGAAGACATGGGCACATTCACTCAGTATCACCTGCATGTCGCCACGAGAGCAGGCAACATAAAAGCGCTAGGGTGAGTCTCTTTACATAAATAATAACAAGTAAGATAAGCATTATATTAGGAAAACAACTAGCAACATCAATCCACAACAATTAAGGCATTTATCATTCAATTATAGTACCAAGAAGCAACAATAATGAATTAACTAAGCATCACCAAGAATTTCTAAGGAAGTATGAGTATATGCATGTATGCAATATGCATGTGGATCCATTCTCTTCACTTTGGCCGAAGCCCACTTCACTTTATATGCATGCTTTATGTGACCCCATGACAATGCATCACAACACAACACAATGCACTTACCACAACAATTATTACTCATCACTTTTCACTTCGCAATTCCACTTCATTTACAATATTAGGCCGAAGCCTACACATCACTTGATCTTCACCACATCATCACACTTCATTTATCGGACTTCTTCACTTCCTAAGGACTAAGTTCCCACCTAAGGACTATTTTGGTGCCTAAGGAATTACTTGACACATTATGATTAATTTGGTACTTAGAAAATTATTTCGACATATTAGAATTAATTAGACACTAAGGGACTATTTTGTCACACCAAGGATTAATTTAATACTTAGGGACTATTTTGTCACACCAAGGATTAAATTAATACTTAGGGACTAAAAACACCACTTAGACTCCATTAGACACAACTAGGCGCCAAGGGGCAGCCATTTTGGCGCCCCACCTAGCGCAACACAAGCACATGGCACACAACACACTCACAGGCGCCAAGTTTCTAGCAACCGCGCCACGTACATCCTCACACAAGCACACACCCACTGGGCGCCAAGTTCCCCGAATCGGCGCGCCTGCACACCCACTCACACGCGCGCAAGCAAGCCACGGCAAGACGCATCCCGGGCGCCAATGCTCCCAACATTTGGCGCCCCTCGCACCTTGCATGCATACACACGGCCAAGACTGCAAGAACATACTCGGCGCCAATTTGCCTAGCAAATGGCGCCCCTCCCCTGCCCTGCACCTCACCCAGCCAGAAGAACAGCAAACAAGGCGCCATTTTCCTATGAATTTGGCGCCCCTCCCTCTAACACTCCAACCAAACAACTTCAAACATACTCTTTACTCAACAATTCAATTCCCACTTAAACAACACACATTTAGGCATTTAATCAACTTCATTAAATCCACACATTCTCATGTTTCTTCACATTGAAACATTTAATCAAACACATGGCATGCAACAACAACAACACATTTATTTCTAACACCAAGCGTCATGATAACAACAAATCAAATACATTTACAACAACAACCATAAGATTAACACAAAATGCACACAACCAAACCAACCTACATAACACATATCTTACAAACTATTTAAGGAGAGGTGTAGTAAATAAATGAGAAGTATTTTAGTTAAATTGGGAGGATGTGAGAAAGTACCTAGAGGGTGTAAATAAGAGTCCCCTAACCTCCAAATTGCAAATCCAAGAAAACCATCTCCACCAACAATCTAAGAATCACCAAATACAAGCTTTTCCCTTATACTTGAGCTTCTAACTCATCCATGGAAAAGGGAAAAATACACAAGATTAGGGTATAAATCTTATACTAATTGATAGAGGAAGGAAAATGTGAAAGATTGGTACCTAGAACCACTTACCCCAAGCCAAGAATTGAATTTCCCTTCCCCCTCCACACTTCCAGCAGCGTGCGGCTCCCCTCCCTCTCCTTCTCTTATTTTTTTCTGTTTTTCATTTGTTCTATGGGATGGAAACCCTTACTCTAAGGTCATTCTTTTAGTTTGGGCCTATTTGGTGGGCTTGGGCCCCTTATTTGCAACCCCTAGGTACTTAAACACATCCTCCCAATTTAACTAAAATACTTCTCATTTATTTACTACACCTCTCCTTAAATTAATTACTTACCCTATATTTATTTTTAATATAGCCAACTAAAATACTACTTAATTAATTTAGCTAAATAATCGTTTAATTAAATTAATTAAATAATCACCTAATTAAATTAATTAAATAATCACCTAATTAAATTAATTAAATAATCACCTAATTAATTTTGGGGTGTTACAACTCTCCCCCACTTAGAATATTTTCGTCCTCGAAAATCTAACTATCATGGACATGTAAACTTAAACCTCCACTACAACAAACATTAATCTCTAGCAAACACCCTAAATGGAACTCGTACCTCTAAATGTAACCATCACTCTTCCGTAGGCTCCGAACCTCCCCGAACAAACACTCTCCCGCTATACTTCCCCTCCTTCGGCTTTGGACACTAAGTACTAATGTGCCCCACTTCCCCACAGTTGTAGCAGACCACATCCTTCTTCTCGCACTTAGAAGCTATCTGACCTCCCTTACCACACTTGAAACATTTGCTGACCATGCAATCTGGACTCTTATGCCCCGGCTCCCCACACTCGTGACACACAACACCCTCTGTAGCGTCTCCCCCACTCGGCTTCTTGCCCGAACTCTCCTCTCCCTTGCCCTTACCACCTGACACATCATAGGGCTTCCCACGAAACTGAAAACTCCTCTTCCCCTCCACTATCTTGTATTAACGATTGCTATCCCCCTCGAATCTACGCTAAACTCATGAAATCAACATCCACTCTTCTTATCTCCACTAACCGCTATCATCTAAGTCCTATCGTACACACAACAGATCAAACACTCTTCCCTACACTCTTACTCACCAATTAGGTATTCTAACCTGTAGGTTGTCAAAGTCCTACCCGACTACCCAACACAAGAGACACAACATTTATGGCCAGAGGCCCAACAACACTAACAACCGTAAGTAACACATCAATCCAATCTCAACAATTTATCATATATCGAACATTATTCACATCAACAATTAACACGATCATAATAACAAAATTCAAGTTCGACCTATTCTACAATTAATCATTTCACTCCACGTTCAAATTATTCTTTTTAAACTCAGGTGCAGAAAATTCTGCAACTATGTGCCTACTTTGGCGAATTAATTGAAATAGTAAATGACCTCGGATTTCGACAACTAAATACTTGTTGAAAAGCCACGGATGTGTAGTTTTTGAATATATCATTAAAGTTTCGAAACAAAGAGTCAATTAGTACAGTTTTAGAAATAACCCAAACAGTTTTCAGACTTGCCAGATTCTGGCCTCCTATTTCATTTCACGCTAAACTGACTTAAACTTGACCAAATGAGACAAAACTTCAACCCGAATAAAAGCATTTTGAGTATAGTTTCTAACGGAAGAAGAATCGTTTAAAACGGAGTTCATTTGGAGACATAAAAGCTGCAGAAACCGAACCTACTCACTGTTTGACTCTAGAAATTTGACTCGACTTTGGAGGTTCATAACTGGAGCTACACAACTCCGAATTTAACGAAACTAGTGCCAAAACGACCGGCTTTAAGTCTATTCTCGAAAACACTCAGCCACATAATTTTTGACTCAACCAAACAGTACCAGTTTTCAAAATACTGAAACAGTGCCCAGTAACGCACAGAGGTCATACACAAGTAAAACTCACCATTATCAACCACCAAAACCAATTACAATCATCACACACTTATGCAATTCATCAAACATCAAATAAGTATAACCACTCATGCAACAACTTAAACACGCAATTTCGAAAGATTAAACATGTAGGCATTTTCTTTGATTTCCTTTATTCCTAGGGATTGGTTAACATGCAACTTTTACAACTTCCCTAGAAAATATCGTGGGGCATATAATCCTACCAAATCGAGCTGACTCCCTATCACAAAGAATATAACCAACACATGCATCATCAAACAATTGCTTTGATTCAAGACTTGCTATTTGCTTAAACAATGAAATTAAACACTCTTGTCAACATTAGCAAGGAAAGCAATTTTAAGACATAGGAGTACGCAAGGTATTCCGTTGCACCGTTTTCATCATTAGATTTATATTTCACATAAAACAATTTTCAAGAAGTGACAATTAATGCTAGCGATAGCAACAACAATGCCAAAGTTAAATCGTAAATCGGACAATTCTTTCACATTTATAATTCACACTTAGAAGGTACTTAAAATTAGGCATGTTTGTTTCTAAAACCTTGACAGCCATTTTTGAACTCACCTCCCCATATCATAAAAATTCTATCTTATCTAACTATGCAATTTAGTGCAAAACTCCATCATTTTTAAACAACATCAAATTATAACTTAATTGATTCTAAAGACCGAAGTCGTGTCACATTTTGAAATAGAAATCATAAAACAACTTGGAACCAGAATTCAACCCTAACTTTTTCATTACGTTCATTCCTAATAGCACAAAAATTTTCCGAGTACCGCGTTTTCGAAAACCACAGAATTCACAGTTTTGTCAAAAAGGAACCCACACGGGAACCCCAACCTTACTATCACTCGAGCATGCAACCGCATAAACAACTACCTATTAGTTCAAAATTTAACTTCCGACATACACTAAGAAGGTAAGGAAATTAATCATTTACTTTTGACGAAACACATCATGCTCACGAACCAAGCCAAATTGAAACATTGAAAATGTCGAAACTTCAAGTTATGCAACTTTAATTGAGACAACGAAAATATAGCATTACACATTATTTCATTTTGGCATACAATCTTCGAAACAATCAAGCACAAGTCAACTCAAATTCCTATACATCACAGCAACAATCAGCCCATAGCAGACATGTCAATCAAGCGCAACAATAATCATCAAGCAATCTTCAAATATTGTTCAGTATATACTTACCACGGTTAGGTCATATAAAAATTACTTTCTATATCCTAACAAGCGAATCAAGCAATCAATCAAATTAAAATTAGTGCATGCATCCAAATTTAATAATAACCACGAGTTATTGTCGCCTCTTTCATTGGGGATGAGTGATTGGGGTGACCAGTCCCTCCTACTCATGCAACCAATTAATTAAGGTCACAACACTACTTCCTTTCAAATTTATAACTATTACATTAAAAGACTTTTAACGCAGTCCGGAGTGCGAAGGCGTCGTCACGACTTTCACTCCTTTGACGTCGTTAGAACTCTTTTGATCACACATATCTTAATGATATAGACAACAGTCACGAACAGACAAAATCAATGCTACAACCACCAATTACACAGTTCAGTCACATATGCCTTAATAATGCAATATAGCTTTCAATCGTCATCCATAAAATAAATCACAAAGCATGTCAATGAAAGAACAAACCAACAGAAATAACAATAATTAAACATCAGCATTATTATGATTTAAAACGAGTACCAAGACTCGAGGGTTAACAGACTCGACAACTTGGCCGGACGGACCGAACTGCTCTGATACCACTAATGTAACACCCCCTTCTACTTAATACTAATTTAATAAATAAAATATCAGAGTTTTCAAAACTTTTCCACGCACCTCAAAGAGAGTGCTACATTTAATCAAAACTTCACAAAATAGCATTTAGGAAACTCAAACGCATCTAGTGCGTGAAATATATATCATAACCAAGTGGGACGAACCCTCAAAACCTGTTTAAGTTTACAATAATCCATAAAAGTTTCACAGCACAGCGGAATAAAACTAAGTTCAACATATTCAGTACATAGTTCAAATCAGTCTGATACATAAAATAAAATGACAACACTACAACCCCCGTCCCTGGTGTTACTAATCAGAGCTGACACAATGACCCAAGAAGACATGGGCACCTTCACTCAGTATCACCTGCATGTCGCCACGAGAGCAGGCAACATAAAAGCGCTAGGGTGAGTCTCTTTACATAAATAATAACAAGTAAGATAAGCATTATATTAGGAAAACAACTAGCAACATCAATCCACAACAATTAAGGCATTTATCATTCAATTATACACTACAAGAATTACGTAATATACCGGCGCCCAATTTCCGGCGGATTGTATCCGCCTGTAAATTACCGGGGGCTTTGGTCAATTTCCGTGATCAGATCCACTGTAAATAACCGGCGGTTTTTAAGTGTTTTCCGGCGGATTTATTGCCGCCGGTAATATACCGGCGGTTTTTTGATCGATTATCGGCGGATTTGAAATTATTTGTAACCGTAATTTTATTTAAAAAAAATTAAAAAAAGTCGCCGGTAAAGTCGGTTTCCGGCGGAATTTTTAAAAAAAGCCGCCGGTAATTTTCCGCCGGTAATGTCGTTAATCCGCCGGTAATATAACTCGAAAGTCACGCATTAAAGCCGCCGGTAATGACACGTGTTCCGCCGGTAAGCAACAAAGAGTCCGCCGGTAATTTCAAATTTGAAAATCGGACCGTTTTGTTTCCTTTCTTTTATACCGATCCACACCTCCTCTCCTCTCTTCACTTCTTACTTCTTATCTTCACTTCTCACTTCTTCTTCTTAATTTCTCTCACATTTTTCATTTCTTTCACTTTCTCTCAAATCTCTCTACAAAATTCATTGTTCTCTCTGAGAATTCTATTTGTTTCTCTCTCCGATTTCTTCTCTTAAGGTATGTTTCTTTGATAGTTTTAGTTAAAATTTTGTTTTAAAATATTAGTTAGTTACTAATTCAGATATTATTTGTTTAGTAATTAGTTGAGTTTGGGTGGAAGTTTGCTTGAGTTTGGGTGGAAGTTTGTTCGAGGGTATCTGGAATTAGCGCAAAGTCAGAGACTTCTCGGCAGTACCGGTTAGTGATTACTGTTATTTGATTTTGTAGTAGAAAAAATATTATTTGATGTGATTAAATTGAAATTACTATTAGTTTAATTTTTTTTTTTTATAATTCGTGTATGGAAATTAGAATTAAAATCTCTATTACTATTATTTACTCAAAAACATTATTTGAAAACTCATTATTTGAAATTTAATTTTAAAAATTTTCATAAAAATTAAAGTCACAACTATTTATGTTTATTTTTTTAAAAAAATAGGAATTATTTTAATGGTATTATAATATTAAGATTAGATATTTGTTATTTTAATGTTATTATAATAGTAATATTTTAGTTATTTAGTATAATATTTAGATGAGGTATTTGTTATTTTGTATAATATTTAAATTAATATTACTATTATTTAGTCAAGAATTTTATTTGAAATTTAAATTTAAAATTTGTCACAAAAAGTAAATTAGATATTTGTTTAAAACAAAAATATTTTAGTTATTTTGTATAATATTTAGATTTAGAGTAGATATTTGTTATTTTGTATAATATTTAGATAAATATTTCTTATTTAGTTAAAAACAAAAATATTTGATTTATTTTGTATACTATTTAGATAAGATATTTGTTAATAATTTTTGTTTATTATTTATTATTTAAAATATATTTGGAGTTAATTATTTAGTAACACATTGAGATATAGTTATTTTTTTCAACAACATTAATAGATTTACCGGCGGAGTTAGTTATTTAGTAACACATTAATATATTAATTTATTGACCAACATTAATATAAACGCATTAATATAATTGTTTTTTTAACAACAATAATAGAGTTATTTTTACAAGAACATTAATATAGTTATTTTTTTGAACCACGTTAATTGGTTTTTTTAGAAGAACATTAATGTAAATAGTTAATAAATATTATGTGATAGTAAATATTATTTAATGTAATAAATATTATGTGATAGTAAATATTATTTTGTATAATATTTAGATTAGTTATTTGGTAATATTTGTTTCACATTAGTATTATTATTATATAGTAAAGAATGTTATTTGATTTAATGAATTGAAATAATTAGGATTATAGTAAAATATAATAGTTGATAGTTTATTTAAATTTTTGTTAGTCTACAAAGATAATAGTAGCTAAAATATAAAAATGAAAATGTCTATTGTTCGATAGACATATATGTTGTAATAAATTTAATTAGGACATCCACAAAAATGGATCGTAGTTGGATGTATGATCGATTATATCCTCGAAGAGCGGGGTTGAAACGACGCTTTTGTTGAAGGAGTTGAAGAGTTTGTTCTTTTAGCTAAGCGTCAAAAAGAATTTGAGCAACAAGGTGGAATTAGATGTCCTTGTTCGAAATGTATCTTTCGATCCATAAAAATGAAGGTGACATTCGACTTCATTTGTACAACAATGGATTTAAGCCAAATTATTGGATATGGACTCGTCATGGCGAGGTAGCACTGGAGTTTCTCGTGTTAATATAATTAATGTTCCTCCGTTGATATTGTTCTGTCCAAGAAGTAGAAGGTGGCACTTCAAGTCCAATCGTAGAAGCCGTTTGGCTCATCGACTATGGGAAATCACCGTTTGATGTTGTTCGGGGATGATACGTGATGCTATCGGTGTTAATTTGGATTTTGAGGAACCACAATATGATGCTGAAGAAGTTCCGAATGAAGAAGCTCAGAGGTTTTATATGTTTTTGAGTGAGACAAATCAACCATTATTTGAAGGATCTAACGAATCTAAATTATCAATGTGTGTTCGGTTGTTGGGTCTCAAGTCTCAATTTAATGTTGCTGAATTGTGCATGGAATATATGACAAAAATGATGTTGGATGCAACCCCATTAGAGGACTTTTGCCAGCAGAGTTATTATGATGCTAAAAGATCGGTGTCGAAGCTTGGCTTAAAATCTAAGAGAATTGATTGTTGTGTGTCGGGTTGCATGCTATATTATAGCAATGAGTTTGGGATAAATGATGGAGAGTTGTCGGAATGCAAGTTGTGTGGAGAGCCACGCTACCGTGCCAGCAGAAGGAAAGGGACGAGTAGAGGCAAACCGGTTCCACGAAAGCAATGTTCTATCTGCCTCTTATACCAAGGCTACAGAGGATGTTTACTTCAAAGGAGACTGCGGGTAAAATGTCATGGCACTATGAAAATAGAAACAATTCTGGTGAATTACGCCACCCATCTGATGGTGAAGCTTGGAAGCATTTCGATCGTGTTCATCCGTTTTTGCTAGTGATCCACGCAATGTTCGCCTTGGTTTATGCTCCGATGGTTTCACACCGTATATTCAAGCATCGGCATCACCGTATTCTTGTTGGCGCTTATTGTTACCCCGCATAACCTTCCTCCGTAAATGTGTATGTCTAAACCATACATGTTCTTAAATGCCATTATTCCAGGACCACACAATCCAACAGCTGGCATTGACATATATTTGCAACCTTTGATCGATGACCTAAAAAGGTTGTGGCATGGTGTTTTAACTTATGATGTAGCACGCAAACAAAATTTTCTCATGAGGGCGGCTTTGATGTGGACCATCAATGACTTCCCTGCCTATGGAATGTTGTCAGGATGGGGGACACATGGTAAGATGGCGTGTCCGATTTGCATGGTTGACACAAGAGCTTTTACTCTTAAATATGGAGGAAAACATCATGGTTTGACTCACACCGTAGGTTTTTACCTAGCGATCATCCATTTAGAAGGTCAAAATATGCATTCATCAAGGGAAGTATTGAAACAGGTGAACCTCCCCGTAGGCTTACTTCCTATCGCTTTTAGTTCGTTGCCAACACATGTTTTGAATCCGCTCATTGAAATAAGTCAATACTTTAAGAATTTGTGTTCTGCAACGCTTAAAGCGGATGATCTGACAAAAATGGAACAAGACATCCCACTTATCTTATGCAAGTTGGAGAGAATTTTTCCCCTGGTTTCTTTGATTCTATGGAGCATGTTCTTTGTTCATCTCGCAAATCGGCTAAACTTGGTGGACTCGTCCAATACAGAGATGGATGTATCCGTTTGAAAGGTCGCTTAATATACATATGAAAGAAGTTTACTACAATTTCAACACATTATTATTAACATATAATTTTCTATAGGTTCATGGGTGATTCAAAAGATCACCAAAAATAAAGCTAGAGTTGAAGGATCGATATGTTCGCCTTACTTGCATCGTGAAACAACTCATTTTTGTTCATATTATTTCAACAATGATTTGGCTCCTACAAGTAGTCGAAATGAAATCAACATTGAACCACCAAGACATCGTTTAGCTTTGTCTGCCTTTTGTCTCCCCGGTCGTCCGTCCGGAAAAGAGTCAATTCATCAAGCAATGTAAGAAGAGTTAAACTCACCCATGTTCATGTCTTGATAAACTGCATCGAGAGGTCCAACCATT
This sequence comes from Oxytropis ochrocephala, assembly GCA_020916435.1. Taxonomy (NCBI): domain Eukaryota; kingdom Viridiplantae; phylum Streptophyta; class Magnoliopsida; order Fabales; family Fabaceae; genus Oxytropis; species Oxytropis ochrocephala. The sequence goes on along the minus strand of CM037092.1, from coordinate 40,124,806 downwards.
CATTGAGTATGTCTTTCTCAACCTAGCTAGTTATCTTAATTTCTTTATAAATTAAAGAAATCTGTGTGTGTAACAATTGTTAATTTCTCATTAGGGAGTTTTTGACATCGAGGGAGTAAGTGAAGAACAATCGTCTCGCTTCATATTCATGCGCATTTTCCAATGTGGTTTAAGCGGCGTATGTATTCCCTTCCGCCAACTCCTACCAACCAACACCGAGAAACTTATCTCGATGGTCCTCGAAGATGTGTTAAAGAATGGCACACATACTTTGTGAATGGTTACAAATTTCACACTAACAAATGGACATAAGGTAGAGAAACAAAGAATAGTGGAGTTTGCATGAAGGGTGACACCGGGAGAGGCGAAGATGATTTCTATGGTGTTGTTGAACACATTTATGAACTTGCATACCCTTATCTTGATTATCATCAAAAGATAATCGTTTTTTATCAGAATTGGTTTGATCCGTCCCCTCGAGGAACAAAGTTTAACCCAAAGACAAATACAAAGTGGACATTAAAATGAGTGGTAGATATCGATCAGACGATCCTTTTGTGATTGCACAAAATGTGAGACAAGTCTACTATGTCTCTTATCCATCAACACGGATCGATCGGCGTGGTTGGTGTGTCGCAATTAAGACAAAACCAAGAGGTTACATCGAGACAAATGACACGATGGAAGATGTGCCATATCGATCGTAAGAAATGTCCAATGTAAATGAAGTGATTAAAGTTGAGATCATTACTCGCTTACGTGATGAGTCCAACGTCTGATGATGAAGTTAATGAAGACGAAGATACGATCATGAGGACGCAATCGATCACGCTCGATGTATCGGGAGTTGACTTATCGATGATGATGGTGATTTTGAGAAAGAATGAGATTCTAATTAATTAATGTCATGTTATCTTATTTAAATAATTTGTTGGTTTGTAATATTTATATTTATCGGACTTGATATATATTTGCCTATGTTATTCAAAGTTAAATATTATTTGTTGTCAAATAATATTTATATTTATCGAACTTGATATATATTTGCCTATGTTATTCATCATTAAAAGGAATTTGTTGTCAAATAATATTTATATTTATCGACTTGATATATATTTGCCTATGTTATATATTCATCATTTATATATGTTATTAACTTTATTTTATAGCTACAGAATAGTTATGGCATCGTTAGGAAATAGTGACTCACCACATGATGAGGACCCACCCGTGCCGCCTCGGGATAAAGGAAAGAAGATATGTACTTCTTTACGCGCCGTAAAGCGTAAGATAGTATATCGACTTGTTCATGGCAACTATGTGTGTATGCCATCATCAGACGAGCTCCAGGGCGTTGAACCTGTGCCGCCTCCACCCGGTAGTATGGCACCCCCTGCTGATCCAGATACGCCGCCACACGTGTATGATGCGCAAACCGACGTGGTTGATATTTTGGATGACGGTCGTATCGTTGTGGAGGTTGTTGGAAACCTGTAAGTATTTATTATATATATTTGTATTTGTAATTGTATTTGAAATTTGTCTTTTTAAATTAATATCATTTTAATTTTTCTTTCTTATGTACAGCTTTGATCCTGGGAGGATTGTGTCCAAAGCGATAACAAGTATAATCAAGGCAAATTACACAACTTCCTCGGGTGGTTGATTGGTCTGAGGTTAAAAAAGATCCGCATCCAAATTTTGGAATCAATTTAGGGTAAGTTTTTTACTATTTAATTAATTTTTAATTATTCCAAATTCTTGAATTCATTAAGTTGTTTTTTCTAACAAGTTATTTTATTTTGTGCAACCAGCAACATTCGCATGGAAACTCGAGGATGACCATGCGCTTAAGAAAGTCTTCAATTCAAGAGCTTCTCACCGTTTTTTCAAAATGTCATGGAAGAGCGTGACAAGCTCTTTGAAACAGAGCATTCGATTGGATTGGTCCGCCTATATGGGATGAACTCCAACCGAAATGGGCGCATGATGATTATAAAAAAATGTCGAGAGAGCTGCTGCGAATCGGGCTTCGAGAATGGTGGTTGCTTAAATCAAGGCGGTTCTATCACCATATGAACATGCTAAACGCTCGTAATATTTTTTATATATCTTTGTTTTTAATTCTTCAAATTTTATATTTTATTAAATACTAATATTATAAATTAATACTATATACTGGAGGCTTTTCTTGGTCGGCCACCTACTTTGCCGAGATACACGTGCAACTTCATATGCGCGAGGACACCGGTGAGTTTCTGAAGAGCGCCAAGGATGATTCAGAAGCATTCAATAATTGGCGGCAGGAGTATCGCCAAACACAGGAGAGTAAGCGGGGTCGAGGTTGATCCCGATGAGGAGGCTCGATTGGCCTTAGCAAAATGGAAAGAACTTGCTGGTCCATCGTGTCAAATTCCTCTTCAACAACAAGTCTTCGGACGCTCTCATGTCCCCACTCTCAAGAGCGAGGCCGAGGTTGCGGTATTGACCGAGAAATTGAGCAACTATGAGCGTGAGATTCGGAGATGCGAGAGCAAGTGTCAAGAACGCAGAATCAATGAGGAATTCAGAAGCAAGTAATGGATAGTTTGTCTCATGCAAGGCCATCTATGCCATCATCATCCTCATCGATCTTTATCCACCGCCAGGGGATGCAAATTTCTACGGAGGTGCTTTCAATGATACTCGGTGCCTTCCAACCTCCCAATCAACTATGAGCGACTGCTTTCAATCGTCCGCCATACCCATATGGTCACCCTCATATGGTCACCATATGGTCACCGAGCCTCGATTTAAACTCTCCTCCGCGACCATTCCACCTCAGGCCCATCGGCACCACGCCGGCCCACGCCATGTCTCCTCACAGAATTCCAACAACCGTCCCAAAGAATTTCGGACCCAGCCACGTCAACCACAACCCCAACAGCAGGACGATGAAGAAGATGATTGGACGACAACGCTTTTACATCTGGATCCCAACAGCACCCCAAACCCAAATAGGCCTTATTATTAGTGGTTTGTTGTTGGATAATTTTATTGTGACTTTGTTGGTTTTATTAGTTGTTTAATTTGTATGGATAATTTTATTGTGACTTTGTTGGTTTTATTGTTGGTTTAAATTTTATTGTGACTTTGTTGGTTTTATTGTTGGTTTAAATTTTATTGTGACTTTGTTGGTTTTATTAGTTGTTTAATTTTATTGTGACTTTGTTGGTTTTATTAGTTGTTTTTAAAATAATTTTCAAATTTTAATAATTTACTTTTAAAATATTTAAAATTAGATTTTCAAATACTTTTTAAAAATAAATTTCAAATTTCAAATTGTTAAAAGAGATTTTAAAATTTAAATATTATTTTCAAATTATTAAATTAATTTATAATTTAAATATTAAATTTATAATATTTAAATAATTTAAATATTTAAATTTATAATATTTAAATAATTTAAAAGTAAAAACGGTTTTTAATATTTAAATTTATAATTTAAATATTAAAAATTTAAAATTAAAATTAATTTTTAAAAACGTTTTTTTTTAAAAAAAATATATATTACCGGCGGCTTATATTAATTACCGGCGGCGTGTTTAAAAACAAAAAATAAATTCAGAAAACATTACCGGCGGATTTTATTAAGTACCGGCGGCTTTTATATAAAAAAAAAAGAAAATATTACCGGCGGAAAAGTGTTATTACCGGCGGCTTTTATATAAAAAAAAAAAAATATTACCGGTGGATTAGTGTTATTACCGGCGGCTTTTATATAAAAAAAAAAAAGAAAATTACCGGAAGGATTTGGTGTTATTACCGGCGGATTTTCCGCCGGTAAGTGTTACGTACGACGTTTTAACCGGCGGAAAATCCGCCGGTAAGATCCGCCGGAAACAGTCACTTACCGACGGTTTTTGGGATTTACCGGCGGCTTAGGTCCGCCGGAAAACCTTGAATTTCTTGTAGTGATAGTACCAAGAAGCAACAATAATGAATTAACTAAGCATCACCAAGAATTTCTAAGGAAGTATGAGTATATGCATGTATGCAATATGCATGTGGATCCATTCTCTTCACTTTGGCCGAAGCCCACTTCACTTTGGCCGAAGCCCACTTCACTTTATATGCATGCTTTATGTGACCCCATGACAATGCATCACAACACAACACAATGCACTTACCACAACAATTATTACTCATCACTTTTCACTTCGCAATTCCACTTCATTTACAATATTAGGCCGAAGCCTACACATCACTTGATCTTCACCACATCATCACACTTCATTTATCGGACTTCTTCACTTCCTAAGGACTAAGTTCCCACCTAAGGACTATTTTGGTGCCTAAGGAATTACTTGACACATTATGATTAATTTGGTACTTAGAAAATTATTTCGACATATTAGAATTAATTAGACACTAAGGGACTATTTTGTCACACCAAAGATTAATTTAATACTTAGGGACTATTTTGTCACACCAAGGATTAAATTAATACTTAGGGACTAAAAACACCACTTAGACTCCATTAGACACAACTAGGCGCCAAGGGGCAGCCATTTTGGCGCCCCACCTAGCGCAACACAAGCACATGGCACGCGAAGACACTCACAGCGCCAAGTTTCTAGCAAATCGGCGCCACGTACGCCACACACACGCACACACCCACTGGGCGCCAAGTTCCCAGCGAACTGGCGCCCCCCCCCTGCACAACTCACTCACACGCGCACAAGCAAGCCACGGCACGCATCCTGGCGCCAATGCTCCCAAATTTGGCGCCTCCCCCACACCTTGCATGCAGACACACACGGCGGCAAAGACTGCAAGAATATACTCGGGCGCCAATTTGCCTAGCAAATGGCGCCCCCCCGCCTCACACCTCACCCACCTGTAAGAAACAGCAAACAAGGCGCCATTTTCCTATGAATTTGGCGCCCCTCCCTCTAACACTCCAACCAAACAACTTCAAACATACTCTTTACTCAACAATTCAATTCCAACTTAAACAACACACATTTAGGCATTTAATCAACTTCATTAAATCCACACATTCTCATGTTTCTTCACATTGAAACATTTAATCAAACACATGGCATGCAACAACAACAACACATTTATTTCTAACACCAAGCGTCATGATAACAACAAATCAAATACATTTACAACAACAACCATAAGATTAACACAAAATGCACACAACCAAACCAACCTAGTGCTATTCCACACATAACACATATCTTACAAACTATTATAGATGTAAATGTGAGTCCCCTAACCTCCAAATTGCAAATCCAAGAAAACCATCTCCACCAACAATCCAAGAATCACCAAATACAAGCTTTTCCCCTATACTTGAGCTTCTAACTCATCCATGGAAAAGGGAAAAATACACAAGATCTTAGGGTATAAATCTTATACTAATTGATAGAGGAAGGAAAATGTGAAAGATTAGTACCTAGAACCACTTACCCCAAGCCAAGAATTGAATTTTCCCTTCCCCCTCCACACTTCCAGCCAGCGCGCGCTCCTCCTCTCTTTCTCTTATTTTTTTCTTTTTCATTTGTTCTATGGGATGGAAACCCTTACTCTAAGGTCATTCTTTTAGTTTGGGCCTATTTGGTGGGCTTGGGCCCCTTATTTGCACCCCCTAGGTACTTAAACACATCCTCCCAATTTAACTAAAATACTTCTCATTTATTTACTACACCTCTCCTTAAATTAATTACTTACCCTATATTTATTTTTAATATAGCCAACTAAAATACTACTTAATTAATTTAGCTAAATAATCGTTTAATTAAATTAATTAAATAATCACCTAATTAAATTAATTAAATAATCACCTAATTAAATTAATTAAATAATCACCTAATTAAATTAATTAAATAATCACCTAATTAATTTTGGGGTGTTACAATCCAAATTTCACACCATATCTATCAGGTGCTGGAACTGCCTATTCTTTGCCACTTAATTCCAGATGTTGGCTGTATTATCTTCCCTGCTTTTGTCGTCAGACGTACCGAGAAGCTGCAGACTGTTACACAAGGCAAATACAATGTGTACGGGGGTGTGGACAGTTTTGAAATAAGACTTTCATACACGTACGATGGTCGTTTCAATATGACCAGAATATGGCCCCTAATAGAGGAAGACGACGCTAGTTCTACTTATACTGATTCTGATTACCCGGAATTCCTTGCCGGTTATGTTTCTGGTGATGATGGGAGCGATGATGATGGGAGTGCTGTGACCAATGTTTAATTTAGACTGTTATATTTTTGTTTCAATAATTTTGCAAACTGGTGTATGGATATTTATGACTTATTTGTATGGATAATTTTGCAAATTGATGTATGGATATTTATGACTTATTTAGTACTTAGTAATCTATATTACGGTTGTATTTAAATTAGACAAAAAGTTTTTTTTTGAAAGTGTAACCGTACATAAATTACGAAAGACATCAAAGCGGTAAAAAACCAACATAAGCAAACAACTAAGAAAGTAGCGTTTATTTGGGTAGTCCCTGTTTCAGAAGATAAATGACCTCTTCCTGAGTGTGAATCGTGTCCACGTACAGCTCCAAGATACTACGCCCCATTGGAACATTAGCATGAGCTTTCATCATTGCGCGAACGTCGTCGTCCTTTCGGATCTCCATAACTGAAACAATTGTACTTTCGGTAACGTATACGCTCTACGTCTTTACGCCACTCTCCCTCTGGATGAATCTTCCTCTCAGCCTTTTCTTTTAGTTGGGCGAATGTGATCTCCCTATTCAGCCTACAGAAGATCTGTTTAGGACAACGAAACACAACATCATCTTCCCTGGTGGTAGCAGTTCCACGGTGATGAAGGGCCGTTAGGAATTTTTTGCTTGAGTACTCAGTGTTGGGAACAACCGCCATTCCATTTCAAATGGGAGGGTGACAAAGTTTGGGAAGAAGTAGAGTAGAGAAGATGAATCAGAAATATAGGTTTAGGGTATACTGTTGGTGTGAATTTGAGTGAAATGTGAGAACGTATTTATAATAGGTGTGATCATACGTGAGTCGTTGATTTTGGGCGATTAGAACCATTGAATTTCTATCCGTTAGGGCAACTTCAAAAGAAAATAATAGTCACTCGTTTTTCTACCATGTTTGACTACTTTTTTTGTCTGCTTTTAGGCCGTTGATGGTCGTGGACGGTGGAATCTGAACCGTCGAAATGGAATACAAAAACTGTGTAACATAACAGTGGTTCAGACTTGCTTATCTAAAAAATATTAAATAAAAAAACAGTGGTTCAGACTTAAAGAATCGAACCAATTCGTTCATTAACTATCAAACCATTGTTAGACAAATTTGGGGTGTGCATCAAATTTTTATGTACTCGCTACTTTACCATCGACTTTGTTCGAATTTTAACTTTCGAACTGTCCTGAAATTAATTTTTTTTTAAAACACACGTGTTTCATTAAGGGCAACTCTGTCTTTTCACGCGTGTTGGTAGTGTGTGATGAGTAGGGGGTTTAAGAAGCATGGGCCAAAATTTATTGCTTTGCTATGAGATGGGTCTACCCAATATTTTTAAAAATTGGCGCTAGTACCTTACAGCTTTTTAAAATTGGCCTATTTAACTTTCAATTAGAGGAGTTGATTCAAAAAATGTTCTCTCTAGATTTTTTACTGAGATAAGGTCCGAGTAGATAGTAAAATATCTCGAGGCTTTGGTTAGCTATTAACTATTGGTTAATAATTAAGTTTGTTCTATTATTGGGTGAGTATTATGTGTTGTCAACTTCTTAACAGATAATACAAGTTTGAATGGGTATTACATGATAGTTTCTTATGGTTACCGGATATTATTCTACAACATTTCAATACTTATCTTCGAGTATTGAAGAGTTTGTTTCATCTTTCTTCATAAATTTCCTGCTTCTTGGTTGGGATGAAGTTATTGGTAACAAAGATAGTGAATTTAAGTCTTAGTATATCTGAGAATGGAGTCTAAAAGACCAAAAGAGCAATCAAAAAGAGCAAAAGAGCAAGTTTCTTAGAGTTTTTTTTCCGGTCAAAAGAGCTAAAGAGCATAGTTTTTTTAAAAAGTCTCTGTTTACAGTCCTCAGTTATTAGAATCATATCATCTAGTTCATATAAATCTCGTCATGGAGTGTTCTCTGTGTGTGGTCTGTTTTTAGTTTCTCCTTTTTTGTGATTTGTCTTGTGTCTCTATGTAATATCCTCTGTTTTTTCATTTGCTTTTCTGTTTCTGGTGATCTTCTGTTTGTCAGTTTCTTGAGGTTCTTGAGTACTTGTAAAAATGTCTGAGTTTGTAGCTTTGAGTGTTCTTGATGATGAACGAGATGTTATCCTTGAAAAACTTGTACCTGCAACAAAGAGCAACATTGAGCATGCTTTAATATGACTACTATTAGTTGGAATTGTCGTGGATTGGTGGCATCCACGACAAGCAGAGAGTTGAAGGAGCTTACAAGCACCTTTAAGCCGTCAATCTTGTTCCTAATGGAAACTAAAGCTCAAAAGGAACGAATTGAAAGAGTTAGAAGAAAATTCAAGTTTTATAAAATGTTCTGTGTGCCTGCACAGGGTATTTCTGGTGGTTCGGGTTTATTTTGGAACAAAGATTTTGATATTCAAGTTCTAGAGTCATCTATAAACTACATTCACACTGCTACAAAAGAGAAAAAGTCTGGAAATGTTTCTATCATGACCTTTGTTTATGGAAATCCAACTTTTGAGAGAAGAAGACATCTGTGGGGGAAATTGCTAGCTCTTATGCCTAGATTTAATGAACCTTGGTGCTTAGTGGGTGATTTCAATGAAATGTGTTCTATTCATGAGAAGATGGTCTTAGGCCTGTAGCATCTTTGAGAATGACCTTATTCAGAAGTTTTATGAACTCTGCTAGTTTGATGGATGTGGATCCAAAAGGAAATAGGTTTACTTTTGCAAGTAATCCTAGGGATGGCATTGTGACTTATCAAAAGATTGATAGAATTCTAGTTAATTGGAGTTGGAGATTCTTATATCCTCATGCTACAGGTACTGCTATCCCTATTCTAAACTCTGATCATTCTCCTATTGTCTTACTGCCTTTTCCCCTTATGCGTAGCCCTATGTTCTTTAGATATGAAAATTATTGGGAGGAACATGATGATTGAAGAGATATTGTCAATAAAGGTTGGTCTTCTTCTAGTTCAGTTGAGGGGGGTTGGGATAATTTCATAGTTAAATCTAAGAATGTGAAGAGGTCCTTGCAAAGATGGAGTAAAGATACTTTTAAGAATGCTGCTGTTCAGATATCTAAGTTAAAATCTAGACTCCAAATTTTAACTAATGCTGGTAACTCTCCTAATAGTTTCTTGGAGGTTAATTGGATTCGTGGAGAGATTGATAGATTGTGGAGGCAAGAGGAGATTTATTGGGGTCAAAGATCTAGGTTAAAATGGATTACTTTTGGTGATAAGAACTCAAAATTCTTTCATGCTACAACTGTTCAGAGAAGGGATAGAAATAAGTTGTTAAGGTTGAAAGATAAGGATGGTGTGTGGGTTGAGGGTCAATCTCATATTACTAGGGCTGTGGAGGATTATTTTAAAGATATTTATGTTCAAGCTCCTGCTGTGATGAACAATTGTCTTGATGTTGTTCCTAATTTGGTGTCTGAGGCTGCTAATCTATCTATTATGGAGCCTATCTTGTTAGCTGAGGTTGAAAAGGCTGTTTTTTCAATGGGAGCTTTGAAATCTCCTGGTCCAGATGGTTTGAATGGAATGTTTTTCCAAAAAAACTGGGAAGTTATTAAACTTGATGTTTTGAAAGCTGTGACTATGTTTTTTGAAACAACTATCTTAGGAGATGCTGTTAATGATACTTTGGTTGCTTTAATCCCTAAAGTTCCTCACCCTGAAGAAATTAGTCAATTAAGGCCTATTAGCTGTTGTAACTTCATCTACAAAGTTATCTCTAAAATCTTTGTATCTAGGTTAAAACCTTTTCTAAATTCTTTGATTTCTCCACAACAAAGTGCTTTTGTTGGGGGAATACTTATTCAGGGTAACCTAGTTGTTGCTCAAGAGGCTTTTCATTATCTAAAGAAGAGAAACACAGCTCCTAGTTGGTTTTGCTATCAAGATAGATATGAACAAAGCCTATGACAGAGTGGATTGGGTGTTTCTAAAGAAAGTTCTTCTAGCCTTTGGTTTTTGTGAGTGTTGGGTGTCTCTTGTCCTCTCCCTAGTCTCTTCAGTTAAATATATCTATCAAGTTAATGGAGCTAGGAGTAAAATCATTACTCCTAAATGTGGTCTTAGACAAGGAGATCCCTTGTCTCCTTACTTGTTTATCTTGGTTTTTGATGTCCTCTCTAGAATGTTCTCCTCTGCTAATTCTCTTGGTCAAACACAGGGTCTTCTGTTGGCTCCTAGAGCCCCTACCTTAACACATTTTTTTTTTGCAGATGATGCTCTTGTTTTTGGGAAAGCTAACTTAGAGGAGGTGTATCAAATTGTTTCCATCTTAAATGACTTCACTGCAGTTTCTGGCCAAAGAATAAATTTGCAGAAATCAGGGTTAATTTGTGAGGCATCTGTTAATACAATGTTGGTTCACTCTATTTCAGCTGCTTTAAATATTCCTTTGTGGGATACTCCGGGTAAATATTTAGGTGTACCTGCAGAATGGGGTTCTTCTAGAACTCAGGCTCTTGCATGGATCAAGGAAAGAGTTTTTTCTAGGTAGAAGGGTGGAAGGAACAATTTCTTTCTCAGGCTATCCCTTCATATGTCATGTCTATTGTTAGACTTCCTCAGAATTTTTGCCAATCTCTTAGCTCAGCTATAGCTAATTTTTGGTGGAGTTCTAAGGTTAAATCTAGGGGTATTCACTGGAAGACTTGGAAGTTTATGTGTGGTAGTAAGAATAAAGGTGGTATGGGTTTTAAGGATTTTGAAATTCAGAATTCTTCCCTTCTCTCAAAGCAGGCTTGGAGGTGCTTAAATAATTGTCCTAATGAATTCTGGGCTACAATGTTGAGGGTTATTTATTGTAATAGGGAGGATTTTTGGAATGTCAAACCTAAAGCTGGAATATCATGGGGTTGGAGGAGCATTCTTCATGGAAGAGATCTCCTAAAAAGGCATGGTAAATGGAATATTGGTAATGGGGAGAATATTAGTATAGCTACTGATAGGTGGCTTGCAACAGGGAGTTTGGCTGCTACATCTCATGTGTGCACTATTTCTAAAGTTAATGATCTTATTGACCATTCTTCTAAACTATGGAATATGGATGCATTAAAAGTTAATCTTTCTTCTGAGGATGCTATAGGGGCTGTTAAAACTCCTATTAGTCTATTTGATTTAAAAGACTCTCTCTATTGGGATTGTCTATTGATGGTGTGTTTAGTGTCAAGTCGGGGTATATTGCTATTAGAGAGGATCTGGATCCTCCCTTACCTATTCCTTCTTCATCTTTTGTTCATTCAGATAAGTCTTGGAGTAGGATTTGGGGTGCTAATGTGCCAGGTAGAACCTTATTTTGAAAACAATTAAATCAAATAAGTTTTTGAGTTTTTCCATCTTTAAAACAATTTTTAAAAATAGATTGCCAAACTGATTTTTTTATTCTCAAAAACATTTTTCAAAAATATTAGGTTTATAAAACAATTTTCAAGAACTAAAATCAAAAATAACCAAACATGCCCTTATTTTCTTGTCCAATTTGCCCAAAAAATATTGGTCATATGCAGTCATACATGTAGTCTTTTTGACAACAAGAATTCTTTCTAAGCTGCTAAACTACAATAATGCTTTTGAGATGTTGTTTTGCACTATACTTCATGTCCACCCATGTTGTTACTGAAACCAAATTTGATCATATGAGCCACAAGTGTATCTTTCTTAGATACAATGATGGAGTTAAAGGTTACGTGATGTTTAATTTGAAGATATTTGCAGTACATGTAACAAAGTATGTTGTATTGCATGAATTGGTTTTCCATATCCCAATTCCTAAGCTATTTAACCATTGTAATCCCATTAAAATAATATCAAACTCGATTGGTTTAATGCCGCATACCACAATGGGTTGATGCCATGAAAGTTGATTACTTTGACACATTTTGACCCGTTTCCCAAATGACCATAGTTCACACTATTTATGGCTTGGCAATGCTCAAAATTTGGTATCACAATCAAATTGATGTCAACACACTACGCCAAAAGATGCCTATGACAACGCTTTTTATTTACCTATGACAGCGCATAAATGAGTTGTCTATTCCAGCGCTATTATATGTTATAACAGTGTTTTTAGGTCTCAAAAAGTGTTGTTATAAGTAGCCTTTAACAACACTATTTTACTTTAAAATGCTGTTATATACAAATTCTCACAATGATTTTAATTTAAAAGTGTTGTAGTAGGTCACTTGAGCACTTTCTTTACATAGCTTATGATAGCACTTATGTCATAGGAAGCGTTGTTATAGGTTGCATATGACAACACTAAAATGCAGAAGCGCTGTCATAGCATAGTTCTTAATAATTTTTTTTTACTTTTTTACTACGTCAACTTTATTCTGCGATTGTATAAAGCTCAATTTGTGTTATATCGGTTTAGAAAAGGCTTCATTTCTCAGTAACCTAAATTGTCTTTAAAAACTGAAAACTAGATAATTCATTGAACTTATGGTATAGATCTCATATATCGCAGTGCTCACTAAAGCTACTCCTAGGACAGTTTTCTAAAGATCATTTAACAGCATAAACTCTAGTCACATTCAGTGTAGTTAGTATCGTTAGTATCGTGCGATTCGAATCGCGATACGAGTCGGAATCCATGGCCAACGATGCAAATCGTAAGCTGACTCGTTTTTGTGTTTGAATCGTGGTCTGAATCGTATGAATCGCGTCGGAATCGTTGGAATCGCGATTCCAAAGTCTATCGCACGATTGTTCAACAAATTTCAACCGGGTATGAATCGTGACCCGTTTTCAGCGCCGTTCTGGTTTTTAGGGTTTCTAACGAAGAAGACAAGATTGGGAGAGACGAACGAAACGCATCGTTTAGGAAAATGATGGTTAAATGAAACACAGCGTTTTGGGGGGTGCTGGTTAAATGAAACGCTGCGTTTTGACCGAAAAAAAAAACATATTTTTGTTCTGAAAAGGAAACGCTGCGTTTTGGCTCAGCTTCCACCGCACGTTTTCATTCATTTCCACTGAAAATCAGAAACGTGTCACAGTTACTTTCCTTCCTTCTGAAGCATCGTCTTCTTCGTTTGTTTCCTTTGCTTTCCTTCCCAGTTACTTTCCCTCAGAACCGTCGTCTTTCATTCCTTTGCTTTCCTTCCCAGTTACTTTCACTATGAGTCAAGCAAAGAAGAAAAAGGAGGTAGATATTACATGGGAGCATTGTGCATCTACCACACCTAATAGATTTTACGTGACTTGCAAATATTGCACACATTCTTGTTGGGGTGGTATTGCACGAATGAAACACCACCTTGCGGGAACAAATCAGAACGTTAGTGCTTGTGCTACGGTTCCGGATGAAGTGAAAGAAATGTTTATGAAGCTTTTGCAAGATAAAGCTAAAGAAGGAACTAATCAAGGAGAGAGGTTTGACAAGCTATTGTAAAGCTACCAACAAAAATGGCTAGGCAAAAGACAATGAATGAGGTGCTTAAAAATAGAGAGGTGGTGATTCAAGATATTTGCAACGCTATATATGGTAATGCCTTGCCATTTAATTTAGTAAGAAGTGCTTTGTTTGTTAAAATGCTTAATTCAGTTGGTGAATATGGAAGGGGTGTAAAACCTCCTACTTATCATGAGGTGAGGGTGTCTTATTTAAAGAAAGTCATGTTGATATTGTTAAAGAAAATATGGAGCTATACAAGAGGGATTGGGAAAAATGGGGATGCACTTTGATGTGTGACGGGTGGACGGATGGAAAGGGTAGGTCACTTACCAATTTTTTGGTTAATAGTCCAAGAGGTATTTTTTTCTTGAAATCAATCGACACTAGTGATGTGGTTAAGGATGCCAACCGAATGTTTTCTTTATTGGATTCCATAGTAGAAGAAGTAGGAGAGGATAATGTGGTACAAGTTGTGACAGATACTAATAGGAGAGGATAATGTGGTACAAATTGTGAGAGGATAATGTGGTCTCCTTGTGCAGCTCACTGCCTTGATTTGCTTCTTGAAGACATTGGGCAACTACCTGTTTTTTTTATACTGTTGCGAAAGCCAAAAAGATCACAAAGTTTATTTATAATCATGCATGGGTTCTAAGCCTATATAGAAAGTTTTCCAATGGAAGGGAATTGGCTAGACCAAAGATCCACGAGGTTTGCCACACCTTTCTCACTCTACATTGTATTATGCGACAAAAGAATGCTATTCGGTCTACATTTGCTTGAGAGGAATATGCTTCTAGTAATTATGCCGGTGGGGATGATGGCAAAGTAGTGGTGAACATTGTTTTGGGTGATGCTAGATTTTGGAGATCTATTCAATATTGCTTAAAGTGTGTGGCCCCACTTGTGAAGGTTTTAAGACTTGTGGATGGAGATGTGAAACTCTGCTTGTGCCATATATTTATGAAGCTATGAATAGAGCAAAAGAGCAAATAGTCAGCAAATTTCAATGGCCAAGAGCCAAGGTACAAGAAGGTGTGGAAGATAATTGACACCGTTGGGATTTGCAATTACATAGGTATCTCCATGTCACTTGCTTTCTTTCTTAACCCCAAGTAAGTAATTGCATTCTTGAAGGATCGTATAATTATTTATTTTATTAGGTACCATTAGGTAACTATTCATCATTTATTTCATTAGGTACCATTATGTACCGGGTTTCATTCCGGATGATGAAGTTTTAGTTGGTTTACATGAAGTTATTGAGAAAATGGTGCCGGATAGAAGAACTAGAATTCAAATTGATAAACAAATAGATAATTTCAAAACTGCAAAGGGACTCTTTGGAAGGACAATGGCAATTGACACTAGGGACAAGAAACAACCTGGTTAGTAACCTATTTCAAATTCAATTATTGTTCATGATAAGGGAAGATTATATCAATATATTGTATCAAAAATATAATGTTGACTATGTGAACTTTCTTTTGAATTTTGATAGCTCTATGGTGGGAAAGTTTTGGTGGTGGAGGTAAGGAACTACAAAAGATAGCAATGCGAGTTTTGAGTCTCACATGTAGTGCTACTGGATGTGAAAGGAATTGGAGCGTATTTGAGCAAATTCATACCAAGAAAAGAAGTCGCTTAGAGCAACAAAGATTAAATGCTCTTGTTTATGTCAAGTATAATTTTCAACTTGAGATGAGACAAAAGTCCAGGGAGGAGAAAGGAGAAACTTATGATCCTATATGTTTATCTGATATTGAGTCGGATGATGAGTGGATTACTGAAGTAGAGGATCCTTGCTTGCCGGGTCCGAATGATACTTCATGGATGGATGTACATGAGTCATTTACTCCTGAAGAAGGAGCTCCAAGCAAGAAAAGGAAGAGAGGTAATCCTATATATTTTAAACTTTAAAACATAAAGTTAACACTTCATTTTAGTATTGTTCTTTGTTATACTTATTAGGTTTTTAATATATAGGTCCAAGAAACCTAAATGCAAGGAAAGATAAGGGAAAGTCAATCTTAATTGTGGATGACAATGAGATGGAAGACATAGTGGAAGATGTAGATGAGGAGGAAGAGCTTGAAATTCCTGGGAATGAAGATGATTTGAGCGATGTTGACTTAGGAAATGAAGAAATTGCACCGATTGTAGTTGAAGAGTAGATCATAGTTACATGGTGTTTTTTGGAGGGGTTGAATTAAACACTTGTTATGTTTATTTATGACTTGAATTATTTTGAAGTTCATTATTTTGAAGTTCATGTTTTTTTGTTCATGTATCTTACGATACGATACACGATACGATACACGATTCAGAAAATGGTCCTAACGATACACGATATGTATCCCGATTTGATAACACTGGTCACATTCACTTTTGTAACCACATCTTCTATCAAATAGTAAAGGAAGGACTAAACTATTGACTTGCTATAAATAAAAATCACATACTATAGAGAAATTCATATAAAAGTCCAAAAGTCACGATGATAACACATGGTTCAGTAGAATTCAAGAAATGTGCAATAAGCTAGGAGAAGAAATCTGCACATATAAAGAGGAATGAATAACTTGTTGTCGAGTAGAGAAAACTTTAACTTTGTACATGAGTTTAGAACCAAGGACTATTTATTTTATAATACAACTAGTAGGATACCCGTGCATACGCACGGGAGCTGTCGTATTTTTTCTATGAATGAATTTAGACATAATTTAAATAGTATGAACATTACCCCGTGAAAATAAATTCAAATTTAAAGTAGATAAAAAAAAAGTAGTCTCAGATAAAAAATAGATAAATATTAAAATCTAAAAATGTAAAAGTATAATTTAAAAACAACTGTGCATTTATCCCGTATTTTTTTATATATCAGTGCAGTGTTTTTTATATATCAGTATTGTTATCTCGTGTTTTTTTATATATCATTGCAGCTATCCCGTGTTTTTATTTATATTATTGCAGTTGTCCCCGTATTTTTTTATATCAATGCAGTTATCCCGTGTTTTTTTATATATCAGTGCAGTTATCTCATAGTTTCAATTGATTATTTTAGTTGATAAGTAGATTATAGTAGATAATAAAATATAGATAGTAGATTATCAATAAGAGATATTTATCCCGTGTTTTAGTATATATCTGTGACAATTATATGTCATTTTTTAGGTATTAGTGACAAATATTTGCATGTGTTTTAATATTAATCAGTAGTTTAAATAGTGATTAAATCTTCTTGTTTTTTAGATATTAATCTCGTGTTTTTTATATTTCAAAGGCAGTTATCCCGTGTTTTTTATATATCGATCATATTTATCCCGTGTGTTTATATATATATATATATATATATATATATATATATATATATATATATATATATATATTTTTGTAGTTATCCCGTATTTTTTTATATATGAGTGTTGTTATCCCGTGTTTTTTTATATATCAGTGCAGTTATCTCATAGTTTCAATTGATTATTTTAGTTGATTAGTAGATTATAGTAGATAATAAAAGATATATAGTAGATTACCAATAAGAAATATGTATCTGGTGTTTTATTATATATGCGTGACAACTATTTGTCCTTTTTTAGGTATTAGTGACAAATATTTGTCACATGTATTTTAAATATCATTTAGTTGTTTAAATAGTGATTAAGTCTTATTGTTATTTTTAGATATTAAATCATCAAACATATACTGAATTTATGCCTTTGTACAGAGGTTTATTAGTTTGCAGTTAGAAAAAAATTGATAATATATGTACATCTATTTCTATACCAAGTTATAATGTCAAGTTTTCTCTGGTCGTTTAAATATGGTGTTGCTAGCAAAAACTCTGTCCTCGTTCATATATGACTTAAACTACATAGTTGTTAATATCAACTAAAGTTTAATGACATTGTACATAGACCTTCAAATGATCCATACACATATTTACCAGAAAACAATACATAAAAGCACTTCAAATGATCAATAACAGTAGCTAGTAGCAAAGCTAGTATTCATACAAATTGAATTCTAAGCTGATAAATATAATGTATAATAGAGTCAATCTAACCTAACCACCAATTGAGAGCAGCATACTAATTTTCCATATCAATAGATCCAAAAATTTTCATTAAAACCAACTAGAGAGAGCTTCAAAACAGTAACAAAAAATCAATAAACACTAGAAATTGATACCTGAATAAGGCTTCATGCTAAAATCCAAAATCAATACCTGAAAAAATTTTTACAAAAGTGAAGTTAAATATAACTTGTGAAATCTTGTATGATTCTTGAATTCAGATAAAATTGAAGACAAAAAGAAGAAGAAACTATCAATTTCAAACTATAAACAGAATGAAGAAACACATATCTAACCTCTGGATCTTATAATTTCCGAATCTGAATCTGAAATTAAAGAAGCATCATCTTAGACAAATCAAGTTCCGAATTTGAAATTAAAGAAGCAAAAGTAGAGGGAGTAAAAATTAGGGTTCTGAATCTGAAATTGAAGAAGAAACAGAAGAGGGGGGAAATTAGGGTTCTGAATCTTAAAGCCATGGGAGAGAATATTGAACCCGAGAAGAAGAAGAAGCCATGCACTAGTGTAGAAAAGACTTTTAGCATCGGTTATTTTGCACATTTAGCATCGGTTATCTGTCGATGCTAATTCGACCGATACTAAATGTCTGACATTTAGTATCAGTTAAATAACCGATGCTAAATGTGACTTTTAGCATCGGATTTTCAAAAAACCGATGCTAAATGACGTTTTTTTGGTGTTTTTTATGTCTTGAAAACATACTATTAGTATCGGTTATTTAAATAACCGATGCTAAAGGTCCATCTTGGTGACTTTTAGCAACGGTCATCCTTAATAACCGATGCTAAAAGTCTATCTCGGTGACTTTTAGCAACGGTCATCATTAATAACCGATGCTAAAAGTCCATTTTTGGTGACTTTTAGCAAATGTCATCATACATAACCGATGCTAAAGGTCCATTTTTGGATAACCGATGCTAAAGGTATTGACCAATTTATAATATCCTGATATACAAAAATATTTCCAAACAGCAACACATAATAAAATCATACAAATTCTTCAAATTCCATGGAAATTTATATCTTACAATACAATTTATGAAACTTAAAATTTCTATAAGTTTCTAAAACAAAAATGTCAAACTAAGGTAAGGTAAGGTAAGGTCCTAAGATGAACTACTTCCTTTGATTTACCATCTTCTGTTCCATTCCTTTTTACTCTCTTGCCTCTACGAGAACTCTGAAAAAACATGCAGAACATACATCAATCTCTGTCTTGCATATTAATTAGTCAAGAAGAAATAGGAAGTAAAACAGAAGCTGTAGGGAAGCAAACTTACATTTTCTTTTAGACAAACCAACAAACATCAAAGGGGTGTGGCTTTATTAAAATGATTAAGTAAATTAAAGACCATAAAGCATAAGAGAAATGTCTAGCATTACAATTTCGGAAGTTAGATCATTGCTGTAAACCAATGTGCGCGTGCATATATGAAAAAAGAAACAAAACAAGACAGACCTCTGCTGGAGCTAATTTCCTCAGCCCTACAGGCTTTCTTGATGACTTTCTTGTTTCCGGGCCGCAGACTCGTCCACTGATCTTTTTCCTGAAAGTTCATCACCATATATGATCTCATGAAAAGATATAGATAATCTGTTGCTACAGACACTGGTTGGTCTGTGACAGTCTAAATTCTAAACCTTTCATGGCCAATAAAACAGCATAAAATTGACAGTGAAGATGATGTTCACCTTTTAGTCTCCTCCTCTTGTTTTGCATCAATCTCCTTGCTAGGATACACCGGTAAGCTTGATGGGTCACATGCATAAGGTATCAGAAAACTAGAAGAATCCAAAAGCATATATCCATCCATGCTTCACAAAGTCATAAAGCTAGAAGAAAACATTTTTGTGCCTATGTTTTCAACAAATACAAAAACAACATTGTTAAGGTACCTCTAATGAGAGAGCAGAGGAGGCAGTGCCACGTTTATTTGGTTCAACTGAAAGAAGTGTTTGCAGCAGATTTACACTGGTTTCTGGAAAATCTTTAAATGTGTCTTGGAGACAACTATATATGATATGGTTGCTGTGGCTTGAACAAAGTTGCATGAGGAAGTCTGCTCTTTAATTTTTCCAATATTCTTCAGGTGGAGATCCACAAAGCTTGAAGATTTTGTGCAATTGTTCAACCTGGATATTCCTATAACAAAGCTTAAAGCTTATCCCTAGCTTTTAATAGAAAAGTGTGATATCATTTGGCTAATAAGATCTAATCCAAAGATAACAGAATAAGATTAACACATTATACAATCTAACAAGAATATGTATTAAAAATTTGAAGCAGTACCCAAGCAAATGTGTTAATGCTGGCTGTCTCATGCTTTCCAATCATCTTTCTCTCATTTTCTTCTCCATATGCTTCCATGTGGACTTTGTGGAAAGCGACAGATTCAAAATTGCCTTCTTTATTACTTCAAAGCCACCATCTTCCCTCATGTTTTTTCTACTCTAAAAAGAAAATGATATTCATCCAATTGATAATTTAGGAATTTAATAAAAAACATGCAGTTATGATTAAGTCACCCTATCAAGGTTAAAACCCAAATAATTAGTATAAGTATTTCAAATTGAATAAGAAATAATGCCAACTAAACCATTATGATACCTCTATTGGTTTTGGATCAAGGGAGAGCAAACACCCCAGCTTGTTCAATAATTCTGTCAGAACAGACAAAATGCAATTTATTCAATTAGAAGATACAAAATTGGAAAAGGGACAAGAGAACAAGTACAAAACTTTGTTTACATGTGAACAAACACAAAACTTAACTACTTCCCCATTTTTATGTAATAGCACAGTCATAGTAAATAAAGAATCTGAAGTAAGGTACAATACAAAAAACAAGAATGAAAATGATATCTGCTTTGAGAGCTTGCTTAATTACATAACCGCCAAGTCCCCAAGCTCAATTTGTTTCCACAAGCAAGTATCACTAACTACAAATATGTAATCGAAGGATTATTCATCTATGTAAGTTAGCCAAGTGTTGATTGGTACAAGCATCTACTCTTTAGTCAAGTTAAATATCATAGATAACTTGGGGAATCCCACCTTATTCTCAAACCTGGTGGCTCGGTTGATTGACACTCCTGTAGATAACTTGGGGAATCCGTGATGAGCTGCAACCAAATGAAGTAGAGAAATTTGGAAATTGTAGTTCTGATATTACACACATTATGTGAGGTATGGGAGAGTAGTTCATTTTTTATATTAAATCAAGAGTTCAAACACCGAATTAGCAAAATATGGCTACTAATTATTCTGGTATAAACCAGAACTACAGTTCTTACTTCACTACGCCAGCGTATTAGGATTTGCAGCGTTTTTTTTGGGCATTGGTAGCGTTTTAAAACGCTAGAGAAGCTGGCGCTACTAATGCGTACACCCCATTAGTAGCGTTTCAAAAAACGCTAGCCATTGACCCAAATATGTTTTAGACATACGTGGCGTTTTATGTAAAACGCTAGCCATTGACCCAAATAGCGCTTTTTACAATTCCTAGCGTTTTCAGAAACGCTAGGGATTTCATAGCTCCTTTTTACTACCATTCCTAGCGTTTCATATAAAAACGCTAGGGATGTTATAGCACCTTTTTACTACCATTCCTAGCGTTTTATGTAAAACGCTAGGGATGTCTTGTAACACCTTTTACTACTACCATTCCTAGCGTTTTTACATAAAACGCTAGGATGCTATAGCACCTTTTATTAGCATTCCTAGCGTTTTTAGAAACGCTAGGGATCCTCTAGCTCCTCTTTACAATTCCTAGCGTTTTATCTATAAAACGCTAGGTATTGAATGAATTTTTAACTTTATTTCTAGCGTTTTCACTAAAAACGCTACCTATTGATCTGAATTTTTTTAAATATTTTTTTTTTTTTGTTCTCCATTTTAATTACAACCTATAAATTCATTCCCTTCCAACAAAATTCAGAAAATACATTCCAATCCAATATCATTCAAACAAAATTCATTCAACAAAATTCATTCAACAAAATTCATCAAATATTTCCAATCCAATATCATTCTAAGAAGTTCTTACAACATAATATAAATACAATATATCCAACAACTAACTATTATGAAATTAACTCAAAACTTGCTACAAAAATCTAGAAACAAAATCGCACTACTCCCCTTATTGTTGTAAGTTGTTTATCGTAATAATTTGGATGTTCTTACGTAAGGAAAATACTTGAAAAATAAAATGAAATCAAATTAGAATTAAAATGTTTATTAAATGTGAGTAAGTATTATAATATCAATATAAAAAATAAATCTAAGTAGTTACCTTCATTGGGATTACTACTCGTCTGAGTGATAATCTCTCTCATATACCTCATAACGTAGTACCCACAATCATTATTATTGGGTTGTTTAGGACACTACTGAAGCAAAAGATTAGTTAATTGTCACATTTTTATGAGCAAAAATTCAATTAAAATTATAAGAATGATTTTTAAAAAACTTACAGTTATGGCTAGCCATCTTGTTTTACTCGTAGATAATCCCAAGTATTTTTTCAAAGCACTGTAACGTCATACATATATATATAACGTTAAGTTGAACAAAATACATATATTAAATTATACAAATTAAAATGAGAGGGGTTACACATACACACCTCTCAACCATCTCTACGAAGTCTACGTAGATTCTGTAATGGCCTTGAAGTGAATCCAGATAGTAGACAACATTTTGCTTAGGGTTTATTGCAAAGAGTACCCAATGTTGCCTGCAAGTAAATGAATCACGAATGAGTACACATTTACACTATAATAAAATCCTCAAAATAATTAAACAAGTGATTGAAGACTAAATTTCTCACCCATTATTGAGTGGTGCGAAAAATAAAGATCCGTCCTTCAAATGCTTGGCATCCATGAAGCGTGAAAGGATATAACTTTCCATTTCACTCTTCATAGCCATAATGCGTTCCTCTCAGATACCTTGGTGAAACACAACGATACAATCTGACACAAGAAGAAAAACTTCGTGTCCATTGCGAGGACCGTAAAATGATTGTACAAAAACCTATAAATAATATAAATACAACTTTTCGCCCTCATATATATACTCTAATATAAACAACTATTGTGTACAAATAATTTAATACATACCTCCGTATACTCTAATATCGATGGCGGGGCCCAATCCATTTCAACTACAACTTTCGGATCCTCCATGTTGATCATTATCAACTGCTCGATCCCACAATGTTATCGGCCGGTAAATATAATTTGGTCGTCGGACTTCATTTTTGAGTGATGTGGACCTTTAGAGAATCGATGGACTTTTGGAATTCATCAACGGGAGATTGAACAACATGTTGGACTAGCAGTATAGAAGTAGATGGTCGGGAGAGTTTGGTAGTGGAAGGGAAGGTCGGGACACTTTTATGGAAGGGAAGGTCGGGACACTTGAGGTACCTAGTATATATTAAAAAATGATTAATTAGTTAGTTAACACACATTATATATAACAATGAGTCATTAATTTATTAACAAAAATATTGTCACTTACAACGACAAATTGTTCAAAGCCATGCCACAAAAGTACTAAGTGCTTGATCCACAATAAATATATCCGCATTAGCAATTGGAATGTGCAATGGTGCACTTCTATTGAATAGTCTACCCTAACTCTCAAATGGTTTTCGTGCATGGGTAAATTGTGCATTGTGGCACTCAATTGGTTACATATCAAACCCACTCGCAACCTTTCGATGTGGGTTTGCAATATATAGCTCACATTGACAGCTATCCTAAATCAATTATAAAGAAAAATAAATATACATGATAATTTTATCAAATACATATGTACAAAAAAGCAGTCGAGTTTTGTTAAATACATTGTGTTGAAGGGATGATGCAGCCTATCTCGTGCGCTATGGGGGTGCAGCAGGTGATATAGGTTCAAAGAGGGGTGGTGCAGCGGGGGATGGTGCACCAATCCTTTGTGCCAAGAGAGCTGCTTAAACATCCGTCTCTCTTCCATTAATACAAAGAACATTCTTGGATAGCTCGTCATACTTTGCCGCCATGACTTTACAATCCCCGCACTTCTTGCTTTGGCTCTTTGGCCCAAACACAATTGTAGGAGGAATCCCATATCCATAACCTCTAATCCGACCTGTCTCTCTTCCCTTCCCAAGGCACGAGCAAGGACATCTTGTTGACCATCACAATCTGTTAAATCTCCTTGTGATACAGATTGTGATATGCTTTCTTGATGCACAAACATAAATAACGGATAAAATTAATATACAATTGTCAAGAGAAATTTAATCGACAATAAAAATATGTCCACGTGTCAAAAAAATCGAGTAACGGATAAAAATAATAAACAAGTGTCAAAGAAATTTAATCGACAATAAAAAATATGTTCACGTGTCAAAAAAATCGAGTAACAGTTAAAAAAATATAGTCGATTACACAAATTCCAACTTGCTAGGAATCATAAAATTAAAATTACAATACATGAATTTTGGAATACTTACAATTTTGTCATTGACCTCCTTAGTTTTCGGATCCACAATCTCCCATCCTTGTTTTGTCGGGCCTCTAACCGCATAAAGATAAACGATCAAGGATTCTTGAGTTGGATCTTTCCCTCTTGCAATAACTATTTAAGTTTAATAATTGTTAATCAACTGTAAATTAAAAGATTCATTAAATCAAAATAAATTAAACTAATTGTGTCTTACCAATCTTTCTTCAAGAATTTGATATCCACTTGAACCTCCTCTATAAGGTTACTCTGATTAGAAGCTCTCACTTTATTGGCTTTGCTTTTTCTATTTAAAAACATAAGTATACATTAATGAATGATATCTTGTTGTGAAATATATATATATATATATATATATATATATATATATATATATATATATATATAACTTAAATAATTAATATACTAACCAGAAATCCGGATCAGTAGTGCGTATATCTACAAATTTGGTCTAATCCTCCTTAGTTATAATTCCGGCATACAAAGGCCGAGGCTCTGTCTCGATGGTCCCATCGGGATGTTTCGATACTTTTTCCCACATCGCTTCTATATGCCCGATGCAACCTTCCCGCTTCCTTGAGTATCCAATCTCTTCTGGCATCATCGACATCAAAGTGTTTCTACTTATACATAAAAATGGATTAAATAAATACAACTAAAAATTCACTAAATAAGATTATTAAAGAGGTCTAAAATTATATACATGTATTAAGGACCAAAAATCATCTTTCAGTTTAGGCAAAATCAGATTATCTTTCTCATTCCAACTTTTTATTGAAATTGGAAAGATTTGCTTCACCTTAGTACCAATAAAGCTAATTAAATTTGTGCCGTTGTCTCCAATTGGCAAACCTTTAACACTCCATCGGACCTTAAATAATTAAATCATTAAATAATTAGATAACTTGGAAAGGTAGAGAACAACATTAATAATTAGTAATTAACTTACCTTATATTTCTCGTGTCCTTTACTTATCCGATGGACGATATTCTTTTTCGATGTAATTCCTCGGGGAGTGAACTTCTTTGTGTTTCTATCACCCCCATCACCACCCTGACTACTCTCATGATCACTATGTGATGCCATCTCACTTGCAATGACCCAAATGAAATAGACTCAGTGAGTTTTAGCTTTCTAATTGTTTAGAACCAACAAACACTTAACAAAATATAGAAGAAGCCATGCACTAAGTAACAGTGAAAGCCATGCACTATATAGATACAACCTATTAATTCATTCCCTTCCAACAAAATTCATCAAATATCATTCCAACAAAATTCAGCCAATATATCATTACAATCCAATATATAGATACACACACATATGTACATATCACCAAAAGACCATATTAAACTAACAATTACTTACAACATAATTAATATATATCCAAATCATACAACATAATAAGTAACTTACATTATGAAACTCAAAAGTAGCTACAAATTAAAGCTAGAAACATATATAACAAAGACAACCCTCAATCACTGACTACTGCCTTGACCACTAGATCTCATGATCACTAAGTGATGTCATCGACTGCAATATAACATAATCCATGTTATTGTTAAATTTACAAAAACAATATAAATATTATCTATTAATAAAAAATAACGAGATATCATTAAGTCTATATTACCTTTTCCTTTTCCTAGATAAAATTTTGTTTGCAATTCGCGTCTTGGTATTTTTTTCCGATTTAATAATAATTCCATCATTATGATCTTTTCTAAAATATACAACATCCTCTATAGAAGTATTTTCCCCATTATTGGTTCCGATGTTCGAAGAAAGGGTCGTCCCTCAACACCAACATCATCGGGTGCTTCATCATCATCGTTGTTATACACAAATTTTTTGTCGACAATAGAACAATAGACCAATTGATATTAATCGGATCGACATAAAACACTTGTTGAGCTTGCGATGCTAAAATAAAAGGTTCATCTTTATATCCTAACTTGTTGAAATTCACCCGCATGAACCCTAATTCATCAATCAGAAACCAAAGATATTGTCAACCCATTCAAATTTGAACACAGGCTCCTGAAACATATTGTAATCCAACTCCCATATGTGTTCAATGAAGCCAAAGTAAGACATATTCGCATATATGGGATTTCTATCTTTGCACTTTGGATGCATGCATAGAATGAGCTACAAGAGTCACCCCACTATTTTGCATTTTACTCGATCATCTTGTTCTTTTGTATAGAAAGTGCACTCGTTCATTAGATAGTCATTGTAAGAGAAGACATGTATATTTGGACCTTTTGCTAACCATCTCAATCTTTTTGAAATCAAGTAGGATTCAAACACACTCACCATCAATGTGATGTTTTAGCCACACTATGAAACTCCTATTGTGTTCTTTTGCTAACCAAACTTGCTTCTTTCCCTGAATTGACTCTTAAGAATCTCCTTGTGCTTGGCAACATATGAATCAACCTCACTATCATTGTGAAGAACGTTACAAGTGTGCTTGCTCTAGTTCTTTCCTTGATACCATCACTAATTTAGTTCCCGTCATCCTTTTACTAATCCTTCCTTCATGACGAGACCTTGGCAAATCCCACGTAATATTCAAGACTAGATAGATAGCCCGTGCAAAACTCAATAGCCTCTTCAACTATATAGCGCTCAACAATACAACCTCAAGTCGTGATCGATTTTTCACATATCCTTTTAATATCTTCATGTAACGCTCAAACGGATACATCCATCTCATGTAACATGGGCCACACAATTGTGTCTCTCTAACTAGATGAACTATTAGATGAATCATTATGTCAAAAAAGGAAGGTGGGAAATACATCTCAAGCTCACACAAAGTGACAAGTAATTTCTCTTTGTAATGTTGGCAACTCTCCAGGTCAATCACTCTACTACAAATCGCCTTAAAGAATAAACAAAGTTTGGTTAAGGTCTGACGCACTTTCTTAGGCAAAATGGATCGTATACCAATGGGTAGCAAATTCTCCATGAGAACATGACAATCGTGGGACTTTAGAGACTTTAACTTGAGGTCTTTAATCGATACAAGAGTCGCCACATTTGAAGAGTATCCTCTGAACTTTAACTCCATGAAGAAACTCACAAAAGATGACAGTTTCTCCTTTTCTAGATAGAGTATGAGTCTGCGGAGGTAGATATGTGCGTGTACCATTCTTTACCGGACCCAATTCAGTCTCAAACCCATACTAACCAAATCCAACCTTGAGTTGATGGTATCTTTAGTCTTACCCAAGCATATTGAGTAAGGTACCAATGACACTTTCGAAGACATTCTTTTCAACATGCATCACATCAATGAAATGCCTTACATATAATGACTTCCAAAGATGGCAACTCAAAGAAAATCGACTTTTCTTCCACCCCGTTTGGCAATCTCTCCTGCAAAAGGCTTCCCAAATTTAATGTTCAAATCTTCCACCTTTTCAAATACCATTACACCACAAAGGCGTGGGAGCTCTATGTGTTTCAGTATTCCCATCAAATGCCTTTCTCCACAATCGATAGTGATGAGTTGATGGCAAAAATCTACGATGACCAAGATAGATATTCTTCTTACCATGTTCCAACCACATCCAATCTGTGTTATCTTCACATATAGGGCATGCACACCGCCTTTGTTCACTCGTATCTGCATAGATTGTCGTATGCAGGAAAGTCGTTAATTGTGCCAAAGATCATAGCCCTCGGTGGTGAAACTTTCTTCTCTCAACCCATCATACACCTCTACCCCAATCTCCCACATTTGCTTCAAGTCTTCAATTAAAGGAGCCAAGTATACATCAATATCATTTCCGGTTGTTTGGGCCCGAAAATTAACAAAGACAAACATCATATATTTGCGTTTCATGCAAAGCCACTACCGTAGTTATAAATCGCCAAAATCACGGGCCATGTATCGTGGGAGCTACTCGATACCGTATGGTTAAATCCATCACAGACAATGCAAGGCGTAGGTTTCTCGGGTCATCCCCGAAATTAGGATACTCAATATTGATTTTTTCCATTGCGGAGAATCACGGGTGTCGTAGCATACCATCTTTAATCCTTTCATCCTCATGCCATGTCAAGTGTTTTGCATCTTCCGAACTACGATACATGCGCCTAAATCGAGGAATTATAGGAAAATACCACAACACCTTTTGTGGAGCGGACTCTTTCTTCTTATACTGCGATGCATTACATTTAGGACACGACTTTAACAACGCATGTTCATTCCGAAATAAAATGCAATCATTCGGACAAGCGTGTATCTTCTCATAGTTCAAGCCAATAGACCCCAACATTTGCTTTGCATCATACGTCCGAGAAGGAAGCACATTATCATTCGGCAACATTTCTTTCGTAGTGAGAGTAAATCGGTAAAGCTCTTATCCGTCCATCCGTGGCGAGTTTTCAAGTTATACAACTTGATCACAACCAATAATTTTGTGAATTCATTACAACCCGCATACAATGGTGTCTCTCGCATCGCTTATCAACTTCTCAAACATTTCAGGACAATCATTAAGATCCTCTTCAACCACCTTTGCCATCTCTTCAAATTCGTTCGCATCAAATGAATGTGTTCCGGTGTCAACCGCGCGGTGCATATCTCTTACTAATATCATTCATATTTGAAGATTCACCTTTTTCTCACCGTGCATTATCCAACAAGTGTAACTTTGATCAATTCCATTCGCCTTTAAATGTCGTGGTCAACTCCTCTGCGAATCGATTTTACATAACAACACCTTAAACAAGGACATTTCATACCACTAGAAGTCCCTAAACGCTCAACAAAGACAAACTTCACAAAATAATCCACTCCAAATAGCATACTCCTTGGACAGATTTATTGGCGGACATCCAATTTCTATCCATAATTGCCAAATATTTATAATAAAATCCTCGAGAAGAGAACTTTAACATATGACCCATCAAGCAATTCGAATATAATGAAGAATCAATTCATATAAAAAAACAAACAAAATTTCCTCTTTTAAATTTTTTTCAATTCCACTCCTTATTTTCCCAAGCTATATCTATATCATATTCTATTTCTATTCTCGGTCCTTTGGTCAAGACAAAGGAACCATATAGTCTAGTCTTCCAAACAATTAATTTATGTGTAACAAGAAGAGGCTAGTGGTGAAAAAAAGAAGAAGAGTCTAGTGTGCACAAGTGACAAAACTAATATATTTCTAAACTAGAACCCACAATTAATATCTAACAAGAAACAGAGAAAGGAATGAAAACTCACCAATGTTGTCCGAGTGAGAGAGATGATGTTCACCGAGAGAGATGATTTTCGTTGAGAGAGATGATGTTAATTTGAGTTAGGATGTTAGGGTTTTGCGTTTACGGGTGAGTGATTTTGCGTTTCAAAAGGTAAGAGTGTTAGTGAAAGAGGGAAGTAGCTCAATGGGAAACAAAAATTTTATTTAACCATACCTAGCGCTTTTCTAAAAACGCTAGGATCTATCTAGCGTGTTTTCTAAATACCTAGCGCTTTTGAGTAAAAGCGCTAGGGATATGTCTAGAGTGTTTACTAAATACCTAGCGTTTTATAAAAACGCTAGGATCTATCTAGCGTGTTTTCTAATTGGCTAGCGTTTTGAATAAAAGCGCTAGGGATCCGTCTAGCGTGTTTTCTAAATAGCTAGCGCTTTCTCTAAAAACGCTAGGGATCTATCTAGCGTGTTTTCTAATTGGCTAGCGTTTTGAATAAAAGCGCTAGGATCTGCTCTAGCGTGTTTTCTAATTTGCTAGCGTTTTGAGTAAAAGCGCTAGGATCATCTAGCGTGTTACCTAATAGGTAGCGTTTTACTTTAAAACGCTACTAATGGTGTAGCGTGTTATTAAAATGGGTAGCGTTTTTTTATAAACGCTACTAAAGGTGGCGATCTCTTTTTACAATTCTGGCGTAGTGCTTCTTAGTACAGCAAAATAACACACCAACTGGCAGGGTTTCTCCCTAACAAAGAGTTTCCTCCTTCAAACACTACACCTCTTACATGCCTGTATCTATAGTTACCCAAACAACGATCATAACCAATCAGATAACTGCCACACCAAATAGATAACTATCCTACAACAAATCAAAAAGTTATTAGTTAGGCCTTGACTAGGTACGCAGAAAAGTGCAAGTGCCACACCACTCATAATTTTCCACACCAAATACACAACTATCTACAACAAATAATAATAAGAACCTTTTCTACAATGAATTCAACATCATCATCTAGAACTGTAACTTCTGATTCAGTCAAATCTGAGAGAGCGAGAGAGAGAAAATCTGAGAGAGTGAGAGAAGCATGAGCGAGCGAGAGAAAATATGAGAGAGCGAGAGAAGCGTGAGAGAGCGCGAGAGAACGAGTGTGAGCGAGAAAGCGTGACCCTACTAACTTGTAATCTTAATTAAATGTTATGTTACTAGTATGATTCACCTGTGCCAGCACGGGTATACATTTTTTTTGAACGTAACATTTGAATTCGTTGGTCGGGAATTTAAAAATATGCATTTGTTGCTTTCTTGGGTTTGGTGTGATGCATATGTGTTTCTTTGAACACTGTCGTATATAAAGGCATTATGTTATATAAAATGTCTATAAACTAGTATCCTAACCCGTGCGATGCACGGGAAAAAGTTTGTGAAAAATGAGTAATAATATATGATTCAAAGATATTGTAAGTTAAAAAATGCTAAGTGAGTTTTAGTAATATAAAATAAAATGGTTATGGTTGATAAATAATTAAATTGAATTATATGATATTGTAAGATATTAGACCATAAAATGACACTTAAAACATAAAATGACTTATGATTCCATAAATTGAATTGAAATATATTTATATACTTTATATTACAATATATTATTATAGTATTAAAATACTCTTGTATACATAAGAATCTATTACGTTTATTTGAGATTGTATCACAAATTTTTTAAATAAATTTACTTACATAAGAAAATTCTATTCAGGAAAAATAATGAGAACAAAAACAAAATCAGGTAATACGTAGGCCCGTGTTACACATGATATATAGTAAAATTAAAACTATAAATTTATAATTTTTTGACTAAAAAAGATATAAATTTTATGTTAAAATCATATTAATACAAAATTTGATAAGGACACGTAACAAATTAAAGAGTAGTTGATTGTAAAAATATGTTAATTTATAAGGTGATGTATCAAGGAAGTCACTCATCGGTTATTACTCAAATTGATCGTATGATATAATACCAAATGCTATGAGTGGTTGAGATGGTATCAACCAACACAAAATCTCAATTATTATTGACATAATATTTTATACACTACATCCTACAGTCAACTTATCGGTACGCCGATGAGCCTAGTATCAACAAACAATTTTGTACTCCATTAGCAACAAATTCAAAAGAAAAATAAAAATTGATTCATAGTAAAGAAATTTCCAACATACTCAAGGCTTCAAGGTTTAGAATCACATCAAAATCATGATTTTTGGGAGCATTTTAGTAGAATAAAACATCTTTTAAAAGACGTGTTTTTATAATACGTCGTCACTCAAAGGAGATATTGTAACCAAACGGAATGAACAAAAACTGGAGAATACCTTAAGAGTGTGGATAATACAATGCTTTTTTGAAACGGTTTATCAATAAAACACTTAATTAATTGGTTTTCAATATGTTAAATAAAATACTCTAAAAAGTTAAACGTAAAACTGATTGTCTTTTTTTTGACGGAACGTAAAACTAATTGTTATCAACCCCAAAAAGAACTGCTGATGTACTTGGAGTTTCTACTCCGCGCTTGATCCCCGTGTAATTATCTTTGGGTATTTGCCCCTTTTAATCTCAAAAAAACAAAGAACTGTTGAATGAAATAATCACTAATGAAGTAATAACATTATTATCCTATTTCAAAATATTACTATAATATTATATTCTAACTCTGGTTGTTTTTCTCGGTTATACGTTCATAGATTCATTAAAAATTTGGTTGCCATATTATTATACTCATTTGCATTATAATTCTCCAGTTAGAAAACATACCACTTTCAGTCAAAGAAAACATACTACTTAATACTTTTCAATATAATAATGCTATGAATTAAAACTGTTATAGAATTGAGTTGATTTTTAATTCCACAAAATATTGAATGAAAAATATATCAAATATCAATGCATTTAAAAATAAAACATATAGAAATGATAAAGTAGTGCATAATTATAATGATTTCACATGTGTGTATTAACTGATTGCTTACTGAGAGAATGATATTTGGAAAATAATTTAATGAAATTATTTTTAAATGTTACTATATATATATATATATATATATATATATATATATATATATATATATATATATATATAGTTTGGATTTGGATTCTTATAAGAATCGTAGTCCATTAAGTTTATCATGATAGTTAATTTATACGGTTATAAATATGAATCAAAAGTAATAATACTTATTAAATACTAATTTATCAATTTCATTACATTAAAAAACCATTAGCATGTGTGACTAAAAAGTATTAATCAACATGTTATACACTTTTTTCTACCCAAAAACCAATATGGTTAGGGGTTATCTTCCATTTCTTTAAGAAACTATTACTCTATTTTTTTTCTTATTGAGGTTGCAAAATTTTTACAACATAATATCCTAAATAAATATTATTATTGCTCAATATAGTAATGCTCTCACTAAAATATGAGACACACTTGATTTATGCTTTCATAATAGTATATGCATATTTATTGGCTAATTAAAAATTTCAATACCAACATTTTGTTTTGGTGAAACATTGCTAACATTTTAATAATGTTTGTCTTTTGCTATCATTGCAATTGAAAGCTGTTTTGGAGTATATGAATTCTATATACAAATCTAGAGGTGAAGCTCTGTTGAGAAAGTTCAAAAATGAACAATCTATAAGAGAATCTTTGGCTGTTATTAATGATGATGATATCAATAGAGCAACTGCTCTACGTGATATTGAGATCAGGCAGGTTAATGCTAGAAGGAAGGTAGAGGAGAATGGGTTTAGGCCCACGGATGACAGTGAGAGTGTGGTCTCTCGACAACAACCAAATATGTCTTAATGAGTCTCATATGCTTTGGAATTGTAGGGGACCGCTTCTAAGGGTTTTGTTGGTCTTGTTAAAGATATGAAGAGGAACATAAAGCTACTTTTGTGGCCTTATTGGAGACTCATACTAGTGGTACTAGAGCTAAGAGGATAGCTAAAAGGATGGGTTTTGATAATCACTTGATCAAGGATGCTAGGGGTCAAGCTGGTGGAATTTGGTTACTTTGGGATTCTAATGATTGGGATCTTAATATTATTAAGGAATCTAATCAATTGATTCATGTTGAAGTTAGAGTTCTTAACCAACTCTCTTGGTTTATTACTATTGTCTATGGTAGTCCTCATTATGCCCAAAGACAAGCTCTTTGGGATGAGATTCAAGAGATTCATACTGAGGTGGATGGTGCTTGGACTCTTATTGGTGATTTCAATGCAATTTTAAAGGATAGTGAAAGAGAAGGACCTGCCCTTGTTCAAAACCGTAGTATTGAAGGTGGTTTCCAGACTACTATTGATAGATGTAGTCTTTTGGATGTGGGTTTTAGTGGCGATCCTTTTACTTGGGCAAGAGGTGCAACTAGGAAGAGGCTTGATAGAGCTTTGTGTAACCTTGATTGGAGGTTAAGGTTTGCTGAAGTTGTGATTAACCATCTTCCTAAGTTAAAATCTGACCATTCTCCACTTCTGATGAATTTTGATCCTAGAAGACAAACTAATAGAAGGAGGAGACCTTTCAGATTTGAAGCTGTGTGGTTAACTCACCCTACTTTTAATCAGCTGATGGTTGATAATTGGAGAGCTAATCTTTCTAATTTTCCTAGTCAGCTTAAAGAGCTGCAGGGCACTTTTAAGGAATGGAATCAAAATGTCTTTGGCAACATTTTCTTCCAGAAGAAGATGCTTTGGAGGAAGATGAAGAATATTGAGAGTAGATTACTTCATAATAGATCTGAAAACCTCATGGGGTTGCAAAAGTCTACTTGGAAGTTGTATGAGGAGATTCTTGCTAAGGAGGAGGTTTTATGGTACCAAAAGTCTCGTGCTAAATGGATTGAATTTGGTGACAAGAATACTAAATATTTCCATGGCATAACAACTGTGAGAAGAAGGAAAAATCATATTAAAGCTCTTCAAATCAGTAATGGGGATTGGATTGAGGATCCTATTGTTCTTGAAAGAGTGGCTTCTGATTACTTCAAAGATTTATTCTCTTCTAATGAGCCTTTGGCTCCCTATGTGCTTGAAGGTAAATTTCCTACAATGGATCCTAGTATGATTGCTGGGATTGAGAGGAACATTTCCTATGAGGAAATTCATAGAACTATCAAAAACATTGGAGCTTTTAAAGCTCCAGGCCCTGATGGGTTTCAAGCAATTTTTTTCCAAACTCAGTGGAGTGTGGTTGGAAATGATTTTTGTCACCTTATTATGGATTGTTGGGAGAATCCTGAGAAAATCAGAGAAATTAATTCCACTCTTATTGCTCTTATACCTAAGGTTGATAATGTTACTTCTATGAAGAACTTTAGACCTATTGGGTTATGTAATGTGGCATATAAAACCATTACTAAGTTGCTGTCCAGTAGACTAAGGAATGCTCTTCAACACCTTATTGGGCCTGCACAAGCTTCTTTTATTCCTAAACGTCAAATTCATGACAATATTATTATTGCTCAGGAAATTTTTCATTCTATGAGGAATAAAAGTGGTAAAAAGGGTTGGATGGCTATTAAAATAGATCTTGAGAAGGCCTATGACAGACTCAGATGGGAGTTTGTTAAAGACACCTTAGAGGATATTGGTATTCCTAATAAAATTATCCAGATTGTGTGGCAATGTATTTCTACTCCTACCATGCAAGTGTTGTGGAATGGGGAGGCTCTAGAGGAGTTTTCTACTACTAGAGGGATTAGACAAGGAGATCCAATCTCTCCTTATTTGTTTGTGTTTTGTATTGAGAGGTTGTTCCAAGTTATTGAGCAAGAAGTGCATGACCGAAGCTGGAAGCCTATTCAACTCACTAATGGTGGTCCTAAAATTTCTCATCTAGCTTTTGCAGATGATTTGCTCTTATTTGCTGAAGCTAATACTGATCAAGCTGAATTGATTCATCAGACTCTTCTCAATTTTTGTTTAAGTTCTGGACAGAAAGTGAGTCAAGAGAAGACTAGAGTGTTCTTCTCCAAAAATGTTCCTAGACTTCTAAGAATTGATATTTGCAATGTGCTTGGGTATCATGCAACGAGAAAATGCTGGTAAATACCTAGGAGTTCCTTTATTTCATAAGAGAGTTGGCTATAATACTTTCAGGTTTGTTGTGGATAAAGTTAAACAACGACTTAGTGCTTGGAAAACCAAAACTCTTTCCCTGGCTGGGAGAGTGACTCTTGCTAAGTCCATTTGTTCAAGCTATGCCTATATATATTATGCAATCTACTCTAATGCCTAGAAGTATTTGTGATGAGATAGATAAATTGTGTAGAGGCTTTATATGGGGTGATGAAGAAGGGCATAGGAAAGTTCATTTGATCAGTTGGGAGAGAATGTGTAGACCTAAAGGAGAAGGAGGGCTCGGTCTGAAATCTGCTAGAGCTACTAATGATGCATTCATGATGAAGGCTTTGTGGAATTTTTGTAATAGTGGGAATAATCTTTGGCAGCAGGTTGTTAAGTCAAAATACAATTGTGGCAAAAGAGATATTCCTAATTTTGATTCCAATAAACAGGGGTCAAACTTCTGGAAAGGTCTTGTTGCCAATTGGAAGGAGTACTGCACTCTTAGTAATTGGCAAATTGGAAATGGCAAGTCTATCAAGTTCTGGGGTGATGTTTGGGGTCCTGAAAGTGAACTGCTTCTCAATCATTGTACGGGGAACCTTAATGAGGTGGAACTCAAAAGGACTATCAGTGAATTTCTCACCTACAGTGGTGGTTGGAATAAAACTACATTAGATAGTTGGCTTCCTAGCAATATGGTTTCCAGAGTTATGTCGAGGACACCCCCTTCTATGCTTGCTATAGATGATAATTTAACTTGGGGTCAAACAACCGATGGTATTTTCACTACTAAATCTGCATATTCTGCTATTATAGGCCCTAATCCTTATCCTCATAATTCAATTTTCAAAATTATATGGAAGTGGAATGGTCCTGAAAGGATTAGATACTTACTTTGGAAGCTTGGTCATGAGAAAGTACTTACCAATAAAGAGAGGCAAAGAAGAATGATGACTCCTTCTGCTACTTGCCCCAGTTGTTATGTTGCTGAAGAATCTCTCCTCCATTGCTTT
This sequence comes from Oxytropis ochrocephala, assembly GCA_020916435.1. NCBI lineage: Eukaryota > Viridiplantae > Streptophyta > Magnoliopsida > Fabales > Fabaceae > Oxytropis > Oxytropis ochrocephala. The sequence goes on along the minus strand of CM037092.1, from coordinate 40,088,185 downwards.
AGAGATTGTAGGAAAAGCTTCAACATTTGGAGCAGCTTCAATTTAAGGAGCAAACGTTATTTTTTCAGTATCCAAAACTGGAAAAATTGGTTAGAATTGAACCTAAGGAACAGAACTTACAGCAACGAGGAGGAGAATTGGCATTTGCTGTTTGGTGTGGTGCTGGAGACGATCTGGAGAAATAGAAACGATTGGGTGTTTTCCCAAAAACACTCCAATGTTCAAAATTCAGTTGTGCTCATTAGGAATCAAGTAAACCGAATTGTGGAGGTTCAAAAGAAGATGAATGTTCTGCAACCTATCCCTAATTTACAGATTGGGAATTCTCGAATTGGGTGGACTACTCCTCCAATTGGGTTTTGGAAGCTGAATTGTGATGGATCGGTGAAGAATGGTGGGAGAGATGCTGGTTGTGGTGGTGTTTTACGTGATGCCCAGGGTAATTTTGTGTTTGGGTACTCTTACAAGCTTCGTTTTTGCTCGATTGTGGAGGCGGAGCTTTGGGGTATCTTTCAAGGCATCTCGATTGCTTGCAACAGAGGATTCAAGAATTTAATTGTGGAGGTTGATTCAATGGAAGCTCTTGAGCTTCTGATGAATGCTGGTGAAGAGGATGATAGGGAAGGTGGTTTGGTTCGTGAGATTTTGAAGGTGGGGAATGGGTCTATGGAAATTGAGTGGATGCCAATTGAGAGAGAGTTGAACAGAGTTGCTGATCGGTTAGCAAAGCATAGCCACATGTTGTGGGACTCATCTGTAATTTTTAATTTTGTCCCGGATTTTTTGGACACTCTGCTGTATCTGGATGCCAATGGGTCTTTTGGCCCAGTAATTGATCTTTAGTTGGGCCTGTTGGTCCAATCTTTCACCAAAAAAAAAAAAATGAATATGAAATAAGTTTCAAGGTTTTGAGAAGATGAAAATATTATATTTATCTTCATTGTGTATTGGATATTAATGACAAAGCTTCACTCATTGTCTGTTACAAAATTTCTTTTAAAAGCATAACATTAAAATTTAATAACAATAATAATATTATTAATGGTTACTAAAGTTACTCATACCAATAAATTGAAGATCAAAATAGGTATGGGTAGACCTAATTATTAGAAATAGAACTTATATTTTTATTTTTAATTAATTATGATAATACTATTTAAATTTATGAAAATATATAATAAAATTTAAATTAAATAACTTCTTAGAACTGATTGTTTTATTTATAACTTATTTAAGACAAAGAATAAAATCATTCTAGAGGCTTCACCTAAATGTAACTTTAAAGATAACAAAGGTTACGCCTGTTATATTAGAAAAAAGATGTATTATTGTTATATATTTGATGTTATCCATATGTGGGAAAAGTTAACACTTAATACTAAAATAAAACTGCTAATACAAATTTATTTATACATTTAAAATAGAACTTAATATGAAAGTCACACAAAAAATAATGTCTTGTGACCAACTCATAGAAATTATAGAGAAGACGATATTTACCTTATAGTAGTGAGGTGCTAAATCAATGGAAAAACATAGGGTTCAAACTTCAAACAATATGAGAGAAAATATAAAAAAATTTGACAACAAATATATATATATATATATATATATATATATATATATATATATATATATATATATATATATATATATATATTGAATGTTTTGTTTACAAAATGGATCATTAAAAAGTTCTATAAGAAAAGTAACAAAAAATTGGTGCAGAAAACATTCAATTTACAAAATCTATAATATTTGAAACAAATTCTGCACAACTGATAAGAAAATAGAAACCTTAAGTAGAAAGAAATGAAGAGACACCCTGAAACAAAAAAAAATCACAACTCTTAATCAATTATTAAATGGGAATAGAAAATGGGTAGAGGAGAAAACCCAAAGAAAAACTTAAAAAAATACATAAACCTTCAGCTATTTCCTTTCTTCTATTAGTTTCATGCTTTTCAATTTTTGTCAAGCTTCCTTCCAATCCACTTCTTCTGTATCTGCAATCTTCTTCGATTTGATTCTGAAATCTCGACTGTGCTTGATAGTGGTCCTTTCATTGAAGACAATTATATATGATTCGGATGAGAAGCGACAAAATCCTTTTGTATCTAGAGTAAATTAACCTTGATATCGAGAAGACTATAAATTTACGTGGATATAGTAAAAACATAAACAAAACAAAACAATAGCATTTAAATAGAAAAAGAAACCCTTTTCACGGATGTGAGGTTGTTGCGGAAGCAATTTATAATTAACGAGTGATTTATCACTCGAGTGGGTAATAAATCAAGTCACGGATGTGAGGTTGTTGCGGAAGCAATTTATAATTGCTAGAGTATATAATTTAAAATACATAATTGAGTGGAAATTAGAACACTAGGGGTATTTTAGTCTTTATACCACTCACTCTAAATGAAATCCAAGACCCAAAAATATCCAAACACTCTCTCATTCCTCACTTAAGTGAATAAAGAAGAGGAAAGTTAGAGAGAGAGAGAGTGGGGAACGGATAAGAAAGAAAGGAAAGAAAGAAATAGAAAGAGAAAAGAAACAGAGGGAGAGAAAGAAGAGGAAAGTTAGAGACAGAGAAAGAGAGAAGTCGAGAGAGAGAGAGATGGTAGCCTGGGGAGGAAGAAGAGAGGGAAGGAGGAGATCTTCAAGATCCTCCATGGAAGGTAAGTAAAAACACTTCCATTATACTCCATTTCTTCTTCTCAATCCAAAGGTACTAATTTCTTGACTTGGTTCCCTCTCATTCTCCAAGTGCCATTGATGACCCGTTAGAGCTCAAGGTTGAAGAAAATGAAGTTTGGTGATTTGGAAGCTAGCTTAAGGTTTGGGAAGCTCAAGTTAGGGTTTTGAATGCTTGGGTTTCGGATTTGGAAGCTTAGGAGTGTTTCCCCTTGCTGTTTGGTTCGTGGAACAGAAGGAGGAGAGGGTTGAGCTGCTGGTTTTTTCAATTGGGAGCTGTTTGGGAGCTTTTGGAACGAATTCGGAGCGTGTTCGTGTGTTACGGGTCGATCGAGCTTCGGAGAGTTTCGGTTTTTCGTGATTTTCATCACGATAGGTGAGTTTTACTCGCTTAGGGTTTTGTTCTATGTTGTGTTGACTGATTAATCTCTGTGGTTGTCGAAATTGCTCACGTTTCGTAAATTTTGAGTCGCGAAAAACACAATTTGGTCTCGAACTCGCTGTTTTAGAAAATCTGGACACAGCTATGGTTTCCTTAGAACTGGGACTGTTTGGTTAATCCAAAAATTATGTTTCTGATTGTTTTTGAAAATAGACTTCACGCCGGTCGTTTTGGCACTGGTTTTGTTAAATTTGGAGTTGTGTAGCTCAAGTTATGAGTGTCTAAAGTTATGTCAAATTTCTGAAATCAAACTGTGTCTAGGTTCAGTTTTTCAGGTCTTGAGTTCTCAATTGAACTCCATTTTAAATAATTCTTGTTTCGTTGGAAAGTAGACAAAAAGTCCTTCGAAATAGGCACAAGAATCACTGGATTTGACTGTGTATTGAGAGAGAACAATTAGTTACAAGTTTCACTTTTGTAACAGTAACGATTTTGCACCAGCCACATTGTTTTAGCCATAACTCTCTGAATACTTGTCATATCAGTGTGGGACTTGAACCATTGGAAAATAGACAAAATTATCTACACATTAGGCACTGGTTTGGATGGTTTTGGTTAGAAATTGAATAAGTTATGCTCATTCAAAAACTGCACAGAGATGCTGTCCAGAATACATTCGGTTTAGAAGCGGTTGAACGAGTTCGGGATGAGTTCGTGAGGTTTTCAGAATCGTTTGAACTTCAAGAAGTTTCGGTTTGTGTGATTTTCATCACACGAGGTGAGTTTTACTCACGTTTAGGGAATTTTAAATATTGTTTTTGTGTTACGTTTGAATGATTTCAAAATTCGGAGTTTCGCAAATTTTCGAGTCAAAAACGGTATTTTACAAAAACATTACGCGTGTTGGAAATTTAAAAAGAAACCATATTATTTTGAGTGTTGAATTCTTGTGCTGGATTGGGATTTATGTATGTGGTTGTAAATTGTCTGGACTGGTTATACAGGTAAGTATTTTTTTGGGATGTCCATATTTCAGAGGAAACTCTGCCGAATTTTCGTTAGAAATTTTGATACATGTTCAAAGTGGTTTTGAATTAAACGGTTAATGTTACGAATATTTCGTAAATCCTAGAGTACGTGTGGGAACCCAATGTTTTATAACTTAAATGTTGATTGGATTGATTTCATGAATTCATTGATATTATAACCTATCATAGAATGAGTTATGGTTGTATATATGTAAAGTGAATTGAACAAAATGTTCCATTTCTTATTATATGATTGGCTAGGGATGATATAAATCATCTAAACCTAACCATGGTCTTGATTTATGCAAATTACATAAAATTGTAATAACAACGCTCACGGAAATGCTTTGTGCAATCCGTTATGTTACGATATATAAGAAATATCGAATTGAGGTGACGACCTCTATGCGTTTAGTATACTAGGAGAGGAAGTCATGCGCCTGGTCCTAGGCCCCCATATTAAAATTAAAGCTATCCGCCTTTAAGAGTTGTACACTTATTGGCTATGTTGGGGTTCACCCATGCTTCCTTATGTGTTGTTGGTGATGTACTAGAATTGCTAAAACTTTTAAATGTGTATATTGTGATTTTGTCACTCAAGCTTCCTTAGGTTGTTGGTGACATGTCACAAGTGATTAATAAAGAGGATAGTGCATAGCCATCAAGAATTGGGCTATGAACTATAGATAAGTAATTTAAGTTGTACATAGTCATCAAGAATCGGACTATGAACTCTTATGTAATTCAGTTGTCGGATTACACATGATTGATTGTATGTTGTAATTCTTTTTGAATTACTAATTATGGTTTTATAAATGGACCGAGTGATAGGTAAGGGGTCACAGTAAGACTCACTGAGATTTGTTATCTCACCCTACAAATGTTGTTGATTTTCAGAGAAACAGGGAAAGAAGATCCTTTATGGTTCGAGTGGATGGAGTGCTCGAGAAGGAAATGGAAGACGTAGTTCGTCTATTAATAGTTATGATTTTTCCCTTGTATCTTTGTATTCGATTTATAACTTGAATTTGTTCTAAGTTATGTATCGTTTCCGCTATTCTTGTAAAGATTGTAAATCTAAGCAGGAAATGTATCTCTGATGTATGCCATTAGGTACACTTTAGTATTTCTACTAGATAGAAATATGAGGGTGTTACATTTTGGTATCAGAGCAGTTCGACCTCGTCGGACGTAGAGACCTTGTGGTCAAAAGGTTAGATAGAGTCAGCTTAGGGACTTAGACAATTAAATGTCAGAACCTTTCAGTATATTATGTGAAGTATTGAGTCAGGATCCACTCAATGTTTCATGTGAGTTACTGAGAATGATGACAATTATTTGCCTCAGCCCCGAAAATGTCCAAACCCTAAACCATAGGAATTCTGGCCTTCTCGGGTTATCAGAGCACGTAGCGGAAGCAGAGGGCTACAGATGGTGTTCTGAAGCAGGCAATGGGCAACCAGGTTGGTTCGAGGAAACTATGGGCGACTGTTCATTCAATGAACTCGGTGCAATGGTAGAATGGCAGGGGATGCTATTGTAGGTTCTACAGGGAACTACAATTAAGCAAAGCCTTTGGGCAGTAATAGTGCCAGTATCGTAAGATCTGTTAAGATTAATTGAAACCACAAATCCCGACCATTGATTAGTCGATCTATCGATTCATCAAAATACGGTTTTACGATAACCTTACCCTATGGTTAGAGTAAACCCGGCTTATGTCGCAGATTAGAGACATTCTTTTAGATAATCGCAAGTATTGATCGAGTTCTTTTCCTCAAAGCCACATTTCAAATGTCATGAATCCGATCTAGTAAGTCAGTAAGTGCAATTTCGGTATTGGCTCTGAGAACCAAATGTTGATGAGGTCGGTTCCGATTACGGTTTCTGAACCAAATTCCATTCAAGATGAGATTAGTGGGTTATGGTAACCGAAATAACCTTATCATTACCTTGGGATTATGAGCAAACCAATCTTGATGCTGTGAGAAATTTTCGTCGATTCTCAGACTTGTTTTATTTATAACTTTTAATTCTAACTCCGATTTGTATGTTCCGAGATGCGTTGGAAAGCTAACGAAAATGTCTACACATTTAAGTAGTTTGTGAACCTTGTTTCTAGTTGTATGATGAAATGTACTTCTACCTTACCCTAAGTGGTTGTAGGCCATAACTTCAATTGAGGCCTGGGAAGTGGAAGGAGAACTTCTAGTCGTTAAGATTAGATACCTAAACACCGGTTTATGATGATAATCATTGTAGTTTCCAAGATATTTATTTCTCAGAAATGGTCAGAAATATCTATACCCTCAGCAGTCAGGAGAGTTTTCAAAAGCTAACAACAATTAGGTATTTTACTAGTATCCTAGGTATACTACAAGGATGGAACTTTCTATGACTTAAAGTATTGGAAGCGGTGTAGTCCTATAGGAAGACTGAATCAATGAAGTGTTAAACACCTTACTTCTCGATAGATAAGACATGTTCCCTACCGAATGGATATGTTAGGGGTTATGGTGATGTTTGGAGAGTTGTGGAGTTTGGAGGGTTGTGGGATCAAAGGAATGAGTAAAATAGTGAAAATTGTTCTCGGAATCAACGCTGGAAGCATTATCTTGTGCCCGTTTGATTCCGTGGAAGAATCCTTCTATTTTGATTATTTCTTTGATGTTATAATAATTAGCTCAACTCCGTGATTAGTCCAAATATGCACGTTCCGCCTAGAGTAGTCAACAATACAACATGATGGAACAAAGTTCAAAATTTTCTAGTAAGTACTACTTAGCTAGGAAAGTTGTTATATGTCAAGCGAGAGATCTTTATTGTTTAGATCTTCTCATACTTAAGTGAGTGAATAGTAGACTCAGTTCAAGAGAATGGTTGGTTTTGGAATAGTCGGTTGACTTATAGGTTCGGAAAAGCCATACATGTGTGTGAAACTATCCGGATTTAGGAATTGAGTTTCAAAGACTGAGTCGCGATGTGAAGATACGTCTTATTAGTATTTCGGGTTAGAGAAGAAACAAACTCCTATGGGTAAGTGAGAAAATTATTTTATATTCAAACGTTTTTAAGAAACTTTTACATAACCTTTACCCACTTGTGAGTCGATTATGAACAACGTAGTAATGAGTTTAACCCAAAGTTCTAATAGTTTTGTACCAAATAAAACCGAAAGGTGATGTTCCCCAGTTTACTACAAGTTGGGGTGCTCCTGTGTTACTTGTTGATAGGAAAGACGGGAGCAGGAGGTCGTGTATGGATTATCTCCAGTTGAGTAAAGTTATTATTAGGGATAAGTACCCTACGCCAAGAATCTATGATTTGGTTAATCAGCTTCGAGGTGCAGCAGTATTTTCAAAGATTGGTCTAAGGTCGGGTTATTTTTAGTTTAAGGTTAGGGCTTTAGGTATTCCGAAGATAGCTATCCATACTAGATATGGACATTACGAGTGAGTAGTGTTGCTCTTTGGTCTAACTAATGCTCCTACGGTATTCATGGATTACATGAACCGCGTTTTCCACCCGTACTTAGACTAGTTGTTGAAAGTTTCACTGATAACATCTTGGTGTACACTAAGACCATTGTGGATCATGATCAGCATCTCCACATTGTTCTGAATGTACTCTGAGAGAAGAAGTGGTATACTAAACCTTTGAAATGCGATTTTTGGATGTCTGTAGTGAAGTTTTGGGACTTGTGATATACTAGACAGGAGTGGCAGTAGTTCTTTCACTCATTCGGTTTATTTGTAAGGGTCAGCCGTGTGAATGAGATTCTGATTGTGGAGAATGTTTTCTAGAGTTGCAAGAGAAGATAATTTATGTTTCCATCCTAATTCTTCAGGATCCGTCCCTGAGGTTTCAGAGTTACAATGACGCCTAGGAGTAGGGTTTAGGATGTGTTCTTAAGCAACATCAGTAAGTGGTAGTTTATGAATCCAGGCAATTGAAGTTTCATGAGGAGCACTGTTTGACTCATGACTTTAAATTGAAAACTATTGTGTATATAGTGAGAATGGAAGATAGCTCAGAGTTGTTCAGCAAAATTATGTTGTCAAAAGGAGTAGAACACTAGAGTTAAATCTAGTGACCCCGTATTGTAATAGTTTCATCAATTATTGTTACAGTAGAACATCGTCTTCGGTATATTGGATCTTTCAAAATCATCGAGCGTATTGTGCTAGTGGGGGTGTTGTATAGCTTTACCTTTTGTATTGTCCAATCTACGTGATGTGTTTCACGTATTCCAATTGAGGAAATACCTTTCCAATCCAAGTCATATCCTAGAATGTAGAGAGAAGACACTTCGGACGCGAACAATTCCAATTAATAAAGTAGATTGGGAATGGTTTGTCGGCCGAGAAGGTTTCATGCGGATTGGATGATGATATGCGGACGGAGTATCCGTATTTGGTTTCTGGAAGGTATGTTTGTTCAATTTTGAGGACAAAATTTTTTCAAGTTGGGGTGATTGTAACATCCCTAATTTCGTTAATTTCGAATTAAGAAATTAACGAGTGATTTATCACTCGAGTGGGTAATAAATCAAGTCACGGATGTGAGGTTGTTGCGGAAGCAATTTATAATTGCTAGAGTATATAATTTAAAATACATAATTGAGTGGAAATTAGAACACTAGGGGTATTTTAGTCTTTATACCACTCACTCTAAATGAAATCCAAGACCCAAAAATATCCAAACACTCTCTCATTCCTCACTTAAGTGAATAAAGAAGAGGAAAGTTAGAGAGAGAGAGAGTGGGGAACGGATAAGAAAGAAAGGAAAGAAAGAAATAGAAAGAGAAAAGAAACAGAGGGAGAGAAAGAAGAGGAAAGTTAGAGACAGAGAAAGAGAGAAGTCGAGAGAGAGAGAGATGAGCCGTGGGGGAGGAAGAAGAGAGGGAAGGAGGAGATCTTCAAGATCCTCCATGGAAGGTAAGTAAAAACACTTCCATTATACTCCATTTCTTCTTCTCAATCCAAAGGTACTAATTTCTTGACTTGGTTCCCTCTCATTCTCCAAGTGCCATTGATGACCCATTAGAGCTCAAGGTTGAAGAAAATGAAGTTTGGTGATTTGGAAGCTAGCTTAAGGTTTGGGAAGCTCAAGTTAGGGTTTTGAATGCTTGGGTTTCGGATTTGGAAGCTTAGGAGTGTTTCCCCTTGCTGTTTGGTTCGTGGAACAGAAGGAGGAGAGGGTTGAGCTGCTGGTTTTTTCAATTGGGAGCTGTTTGGGAGCTTTTGGAACGAATTCGGAGCGTGTTCGTGTGTTACGGGTCGATCGAGCTTCGGAGAGTTTCGGTTTTTCGTGATTTTCATCACGATAGGTGAGTTTTACTCGCTTAGGGTTTTGTTCTATGTTGTGTTGACTGATTAATCTCTGTGGTTGTCGAAATTGCTCACGTTTCGAAAATTTTGAGTCGCGAAAAACACAATTTGGTCTCGAACTCGCTGTTTTAGAAAATCTGGACACAGCTATGGTTTCCTTAGAACTGGGACTGTTTGGTTAATCCAAAAATTATGTTTCTGATTGATTTTGAAAATAGACTTCACGCCGGTCGTTTTGGCACTGGTTTTGTTAAATTTGGAGTTGTGTAGCTCAAGTTATGAGTGTCTAAAGTTATGTCAAATTTCTGAAATCAAACTGTGTCTAGGTTCAGTTTTTCAGGTCTTGAGTTCTCAATTGAACTCCATTTTAAATAATTCTTGTTTCGTTGGAAAGTAGACAAAAAGTCCTTCGAAATAGGCACAAGAATCACTGGATTTGACTGTGTATTGAGAGAGAACAATTAGTTACAAGTTTCACTTTTGTAACAGTAACGATTTTGCACCAGCCACATTGTTTTAGCCATAACTCTCTGAATACTTGTCATATCAGTGTGGGACTTGAACCATTGGAAAATAGACAAAATTATCTACACATTAGGCACTGGTTTGGATGGTTTTGGTTAGAAATTGAATAAGTTATGCTCATTCAAAAACTGCACAGAGATGCTGTCCGAATACATTCGGTTTAGAAGCGGTTGAACGAGTTCGGGATGAGTTCGTGAGGTTTTCGAGAATCGTTTGAACTTCAAGAAGTTTCGGTTTGTGTGATTTTCATCACACGAGGTGAGTTTTACTCACGTTTAGGGAATTTTAAATATTGTTTTTGTGTTACGTTTGAATGATTTCAAAATTCGGAGTTTCGCAAATTTTCGAGTCAAAAAACGGTATTTTACAAAAACATTACGCGTGTTGGAAATTTAAAAGAAACCATATTATTTTGAGTGTTGAATTCTTGTGCTGGATTGGGATTTATGTATGTGGTTGTAAATTGTCCGGATCGTTATACAGTAAGTATTTTTTGGGATGTCCATATTTCGGAGGAAACTCTGCGAATTTTCATTAGAAATTTTGATACATGTTCAAAGTGGTTTTGAATTAAACGGTTAATGTTACGAATATTTCGTAAATCCTAGAAATGCGTGTGGGAACCCAATGTTTTATAACTTAAATGTTGATTGGATTGATTTCATGAATTCATTGATATTATAACCTATCATAGAATGAGTTATGGTTGTATATATGTAAAGTGAATTGAACAAAATGTTCCATTTCTTATTATATGATTGGCTAGGGATGATATAAATCATCTAAACCTAACCATGGTCTTGATTTATGCAAATTACATAAAATTGTAATAACAACGCTCACGGAAATGCTTTGTGCAATCCGTTATGTTACGATATATAAGAAATATCGAATTGAGGTGACGACCTCTATGCGTTTAGTATACTAGGAGAGGGAAGTCATGCGCCCTGGTCCTAGGCCCCCATATTAAAATTAAAGCTATCCGCCTTTAAGAGTTGTACACTTATTGGCTATGTTGGGGTTCACCCATGCTTCCTTATGTGTTGTTGGTGATGTACTAGAATTGCTAAAACTTTTAAATGTGTATATTGTGATTTTGTCACTCAAGCTTCCTTAGGTTGTTGGTGACATGTCACAAGTGATTAATAAAGAGGATAGTGCATAGCCATCAAGAATTGGGCTATGAACTATAGATAAGTAATTTAAGTTGTACATAGTCATCAAGAATCTGGACTATGAACTCTTATGTAATTCAAATGTCGGATTACACATGATTGATTGTATGTTGTAATTCTTTTGAATTACTAATTATGGTTTTATAAATGGACCGAGTGATAGGTAAGGGGTCACAAGAAGACTCACTTTGAGATTTGTTATCTCACCCTACAAATGTTGTTGATTTTCGAGAAAGCAGGGAAAGAAGATCCTTTATGGTTCGAGTGGATGGAGTGCTCGAGAAGGAAATGGAAGACGTAGTTCGTCTATTAATAGTTATGATTTTTCCCTTGTATCTTTGTATTCGATTTATAACTTGAATTTGTTCTAAGTTATGTATCGCTTCCGCTATTCTTGTAAAGATTGTAAATCTAAGCAGGAAATGTATCTCTGATGTATGCCATTAGGTACACTTTAGTATTTCTACTAGATAGAAATATGAGGGTGTTACAGCTACCATGAATGTTTTATCACCGCTATATAAGTTCCATTTCAATTTATCATGCCAACAAAGAATAAACTCTGAATTATCAAAAATACCATAAAAAATTATACACAAACCAAATAATTTAGCTTTAAAGGAGAATTTGCAAATATCATCCATACCAACACATAGAAACAAAACACAAATAGATAAAAAATAATAGACATAGAGAGAGAGAGAGAGAGAGAGAGAGAGATGACATATTCTGAGAAGAAGAAATTGTGTCATTATGTTGCATTGTAGTTACATTTTATTATTTATTTGTTTGAATTCTTTCTAGTTTTTAATGGCTTCTTTATGTTGCATTGCAGTTACATTTCATTATTTATTTGAATATTTGAATAAGTAGTAACTGTCAAAAGGGTAAAAATGGAATGAATTAGAATTAGATAAGTGTTTTAGGGATTATTGTAAATAGGTGAATTAAATGTTAAATGGCTCATGAGAGGACATTTGGCATATGAATAAATGAGGTTATTCTCAATTGTATTATATATAGATATAGATATAGATATAGATATAGATATAGATATAGATATAGATTTTATTATTTTAATTAAGTGTTATTTCAACTTTTACTGACGGACAACTTTGAAAAATGCACCGTAGCTTTTTTTTTCGATAAGCACGAATTTCATTGAAGGGAGCACAACGGGTGCCCGGCCCTTACAATGGAAATAAAGGAAAGGGAAGGGGGAGGGCCTCCTCAAAATCTCCCTGAGCCAAAACCCATTGGGAAAAAGACTCAGGCAGGAAAAAGAGTACCTCGTGCGTGGAGCACAACAGTGAGACAGTGACTGGTCTTCCTCACTGTTTCTCCCTGTTACCTCAAAATTTCGACAAGACATTAAATGAAGCAATTAAATAAGTTTGATTCTCCATTAATGATATCTTGGAAGCTACAAGTCAACACCAAGTCAATTCACCATCAATTCGACAGGAAAGGTTTACAAATGTTGGTAAAATGAGTAAACTTCGACAGGCTTAGTTCTCAAAGCTGTGGAAATAAGCGTAGCAAAGAACTTTCGACAAGAGAAAGTTCAATCTTTCGACAAGGCTGGGTCCAGCATTTCGACAAGCAGATGGTAGCAGTTTAGTCGAAGGCCAAGGAAGTGGGCAGTTACCGTTTATTATGCTTAGTGGGTGGTTACTTTTCTTCACGTATGTTTCTAGGAGTATATATACTATTTTGTAATAGAAACTCAGGGTCACAACATTGCACAAGAACTCTGAACACTCAACTTCCAGACAAAAGCGAAATACGAGTGAACAGATTCATTGTACGTGCTTGTGAACCACTTTCTTTTCATTTGAATGCAAGCTTTTCTTTGTTCTTTATATTTACTGCCATTTCTGCTTGGTTTCGTTTTAATTGTGCTCTTCATACAATTTACTTCTTTTCAAACCATCAAAAACACAAAAGTACAAGGGCAAATTGTCAAAGAGATTTTCTAGTTTGATCTCACAATCACAATATTGAAAACTAGTGATTGTTTGCTAAAAACACCAGCAAACAAATTGGCACGCCCAGTGGGACCTTTTGCCATTGATTTTGTGTTTGTTCTGTTTGTGCATGTACTTGTATGCGCTTGAGGAGTGGTAGAATGTACGTACTAATTCTAACAATGCCTCTAGTTCCAACCCTTTGGTATCACAAGGGCAAGGAACAAACATAGACTCTGTAAGTGTTAGCGTTGGAAATGTTGCAGGAACAATAGCCCCAGTAACATCAATAACTGTTCCTGTACAGTCGATGACCAACGTTGGGTCGACATAATCTGTGCCTTTGCCACCAAATGTTGGGCTTCCTTCTAGTCCTTATATGGCAACAGGGAACAGTTTAGAAACGCGTTTTCAGAATATGAGTCTACCACCATACCCCTTTGGTGTATATGGCATGCCTACTGGAATGCCACATGTTTCGACCTTTTCCCCTTCGCATGTTTCTTCTGAAAGCATGCAGGGTCGAAATCCTACTGCGTTAACCAATGCGTCTTTGTTGGCGTTAAGACAACAAGTAGACGAAAGTAATCACGATATGGTTAATATGCTAACCCAGCAAATTGGTACGGTGTTCAACCCATTGATTCAAAATACTAATACAAGTTATCAGATGTTAGCAAATCAAATGGGTAGAATTGCTGATTTCTTTGGGGCCCCTACAGGAAATAATAGGCAAGTACCCAATTGTGGGAATAATACGCCTAATACCCCACAGAGATCGGTCACAGTCGAAGCCCAGACAGTTGTAGGAGAACAACAAGGGATGGGAAACCATGTCCCTGAAGTAGTTATGGTAAACCGAAACCAGAACGCTGATGAAGTTGTTCGACAAGTGCAACGAAATAATGTTTGCGCTCAAGATAATATAGCCAATTTGGTAGAAACCATAATGGTTCAAAGGAAAAAATAGCCTATGTGGATGAGGAGTTCGATTTTGCATTTAGTGATGTTGATGCAGAAGAGATAGACGTGGCTGAACTCAAGCCTGGTCCTCCTTATTCTTGTAAATTATTAAGGCCTACCAATGGGAATAACCCTGTAGAGCCTAAGAATGATAGATTTGTGCCTAAAACTTATACTTTTGATGTTACTAAATGTGATGAAATTTTCGATCTTTTGGTAACTGATGGCCAAATAATAGTGCCAAATGGCCTGAAAGTACCTTCTCTCGAACAGAGGAAGAAAAAGGGTTATTGTAAGTTTCATAATTTTTTGGGACATACTACTGATCGTTGTGTACTTTTCAGGGACATAGTACAAAAAGCAATTGAAGAGGGAAGACTTAAATTTGGTGACAAGAAGAACAAAGCTCCAATGCAAATTGACGCTGATCCACTCCATCAAGCTGAGATGATGTATGCAGAACCTGTCGAAATGAATATAAGCATGGTCGACGTTAAGATGGTGGGTTCTCCCAAAAATGTTAAGTCCATCTCAGAGAAGCTCAAAAGTGTTGTACGTGTAGATGAGGCTACACAAAAGATGACTCAGGAAGAATACGATGAAAAAGTGCAGTTTGTATACCCTAAGGCTGAAGAGGAATTGATAGATTTCCTCAACAGGTGTAAGCTAAAAAATTCTGAAGTTATGATGTGCCCTAGATGCATCGCTGTGTTCGACAAAGAGGCAGCCAAGAGTGTCGAAGGTTATGGAGTTCGACAACCTTTGAAAAGGAAATGGCTAGATAAGAGGCCAAAATTTGACTTCAAGAAAGGAGATCTGCCTTACAAGGCTAAGAATTCAACCAAGCCTTCGACGAACAAACAACAGTTCGCTGACAAGAACACAACGAAGAAAAAGTTCGTGTTGTCAGCATCGGCTAAGTCCTTCGTTCCAAAGGCGAACCTTTCAAACGAGAAGTGGATCCATGCTGGTTGTAAGCATTACAAAAACACTGCTCCACATGTTGAAGCTGGTAAGTCAAGTACGAATGAGGCTGCAAAATACAATTATAGGAATAATTACAAGGGTAAGAATCCTATGACAAAGACTCAATGGCGTCGATTCCAACGCTAAAAAAAGAAAGCAATCCTTGCTACTAATGAGCAAACTCCAAGAGGTTCAAAGGGGGCAAAGAGTGGAATCCCCAAAGCTGTTGGAACTACAAGGGTAAACATACATGCTGCAAGTCAAGTAAATGCTGGAAATAAGGCCAAAGGTAAATCTATTGTGATAGAAGAGCCAAGGAGGCCTGCAACGGAGAGAATTTTTCCCCCACTGTCATCTTTGAAAATGAAGAACGCTGGTTTCGACATGGACGAAGATGTGACTTCAGATTTTGATGATTCTGAAGCTAGCTTTGATGTCATATGTAATGTGGTGTCCATCCTACCTAGTGAGTATGACGTCATCACAGTTCCCAATGATGTCGAAGAGAACTTTACTGAAGACATGGCTAACCATAAGCCAGTTTGTTATTATGTGATGAACAATGGTTGTGTCGAAGACCAAATGGCTACTTTCGAGAAGCCAGATGAAGGCATGCAACATCACTTAAAGCCACTATATGTCCAAGCCAAAGTCAATGGTGTGGGTATTAATAAAATACTGGTGGATGGAGGTGCTGCAGTAAACTTGATGCCTCAAGCGCTGTTGAAGACAATAGGGATGTTCGACACAGATCTCAAACCTCATAATATCGTTTTGACTAATTATGAAGGTAAGTCTGGCCGATCTTTGGGGGCCGTCGAAGTTGAGATAGTGGTAGGCACTGTGAAAAGAACTACCATGTTTTTTGTCATAGCTTCTAAGGCAAGCTACAATTTACTCCTTGGTAGGGAATGAATACATGGAGTAGGTGCTGAGCCTTCAAGCCTACATCAAAAACTGGTGATGTGGAAGGAAGATGGTCTAGTGGAGTATGTCGAAGCTGACCAGAGTTATTTCCTTGCTGAGGTGAATCATGTCACTTAAGAAAATTTTGAAAAGCAAATGGCGAATATTGCGCCATGTACATCTTCCAATCAAGCATATATCTCTTCTGATAATGTGCTTTCCTCAGTTCACCTCTACCCAACCCATGGTTTTGTTTGGCAAAGGGAGGTAATGGAAGATACAAGTGTTTATCCTGAGGGTGTTCTACCTCCAACAGGATGGGACACTGAATCTTGAAAAGGTTTTAGATGTCAGTACCCAATGCATGGGATAGGATTACGACCTACATGGTCGAGAATAAAGTAAAAGCGGCTTTGGAAGCCGAAATAATTCAACAAACAATGGTTGTCGAAGCCATAAATCCATCTGAAGAAAATGGAGAAATCATAGATGAGAAACTCGATTGCATTTATGATGACGAACCATTAGGTTTTGAAAAGGATCCTAGAGATTCGACAAGACGCATGCAAGCTCAAGATCCAGTGGAAGAAGTGGATTTGGGAGATGGCTTAGTTAAAAGGCCAACATACATTAGTGCACACCTTGATGCTGCCTTCAAAACCCAAGTTATTTCACTGTTGCAGGAGTTCAAAGATTGCTTTGCTTGGGAGTACAATGAAATGCCTGGTCTGAGTCGAGAAGTAGTGGAATTGCAAATACCTATTCGACCAGGAAAGAAACCAGTGAAGCAAACACCAAGAAGATTTGCTCCTCAAATATTGGCTAAAATCAAGGAAGAGATTGAAAGGCTGTTCAAGAGCAAATTCATCAGAACTGCCAGGTATGTCGATTGGTTAGCTAATATAGTTCCAGTAATGAAGAAAAATGGAAAACTTAGGGTTTGCGTGGATTTTAGAGATTTAAATAATGCAACACCCAAAGATGAATACGCCATGCCCAGATAGCGAAATGCTAATAGATTCAAAGTGCGAGGATTTGATTATCTCAAGATGCTAGATGGCTATTCAGGTATAATCAAATCTTTATTCTTTGAAGAGGGCGTGTCGAACTTGACTTTTCGATGTCCAGGGGCATTGGGTGTTTATGAATGGGTAGTAATGCCCTTTGGTTTAAAAAATGCTGGTGTCACCTACCAAAGAGCAATGAATTCTATGTTTCATGATTTTATTGATGATTTTATGCAAGTATACATAGATGACGTGGTGGTTAAGTCATCCTCAGC
This sequence comes from Oxytropis ochrocephala, assembly GCA_020916435.1. Lineage (NCBI taxonomy): Eukaryota > Viridiplantae > Streptophyta > Magnoliopsida > Fabales > Fabaceae > Oxytropis > Oxytropis ochrocephala. Next base: position 40,070,961 of record CM037092.1, on the reverse strand, counting down.
AGATGGTCACTTAGACCATCTTCGACGTTCTTTTGAACGAATGAGGAAATATGGATTAAAAATGAATCCAACCAAATGTGCTTTCTGTGGTACGTGCGGTGAATTCTTGGGTTTTGTAGTACACAAGAAGGGCATAGAAATCAATCAAAATAAGACTAAAGCAATTATGGAAACGAAAGCTCCTTCGACCAAGAAAGAACTTGACTATTCTTTGGGAAAAATCAATTTCCTTCGAAGATTTATATCAAATCTAAGTGGCAAAACACAAGCATTTTCGCCATTGTTGAGACTGAAGAAAGAAGAGGAGTTTAAGTGGGAACCAATCCATCAAGCAGCTTTTGATGAAATCAAGTCTTATTTGATGACACCACCAATTTTATTGCCTGTTATTAGAAACAAAATGCTTAAATTGTATATAGCAGCTTCTGATAACACAATAGGTAGCATGTTAGCGCAAGAAGATGATAATGGTGTCGAAAGAGTCATTTATTACCTTAGTAGGGTTTTGATTGATGCTGAGACAAGGTATAGTCCAATAGAAAAGTTATGCCTTTGCTTGTATTTCTCATGTCACGGTTAAAGCAAGATATAAAATAGCAGATGTTTATGTTTATTCGCATTTTGATGTTATTAAACATATGTTATCAAAACCAATGTTGCATAGTAGAATTGGTAAGTGGGCTTTAGCTTTGTTAGAATATAACTTAACTTACCAACCTCTTAAATCAATCAAAGGACAAGTGGTTGCTGATTTTATAGTAGACCATTCCGTTGTCGAATGTGAGATAAATTCGTTAGACATACGTCCTTGGAAGCTATACTTCGATGGCTCAAGCCATAAACATGGAGTTGGTATTGGGATTTTAATTATTTCCCCAGAAAACATTCCAACGAAGTATAGATTCAAAATTCGAGACTTTTGCTCCAACAATGAAGCTGAGTATGAGGCTTTGATAGTAGGCCTTAAAATCTTATTAGAGTTGGGGGCAAGCCATGTCGAAGTAAAAGGTGATTCCAAATTAGTTGTCAAACAATTGACAAAAGAATACAAATGCATCAATGAACACCTTATTAAATATTTTATTGTTGCCAATACTTTGTTAAAAAGGTTTACGTACGTACACCTAGAACATTTACCACGCATTGAAAATCAAGTGGCAAATGAATTGGCACAGATTGCTTCAGGCTACAAAGTTTCGAAACAAAGCCTAGAAGAGTTAATTGAGATAAAAGATAAACTCATTTCAAACGACTCTCTTTATAATGACACTTCTTCATCACTATTGTCAACACCAAAAGCTGGGGGGGCAATGAGTGTACACATGAAGTATTTGTCGAAAAACGTCACATTTTTGAAAATATTGACTTAGCAGAAATTTTTGCTCTTGACAATATGATTGGTAATGATTGGCGAAAACCTATTGTAGAGTATTTGCAAAATCCTACAGGAAACACTGATAGGAAAGTGAAGTGCAGAGCTTTGAGCTATGTGATAATTGGAAATGAATTATTTAAGCAAACTCCTAAAGGAGTGCTATTAAAATGTCTTAGTGAGAATGAGGCATACTTAGAAGTTTCTGATACGCATAGTGGAGCATGTGGGTCACATCAAGTAGGCCACAAAATGAAATGGTTATTGTTTCGACAAGGAATGTATTGGCCAACCATTTTGAAAGATTGTATAGACACTACAACATTTTGACCCTACGGCAACAGTCAAAAAATGTCTCCTAAAGCCAAAAACCGTTGCCAAAGCCTCACGGCAACGGTTTGAAACCGCTTATACTGCGGGCGTTGCCTAAACTAAAGGCAACGGTTTTACGCACCCTAAGGCAACGTAAAGGAAAAACCGCTGCCATTGGCAGGATGGAAGGCAACGGTTTTTGTTTCCACTCTATGGAAACGGTTGCAAAATCGTTGTCCCTTTTGGCAACATTTAAAAACCGTTGCCACCTATGGCAACATGTTAAAACCGTTGTCAAATATGACAACGATGGATTACCGCTTGCCTTATACAATGAAAACAAAAACCGCTTGCCACTAATGGCAACACTCTTAAACCGCTGCTATAAGGCGAAAAACCGCTCCACTTTATTTAATAATCTATGTCAACTACAACACTATAAAACTAAACTGCTACTATTACGGGCAACCACAAATAACTACCCTATTCGCATCTCATTCTTGATCGAAACGATTTGTTACTAAAATGAAACAATTTAAAAGACAATGATCCTTCGATGATTGATGAATTAGTTGATTTAGATGAAGAAAGGTTGTTGGCTTTAGAAATGCTCATTCGATAGAAAGAGAGAGTAGCTAAAGCTTATAACAAAAAGGTTAAGTTAAAAACCTTCGAAGAAGGAGAGTTAGTGTGGAAAGTCTTGTTGCCTATGGATAAAAAAGATAGAGTTTTAGGCAAATGGTCACCAGGGTGGGAAGGCCCATTTCGCGTTCTGCAATGCTTTTTGAATGGCGCTTATGAAGTCGAAGAGTTAGGTGACGAAAATAGAATCTTTAGAATAAATGGCAAGTATTTAAAACAATACAAGCCAACATTGACTGAGATAAAAATTGAACAAACGTAAATAAACGAGAATTGTTCACAAATGGCAATATGTAGTGCAACATTAAAATTACATAGCATTTTAAAATTGCTAAGCTATTACAAAATCTCAGAAATTCGTCAAAGAGGTCTTGAGCCTCTCAAGAATATTGGCACTCAAAGAAATAGAAGTCTCAAGAAGGCCCAAATCTCTGTCGAGCTCAGCAAGAGTATCTTGATGTTGGTTTGCTTTCTCCAAATGCTCTATGGCTGTCAGTGCCTTGGTTGCTGTGTTCGACGAAGAAGAACTTTCCATTCTTTCAACGACTAAGCTTTTCTGATGCTCAGCGTTTGCCAATTTGGTCTAAAGTATTTTGATCTCTTCAGTATAGCGTGTGATTTCCACGTCCCATTCAGTAATTGCTTTCTCATTTTCTGCTGCTTGTGCCTCAAGAGCTTCAATATCAGTTTGAGCAGTTTTAAGAGAAGCAAGTTCTGTGTCACGAAGTTGGTTCTCTTGAGTTATGTGCTTAAGAATATTGGACCGTTGTGTGATCAGAAGGGAAAGCTGCTCGAAAATAGGGCCAAACTCTACGAAGAAAGTGAGAAGATCTCGAGGGGGGTCTAACTTGGTTATCTTGTGAATGAGCGATTTGATCTCCAAGTATTCAGAAGGATCTTGTTCAATTTTCGCCACGAGATTTCCCTCTAAGATTTTAGTCTTCAATTGGCGAAGCAAGCTTTCCGTCGACTCTTGATTAATAGAGCTAAGGGAAGTGTTGGAAGAGCTGCAGACCAAACGCGGTGACGAACTTTGAAGACTCGGCATAACCTTCAAAGCTGCTAAAGGCTCTTTCTTTTTCAGTTGAGACAACTCCTTGTCATCATACAAAGATCGTTGGTCGACTCCTTAGCGAAATACCTTGGTCTTCATTTTCGTTACGTCCAAGTTCTTCTTCTTTCGATCGACCATGGTTTCGTCAAGATTCTCATCGAAATAAATACTACTTATTGTCCTTCATTTATTTATCTTTTTGGTTCCCAAAACTTGAGTAGTCTCTTCAACAATGGCCTCCTGTTCGACGCTATCAGCAATTGTGATAGTTGCATCAAAAATGGGAAGCCCAGGTTCGACAACTTCGTGGAAAATTTCCTCAGCAGCTACACCAAGTGGTGACGAAGGCAAAGAGGGTCTTGCAGAGGATAGCTCTCGTTCCGCAACTTCAGTCAGTGATTCAACAACAGGGGTAATAGTAGGTTGGTTATCTACCTGCTTACATTAAGTTATGTCAGTAATGTCGAAATTAGAAAGTTGTAAAATAAAAAGTCCAAGATAAGTTCGAAAGAATGTTTACCTTGAGCTTTTTGGCTGGAGGGGAGAGTTGGGATTCAGAAGGTTCTTGAATAACAATGCCTTTGGTCGTCCTTTGAGGATCAAGTAGATTTCTTTTTCTTGATCTTTGAGTGAGAGGAATGTTATCTTCATCACTTTCAGTATCCTGGAAAAAGAATTCAGTTTATAAGGCAAAGGGTATTACAGAGAATTAGTGATAAAGTTGAAAGAGTTTTCGACAAGTTAATGTGGTGTGTATATAGTACCTCAGAACTGGAATAGACGATTACTTTCTCTTTGGCTTTGGTCTTCTGAGGAGGATTTGCTGCCTTTGTTATTTTCTGGAAGAAGAGATTTTTTCGACATGAGTGAAAGGTCATAGTCAGCAAATTTAAAGAAGGTGAATAACAACGTACCTTCTTTGGGGTGAGATTTGGAGTAGGACTTGCTTCCATTTTCTTCTTCTTGGCTTGTGGGGAAGGTTTTGTTGTTGTTGTTGCCTTGATTACTCTGCCCTTTGGCTTCGCCACAGGCTTGTCTAACGTCGAAAATATAGATAAGCAAGCGACAATAAAATTTAGTTACAAATGTCTCAAGTTTAGAAAGTTTTAAGTGTCGAAAAGGCATGTACCTGTGGTTCCAGAAGGAAAGGCAGATGCCAATTTCTTCATGAGATTTGCATCAAAGGCATCATTGGCTTCTCCAGCAGCAGCAGTATAATACTGGGACCACCATTCTTGCAATTTCGCAGTACACGAGAACCTTGGGTTGTAATTGATTGGTTCAAAGTTCATAGCCCGGTAGTGGAACTTCTTGAAGGCTTGTGCATAAGTTTGCTCTGATTCTGGTCCCATGAAATCTCGTCTGTGGAAATACACTGGGGCAGGTCGAATTTGGCAGAGGCCAAATTGCCTTGCAAAGTAGCCTGGGAAATACCTGGTGATCCCAAGATTGTTTTTGTTCTTGCCAGGGGTAAGCCTAGTGGAGAGGAGTGCTGGCGAAGATAGGCTCGCCAAATTTGGTTGATTTCTTCAGCATATTCGACAGAAGAAGAGGGAAATGGTCTTTTGAACCAAGTTGGCCCATAAGGTCTTTGTAAGAAAGGAGCCATGGAGTCTATAAACTGCATGCAAGGCAAGAAAGATTTCAAATAAATCAAAAAGGACTCTTCTCGCGAGAAAGGTTTATCTGCTTGGGTTTCAATCATGCTAGTAGTCCCCCTCGGTCCTTCTTGTTTCTAAAGAGGGTTGAACTGATGTGGGAATATATAAGCCAAGCCTAGACTCAAAAGTGGCCAAAAGCCACAATTGTAACAACCATAAAGGACCAGAAGCCAGAAATTTGTTTGTTGGTTCATCCTCTCTCAACTCTATGACAGTATTGTCGAGTTGTTGATGAAGAGAGCCTAAAATTAGTTTGGCAAGATTGATGTTCTGTTGTGCGTGGAGTTGGGTCGCTAGTGGAATGTAGGATTTGGAGACTTGAAGGGAACGTGTGCAAAAAACAAAAAGAGATAACCAAAGGGTTAGAAAAGCTATATGTTCTGCATCAGAAACTTCATCAGTATCAAGATTGTGGTGGTCACCAATGTAAGGGGCGAAAGAAGCATTGGTGAAATTGAAATCATAATCAAAAGCAGAAAGTTTAGGGTTAAAGGTTTCGCCTAAAGGTTTCAAACTGTGATGGCAAAGAACATCTAACAGAGTGGAGATAACATACCACACTTAAGGTGAAGACTATGTGTGGCGCAGTCCCAGAATTGCATTGCTGCCAAGATTAGGGTGTTATCATACTTAGGCCCATACCTAGACAACTGAATAAGGTCGAAGATTCCTTGTTGTTTCCAGATGATGGCTTTCTTAGCCTCTATTTTGTTGAGCCACTCTAGGTAAACCTGTTGATCAACCCTAGGAGCAGACCTAAAAACCCTAAGAGGGTTGTTCAAAAATTCTAAGTGGAAAGGGGTCTTAGCAAAAATATCCTAGGTTGAAGGCGAGGAGGAATGGGAAAAATTTCTAAAACCTCATCGGTTTCCAGCAGAATATTAGGCAAGGGACCCAAATAGGCGTGGGTATAGATTTTAGTCGAAGGAATTAATACCTGAGTTTGCCAAAGAATGGTGCGTTCATCAGCAACATCAGGTTCATCAACAAAACCACTGACAGACTGGGTTTTTCTGGAATCTTCCTTTTCTTTCAAACTCTCAGGTCTCGTCGCAACAGCGGATGTCGAAGCCATGGGTATGGAAAGAGAAACACATGTCTGAATCTAGGTTTGGATTGAAGAAAAAGAGTGAAAGTTTGAAACTTTCGTAAGTTTTGGGTTTTTGCAAAGTTCAGAGATGAAGAATGCAAAGAGGGTGCTCACAAAGTGTCAAAACGGGTAAAAAGGAAAATGAAAGGGTTCTAGTCGTTTATATATGTTTGGAAGCAATAGTAATTGACACGTTCGCCATAACTCACACGTTTGCGACCTTTCAGCGACGTGATGGCCCACCAACTAAATTACGTGTGCCAATGAGACGGTTCATTTTATCTGTGCAAGTCATGATGACTAATTTTTCTCTTACTGTCGAAGTGCAAAAGGCGGTAAAAGTAAGTGTGGCACAATATTCAAAAAATGCCCTTTCTTCCCTTCTTTCATCACTTCGTCGAAAGAAACATTTTTTGGGAGGCAATCTGTTACCTCAAAATTTCGACAAGACATTAAATGAAGCAATTAAATAAGTTTGATTCTCCATTAATGATATCTTGGAAGCTACAAGTCAACACCAAGTCAACACCAAGTCAATTCACCATCAATTCGACAGGAAAGATTTACAAATGTTGGTAAAATGAGTAAACTTCGACATGCTTAGTACTCAAAGCTGTGGAAATAAGCGTAGCAAAGAACTTTCGACAAGAGAAAGTCCAATCTTTCGACAAGGCTGGGTCCAGCATTTCGACAAGCAGATGGTAGCAGTTTAGCGAAGGCCAAGGAAGTGGGCAGTTACCGTTTATTATGCTTAGTGGGCGGTTACTTTTCTTCACGTATGTTTCTAGGAGTATATATACTATTTTGTAATAGAAACTCAGGGTCACAACATTGCACAAGAACTCTGAAAACTCAACTTCCAGACAATAGCGAAATACGAGTGAACAGATTCATTGTACGTGCTTGTGAATCACTTTCTTTTCATTTGAATGCAAGCTTTTCTTTGTTCTTTATATTTACTGTCATTTCTGCTTTGTTTCGTTTTAATTGTGCTCTTCATACAATTTACTTATTTTCAAACCATCAAAAACACAAAAGTACAAGGGCAAATTGTCAAAGAGATTTTCTAGTTTGATCTCACAATCACAATATTGAAAACTAGTGATTGTTTGCTAAAAACACCAGCAAACACTCCCCCAAAGAACCCCAGCCAACACAAAGAAAAAGTGAATTACAATGTGAAAAGTACACTTAACGGACTGTTGTACCAATCCGCCCAAACCGCCCTACAGTTCTTCCCATTCCTCGCCTTGAACCAACACCATGCCGTGTCTTTGATACCCAAGAGAAGTTCGGGGATTGACAACACCTCTCCCCTGAAAACTGTTTTATTCCTTGCCATCCATATGTTCCATATCACCGATAGCCATACAAGATGCTTCACCCGTTTTTGTCTCTTTCCTTTCACCATCCTTCCAAATTCCGTAAAATGTGAGATCACCTCATCCTTATCATAGTAATTTTCCTCCAGCCAAGAAAAAACCAGCTGCCACAAATTCTTTATAATGTTACAATTCAAAAAGAGATGTGGTACCGTTTCATCTTCCACATCAGGCCGTGGCCGTGGTTATATGGCATTTTTTTGTAGTGTCTGCAAGAGACTCATTCCCTAAATTTGAGCATTTAAAGTCCACTCTTTATCAGGCCTTTGGAGACATCATCACTCCATCAATGACTTTTGATTCATCCTTGGTAACTCTGTGATCAGTTTAATTTCCAAGAAGCAAGTTACCTTTACATGGTCATCCTCCAAAGCTAAGTATTGTGCTCTTGTAGTCACTTCTTGTGAACTTTAATGGCTTAGCTTCCTCCTATGTGGTCTTCATGTACCTTGCACCAAACCTTTTGTATAGTGCTATAACAACAAGAGCACATTGTTGAGAATCCCATTTTTTATGAGTATTCAAAATATGATAGGATATGTCATAAATTGAAATGTTATCTAATGTTGATAAAACTTAAGTTAATGAATATTTTGCCACCCATAGTGCACGCTTGTATGTCATTTTCTGTATTTTTTCTTTAATTTGTTTGCATTCTAGATAATTCTTGCCGGCTTTACTCAAGAGTCGTTCTTTGCCTCCGATTGTTTGTACTTGTCTCAACCTTTCTCGTTGTTGTTGTGATTGTCGACTATTGATATATCTATATTTTAGTATTATAACTAGGGGAAAATCCCGTGCGATGCACGGGTTTATACAAATATTTTTTTAAAAAAATATGTTAACGATATAACTTAAATACGTATAATTAGAAAGGAAAACAATCTTTTGTATAAAATTTATAAAGATATTAATTTTTAAACATGCATAGATGAGAACATGAAAATTGAAATATTTTTGACGGCTCAACTAAATAATTATAATTAAAATTTCTTATCTTCATTGATAATATATTTCCTCTTTAATTTAAATCACAATTAGCTTTGCATTAATTTATTTCCGAAACGGATGAACGTTTTCAATTTGTTTAAAATATTTTTTTAAGATATTATAGTATTGTTATTTTTATATAAATAGAAATAGAAATATAGATTAAAAAAATGAGTAGCATTATGGATGCATCATCCAAATTGTATTTGTATTTTCTGGTTAAATATTATATAAACACAAAAATCCTACAAACTACCATCTATTTGCATTAAATATATATTATATTCCTTATTTAAAAATTTACTCAAATATTCGCATGTGATTAGTTGTATTTGTATTTTCGGGTTAAATATTATATAAACACTTAAATCCTACAAACTACCATCTATTTTCATGAAATATATATTATATTTCTTATTTAAAAATTTACTCAAATAGCCACATGTGAATTTAACAATCATATCTATTTTTTATTTTGAATTTCTACTATAGTTTATATAAAATTTAGGTCTATATCTATATATGATGTAAAATTTATATAAGCAAATTATTTAATTATGATAACAAATTTCAATTAAATTTAATCCATAATGATGGAATTTCATGTAAATATATAAACACTTGTTCTTAGTTTTTTTTATATTTTCTTGAAGTTTTTTTAATTTAGTGTTGCCAATTATTTACAGATAATAGAAGTTAATTTTATAATAAAATTTAACTTTAATACTGAATATGTCTATATAAATTTTGTGACCTATAGATTGAAAATAGTTTGTTAAAAAATGTATCAATTAATGGTATTTTATGAGTTTAAAATATTGTTTTAGAATGGAAAATAACCGAGTAATAAAATATATAAAACCTTTATCTCTATATATACAGAAAGTATTATTTAATATTATTGTTAAAGTTTAATAATTAATAGTAATTAAAATATATATGTTTTGGGTTACAGTTGAATTATAATATATTCTTAGAGAATAGATTAATGCCTTTTTATTGATGTTGGAGGTATATGCATTGTGCTATATTGGAGTGCAATATATGCTATTTAAAATAAATCGTATTTATTTGTTCAAAAAAATTGTATTGAATCTCCTAAAGTAAGAATCAATGGTTTCACATAATTCAGAAATATAAAAGCTTCTCTATTAATTAATTAAGTTTGTAGTCTTACCCATGATTTCAATTCATTGTGAGTTGTTACCTCTTCAACCTAATAAAATCGATTGTTGAATACAAATAGACAAAAAAAAATAAACATATATATGATCATTAGAATTTTTAGCCATACCATTTTATCCTCTAGGCCTTATTGAATAATAACAAAATAAGTAGAAATGGGTGTAAATGTGGTGACAAAAAGATAAATTTAATAACCTACACAAACACATATGCTTCTAGAAAAACTTCTTCTAAAGACAATTTGAGAAAAATTCTTATTACATTTTTTCTGTGGATCCAAATCACCACTTTTTGAATACAAACAACCCAAGAAGAATGTTTGAAACTCATATGAACAACCAAGAAAAATCTATAATTTTGATCACATGCAATATAAGTCTCCATTGGATAAAGAACAATCTACAAAAATCACATATAGAAGAATATTAATCTTCCATGTAATTTGATCACCTAAATTAAGGCTCCATGAAAAGCACTGGGGAATGAAAATGATCTAACTATCACATATTAGTTTTCTAGTAATAAAATAACTGTGGGAAAAAATGAAAAGAAAATGTGGCCTCCTTTCTTTCTTTTAGGTATTTATAGTACAAAAAGAATAAGGATTTGTTGGATGGATTTAAACTCAAGATATAAAATCAAGGAAAATGAAAAGATTGTAACCAACATCTATTAAAAACTAATTAAAATAAGTAGAACTAATAATGATTGAGGGACACCAAAAGATAACTAAAATAAAGACTTCAACTAATTTATTAAGAGTAATCTGTATGAGAGATATCTTTTTTTTTTTTAAAATACAAATAGAAAAGAGAATGAAAGCTAGCGCAATTTTTTTTTTTAAAATACAAATAGAAAAGAGTAATCGTTTTATACCCATCCACCAAAGATTCATTTTAAGATCTTGATTATCATTTTTTTCTTGACAAAGATCTTGATTATTATTTTAAAAATAGGTTAACATTATTTTAATTTATAAGACTTTTCATATTACATTACATGTATGTTCAACTAAATTATAACGTTTCATATTAATGTACTTTATAAGTTGGTAAAAACTGTCGCACATGATACAAAGTAAACTAATATAAAGTAAAATTACTTCAAGTTATATATGAATATAATATAAATCATCATTTGGGACAGTTTTTTTTTTATCCTTATGAGACTCATAGTGCTTGGTTTTTAGATAAAGGAATGCATTATTTAATTGAATACACATGTAATGTGGAAAGTCTTTCCAAATTCAATAAAATGACAATTTATTTAATTATTTTGGTGGAAGTAATGATTCTTTATTTTTCATATTAATTCACTTTTAAAGTTGATAAGTGACACTTGAAGTTTTCACAAAAAAGGAGTGCAAGTCTCCTTTGTATATAGATTATAGGAAATATATATATATATATATATATATATATATATATATATATATATATATATATATAAATTAAAAATTAAGCCAAAATATGGATGAACATCCTACAGCTTGGAAAAAAAGCTTCATTTAGAGATTTCTATATTATTTTATTAATTTCTATATTTTCATAAGAGGTTCATTTAATTAGTTAGGGAAAATTATTTTATCAATTTCTTTATTTTCATAAGAAAATGTCAGTTGTCAAAAAAAATAAGAAAAAGTCATTTTCATATAAATTTAAAAAATAGCTAATCGGTATTCCACTAAGAGGATAATTTAATATGTTAGTGGAAATTATATGCTTTCACTAAAATTAAAGTCTTCTTCATGTCTAAATTATAAATAAATATTTTAATACACAAAAATATTGAGAAAAATTGTGGAGCTTTTTTTGGGGATTCCTTTACATATATGTATGTATGTATAGATAGATAGATAGATAGATAAATATAGATAATAATATTATTATTTTTAACAGAATAATATTTAGTGGGTCAGTAAAATGAATTGAAAAAAATATTGTCATATTTTTGGTAAAGTGAGTTTTCATTTTAAATATTGGATTGAGTGTCATAATAGGTTTTGTGGATATTTAATTAAGGAAAAAAGAATGTTGAGATATAAGTTGGAAATTAAATGAAGATTATTTGGAGCATCCTAGAGCTTGGAAAAAAGCTTCCTTTAGAGATTTATATAGATATAGATATAGATATAGATATTCATGAAAAAATTATATTGGGGATTCCTTTAGAGATTAAAATGTTGTTTTTTTCCTACATTATTATAAACAACACCATCACATCTGTAGTAAGTTTACAGCACTTTGTTATCATGGAGTTGGGATGGACATGTACCTGCAGGGAAAATTTGATGGATCAGTAATATTCTTATTTGTTTGCAAAATAATCAGAAAATAATCAATCAAGCTTCTCCATAGTTATAGTGATTACAATCGAGACTCTCTTCCCTCTTGACACCTCTATGAGAAAAGCTTATATAGGCATCCATTACTTCTTTGTTATACAATAAAATAATGATTAATTAGTAAAATTAAATTGGGAAACCAAAGGTTGAAACGTTATATTAATTAGGAACCATAACTGTTAACAAAATAGTTGTAACTGATCTAATTACTATAAAGTTATATTTATGTGATACTTCAAGTCTACTTTAAATATATATTTAATATATTAATTATAGTAATGAACAAAATGAGAGTATTATTATCAAAAACAAAATGATAGGTTAGGCTCGTGCGTTGTACGGGTTTGTTTAAAATGTTTTTTTTCCTATGTTATTATAATATTAATTTATTATATTGTTTGAATTTTTTTATATGTAATTTGATGAATTTTGTCTAATAGTTTGTTAAATCTTGTTTTCTTTAAATAGTTGCTTGTTGTTATAACTGTGTTAAAGTCTACATCTTCCATTCATATTCTACTACCTCTTATGAATTTATTTTATTTTTTAAAAAATTACTTCCTTCTTGATTACTCTTAATTTATTAGGCGATGTCTGAATTTTGGTCGCATTTTGGTGTTTCAAAATTATTATGATTAGAACTAATCATTTTGATTGGTTTTTTTAATATATGGATTAGTTACATTGTTTTCACGTGATTACCCGTTCAACGTTGTTATAATATTTTTATTTAATTTTATAAAATTTTTAAAAAATTAATTTTGTTTTGTATTGTAAAGAATATTGTATTATATAATTGTTTTCTTACATTCCTTATATAAAAAATATTTAGTTTCTGTAATATTTTATATAATGCAAAGCGTTTTTAACATAAATAAATGTCAATAATTTGTATAAGATTAATTATTGAAAATATTATTTTATAAAAGTGGAAAACGTTTTGGGAAAGTAATTGAATATTTTATTATTGATCCCCCGAGTTTAAAATTTTGGACCCATAGACCCCTAAGTTCTTTCAACTCTAACAGTTAAATGAAGACTAAACTCTAAATTTTTTGTTTTTGGACTAACACTTTATTTTCTACCTGATTCCTAAATTATACAAAATAATTATTCTTTAACATTTGTGAAATCTATCAAATTTTAGTCTTCAAAACTTTAAGAAATGTCTCATTAGTTTCTAGAATTTTATGAAACTTCTCTCAATATAGTTTCTATAAGGGAGAATTTATTAAATTTTAGGAAGTAATTTAAGGGACATCACTATCTTTAGGGACTACTAATTATTTTTATATATTTTAGGACTAAAAAAATTTGAGCATCTAAAATGCAAAAAACTCATAGCTAACGTTCCTTCGGGAAGTTTAATATAGTTGAATCTTAACTGAATATATAAATCAACTACCTATATATTTAATCTGAATTCTTGAAATTTCATAGTACACAAATTGAACCAAATTTTCACACTATGTAAAAGACAGTGAAAAAGAGATTAAAATCCTCCAAGAAATTGGATAGTGAGTCTTCGCTTTCCAGCCTTTGTTTGTCGTCAGACATATTATTGGGGCCTTTGGAAGTCTATATTTCTTTCCCTTTGTTATTTTTCTTCAAGCGTCCAATTAACACACTGTCGTCGTTTGTGATTTTTATACTTTTGGTACTTTGTGTTAATTGAGAAATTTGATAGAACCTTCTAATTTCTGGTTTTCTGACTCGACATTAACTTGAGCTTTCATATGGACAGCTTCAATGAGAGGATACTAACTGATAATTGATCGAAGATGAATTTTTTGGAATGCCTAGATCCTTATTACCAGATTCAGTTGCTAGATGATCAATTTAATTTGCAACTGAAATGTAGAGACAAAGTTTTGTCTCCTTTTGAAACATCGATCCTCGATATAGACATTGTCAAGAAGAATGATGTGATCTAGGTAGCCTTTGTAAAAAAAACTTCGACAGAATACCTTCATGCATCCAAATACTTCCTATCCATATTCTAATGGAGAATGGAAGACTTGCATAAATGATCAGAAAAATGATAATCAATAATTACACAATTGAAATAAAAATAAGCAATTGATGTTAAACACAATAATCATCAAGTTTTTCTTCTGCTTATAATATCAAAATAGACATAAAAAATATTCGCATCATTAGCTAAATCATCATTCTCATTATCATCAATCAACCAACACTTTGAGCTAAGATAAGACGTATGAACATATGAGAAAAAAACTAAAGAACGTCGACTAATAAATTTGTTTTGGCTTTTTGTATTGCAATCTTGTTGATCCATGATTTTGATACTAAGTTGTGGTTTTCTCTAACCTTGTAGCTAGGTAGCTTTTAGCACTCCAGGGGATTATAAACAACACCATAATATCTATAGTAAATTTACAGCAACTTGTTATCATGGAGTTGGGATGGACAGATCAGAAAGGTAAAAAACGGATGGATCAAATTCTTATCGATCTGAAAAAATAATTAGAAAATAATCAACCAAACTTCTCCATAGCTATAGTAATTTCAATTGAGACTCTCTTCACTCTTGCCAACTCTATAGGAAGAGCTTATATAGGCATACATATTATTTTGTTAAACTATAAAGACATTTCTTATTATTAAGTTGAGGTAAATGAATAGGTGAAAGTAGTGATTAATTAGTAAGATTGAATTGGATAGCCAAAGGTTGGAAACACTAAATTAAATGAGAATAATACCTATTAATAAAATGATGTAACTGATCTATTTACTCTAAAGTTATAATATTCATGTGATACAATTAATAAAGGAAAATACAAATAGTTTTATTATTATTTGTAGTAACGGAGATGTTGAACCATATATAAATCACTATATTTAATTATAAGTTGTAATTTTTATATAAGTGTATACAAAATATTGCTGCTTCCAAACCTTAAGTGCGTTTTATGAGATGGATAATGGAAAGGAAATGGTTTTGAAAAACATGGTAAGATAGAAAGGTTTGCAATATTAAAGTAAGTAATGGCCATTTCTTTACAATAATAATTAAATTTAAAGTTAGAAAATGATAATTATAGTTTTCACTTAAAAAATTCAAGTCTCCTTTTAATATAGTTAAAAATCTAATTGAAAAATAAATGAAGATGATGTGGAGCATCCTAGAGCTTGGAAAAAAGCTTCCTTTAGAGATTTACTAGGAGAATACTCGTGCGATGCACGAGTTGTTATATAATTTTTTTCCTTTAATTTTATATAGATTTTATACAAATATATACATAAGTTGTCGATATAAATTATGTATTTTAAAAATATAGTATTACATTAATATATTGTTGAATTTTTATTTATGCCATATTCTTATATAGTGTATTTTTAATATGCACAATTGTCCAAATTTTAGTGAGCTTAATTGTTGAAAATAAAATCTTACTAAACTTCATTTTACTTAGTAATAATAAATGCCATTCTATTTAATATCTTGAATTTATGAGCATGAATTTTAATAATAAAGACATGTGAAAAATAATATAAATAATAAGAATATTTTTGATATAGCATTTTTAATATGTGTAAGACAAAGAAGAAAAATAATAATGATAATAATTGAAGATCAATACTAATGAGAATATTTTTGATATAACATATAGCCTAAATAAACACTACGTAAAAAAATTCTTTGTTTAAAAACAAAAATAATGGTTTAATATGTGAAAGTTTAAGGATGAAAATAATGAGATTTTATATTTATTTTAAAACATTAGAATAAAAATAACTAAGTTATACTAAGAAAGTGATCATAATATATTGATAAACATGTTTGGAAGTGACTTACATTTGTAATGTGCATCTCGCATTTGCTTTTCTCTTATAATGTTATTCTATTTTTATTTTCTTCTTCCAAATTTCAGTGACATCCTCTAAATATTATTATTATATTAAGCTTTGATGAGTTTAAATTAAATAAGTTAATGGTTGTGTATGAATAAATATAAATCATAGAAATTAGAAAGTAACTACTATTTACTTTATTTTTTCTTTATTTCTTTGTTTATTCATCAATTAATAATTCATAAATATTAATTAAAACAAAATTTGAAACTTAAAACAAAAGTGATAATAAGGAATTTAGATTTAATAGGAAACTTAGAAAGAGAAAACAATCAAAATCAAATCTTGATGAAATATATGATATGAAAAATATATGGTCATTATTCACAATATGAAATGAAATATTTATTTTATTATAATTGTTTTTTATGCAACTTATTATCTAAATAAGCTACATAAAGTGGAGAGTAAACATATAATATTTGTAAAAGAATTGAAACATTTAAATCTGAAGCTTTATTTGGTTGCTTTTACCTCAAGCACCATTCTTATTTAAAATTAACCATTTTAGATGTGAATTTGTAAATAAAAAGTATTAGATAGAATATATACTAAAGGCATTAGATATGATGATAGTTGAAGAAAATGATATTTTTTCCTTTGTGATATAGAGAAGAGACACCTAATGTAATTTCCTTCTTAGAAGTGACACCAAAGGTTATGAAGTTTCAAGAAACATATGCAACTCATTTAGATCTAGCAAATCATACAATTTTACAAAACTATGAAATTAAACATTTTTTTTGACAAAAAATTAAACATTTTTATAAAGAACAATATTAAAATATACATCATTTCTTAATGCCTATAACTTTACAAAAATCGCTGCCTATTTGTCAACTTCAAACTATCAAGAACACAAAATTCTTTACCCTTTTGTGATTTCTACATCTTGTGAAACATGCTACTTTCTTCTACTCCTTGTTTTTATATGATTATTGCACCTAATGTAATTTCTTCTTAGAAGTGACATCAAGGTTATGAAGGTTCAATGAACATATGCAACTCATTTAGATCTAGCACATCATACAATTTTACAAAACTATAAAATTTAATATTTTTCTAAAGAACAATATTAAACTATACATCTATGAAGCTCCGATACTTCAAAATAGGCCACGTACCCGTATCCGATACGTATCCGATACCGATACGTATCAGATACTTCCAGATACGTATCTTGGGAGTATCCTAGAATTTATATTTATTTTTAAATAAAAAAAGACCAGATACTTACAGGATACTTGTCGGATACTTACCGGATACGTATCCTGGGAGTATCCTAGATTTTATATTTATTTTTAAATCAAAAACAATAAGATATTTACTCTTTTATTCATTATTTGAAGAGAAATAAATGGATCCAAAACGGCACAAGTTATGTGCATACTAATTTTCGTCTTTTTCTAGAAAAGATGAAGGATATGGCAAAAAAAGAGACAAATATGTGGGGCGTTAGTGGAGATGCACATGATCCACTTGATGGTGTTGGAATTGAATTAGCGTAGAGATATCTCTTGATGAACCGAGAGAGTTGGAAGTCATGTTATTTTTGATGATGGATAGGGAGGAGGGGGAATGACACAATTAGTGTTCAAGAGTTAATAGTAGACAATTCTATAAAGCTTAAACTTCTTTTGGATATGACTTATTGTGTTATTTTTACTATATTCTAATAGTAAATTGTATATCTTTTTGTGACATGTTCGTAGGAGGAAAAATATATTTTAAAATGGGTGGGGAAAAACATTTAAATATGCTTACTTATTTTTTGGGTTACCATGTCATTGGTGCACAATTTCCACAGGCTTTGTCGATGACAAATCTACACAGGGAACCTGACTGGCCACGAGTACTCGACTTTGCCGGCCTGTCTGGTTCTCTACTCCCAATAGAGTTTTTTGTCACACCCAAAATTTGACCCCAGGACCTTGGAGTGGGATCCGAGTCTAGTTACCACTTGGACCAACCCTTGTTGGTACTATGCTTACTTATTTTGATCACAAGTATTTTTATGTTTTATATTTTTAAATTTTAATTAAATTTTTTATTGAAGTATCCCTGCCGTATCGTATCTTGATTTTCAAAATTTTCCCGTATCCACGTATCGTGTCGTATCGTATCCCGTATCCGGGCTTCATGGCTATACATCATTTCTCAATGCCTATAACTTTACAAAAAATTGTTGTCTATTTGTCAACTTCAAACTATCAAGAACATGAAATTCTTCATCCTTTTTGCGAATTCTACATCTCGTGCAATTTGCTCTTTTCTTCTACTCCTTGTTTTCTATATGATTCTTGCACCTAATGTAATTTCCTTCTTAGAAGTGACACCAAAGATTATGAAGGCTCGTGGAACATATGCAACTCATTTAGATCTAACACATCATACAATCATACAAAAATTAAACATTTTTCTTAAGAACAATATTAAAATATACATAATTTCTCAATGTCTATAACTTTAAAAAAAATCATTGCCTATTTGTCAACTTAAAACAAGTAAGAACATAAAAATATTTACCCTTTTTTGTGCATTCTACACCTTCTTGTGAAACTTGCTCCTTTCTTCTACTTCTTATTTTTATATGATTCTTTTTGTCAAAACCTCTACCCTAACCATCCAAAGATCTCTCCTTTAAATAGTCATTTCTTGTTATAATTAGTTTAAACTCTATTTCTTCCACTCATATTCCACTAACTCATGAGTTTATTGTAAATTAAAGCAATAATTCATGTAAATGTGAAACCCTCCATTCAATGCATAATGGTTACATAAAAAAAGAATTTTAAAGGTCAACTTATTATTTCTTATTTCATCTAAACTATTATAATTGATAAATATATTTATTAATTCAATTAATTTAAATTTTGACCAATTCTAATAATAATATAATTTCTATGTAAATAAATATATAATTTTAAAAAAACATTTAGAATAAATAGTAATAAATATAAAAAACAAAACAATAAAAAGTAACTAATATAAGAACATAAAATTGAGTTTAGAATGAACACATAATTGAGCTCATAAGTCTCATGAATTGAGAATGAACATTGATTAATATAAAAAAAATCTTGTTTTTTTATATTTAATTATATATTAAAAATTAAAATCAAAGTCTCATTTATACAAAAATTATGATTAAATATAATATAATGTGTAAATTTATTACTATGTTGGAATTTATTAGTAGTAGTGGGTTGGACACAAATGTAGGAATTAATAAATAATAAAAGAGAAGTTTTTTAATAGACAAAAATAAAAGCAAAAATTCAAGAATTATTGTGGAGGCTCCATTGGGGATTCTTTTACTCATATGTATAGATAGAAGATATAGATATAGATATAGATAAACATTTCCCTACATTGTGTTATGAATAATTTTATGTTTAATTCCTATTAGCAATCCATAATCGTAGGTTTTTATTCTTCTTGAGAATGCTCATAGGCATCACCAAATATTTTATTCCACTAAGAGTAGCATTTAATAATAATAAGTTAGTGGTAATAATGAATTTAAGTCTCATTTAATTGTAAATTATAAATAAATATTAATAAAATTAAAAAATTTATTGAAAAATAAATGGAAATGATGTGGAGCATCCTAGAGCTTGGAAAAAAGCTTCCTTTAGATATTTATATAGATATAGATATTACGTATGATTGAAAAATAAGAAGTTCAATAATATCTTTTGAATGATAAAAAGTTAAACTTATTAGCGAAAATGAATAATTTGTTTAAAAAACATTTTTGAGAAAGTATTAAAGTTTTGATAAATGAATTGTGTGATAAGAAGATAATTTTAAGATAAGTGAATATTTAAAACTTCGATTCAAAAAGAGTTTGCAATCTTCATTCCAAGAAAAAAATTATTTTAAATGTATTCTATTTAAATCTAAAACAATTTATCTTTCCACTCTAATAAAATCATAAACCTACTACATAATAAATAAGAAGAAAATCAAATATCATTTTTTTATTTTAGTTTTTTATTAGCTTAGATGAGGATGCTATGGTGGATATGGTTTATTATCATTTTGTATGAATTTGTTTGATTTAGAAATAATTTTATGATAAGTGAATATACTAAATTTTATTTTTTAGATTAATAGGGGCTATAAAGCCCAAAACAAGAAACACGAATTACACTAGAATGAGTCTATGAGTAAAAACTCCAATACAATCAGCATGCAACAAATGCAAAATACTAGCTGGAGGATCCTCAAAAATCCGAAGGCCCTCCACCAACTCACAAGCCATGAAAGTCATACCATCAGCAACCACATTTGCTTCCTAGTAGACATGAGTGATGTGAACCCTCCACTCGAGCTGAAGAAGCTTCCAAATACGCAAATTAAAAGAAGGCTTCTCCCTTCCGTGTTATCAGGCCCATCACCACTTAGGAGTGAGACCACCAAATGTGAGTCCATTTGAAGCTCCACATGAGTATATATATCCTCTGCTCCGCGCCAAGTTGAGAACTTCCAAAGCTCCCCTAAGCTCTGCAATATAAGAGTTGGCTTCCCCTAAATGTCGAGTGAAGCCTCCTAACCACCTGCCATTAGAGTCTCGCAGGACACTACCACAACACTCAAAACTGCCACCCTCCGTTGAAGCGCCATCAGTATTAATAATAACAAACCCCTCCACTGTTGGTTTCCAACAAACATTAATGTTAACCTTTGAAGGCCTGCTAGTGGGACTAAAATGATCCTTACTCTTGGAATAGTTATTCACATATTGCCTAATCACTACAGCAGGAGCAATATGCATCACAAACATAGGATCATGCACTATTTTGTTCCTCCACTTCCACAAGAAATAACATGTAGCAACCTGACCAAAGACTCTTCCAGGAAGCCCCTTCATCAGAATTAACATTGAATTTAACACAATCCACAGAGTAACCACAAAAGTCTGATCTCAAATGGTTGGGGACCAACCTTCTCTGAATAGAGAGCACACATGGACAATCCCTTAACACATGCAATATAGTTACAGTCACCCTGACACAATGATGACAATCAGAGGTGCAACTACTCCATCGACTACAATACGCCTTGGTAGGTAACTTCCCATGCAACAATTGCCAAGCAAAGGTCCTGACGCGCTCTGGGACATCCCAACCTCCAAACAGATTTCCAAAGAGGAGAAGGAGTGTCATGAGTACCATCACGCGGGTAATGATAAGCACTTGAAACTGAAAACATACCTGATCTCTCTCCTGGTCAATACGCAATATCAGGTCCCATGGAAAGTTCTAGAATAGGGCATGCAAGCAACTTGTTAGCTAGTCTCTGAGAATGTCCCAAAGCCAATGCATGCTTCCATCGACGTAGTCAATCACATTACAATCTTGGACGTTAGCAGGAACACAACCAATAAGATCAGCAAGAGCATTACTAGTATCAACCCATCTATCTTACCAAAATTTAGTGGTGGTACAATCACCCAAAGCCCAGGCCTCGACATCCTTAATCTCATTCTAGCACTGATAAATAGCTTTTCGTATGTACGAATCTGAACCTTTGCAATCCAATTCCCCCATAACCTAGGAAATACGCCTGTACTTTCTAATGAGGACTTGACTCCATAAATTACTTTCATCAGAATTGAGGTTCCAAGAAAATTTCACGAGGCACGCCTTGTTCATATCCACGAGAGACCGAAGTCCCAGACCCACCTAAGCTTTGGGGAATGTAAGCGTATCTCACTTGATAAGATACATTCTACGAGCCTCATCACTATCACCCCAAATAAAACTTCTTTGAAGCATTTCAATCTCTTTCAAACACGCCTTCGGAATGGGGTTAGTTATCGTCGAGTAAATAAGAATGGCTTGGACCACCGGTTTGGCTAATGTCACCACCCAGCAAAGGAGTGTTGGCTCGCTTTCCAACCCGATAACCGATGATGAACATTCTCCAATAGGTAGTTAAAATCTGATTGTTTAGGTGCATGACCTAAAAGGGGGATGCCTAGATACTTACCCATAGCCAGAGTAGTGTTGAAACTAGACATAGCCCCTAGACTTCTTAGAGTTGCTACATTAAAATTCTTTGAAAAGAATATATTGGTTTTCTCCGTACTCACCATTTGGCCAGACATGTCACAAAAATTATTAAGGGCATCCAACACACTTCACATATTCTCATCAATTGCATTTCCAAATAGAAGCAAGTCTTCCGCGAACATGAGATGAGAGATATTGGAACCACTCCTACCCGCACGAATATGAATCCATCTCTTATGCTCAACTTCTTCCTCAATTAGGTAGGTAAGCTTGTCCATACGCAAGACAAAAATGTAAGGGGAGATAGGGTTGCCTTGGTAAATACCACATTGAGGACCAAACCTCTCGGATCTTCTACCATTCCACAACACATTAGTGGACACCGTAGTGATAAACTGCATTTTAAGAGCATGGAGAGAAGGGGGTATTTCAAGCTCAGTGAGAACCATATAAATAAAACTCCATCGATTTTTGTTATAGGCTTTTGCAAGGTCAACCTTAATGGCAAAGAAACCTTTCCGCCCTCGCATTCTTCTCATTGAGTGCAATAATTCTTGGGCCACAACAATGTTTTCATGTATGCTCCAGGTAGGAATGAAGTCTGTTTCATACACGGAGATAATATGGGGCATAAGGGGCTACAACCTATTTAGAATAATTTTAGTAATAACCTTGTGGTTCACATTGCAAAGCAAAATAGGTCAGAACTGTGTAACGAACTCAGGTTTAGAAAAGGCAAGAACTGTGTAACCTTTGGAATGAGACATATCTCTGTGTCATTGACTCTAGCTACCATCTCAGGTTGAACCTAAGCAGTTTTCAAAAATTTATAGAAATCTCCACGAACATGATCACAATTTGTTTGATAAAAACCTGCCTGAAAACCGTCCGGACCCGGAGCCTTCCAAGCATGCATACCAAACACGGCTTTATCAATTTCCATCTCAGTAGCATCACTCCCAAGTGTAGTAACAATATCTTCATCCAGTTGCTTGAAGTGAAATTGCATAGTGGGGGAAATATCATTTGAATCACCATCAGTGAACAAATTCCTAAACAAGGAAGTAACATGGGTCTGAATTTTAGTCCCCTCCTCCATCCATTGACCATTTGTATCACACAATATTGTGATAGATATCAATTCAGAAGTAGAGGAAGGTAACTGCAGAATCTTAGTCTGAACTTTATTAACGAAATAGAACAGATTGCAGTGAATTAGTGTAATTCACGGAATTACAGAAGCAACTATAGTAGTTTCTTGAGCAATTCGAGGTGCTCAAGGCCTCCCAAAGGAAATAAACCTCCAAAATACTTGCCTAAACTACACACGACTGAAAATACAATACTAAACAACAACAATAACAACGCTTGATGCACCTCCCCCCATACGGATCAAATGAGTTTGTGGTTTCTCACTTAGCAAAGAGTGATGGGAGAGGGCCAACAGAAGTTGATTTCTAAACTCTTGGGGTATGATTTTGAATGAGTTTGTGGTTTCTCACTGTCCAGAAAATTACAATTTGTTGCCATCACCATGCAATTTGTGAGGCGTGGAGAAATTTGGAAGAAAAGTACTTGCTGATGAGACATTGAGGCAGATTGTACAAGACTTATTGGGAGATTCTAGTAGCCATCCAGGTTATAAATTTAACAAGGGAAGGTTGTACAGAGAGGACAAAATCGTTCTACCAAGAAATTCACCTAGAATTAAGTGGATTTTGAATGAAATGCATGACACGACAATTGGAGGGCATTCTGTTTTTTTTTAACCTATAAGAGGGTTGCTGGACTTGTGTTTGGCAAGGAATGAGAAATGAAATTCACGAGTATGTTTAAGCTTGTGAAGTTTGGCAAAAGAACAAATATCAAACATTAAGTTCAGGAGGGTTGTTGCAACCACTTTCCGTACCATCCCCAACTTGGAGTGATATCTCCATGGACTTTATAGGAGGGCTGCCCAAAGCTACAGATAAGGACACTATCATGGTGGTAGTGGACATGCTTACTAAATATGCTCATTTCATAGCTATTGGCCATCCCTACACGGCTAAGGACATTGCTGAAATTTTTGTGAAGGAGGTGGTCAAATTACATGGTTTCCCTAATTCAATTGTGTCAGATCGTGACAAGATCTTCCTTAGTTCTTTTTGGGCAGAATTGTTCAAACAAACAGGTTCCAAATTGAAGTGCAACAGTGCCTACTCAAACTGATGAACAAACAGAAGTGGCTGGGAGGTCCTGCCATTTGATCAAGACTTCAGTTTCTCCTTGCTCATTTCTTCTCACTGTTGTAGTTGCTTCGAGGACTAGTTCCAACATCCATTCCTCATTCAAACAAGCTGGAAGTGGATGGAAATTTTGAGCTGGTGCCATTGATTTCTTGAGCAAAGAGACATGGAAAACAGAGTGGACTTTGTTGTCTGTGGCAGCTTCAGCTTGTACGCAATAGAACCCACCTTCTTTTCAATCTCATTTGGACCATAGTAGCGTGGACTAAGCTTCTGACTCACTCTCTTAGCCAAGCTTTTCATCTTGTAGGGTTGAATCTTCAAACATACCATATCCCAAACCTGATAATCCTCCTCCTTCCTATGCTTGTTAGCTTGAGCTCTCATGACATCTTGAAAACTCACCTACTGATCATGTAATTCTTTCAACTTTTCATATCTCTCAGCCACCAATCTGTTCACTTCTTGCATAGCTGACGGGTTCACATCACTTCTAATAATGACGGGTGGTTCCTGACCATATAGAGCATGGAATGGAGTGGTATTGAGAGAAGCATGGTAGTTGGTGTTATACCAATATTTAGCCCAACTCAACCACTTTGGCCAGTGCTTTGGCTTCATACCAATTGCAGATCTCAAGTAACTTTCCAAGCACTTGTTCACCACTTCTATTTGTTAGTCAATTTGAGGGTGGTTGGCACTGTTGCACTTCAATTTGGCACTTGTTTGTTTGAACAATTCTGCCCAAAAAGAACTTAGGAAGATCTTGTCACGATTTGACACAGTTGAATTAGGGAAACCATGTAATTTGACCACCTCCTTCACAAAAATTCCAGCAATGTCCTTAGCCGTGTAGGGATGGCCAATAGCTATGACATGAGCATATTTAGTAAGCATGTCCACTACCACCATGATAGTGTCCTTACCTGTAGCTTTGGGTAGCCCTCCTATAAAGTCCATGGAGATATCACTCCAAATTTGGGATGGTACGGGAAGCGGTTGCAACAACCCTCCTGGACTTAATGTTTGATATTTGTTCCTTTGACAAATTTCACAAGCTTGAACATACTCCTGAATTTCATTTCTCATTCCTTGCCAAAACACAAGTCCAACAACCCTCTTATAGGTTAAAAAAAACAGAATTCCCTCCAATAGTCGTGTCATGCATTTCATTCAAAATCCACTTAATTCTAGGTGACTTTCTTGGTAGAACGATTCTGTCCTCTCTGCACAATCTTCCTTTCTTCAATTTATAAGCTGGATGGCTACTAGAATCTCCCAATAAGTCTTGTACAATCAGCCTTAATGCCTCATCATCAAGTACTTTTTCTTCAAGCCCCTCCCACGCTTCGCAGTGCACAGTAGTGATGGCAACAAATTGTAATTTTCTGGATAGTGCATCCACTACTCCATTCTATTTACCCAGTTTGTATTTAATTTCAAAATCATACCCCAAGAGTTTAGAAATCCACTTCGGTTGGCCCTCTCCCATCACTCTTTGCTCAGTGAGAAGCCACAAACTCTTTTTCGTACGTATCTTGAAATGTCTACAAATTAAGTATGGTCTCCATTTTTTCCAACAATCACCACAACCATGAGTTATCTTTCATAGATTGATTTCCCTTGAGCCCTATCAAAAAGTGTTTGACTCATATAGGCAATAGGCATGTCCTCTTGCATTAGGACAACTCCTATTCCTTTCCCAGAGCCACCTGTCTCTACTACAAATACCTTATCAAAGTTAGGGATAGAAAGTACAAGAATTGTAGTCATAGCCTTCTTGAGGGTTTCAAATGCTACTTGAGCTTGTTCATTCCACTCAAAGCTTTCCTTTTTCAACAATTGAGTTAATGACCATCCTATCTTTCCATAATTTCTGACAAATTTTCGGTAATTGTAACACCCCAAAATTAATTAGGTGATTATTTAACTAATTTAATTAAGTGATTAATTAACCAATTTAATTAAGTGAGTATTTGATTAATTTAATTAAGTAATATTTTAGTTGGTTGTATTAAAATAAATATAGGGTAAGTAATTAATTTGAGGAGAGGTGTAGTAAATAAATGAGAAGTATTTTAGTTAAATTGGGAGGATGTGAGAAAGTACCTAGAGGGTGTAAATAAGGGGCCCAAGCCCACTAAATAGGCCCAAGTTCATGACTTAAACTAGGGTAAAGGTTTCATTCCTTAGATCAAAGAAAGAAAACAGAAAATAGAAGTGAGGGAGAGAGGAGGGGAAGCCGCGCAGCCATAGGAGGAAGAGGGGAGAAGAGAAATTCAATTTTCTTGTCTTGGGTAAGTGTTTTTGGTACCAATCTTTCACATATTTCTTCCTCTATCCTTTAGTGTAAGATTCACACCCTAATCATGTTCCTTTTCTCTTTTCCATGGATGGGTTTGGAGCTCAAGTGTAGGAGAGAAGCTACTAATTGGTGATTCTTGGGTTATTGGTGGAGGGGTTTTATTTGGTTTGCAATTTGGAGGTTAGGGGGCTCTACTTTACCTATATAATAACTTGTATGATATGTGTTATGTGTGGAATAGCACTAGGATGGTTTGTTTGTATGAATTTTGTGCTAATCATATGTTTGTTGTTGTATTTGATGTTTAATGTGTTAATACTATGATGCTTGATGTTGGAAATAAATGTGTTGTGAAATATGCATGCCATGTGTTTGATTAAATGCCTTAATGTGAAGAAATATGAGAATGTGTGGGATTTAATGATGTTGATTAAATGCCTAGATATGTGTTGTTTAAGTGAAAATTGAATTGTTGAATAAAAGTGTTGTTGAATTAAATTGATGATGAGTTTTACTTGTTTATGGTCTTTGTGTAGTTTTCTGGACACTGTTTCAGTATTTTTAAAACTGATACTGTTTGATTGAGTCAAAAATTATGTGGCTGAGTGTTTTCGAAAATAGACTTAAAGCCGGTCGTGTTGGCACTAGTTTCGTTAAATTCGGAGTTGTGTAGCTCCAGTTATGAGTCTCCAAAGTCGAGTCAAATTTCTAGAGTCAATCTGTGGGTAGGTGCGGTTTTTGCAAGTTTTATGCCTTCAAATGAACTCCGTTTTGAACGATTCTTTTTCCATTAGAAACTATACTCAAATTGATTTTGTTCGGGCTAAGGTTTTGTCCCATTTGGTCGAGTCTAAGTCATTTTAGAGGAAAATGAAGTGGGAGGGCAGAATCTGTCCAGTCTGGGGACTGTTCGGGTTGTTTCTAAAAACTGTACCAACTGGACACTTATTTTGAAAAACTAAAATCATAGGTAGAAACTACACTCAGAGGGCTTTCCAATGAGTGGTCTTTTGTAAATTTTCGATGTCGTTTGCTATTTTAAATAATTCGCCAAAGTAGAAGTACTTTTCTTTGAGGAATACAAAGACTTCGTGCGGTGTTGTCAATGTTACCCAAAGTGTCAAAAATACTATTTCGGTCCCTATGCACTATTGGTCCTTCAAAGATGTTGTTTTAATCCTTATGGTGTCAAAATGATCCCCAAGGTGTCAAATTAGTCCCTAAGTGTTAAATTGATCCTCATGGTGCCAAACTAGTCCCTAGGTGTCAAAATAGTCCCTAAGTGCTAAAATAATCCTTATGGTGTCAAATTAGTCCCTATGTGTCAAAATGGTCCCCGAGGTGTTTAAATAAATGGTCCTTAGGTGTCACATTGGTCCTTGGGAGGTGATTTGGTCCTTAGGTGTGGGTTTAGTCCTTGGTGTGACATTTAGTCCAATAATGAGGTGTGTTGTGTTGTGGTGATGATAAAGCGATGTGTGGGCTTCGGCCCAAAGCGATGCGTAGGCTTCGGCCAAATATTGTGATTGGAGTTGAGTTGCGAAGTGAAAAACGATGAGTTGATGATTGTTGTGGTAAATGTGTTGTGTTGTGGTGCATTGTCATGGTGTCACATAAATCATGCATATTCAGCGACGATGTGGGCTTCGGCCAAAGTGACGTGGGCTTCGGCCAAAGTGAAGTGGGCTTCGGCAAAAGTGAAGTGGGCTTCGGCCAAAGTGATGCGGGCTTCGGCCAAAGTGACGTGGGCTTCGGCCAAAGTGACGTGTGCCCTCGAGGCTTATAGCGATGATGATGGATCCACATGCATATTGCATTTCATACATTACATGCATACTCTGGTGATTGATTGGGTGTTCATGAACTAATGGTGTGTTTGGTGTAAATATATTTTGGTGTAGCTGTATATGTGACGTAACTGTGTATTGACGTAACTGTATATTTGGCGTGACTGTAATTGGTGTGACTGCATTAAAGGTGTATTCGAATTGATCAGATATCCGTGTACCTATTCTACTCGTGTTTTCTTGTTTTATATATTATTATCTATGTATTGAGACTCACCTCTCTCGCGTCGTGTTGCCTCGTATGCCAAGCAACTGCAGTGACGGTGACTAAAGGTGTTTAGAGATCCTTCTTCTAGTGTGGTCGAGTCGGCTCTGATACGTAGCACCGGGGGGAAATATTTCGTAGTTGTTATTTTATTCCACTGTTGTACTACGTTATTCTCAGACTTGTTGGTGCTATGTATCATATACTGGAGTTTTACTTTAATTAATATTTCGGAGTATTGTAAGGTGTTTTGAAGAAATGTAGCACTCTCTTCGTGGTGCGTGGAAAAATATATATTTTTGAAAACTCTGATTTTATAATCGATTAATTAATAGTAAATAGAAAGGGGTGTTACAGTAATAACCCGTGAGCCCAAGGAAACCTCTAAGTCCTTTTACACCCTTAGCTCCAAGCCATTGTAACATACACCTATCTTCTTGGGATCTGCAACCACTTGCTCTTGGCCAAAAATACACTTCTTTCTATTAGAAAGCAACTAGTTTTTCTTCAACAATTCCAGAACCTGACTCAAGTGCTCAATGTGTAACTCAACACTATTGTTGTAAATCAATATATCATCAAAAAAGACCAAAGCAAACTTTCTCAAGTAAGGTCTTAACACTCCATTCATCAGTGCTTGAAATGTTGAGGGTGTATTGGTGAGTCCAAATGGCATCACAAAGTACTCATAGTGCCCCTCATGAGTCCTAAAGGTTGTCTTGGCTATGTCTTCCTCCCTCATTCGAATCTGGCGATAACCAGATTTCAAATCCAAGTTGGAAAATATTACATCCCCACCCAATTTATCCAACAACTAATCTATCGCCGGAATAGGGAATTTTATAGGCACCGTCACCTTATTCAATGCCTAAACCACACGCGACTGAAAATAAAATATTAAACAACAACAATAGGCCACACCGAGGCAATTACTACCAGCAGTAGCTGCTGCTAAAGCGCTAGACAGTTACAGCGTCTGATGCTCCTGATGCACCCCCCATGGTAACCACCCCATTATCCTATTTTTCCTCCTCACATATACATTTTTATATCTATCACATTGAGATTCTATTCTCCCGTTTACGATTTGCTGCTTTGAGCTGATGGTATTTTAAATTTCGATCCCCATCATTCATCCATTTGGGTCTACCACATTGGAACCACATGATCTCTTCACGATAAAGAATATCATGTAACTCACCCTGAAGCGTCTTCTCAAGCTTGTAAAGGAACTTATTCAAGTGACCAACATTTTGTTTTTTTGGATGCTTTCAAGGTTAGTAATAACCCGCAAGTGCGCAGTTCTATCTAGTAGTAAAGAGTATCAATCCATAGAGACTTATGTGACTATCAATTTTAGTTTTGTTGGTGATTAGCTAAAAGAAAATATTTGCAGAAGAAATTGTTGATTAATTTAAATTCAGAAAAAATGTAAAGAATCTCGATTATAAGTTTTATCACAATAATGAGAAACCAATGTAATTCTTTAGACCATTCACCAAATCATAAGAGTAATGTATTCTAAAGATAAGGTAACAAATGTGATCATTGTCCCCTTTCAGAGTACAATGACGTGTTTTGATCTAACTTTCAATCCTATTTTCATGGTTGAAAGTTAGCAAAACCCTTTAAGAATAATACCTTTTTAATTGCCTCAAGGGAATTAAGATTATTTTCATATCTTAATTCTCTAGTCTAATTTCATAGGTCAAACATAGAATTTCACCTTTTGGTACTTCACTCTAATGTTTAAAATCAGATTTTAGAACAATGAAATTAGATTAAAATACAAAACAAATGGAGTGGAGAATAGTCTTGGGTTGGATTACTCCCAATAACTCAAGACTATGATTCTACTCACTCATATTCATAATGTAAGTTGCGATAAAGTTAAATGTCATGAATTTAAATTGCTAAAATGTAAATGACAGAAAATAAAATGCAGAAGATTAGGAACAAAATAGAATAAAAAACGTAAAGTAAATGTGCAAGAACTCAAGAGAATAATATAAACTGCATAAAGAACTTAGAATTCAGTTTGAGGAGTGTTTGCAAATGACAAAGATGCCCAGACACTCAAAATTTTGTGTCTTTTATAGGCTAATGTAAGAGACAAATGAGTTAAATCACATTACAAACCTTAAACATATGAAAAGTAACAGTTCTGTCTTCTGCACTTGATAATAAGATTGATATTAACAAATGATAGAATTGGAAGTTACAATTTCTTAGAGAAACTGTGAGTATCCATCCAAATGCCCTTTTATTTTTGTTTTTTTTTATGTCAACCTCAAATTTCATTAATTAAAACTGGTGTCCTTACAAGCTAAAGAAATATTAAACATCGAAACTAAGTGCATTCCCAATGGGAGTCTTTATCTTTTTTTTCTTTTCATTATTAAGAATTATTAAGAATCATCCTTAATAATGAATACTATTGTAGGTAAAAAGTTTTGTTCCTTATAAAAGTAGTCTCTTTCTCTCTCTTAGCTTAAGCGGGTCCCATTTAAATTTATTTTAAGTTATGTTGATAAAATGATGATGTGTAGTTATTTGTGAGACTCATTTAAGAATTTTTTTTTGAAGGTGTTGCATTGGAGGTTTGAGTGCTTATAGGTATTAGTACTAGTATTTAGTATTAAAAAGATATAAAAACATGATGTGTACATGTGGGATCCATTTAAAGATTCAAATAGAGAGTACTCCATTGTGGATACTCTAAATAAGCTAGTTGAGTTACATTGAACCAAACATGGATGAATTTAGTCTCTAGAACTAGAATAGAATACATAGAATAAATCTAATCTGCTGGGGCCCTCAACTGAGTCTTTGATCCTCCTATACTGATTGCTGGGTGGATGCCGTATGTCAAGCAACACTTCATTTGGCCGTTTGGTCATCATTTATGGGGAAAGCTTAGGGCTTTTCCATTTATGAGTCTTTGATCATCCTATACTCTCCATTATTTTGTACAAAGACTTTAGTTGGCTTGTAGGGTGACTAGCTCCAGCTCTGTTCATTTGCTGCGTAATGGATACAAGGAAAGGGCTTCATGGTATTATTAGTATTATTAGTAGCTGTCTGTTAGTTTGATTGTTTTCTTTGGTTTGCGTTTAATTTCTGCTTTTCAATAAGATTAGTTCAGGTGCTGCTCTTAGGCTTGATTGTCATATTTAGAGCTTTTAGTCATACTTAATGTACTCATCCCTAAGTGGACTAGATGTTGCTGCTATGTAAGCAAATGTCTTACATTCTGATGTAATGTTTCGGTGGCCTTGCCCATATCAATAAAATGTTACATATTTAACTCCAAAAAAAATCTAATGAAGGAAGTTGTTGTTTTCTTACATTTCGAACGTTTTTAATCATACCAAATAGTATTACCCAATTGACAAAATTATACCGAAAGTCCTTTAAGTTATTTAATTGTAACAAATTAGTCCTTTAAGTTTTTTCGTAACACTTAAGTCCTTTAAGTTACCTAAGTGATACAAGAACTTAACCAACTTATTGCAATTAAATAACTTAAAGGACCACCGGTGTAATTTTGGCTACCCAATACAAAGTGACGTGTGCGTGTGATGTGTTTGTGCGAAAGAACGACCACGGAAATCGAGGAACGTGCCAAAGAAAGAACCCAAAATCCGATTTTTTTTGAAATAAGAACAAAGAACAAAACGACCGCGTTTCTGCGTTTGACTCCGCTTCGTAGATGGTAGCAAAATTTGTTAGTTTTTCCTTCATCTTCGCTCACATGCTAAATCTGAATTCCAGTTCCAGAATCACAATCGCTTTCTGCTACTTTCGTTTGTGAGCTTCTGCTGATTTGAATTCTGGTCTGACCCACTTCTATTAAACAGGTAGGTTTCTGTAACTTCCGTTTCAATTTTCCCCCAATTTCCCGTAACCGTTAATTTCGCGTTCTTTCAATTTGATTCAATTCAATGCTTGTTAGGTTTTTCTTTTCTGTTTAGCTTATTATTTTCATCGTGTTATTGATTAGGGTTTGATTGGGGATTAGGGTAGAGTAGAGATGATAGGGCAATTGATAGTATGATTTCGTTTTTTGCTTTTTGTTTGTTAGAGGCTGTTGCATTTAATTTAATAATGCTAATTGTGAATAACATGTAACGGAAATTGATTTTGATGTATATACTTTGTGCTGATTTCTTTATTGGACAAATGTTTTTGTCTTTATGTGGTGAAGATAGTTTGCTGAGTTATTTTTTATGTGTAGTGTGTATTTCCTTCTTTGGTGGTATAGATGCTGGGGAAAGGTGTTTCGAGGGAGCATTTCCAACCCAGGACATGTTCTGGGAAGAAAAAACCCAAAACTGGTCAGGTGGAAGGGAAGTTAAAAAACATTGTCTACATTGATGTAGAGAGTGATCAAGTTGATGACTGTGTAATCATAGATTACCCTGAGTTTGTGTTGCAGCAGAAGTCGCTTGGATCCAGTGGGCCAAGTAGGACAACTCAGAGTGTTATTAGCATTGATGACGATGATGATGATGAAAGTGATGATAGGGATAATCCCGGAGTTGATGCTGAAGGTGTGGGGGAGTTGGATAGTGATGCTAGTTCAAGCCAAAGGCCTTCTTCTGCCTCAGGCTGTATGAAAAAGTCTACTCACGTAGGTGTTGATGATTGTGATGTTTCTAAAAAAGATTCTGTATCTAGAATGGAAAAAGGTAAGGAAACATGTTCTGCAAGTGTAAAGGCTGCTGACAGAAATCGCTATGGATTATTTGAAAGTGAGTCATCTGATAGTGATTGTTCCGATTGCGAGGTCATGGAACGTGAACAGTGGGAAAAGGTTTCAGCGAAGAGAAAGCGCCATGTATTTAATGATCAGTTTTTTCAGGACGAGCCTTCTTTCACTGCTAAGGATGATAGTCAAGTGGATGGGATTCATATAAATCTTAAGAAAGAAAATTCTTTCAAGAATTCTGGCCAGAAAGCCGAGCAGACGAACTTTAAATCTCCTAGGTCCGAGGAAATGCATTCTTTTCATCAATGTTCTGATACTGAGCAGGGAAAAATGACAGGTAGAAAAAAAGCTTCTCCCTGCCCCAAGGATAAAAATTGTAAGTTCTGTAACGGTATTCCTAATGCTTCAACGTTTGAGAAAGAATTGGGTGGGGAAGAGTCTAGTTTTATGAGCCAAGATGCACCTGACTGTCAAGATGACAATGATGAAAGACTTGTTAATGATGATGGTTTGGGTTTACATGATAAAGATAGTGATTTTACTGCTTCAAAAGAGAGTAATTTATTTAATGAAAAGGAAAAGCTTAAGGAGACTGATGAACACAAACATGGTTTTGGGTTACATGATAACGATGGTGATCTTACTGCTTCAAAAGAGAGAAATTTAATTAATGAAAAAGAAATGCTTAAGGAGACTGATGAATATAAACGCGCCTTGGAAGAGGAATTGGCATCCAGGAAGCAACAATTGCAAATTCAGGTAACACACATATCTCATAATATAACTATTTTATATCTGTTTCTGTTATGCCTTTACATGTCTTGGCTATTCAAACACGTGGTCAGTTGTATTAAAAGTTGAAGAATCACCAATCTGTTTGTAAGTGCTGACTCTGTTATAGCTAGATGTCTTTTTTATTGTTCAGACCTATCTTCTTTACCTTTCAAGCCTTTATAGTGTTGGGAGTTTACTTGTAACTGTAGGATTTAAAATAAAGATGAGCAACTTTTCATCTGCTATTGAGGTTATACTACTGTTACTATTGAGGTTATACTATTGTTACTATTGAGGTTTACTATTGTTATTTGTCTTTATTTTATTTAGATGAATGTGGTTGTGTGTGCAGAAAATCTTCTAAGCGAGAGAACAAAATGAAAAATTGCCAAGAAAAAAAAGAGAACATCAATGGAAAGCCTTTTAGTGTGAAAACTCTCCACATTTATTATCTAAGTAATTTACATTGACTCATTTGAATTACCTTCCAAAATTACATTACCTCATTAAAATCCCTCGGCCAAACACATCTTAAGGGTTCCACTTAAACTAAATGCTCCGAAGCGTGGCAAAAGTGAAAGCTTTTTAGGCCAATGATGATATATAATGCCGGATACAGCTAGCCAAAAAACTGACCCATAAGTATGGTGGATGATATTGTGGACTATAGCCAATGCATGGTGAATATACACATATAGAGATAACTGAGAAGGATATGAGAGATGAAAGAATCAGAAGAAAAGTTAGCAATGAAACAGAGCATCCAAAACAGAGAAGTTATGATAGACCCATGCAATCAAGAAGGCCTTAAAAGTATACTCTCATAGGCCTAAATCTAAGGCCGAATTGTAGTTGGAAGAGGGGTATTCATGATAGGTGTGTTAGACGAATGATACAACCACGACGAGGGTCTACAAAAGGAGGAGGAAAAGAGGTAGTGCAGGGGATCAAGACCCGGGGCGTACTACTAACTCATGATTCGGTTAGCTGAGGTGGCAAAGGTCTCGAAGGGTTGTGATGAGGAAAGTATCAGAGATAAATAGAGAAAGAGAGAGGAGTTAGTTAGGCTGGAATTAGTTAGTTGTTTGGAGACTCTAGGCTTCTCGAAGTGTCTAGCTTACCGTTTTCTAGTTTTCTTGCTTTGATGCTTTCTTAATGTATTTCCACTGTAATACAGGCCAGGATTACTTGAATTCTGCCTGAGACAGTTTCAATTAAATCAAATAGTGTTCATTTTTTCCTCATATTGAATTGATTCCTTTCAATGGGTAGGTGAGTTAGTTATAGAGAGTGAAATGAAAATCTGATATAGCAGGGGGTATTACGTTTTGAGAAGCTTATAGCTAATTATCTATGGTTCGAGGATATTCTTCTTTGGCTGAGAGCACTTTTGCTCTTTTGGTTTCTGCATTTTCCTTACTGTTTACAATCAAAAACAATTTCCTTTTATTGAATAGAAATACTTCTATCAGGTATCCTGTGAAAACAAAGAACTGTAATTCATTGGAGATAACTATTGATAGAAGGTGGTGGTGTTTCTTTGTAGAAGATATGAGCAGAGCATGTTTGGAACTGCCATGTCTAAAACATGAGCAATGCCCATTTTACATTTTTTCAAAAGAGCAACTGCCATTTTTCTGCCATCCCCACAGAAACTGCAATAATCTGTTAGAATTGGCCGTTCTTTGTGTTGTTGTTGTTATTATTATTATTATTATTCTGTTATTATATATATATATATATATATATATATAATTATTAGGAGTGGTTATTATTCTGTTATTATATATATATATATATATATATCAGTTGTTTCTATCATAATCACAATGGCAACAGCGGCTCGGCCACCATAGGTTACCATGAGAAACCTGTAATGGCAAAGCCATAAATTAGTGTTTTGCTGGAAACCTATCACACTATAGTGTCATAGTGCGATAGTGCCGCAATGGCAGCTATTTGACAACTTAGGAATAGGCTTACTTTTTTCATAACTGCCATATAATTTCTAGTCCTTCTGAACATAAAGATTGCTGGAGTTGAGGACTAGTTCGTAAGCTCACACGATTGTACGTTCTCTTCTGCCTCTTGTGAGTTTGACCACACTCAAAATTGTTTTTTAATGTAAGTGGTGCGATCGACAAGCAACATCATATAATCAGTGCAAGCGGCATGTTTTTTCTGCGTCAGTTCATGGTTTGGGTTTTAAACCCATTTTGCAAAAAGCCCATTAATGAGTTCAAAAGTCTTTGGCATGCTTCCTTATATTTCCTTGTCTTATGCGACCAACCCTAAAACACCTTGAGCCACCATTAGCGATCCTCTCTTCTTCCATTTGTATGCTCTATTTTTCATTCTACAGAAGAACAGCTCCCCATGCCGTTCCAGGCATCGCCACTATGATGATCCAGGCACTCTATCTTCCAAATAACTCTCGCTGAGCTTGTTTGTTTGTGCTCTCTGTGTTTTGTGCTGTCTGTCTGGTCTCCCTGTTCTTTCTTCCTCAGCTTGGTTTTTGTTGTGCCAGTTTGTGCTCTCTGTGCTTCCCTGTTTTTGTGCTGCCCGGTATGTTCTGTGCTCCCTGTTTTTCGTTCTGTTCCATGTTTTGTGGCACTTGTTATTTGTTTAAAACTTGTGTTTTGTATTTGCTATTTGAAGTTTTTACTTGTTAAGTTGTGGTCCTTTGAAGTATGTATGACTTTCTTATTAGGATCTTGAATTGAAGTTTAATTATTGTGTTTTCATATACATATTTATGGATTTATATGCACATATATATTAGTTTCTGAAATGTGTAGGATCTTACAAGTCGTGTTACGATCCTACAAGTTATGCTCCTTAGATCATTCCGATCTTGGGTTGAATCTCGATTTTAACTACCTTGGTTAGAGTTGTCATGTTTCCCTTTCCAGTCCTGCCAATTGCAAAGCTGCAGGACCTGAACTTGTTTTGTCGTGTTTTTTGGGAATTCAGCAGTTTATATTCAAACAATTATATAGTCTGTTATATAGATGCAAACATATGATTACAATCTCAACTGTTTATTTTGCAATCAATGGCTATAACCCCTTCACTTCAGATAAGTCAAATTTCAATATAATTGTGCTTGGCTCATTGGATTTCCAACATTGCCCTGTTGCCCTGGGTTTACCAGCCCTCGTTTTTTACCGTTAAACACTGCACACAGCTTGTGCAGCTAGTTTCGTTCGATGCCAAAATTAACCCATGTCATTCTTGTTCCTGCATTTTTTTTTTGGAAATTATTATAACCAATTTATGTGTTTTGTTTCCTTGTATATTATCATACTCAACCAATTAATTTATATTGCTTGCTACATTTTGGATGTTGCTTGGATAATTGCACTGTATTTGGTTTAAATATGCTGTCTTTTCTTTTAGGGCAACTTATTGTTCCTTAAACTGAGAGTATACATAATTGTTCCTTTACAGGCAGATGAAGCTCAAAGATTACGCAAAAGAAAAAAGGCTGAAAATGAACGATTACTGGATATGCAAAGAAGGCAAAAAGAACGAATTGAAGAAGTTAGAGAGACACAAAAGAAGGTTGACATTATTTCTTTAACTTACACGATGTGTTTCTTATGCTACTTATACTTCATATGTCTCCATTACTATTATTGGTTTACCTCTCAGAGCTTTCTTTTGCCTTATATTATGTTTGCTGGATTTAGTTCCTCTAAAATGAGTAGTGCACTTTAGAAGATAAAGTAGGCAATTCTAACCTTGATTGACAGATAAACGGTTGATACTTCAATCACTTGAATATTTTATCACAATCTTGGCCAATGGTTTTTCGATCAAAAGTTATCTCCCCCTCAATTTAGACAAGCTAGATCCATGTTTGGCCATTTAAATGTCTTCTTTTTTTTTTCATGCTTGTATGGCCATGGTTTAGTTACTGAAAGTTTGTAGTAACTGGTTATTCCTGTTTATCTGGCAATTCAGGATGAGGAATTCACCAACATGAAAGAGCAAGTGCGGGTGGAAGTACGGAAGGGACTCCAGGAATTGGAGATGCGATGCAAAGATATGACCTCACTGCTTCATGGCTTAGGAATACACACAAGCGGACCAAACGAGGCAAGTTGCGTTTATTATTTGAGAAATACTCTTTTTGACACTCCCTCCAACACTAGCTATTTGATTGGGTGAAATCCATGTGAGTTCCACTAAATTAATGGGTCCCATTTCAAAGCGTGGAATCCACATGATCTTCGCTCAATCACAAGGTGCGTGTCAGAGGGAGAATCTCAAAAAAGAGAGAATGTCAAAGAGTGTTGCTAACACATTTTTTAGATTCCGCATATTGTTTGAATGATGCGTCATTCTGACAAGTTCCGTTCTTTCATCCCTTTCCTTCATTGATACTTTGGAAGCTATTGAACTGTTGTCAAATCTGGTGATCATCATTTCAGGTGCATGCTGCATATAAACGGGCTTTGTTCAAGTTTCATCCAGATCGTGCATCAAAAACTGACATTCGCCAGCAGGTTGAGGCTGAGGAGAAGTTCAAGCTCATCACACGCATGAAGGAGAAGTTTTTGTTCACTAAATAAATGCTAATGACTCATGAATATAATTGAAAGCCCTTTGCTTAATAGCTTTATATTTTTTATTTATTTGTATTTAGTCACGCCTCCCATCTCCCTTCTCCCAAATTTCATTGCAGGATGATAGGTTAATTACTTTGACAAAAGTATGTAAAGATGATAACCTAGAAAATACCAATTTTTGAGGATGCACAATAAAAGTCATCCTCTGCATATTTTCTGCACATATTATTTGTCATATTGAAGAGTTTAGGCACCTGCAAGAAGGATGCAACATAGGGAACTATTCTACTAACTATTGTTTTTCAGGTTTAGACCGAATATGATACAAGCTTCTGATCCAATCATGGTTTAGAAAATCGGACCGAAGTGGCCTGTTTAACCAGGCAGGTGTGCTCGGCCTGGTTCATCATAAAAACCAATTGTCTCAGAATTGGCCAAAAATTGGATGTAGGAATCGGTCAGTTTTTAAAAACAAAAAATTTCAATTATAAATAATATTTAGTCCTATGGAATATATATAATAGTCATTTTATCTTAGTTTATCATTTAGTTATATTTAAAATTTATCATTTAATATACTATATAATCAGTGTCTCCATCGATTTACTAACCGGTCCGGTTCAAAGGAATAGGACATTTAGCATTAAACCTGTATTCATGCCTTCCTGTTAGGCTACAATTCAGCTTATGTCAGTCATCTAAAAGGGTATCTGATTTGATAGTTGACTTGGCAAGGCGTTTGCTCTTTGGTTTGCCAAAAGATTCAAATTTGAAAATAAAGGATTTCTCCAATATGTGCAGTGATTGCAAACGATAAACATCATTAAACTTTTATTTATTTATTTATTTTTAAATCAAGGCATTTCATTGAAAGATCTAGATTTAACATCCTAGAGTGCAAACCACACCTACCTAATTCTATGAAAGATTGTAGAGAATATTCACAGTTATTTGTCTTGGTGTATATGTTTATTAATTACTTGGTTGTCTACTCGGGAATAAAGAGGCATTAGAGAGAGCGAATCTATAAAATGATAAAATAAATAGGAAATTAAATACTAATTGAAGTAAAAAGTTAAAATTAAATCATTTTATTCAGATAAAGATTCAAATTTAAATATAACAACATTGCTAAAAACAAGCTCCAATATTTCTTTTTCCTTAAATATTGTAGTAATTGAAACAAGACAAAATTGCTTCCAATTCTCTCAAAGTTTCATTCTTTACTATAAAGCCGACTAAAAACGGATTGAAAATAGTTACCTAGTCTTCCTGCAAATAATCTTCCACGATTGTTAGTGAAGTTTGAGTTTCAAACACTTATGTTTGTAGTCGTAAATGCAGATGGAGAGGAGAACCTGTTGTTTTTGAGAAAGATGGTGTACAACACTAGTAAACA
Organism: Oxytropis ochrocephala; assembly: GCA_020916435.1. Taxonomy (NCBI): domain Eukaryota; kingdom Viridiplantae; phylum Streptophyta; class Magnoliopsida; order Fabales; family Fabaceae; genus Oxytropis; species Oxytropis ochrocephala. The sequence continues at coordinate 40,030,990 of CM037092.1, read as the reverse complement.
CTTCCTTCAAGATATCATCATTGAATATTATTTTTTTTACCAAAAGCAAATTAATTCATTTCATTCAAAAAGCTTGTCATAGTACAATTAACTTATTGAAATGAGAGAACTTTGCAAATAAAATTTCTTGAGAAACTGAGGATATTACAAGTGAAAGGGTGTCTCTATAAGAGAGTGAGACCACCTCCCCTACCAAGTTCAATCAAACTCTAATGTCCTCTTCTAACTTATTGGAATGACCAAATGTTTCACATAAAAAAATTATAGTATGTTCTAGCGAGGTCGAACAAAGAGTGAATTGCGCTCGGGTTGCTCAAACCTCAGTAGTTCTAACTAAGAATACTCATTGGCCCCGCGGGTTCCTTCCCCGGAACCTACCGACACTACGCCAGAATTGTAAAAAGAGATCGCCACCTTTAGTAGCGTTTATAAAAAAACGCTACCCATTTTAATAACACGCTACACCATTAGTAGCGTTTTAAAAATAAAACGCTACCTATTAGGTAACACGCTAGACGGATCCTAGCGCTTTTACTCAAAAACGCTAGCAAATTAGAAAACACGCTAGACGCATCCCTAGCGCTTTTATTCAAAAACGCTAGCCAATTAGAAAACACGCTAGATAGATCCTAGCGTTTTTTTAGAAAGCGCTAGCTATTTAGAAAACACGCTAGACAGATCCCTGCAGCGCTTTTATTCAAAACGCTAGCCAATTAGAAAACACGCTAGATAGATCCCTAGTGTTTTTATAAAACGCTAGGTATTTAGTAAACACTCTAGACAGATCCCTAGCGCTTTTATTCAAAACGCTAGGTATTTAGAAAACACGCTAGATAGATCCTCAGCGTTTTTTAGAAAACGCTAGGTATGGTTAAATAATTTTTTTGTTTCCCATTGAGCTACTTCCTCTTTCAAATAACACTCTTACCCGTAAACGCAAAAATCACTCACCCGAAACGCAAAACCCTAACACCCTAACTCAAATTAACATCATCTCTCTCAACGAAAATCATCTCTCTCGAGTGAACATCATCTCTCTCACTCGCACAACATTGGTGAGTTTTACTGCTCCTTTCTCTGCTTTCTTGTTAGATATTAATTGTGGGTTCTAGTTTAGAAATATATTAGTTTTGTCACTTGTGCACACTAGACTCTTCTTCTTTTTTTTTCACCACTAGCCTCTTCTTGTTACACATAAATTAATTATTTGGAAGACTAGACTATATGGTTCCTTTGTCTTGACCAAAGGACCGAGAATAGAAATAGAATATGATATAGATATAGCTTGGGAAAATAAGGAGTGGAATTGAAAAAAATTTAAAAGAGGAAATTTTGTTTGTTTTTTTATATGAATTGATTTTTCATTATATTCGAATTGCTTGATGGGTCATATGTTAAAGTTCTCTTCTCGAGATTTTATTATAAATATTTGGCAATTATGGATAGAAATTGGATGTCCGCCAATCGTCTGTCCAAGGAGTATACATTTGGAGTGGGTTATTTTGTGAGTTGTCTTTGTTGAGCGTTTAGGGACTTCTAGTGGTATGAAATGTCCTTGTTTAAGGTGTTGTTATGTAAAATCGATTCGCAGAGAGTTGGCACGACATTTAAAGGCGAATGGAATTGATCAAAGTTACACTTGTTGGATAATGCACGTGAGAAAAAGGTGAATCTTCAAATATGAATGATATTAGTAAGAGATATGCGCTACTGGCCGGTTGACACCGGAACACATTCATTTGATGCGAACGAATTTGAAGAGATGGCAAAGGTGGTTGAAGAGGATCTTAATGATTGTCCTGAAATGTTTGAGAAGTTGATAATCGATGCAGAGACACCATTGTATCTTGGTTGTAATGAATTCACAAAATTATTGGGCGTGATCAAGTTGTATAACTTGAAAACTCGCCACGGATGGACGGATAAGAGCTTTACCGATTTACTCTCACTTACGAAAGAAATGTTGCGAATGATAATGTGCTTCCTTCTGGACGTATGATGCAAAACAAATGTTGGGGTCTATTGGCTTGAACTATGAGAAGATACACGCTTGTCCGAATGATTGCATTTTATTTGGAATGAACATGCTTTGTTAAAGTCGTGTCCTAAATGTAATGCACCATGATATAAGAAGAAAGAATCGCTCCACAAAAGGTGTTGTGGTATTTTCCTATAATTCCTCGATTTAGGCGCATGTATCGTAGTTCGGAAGATGCAAAACACTTGACATGGCATGAGGATGAAAGGATTAAAGATGGTATGCTACGACACCCTGATTCTTCTCCGCAATGGAAAAAAATGAATATTGAGTATCCTAATTTCGGGGATGACCCGAAAACCTACGCCTTGCATTGTCTGGCGATGGATTTAACCCGCACGCGGTATCGAGAGTAGCTCCCACAAGACATGGCCCGTGATTTTGGCGATTTATAACTTCTGCCGTGGCTTTGCATGAAACGCAAATATATGATCTTTGTCTTTGTTAATTTCTCGGCCCAAACAACCGAGAAATGATATTGATGTATACTTTGCTCCTTTAATTGAAGACTTGAAGCAAATGTGGGAGGCTGGGTAGAGGTGTATGATGGGTTCGAGAAGAAAGTTTCACCACGAGAGGCTATGATCTTTGGCACAATTAACGACTTTCCTGCATACGGCAATCTATCTCGGATGCAGAACAAAGGGCGGTGTGCATGCCCCTATATGTGAAGATAACACAGATTGATGTGGTTGGAACATGGTAAGAAGAATATCTATCTTGGTCATCGTAGATTTTTGCCATCAACTCATCACTATCGATTGTGGAGAAAGGCATTTGATGGGAATACAGAACACGTAGAGCTCCCCGCTTTGTGAGCGAATGTATTTGAAAAGGTGGAAGATTTGAACATTAAATTTGGGAAGCCTTTTGCAGGAGAGATTGCCAAGCGGGGTGGAAGAAAAAGTCGATTTTCTTTGAGTTGCCATCTTGGAAGTCATTATATGTAAGGCATTTCATTGATGTGATGCATGTTGAAAAGAATGTCTTGAAAGTGTCATTGGTACCTTACTCAATATGCCGGGTAAGACTAAAGATACCATCAACTCAAGGTTGGATTTGGTTAGTATGGGTTTGAGACCTGAATTGGGTCCTGGTAAAGAAGGGTACACGTACATATCTACCTCCGTGACTCATACTCTATCTAGAAAGGAGAAGACTGTCTTTTTTGTGAGTTTCTTCATGGAGTTAAAGTTCCAGAGGGATACTCTTCAAATGTGGCGACTCTTGTATCGATTAAAGACCTCAAGTTAAAGTCTCTAAAGTCCCACGATTGTCATGATCTCATGGAGAATTTGCTACCCATTGGTATACGATCCATTTTGCCTAAGAAAGTGCGTCAGACCTTAACCAAACTTTGTTTATTAATTATTTAAGGAGGATTGGACCAAATTTGTACATATACGCACTACAGATCCGGATTTCCTGGTTAGTATATTAATTATTTAAGTTATATATATATATATATATATATATATTTCACAACAAGATATCATTCATTAATGTATACTTATGTTTTTAAATAGAAAAAAAGCAAAGCCAATAAAGTGTGAGCTTCTAATCCCGAGTACCCTTATAGAGGATGTTCAAGTGGATATCAAATTCTTGAAGAAAGATTGGTAAGACACAATTAGTTTAATTTATTATGATTTAATGAATCTTTTAATTTACAGATTGATTAACAATTATTAAACTTAAATAGTTCTTGCAAGAGGAAAGATCCAACTCAAGAATCCTTGATCGTTGTAATCTTTATGCGGTTAGAGGCCCGACAAAACAAGGATGGGAGATTGTGGATCCGAAAACTAAGGAGGTCAAGGACAAAATTGTAAGTATTCCAAAATTCATGTATTGTAATTTTAATTTTATGATTCCTACCAAGTTGGAATTTGTGTCTCGACTATATTTTTTAATCCGTTACTCGATTTTTTTGACACGTGAACATATTTTTTTTATGTCGATTAAATTTCTTTGACACTTGTTTATTATTTTTATCCGTTACTCGATTTTTTGACACGTGGACATATTTTTTATTGTCGATTAAATTTCTTTGACACTTGTTTATTATTTCTATCCGTTACTCGATTTTTTTTGACACGTGGACATATTTTTTATTGTCGATTAAATTTCTTTGACACTTGTTTATTAATTTTATCCGTTACTTATGTTTGTGCATCAGCAAAGCATATCACAATCTGTATCACAAGGAGATTTAACAGATTGTGATGGTCAACAAGATGTCCTTGCTCGTGCCTTGGGAAGGGAAGAGAGAGGCAGGTCGGATAAGAGGTTATGGATATGGGATTCCTCCTACAACTGTGTTTGGGCCAAAGAGCCAAAGCAGGGGGTGCGGGGATTGTAAAGTCATGGCGGCAAAGTATGACGAGCTATCCAAGAATGTTGTTGTATTAATGGAAGAGAGTAAGATGTATAAGCAACTCTTGGCACAAAGGATTGGTGCACCATCCCCTGCTGAACCTATATCACTGCTTTGCACTTCCATAGCGCACGAGATAGTGCACCATCCCTTCAACACAGGTATTTATTATTACTCGACCTATTTTTTGTACATATGTATTTGATAAAATTATCATGTATATTTATTTTTCTTTATAATTGATTTAGGATAATCGTGAATGTGAGCTATATATTGCAAACCCACATCGAAAGGTTGCGATGGGCATGATATGTAACCAATTGAGTGCCACGATTGCACAATTTACCCATGCCCAAAACCATTTGAGAGTTAGGGTAGACTATTCAATAGAGGGTCTGCACCATTATGCATGCTCCAATTGTTAATGCAGATATATTTCTTGTGGATCAAGCACTTAGTACTTTTGTGGCATGGCTTGAACAACTTGTCGTTGTAAGTGATAATATTTTTGTTAATAAGTTAATGACTCATTGTTATATATAATGTGTGAACTAACTAATTAATCATTTTTTAATATATACTAGGTACCCCAAGTGTCCCGACCTTCCCTTCCATAAAAGTGTCCCGACCTTCCCTTCCACTACCAAACTCTCCCGACCATCTACTTCTATACAAACCACCCAACATGTTGTTCAATCTCCCAATGATGAATTCCGAGTTCATCGATTCTCTAAAGGTCCACATCACTCAAAAAATGAAGCCCGACGACCATATTATGTTACCACCGATAACATTGTGGATCGAAGCAGATTGATAATGATCAACATGGAGGATCCGAAAGTCAGTAGTTGAAATGGATTGGGCCACTTCTGCGATATTAGAGTATACCGGGTATGTATTAAATTATTTGTACACAATAGTTGTTTATATTAGAGTATATATTAGAGTATATATATGAGGATCCGAAAAGTTGTATATATATATTATTTATAGGTTTTTGTACAATCATTTTCTGTCCTTACTTAGCGGACACACGTAAGTTTTTCTTCTTGTGTCCAGAGTGTATCGTTGTGTTTCACCGAGGTAATACAGATGAACGTATTATGGCTATGAAGAGTCAAATAGAAAGTTATATCCTTGCACGCTTCATGGATGCCAAGCATTTGAAGGATTTAATCTTTATTTTTGGCACCACTCAATAATGGGTGAGAAATTTAGTCTTCAATCACTTGTTTAATTATTTTGAGGATTGTATTATAGTGTAAATGTGTACTCATTTGTGATTCATTTACTTGCAGCAACATTGGGTACTCTTTTTGCAATAAACCCTAAGCAAAATGTTGTCTACTATCCGGATTCACTTCAAGACCATTACAAAGTCTCACGTAGACTTCAGATGAGATAGTTGAGAGGTGTGTATGTGTAACCCTCTCATTTTGTATAATTTAATATATGTATTTTGTTCAACTTAACGTTATATATATATATGTATGATGTTACAGTGCTTTGAAACAATACTTGGGATTATCTACGAGTAAAACAAGATGGCTACCCATAACTGTAAGTTTTTTAAGAATCATTCTTATAATTTTAATTGAATTTTTGGTCATAAAAATGTGACAAGTAAGTAATCTTTTGCTTTGTAGTGTCCTAAACAACCAAATAACAATGATTGTGGATACTACGTTATGAGGTATATGAGAGAGATTATCACTCACGACGGAGTAGCAATCCCAACCAAGGTATACTTAGATTTCTTTTTTATATTGATATTATAATACTTACTCACATTTAATAAACATTTTAATTCTAATTTTATTTCATTTTATTTTTCAATATTTTCCCAAATTTGTAAACACATCCGAATTACTATCACACAACAACTTACAACGATGAAGGGGGAGTGGTGCAATTTTGTTTCTAGATTTTTGTAGCAAGTTTTGAGATTCATAATAGTTTAGTTATTATATATGTTGTATATATTGGATTTATATTATGTTGTAAGTAGTTCTTAGAATGATATTGGATTGGAAATATTTGATGAATTTTGTTGATCGAATTTTGTTTGAATGATATTGGATTGGAATGTATTTTCTGAATTTTGTTGGAAGGAATGAATTTATAGGTTGTAATTAAAATGGAGAACAAACCAAAATAAAAAAATATTCAAAAAAATTCATCAATAGGTAGCGTTTTAGAGTGAAAACGCTTAGAAATGAAGTTAAAAATTCATTCAATCACCTAGCGTTTTATAGATAAAACGATAGGAATTGTAAGAGGAGGAGCTAGAGGATCCTGGCGTTTTCGAAAACGCCAGGAATGCTAATAAAAGGTGCTATAACATCCTGGCGCTTTTTACATAAAACGCCAGGAATGGTAGTAAAAAAAGGTGCTATATAGTATCCCTAGCGTTTTTATATAAAACGCCAGGAATGGTAGTAAAATGTCTTTATAAGCATCCTGGCGTTTTTATATAAAACGCTAGGAATGGTATTAAAAAGGAGCTATGGGACCTGGCGTTTCTGACAAAACGCCAGGAATTGTAAAAAGCCACGGGTCGATGGCTAGCGCGTTTTATATAAAACGCTACGTATGTCCAAAACATCGAGTCGATGGTTAGCGTTTTTAAAACGCTACTAATGGGGTGTCTGCACGACAGTAATGCCAAGAACTTTAAGCGTTTTAAAACGCTACCAACGCCTTTTGCAAAAAAAAGCGGCCTAATCTGTCTGTTGGCGTAGTGCGATAAAAAACAATCAGAGTCATTATTATTGGTGTTGAGTGCGAGTGTGTACGTTAGAAGAGCATGAATCAGTTCCATTGTTTATGTTGTTGCTGCGTTGACGTTTATTATCAGCATGAAGCAAAACGTCACTTTCACTCCCTGAATCCACATCTTGCATTGTTTGGTCAAACTTACTAGGACCCGCGTTGACTAGCTTAAGAAGGAAATAATTATTTGGATTTTTGAAAATGTCCAGCTTTGATTTCATGACTTCTTCCTTAATCTTCTCGTCAGTTGCAAAGTTCTCTCTCCTAATTCCATGATTTGCGCCCTCATTATGAGCTCCCATAACTGATTGCCAAAATTCATTCATGCGTTGCACCTGTGTAACTATAGGTACGTACTACTAGTCACATCATATTTTGGAAAGCGAAAAGATTTTATTAATTTTTTTGACCAATAAAGATACTTTATTAATAACAAATAGTATTTGAATAAAAAACGAACTCAAAATCCTTTACATGAAATTCACCCTACACCAACCCAAAGATAAAAACCCTAGTCCCATTGAAATGGTGGAAGAACCCATATTGAAGGTGGCATTCGTGTGACAGTGAACTTCAAGTTGGAAGCGATAGACTCTCTTAGAGGGAATTCCATATAAACTTTTCTTTGTTCGGCTTCTTCTATTCATAGGGATCATTTGCATTGGCATTACATTATTTCTGAATTTACCATCTTGATGGTTAAGCTTTGCAACTGAACACCAATTCTTGCATACTAAGCTGAACCAAACATGATCTATACCCTCCGACAACTAGTCCAGAATCAAACTGAGTGGAAGAGCAGCTAGATTCACCCAATCTGCCTTTGCCTCCATTGATAAGGTTTTTTTAACGTGAGAAGAAATCTTGTGAAGCAAAAAATGAAAGGAGAGAAGTTAAAAATTGTAATCCAGTAAAAGGTAAAAAAGTCAAGGTGTACATATAATAGTTGCATTGCAGTCAAGGAGTAATTAATTTTTTTGGCTGACTATTAAAAGGAATAAGTGACTAACAATTCAGATTTACCAATTAAAAAACAGTCTTCGTATACCAAAAAAACATTCAGATTTTCCTATGGAAAGAAAAAACTATCAATTCGGATTTCGTTTGTATAAATTTGTTTATGTTCCTCATACATTTCTATTTCTTAGATAGAGTGAGTAGTAATAGAAACAAGACAAGATTGTTACCTGGTCTTCCACTTATTGTTTGCAGTCGTAAATGGAGTTCAACCTGTTTGATTTGTTGATCGAGTTGAACGCTTTTTGTTTTTTAGAAAGATGGAGTAGAACGCAATCCTATGTAAAATTACTTCCTTCAAGATATCACTGACTATATATATATATATATATACATAACACCGAACGTTATAGAGGTGCTATTTAAGTGGGAAATATTACGTACTATTTTGTTGTGCAACAAATTCTGCCTATTTTACTTCATGATACTGTTTCTTCAATTGTATTTGTACGTATCTGATCTGATGGGCTCAATTTAGCTTAATTCTAGCATGACTGTTGACCGATGTGGGGCATGTGGGCCTTTTTTTTTGTTGACCTCCAAGATCATATCACACTTAGTACTTTGTTGTCGAACAGTTTCCATACTTTGCTACCAAACATGTATAAACAATATAAAAAGTTGTAAGTGGGGGAGTTGGGGGAGTAAGTGGGGGGAGTGGGAAAAGAGTTGAAAGAAAAAAGATCAGAATTTGAAAGCAAAATGACCCAAATCCATCTAAAATTAGGCCCATGCTTCGTACAACCCCCCGCTATTCACTAGAACCCCCTTTTTGGTGTGAAAAGACCAAAAGCCCTTACTGAAATTTGGTTTTTATTTTTTTTAAAGATTATTCACGTTTATTACGGTTGATCGAATCGATCGAATCTCATTGCTACAGAACCACCAAAATTTACTCGAACACCCCAAATTATGTTTTGACTAGGTTCGACTAAGCGTGTGCCGATCCAAATCGATCAGCCGTGCACCGAATCCTCTCCACCGTCCAGTCAACGACTAAATTTTTGAATTCTCCCCAACGGTTATAACTTATAAGTTTAACGGTTTCGATTGTTTTAAATCAACGGCTCACGTTCGATCACACCTATTACAGATAAGTGCAACAAGTCATACACAAACCTAAAAAGTCTAAATGAATAAATCGAATCGTTGAAAATCAGTTAAAATTAAACAACTAGTGTTAGCCATACTAGTGTTAGTAAAGAATAAATCGAATCGTTAAAAATCAGTTAAAATTAAACAACTAGTGTTAGCCATACTAGTGTTAGCAAAGAATAAATCGAATCGTTAAAAAGGAGTTAAAATTAAACAACTCAGCATCCAGCAACAATCAGGGAGGTTCGACCTTGCCAAGTGCGAACCGGTTTGATGCACGCATGGTCGAACCACACTTAACAGGTTCGGCGCACGCATGGCCGAACCGTAGTTAATGTTTAAAAAAAGGTTTTAAATTCAAAGGTATTTTGGGAATAAATGGTGGTATGCGGGTTCTAGTGAGTAGCTAGGGGGTTCTAAGAAACATTGGCCTAAAATTACAGTTTATCAAACTGTCCCAATTTTAAGCAGATTTTTCCTCCAAATCAAATCTTTTCCTGTAAAAAAAAACACATGAGAAGATAATTTCATCGAAGTTTGTTTGAATTAATAATACACAAAATGTATTATTTTCATCCAAGCTCTGATTTTGACCACCGAGAAAAGAGGAGCAGAGAAAAAGTGTTACGGAGTAAATATGTTATTGTTATTTACACCTTCTTCAAAACAAAGTTATTGGGCCACCAACCAACCAAGGCCCAGGTCCATTCATCAATGGCTCACAATGCACCTCCTAACTGAACGGTTCAGATCACTTCAATCAAGTACCCTTTGACTCTATAAATACAACATTTATTACTAACAAAGAGGTACACATTATTACCCCTTGAATAATTGCAATTAACTCTCCAGCGTGACTTTAGCATCAGAGTGACTTTGCAGGTACACCCCACCTTGTTTCGGAACGACAAGATTGGGCGTTACCATTATTGATCAAACTCACACCCTACCTACTGTCTCGGATCGGCATATCTTCAGACACGGTACAGAACATTGGCGACCACAGTGGGAGTAACTTGAACTCAATTATTTTCACCTTCTTTTTTGATCGGTAATGGCCCGTCAACTGAGATCTGGTTTACGTCTGGCAAGTGTCGTTGAACCGGTCGAACATCGGCCGGCTCGCGCTCAACCCCGTCCAGGGGAAACTCCCTAAGGAGTAGCAATGACTAGGTCTCGACTTCCCCCACCTCCAGCAGTACTTCCGGTTCCGGTGGACGCAGTACATCAACTGGTCCAAATCCTGGCTCAACACAATGAAGCGGAGCAAGCTCGAACCTCCGTATTCCGGCCCGAAGCGAGATTGCCTTTACCGGGCTCGGGATGTTCGGATCGGAATTCTCCACAACGTTACATTCCCCCAGGTATTTCAGCACCTCAACAAGAGCCTAGTAGAGCACCAGAGCGGCGAAGACATCATCGCACTCCTCCCAGACGACGTCATCATCATCGTTCTCCCCCACGAAGACATGGAAGGGAAGAGCCTCGAGCACCTCCTGAAACGATCGATTACACTTATGACCCGGAGGACACCTATGAGGAATACTCGTCTTTTGCTTCTTCCTCACCACAAATGCGACGTTCTAAAAGCCGAGAGACGCTCCCAAGACAGGAACACCATCGACACAGATCGAGGAGAACTCTTGAACATCGTCAATGGTAGCTCTGGAGAACTCCTAAGTTCCACCGATAGCAGCTCCTCTCCCTCTCACCGGTGCGGGAATCACCCCAACCCCCCGAAGAGGGCCGTTCACAACCGAGATAGATTATTTTCCCATCCCTCGCGGACTGGAGAAACCCCCGGAACATTTGAAAATCTATGACGGACTCGGAGATCCAGATGTTCACTTAGAATACTACGAGACAATGATGCAATACTGGAACGCCCCAGGTGAGATAATGTGTAGACTTTTCTCTCTCACCCTTGATAAATCCGCAGGTATTTGGCTTAGGGACATCCCGACGAATTCAATCTCATCTTGGGAGCAACTCTCCAAATTATTTTCCACAAGTTTTGCACACTCCAAAATGAGGCCGAAGTCATGGATGGTGCTGCACGCAGTACACCAAGGGGAAGATGAATCTATCCGATCTTTTATTGCAAGATTCAATACCGAAGCAGGAAAGGTACACAGTTTGAATGAAGAGTTTCGTTTGTACTTCTTATCCCAAGGTTTGCGCAAGGGCACTTTCTTTCAAACCGATGTAAGCATAAACCAACCCTCGACTTTGGGAGAATTCCTCCGACTTTCTGAGAAGTACATAGATCATGAAGAAGGAGACGAAGCTAGTAAGTTTTTTGTTAGGCATGGAGCTAAAACATCCAAAGATGTAAAACCTCGGATGGAGAGAGGAGTCCTAAGCACAGAAACTCACAGGAGGTTCCAGACCGGTGGCCCATCTAGAGAATTCAAACCTAGGGTCGGAAGACATCACGATTATGCTGAACTCATATGTGGTAGGGAAAGAATTCTGCACGAATACCAGAACAATGAGTTTAAGCAGGTAAGATATCCTGATCCTATCGCTCCAAGACCGAGATTGAGAAGTAACAAGTATTGTCGTTATCATCAAAGTGCTGGCCATGACACAAATCGTTGCAACGCTTTGAAAGACGACATTGAAGACCTTATCAAAAAAGGAAAGCTCAGACAATATGTCAAAAAACTATATCAACAAAACAAAGCCGTAAAACAAATAACAATAACGGGGTGAAAGGCAAAAATGTCATCGAAGATTGTAAGGAAGAGCCTGATACCCGGATATCTAGAGGACGACCTGTGGTAATGGTAATCTCGGGAGGAGAACTTGAGGGAGCAACAGCCAGGACAATTAAAAGGAAATGGAAGGAGATTCAATGTATGGCTTCCACATCATCAACCCCGACCTTAGCAATTCGTCCTCCTTTGTCTTTTGGGGACGGGGACCTTCTAAACGGGAAGGTAAATGAAGACATACCGTTCTTAATCTCGGCGGTGATGGCAGAAACCGAGATAAGGAGAATCCTGATTGACCAAGGCATCTCCTGTGACATTTTGTTTTTTGATGTTTTAGAAAGAATTGGAATCTTGCCAAGGGAACTGTTCCCATATCGAGGAACTGATCTTTCCGGTTTCAATGGATCCTGGACTAGACCGATGAGATATATAGATTTGAGGGTCACATTTGGGGAGGAACCTTTAACTCGTACCGTATTGACAAAATTCATGGTTTTATCCTGCCCATCAATATACAATTGCATCATCGGAAGACCGACGTTGGGCAAACTCGGTGCTGTTACATCTACGGTACATTTAAAAAGAAGTTTCATTTTCAGTGCAATAAAATCATAACTGTTAATGCCGACTTAGAATCTTCGGAAAGATGTTACTACCTGCTTCATAAAGCAGAAGTCACCGCACGAGAAAAGGCTGAGCTTACCTTACCAGAAGCCCCAAAAGGGAACAAAACAATGAAATTCTCCGAGGTCAACTTAACGGATTTAGATGCACGGTATAACCCTGATAGCTCGAAGGAGGAGAATGATGATCCTTTATCTTTAGAATTCAAGAAGAAATTAGAACGACCGAAACCAGATGTCAAATTTGTCGAAATAGTTTTGGGAGACGACCCTAAAAAGACTGTAAAGATCGGTGCAAAACTCCCAGACGAGATCAAAGCAGAATTGACCCAGTGCTTGAAAGATCACGCCGATCTCTTTGCATGGTCAGCCGAAGACATGCCCGACATTCCACCTGAAGTCGCCTGCCATCACTTGTCTATATATCCTGATGCGAAGTGGGTTGCCTAGTGCAAAAGGGTTCAAAGTATAGAGAAGACCGAAGCAACAGCAAAGACCGTAGCCGATTTAGTTAAAGCTAACTTTGTAAACGAGGTCAAGTACACCACTTGGCTTTCAAACCCTGTACTTGTTAAGAAATCTAATGGAAAATGGCGTATGTGTATTGATTATACCAATCTTAACAGATCATGTCCTAAAGACGCTTTTCCGATTCCGAACATTGATCGCTTAGTTGACCATGCTTCCGGTTTCTGCCTTTTATCGTTTATGGATGCATATTCAGGGTATAATCAAATTTCGATGTTTCCTCTGGATCAAGAGAAGACCGTATTTATGACTGAGAGCGGAAATTTTTGTTACCGAGTTATGCCTTTTGGGTTGAAGAATGCAGGACCAACTTATCAGAGAATGATGAATAAGGTATTTAAAGACCAAATCGGGTGAATTGTTGAAGTTTACTTGGACGATATGATTGCAAAGAGTAAGCAAGCAAATTGTCATGTCGCCGATCTAAAAGAGATTTTTTCCGAAATAAGAAAAAACAGAATGAGGTTAAACCTAGAAAAGTGTACATTCTGTGTCAAAGCTGGAAATTTTTTGGGATTCTATCTCATTGAAAGAGGTATAGAGGCAAACCCAGACAGTGCAAAGCAGTAACCGAGATGAAAGCTCCAAGCACAAAGAAGGAAGTCCAGAAATTAAATGGCATGATTGCTGCTCTATCACGTTTTATCTCAAATGCTGCTTTCAAATCACTACCCCTTTTCAAACTTTTAAAGAAGGAGTCCGAATTTGTCTGGACATCGGATTGGGATGAGGCGCTCACCCAACTGAAAAAGGTTCGGAACCTCCGATATTAACCCGACTTGAACTCGGGGAAGTTTTATATTTGTATCTCTCAATCTCTGATGAAGCATTGGGAGCGAAGCTAGTCCCGAGAAAAATGAGAGCGAGTCCAGGTTTACTTTGTGAGCAAAGCTTTGCAAGGACCAGAAGTCTGATATCAAAAAATTGAGAAAATTGCCTTGGCTTTAGTAATAGAAACTCGACGTCTCCGACCTTATTTTGTGTCTCACCAAGTGATAGTTCAAACGAACCACCCGATCCGGAAAATCTTACATCGGCTAGACCTTTCAGGAAGGATAATCAAGTGGCTGTTGAGTTGTTTGAATTTGGTATCAAATATGAATCGAGACCGACGATGAAAGCTCAAGTGTTAGCCGACTTTGTGGCATAAATGACTCCAGCAGAATCAGATGATGAGATATGGACAATCCATGTTGATGGATCTTCAAATCCCAAGGGGAGTGGAGCATGAATCATTCTCGAGAGTCCTTCAGGAGTCGTTATAGAATTATCACTCACCTTCAAATTTTCAACTTCAAATAATCAAGCAGAATATGAAGCGTGCATTACAGGTCTCCGATTTTCTTTAGAACTCTGAATTACTCGATTGAATCTCAATACCGACTCTCTTCTCGTTGTCTCCTAGATCGGAGGACAGTACGAGGCAAAAGACACGGTCCTCCAGAAATATTTAAACCATGTGAAATTATTGCTTACCCGTTTTCACTCTGCCGAGATAAAGCACGTCCCGAGAGCGGATAACGTGAGGGTCGATGTTCTTTCTAAATTAGCAAGCACCAAGACTTTGGGAACCCACCGATCTGTGATACAAGAAATCCTCAGCAAACCCAGTATTGAAGACAACCTACACTTGATTTCATCAGTGTGCGTATTAGACAAAAGCAAGACTTGGATTGCTCCCATCTTAAACTACATAACATCGGGAGTAGAACTTTCCAATCTTGAGGAAGCCAAAATCGTCCGAAGAATAGCAACTTCTTTTTCAGTGATCAATGGGCATCTTTATAAAAGGGCACTCTCTTCACCTTTGTTAAAATGCATAGAACACGAGGAGGCCGATTATGTGTTAGCCGAAATTCATGAAGGAATTTGTGGACAACATCTAGGTGGTAGGTCCTTAACTAGGAAAGCGTTAAGGGCGGGATACTTTTGGCCAACCATAGAAACTGATGCAAGAAATTATGTTAAGAAATGTCCGAAATGCCAGATCCATGCAAATATCCATGTGGCCCCTCCTACCGGTCTTACAACTCTCTCCTCCCCATGGCCTTTTGCATGGTGGGGGATACACCTTCTAGGACCATTTCCAAAGGCCCCAGGAAAAATCAAGTTTTTAATTGTGGCGGTAGATTACTTTACCAAATGGATTGAGGCTAAACCGTTATCCGTCATAAGTGTGAGAAATCAGATTCTCTCTTCTTTGAAAGGAGATTATAACCAGGTTCAGGTTGCCCGAGGTTGTAATCACGGATAACGGCACTCAATTTGCTGATAAAGGCTTCAAGAAATTGATGTCCGATTTAAAAATCAAACATCGATTTACCTCGGTAGAACATCCTCAAACAAATGGTCAGGGAGAATCAGCAAACAAAGTAATTCTCAACAGTTTAAAGAAAAGGTTGGACGATGCTAAAGGAAACTAGGTTGAAGAACTCCCTTATGTCTTATGGGCGTACAAAACTACACATCAAAGCTCCACTGGAGAAACACCGTTCCGACTCTCCTATGGAAGTGAAGCGAGTATCCCGGTTGAAATTAGAGAATTGACTTGGAGGACTTCAAACCCAAAATCACCTGAAGATAATGGTCGAGCTCTAAGAGAAGAGCTTGACCTTGTGGAGGAAATCCGAAGTCACGCCTCCCTCAAAGAATCATTAACAAAACAGAGAATGGCAACGCGTTACAATCAGAAAGTCGTCCCAAGAGATTTTGATGTCGGTGATCTCGTTTTAAGGAGGGCCGATATTGGTCTGAAAAACGCATCACAGGGTAAAATGGCTCCAAATTGGGAAGGCCCATATCGTGTCACTCTGAAAACTGGAAATGATGATTTTGAGCTGGAAACACTAGAAGGAAAGGCAATTCCAAGAACTTGGAACGCCGCTAAGCTTAAGAAATATTACAGTTAAAACTCAAGGGCGAAGTAGGACGTTCAGCATATGAGTTAGTTATCTTTATGAAGCTTTATGAAAGTCGGTTCTCCGACCTTACAGAATTTGTAGTCCCAGTATTAATAGACTTAGCTTTTTCTAAGCATTCTATTCTGATATTATGTATTAAATAGACTTAGCTTTTTCAAAGCATTCTATTCCGATATTACGTATTAATAGACTTAGCTTTTTCAAAACATTCTATTCCGATATTACGTATTAATAGATTTAGCTTTTTCAAAGCATTCTATTCCGATATTACGTATTAAATAGACTTAGCTTTTTCAAAGCATTCTATTCCGATATTACGTATTAATAGACTTAGTTTTTTCAAAGAATTCTATTATGATATTACGTATTAATAGACTTAGCTTTTTCAAAACATTTTATTCCGACCTTACGTGTTAAATCACTTATTGATAGACTTAGCTTTTTCAAAACATTTTATTCTGGTATTACATATTAATAGATTTAGCTTTTTCAAAGCATCTATTCTGGCATTACGTATTAATATATAGACTTAGCTTGTTCAAGGCAATCTATTCCGACATTACGTGTTTAATCTCTTATTTATAGACTTAGCTTTTTCAAAGCATTCTACGTCATTAAACCCAGATCAAACAAGGGGGCAGGGTATACCCCTACCAAGTGTCTATTCTATTCAGAAACGGAAAATTAACTTGCCAAAAACTACTAGAAATTACGAACATGAACGAGATTAAGAAAGTTAAAATAAAGGTGCTTTACAAATATCCCGGAAACGGCCGGGTCCTCAAATTCAAAAAGTCGAAAGAACAGACTTGAAATTACACAAAGAAAGGAAAAACCTAGCTAAACTGATTTATGAGGATAAACAACCCGAGATACTTCGTCAGTCACCGGGTCGAATTCGACGATGTGCCCATCATGAACAGAATATTCTGGTTGAAAAATAGTAGGATCGGCGACAAAGTCGGGAATAACAACAGCAACCTGATCGAGCGCATTATTAAAAGCTTCCAAAATACCTTCTTTTCCGTACTCAACTGCCTGTAGCTTGGCTTCCACAACTGCATTCTTTTGCTCGATAAATTGTTCAATCCGAACTTGAAGCTCGGACACAGTTTGTGAAGGAGTAGAAGATTCAATCTCTACCAATTTCTCAGCCCGTCTTTTTAGTTCGGCAGCATCTTTCTCAGCTTGTTCCTTCGCCAGCTTCAACTCTCCTTCAAGCTTTTGGCGCTTGATCTCCCATTCCTCTTTCTCTTTTTTGAGCAGATCCACTTCTTTTTGAGTTTTTTCCAGATCGGAACGAAGTGGATCCAAAGCTTTCCGAGGTTCTTCATACTTGTCCGCAACATCTACAAAAAATTGCAAGAATAGATAAATGTGGTGAAGATATAAGGAATCCAAGAATAAAGTCACGTGATTAATCAGAAAAAGCTTACCTTTCAGTTTCAAATCAGTATCCTTTTTCTGATCCTCAACAAGATCAGTCATCCTAGCCAAAACTGAGAGAGAAATCTAGAAAGGATCTGCCTTGAATGCCTCAGCTTTGACATTCATTAATTTCTTAGGATCAAAAGGAGGATTTTTATGTTTCTTACTCATCTTGGAGGGGAGATCGGAACAGTCGCCCACTTCAATAACACTCTTACCCCGATCTTGGGTACCCTACTTGGGGGGGAAGACGACTTTCAACTTTCTTTCTCCTTTTTAAAGGTTGCTCGTCCTCTCCAACATTTTCGGCAAGGACTGTGGTAATCGGTCAGGCATTAGTGACTTTAACAGCAGGAGTTTTGGTAGCCGCTGCGTTGCTGGCATTTCCGACATCTTTAACAGCAAGATCGGCATCAGCAACAGCAAGGGCTAGTAAGGCCGCCATTTTGTTCTTTGGAGTCATCTCATCTGCAAAAAGGAGATAAAAAGAAAGAAGAATTAGAAACATAAAACAAGTGTCGGGAAAAACATAAACTCACTCGACAAACATTGAAGAAATCGACCTAGAACTCTTTCAGCATGCTCAAATTTGAGCGTTTGAACTAGTGGCTTAGTATCAAAACCCCACTGATTCGGTTTGTTTTCATTATTGGTAACGACCCTATCAGCTATATATTTCAGGATCCTCAAAGTCTTCCGATCTTCAAGGTTCAGTTGTTTGACATCAACGGAGTATTTCTTTTTATCATCACGAGGAGTCCAACCAAGAGGAAACTTTGTTGTTAAAACGATATCATTGTCCGCATTGAAAGTACCAACCCGATCCACAACTGCAGGTAGCACATGCTCGACCCAGAAAAACTTATTTTTCCACTCATTCTTCAAGCTATCGGTATAAGGCCGAAACACTTTTACCCCCTTTCTGGATCGGAGACTGACGTGTTCTAAACGGGCGGGTTTCCCGCTATTCTTCTCAGTCCTCTTGTTGACTTTGAACATATGGAAAAAGAGTTGAAGAGAAAGGGGCCGACTGTGACATCCGGGGCTGAGGAGGGCGGGGAGTGATCGCCGGTGCCCAAAAAAGGTGGCATGGCAAAGAGCGGCTCTGGCGGCTTTCAGCGAAGGCGCGCGTGAATGAACCGAATACGCACTGAATGAGAGGATCCCGAGGTGCGGTATATGGGATGCATAAATTGAAGGAAGGCTTAAAAGAATTGATTTGAACTACCAATACCAACAAGATGCATCTTCTTTTCGGGAGCTCATCCCATAAGAACTCCATAGTTAAGCATGCTTGGCTTGGAGTAGTAGTGGGATGGGTGACCTTCTGGGAAGTTTCTCGGAAAGCATGCAAGTGAGGACAAAACATGCTTTGAAAAGACTCGTGTTGGTTCGTGGGGGCGGTCGGCGATTCTGAAGCGATGCAGGATGTTACAAATGGTATCAAAGCGGCGAGACCTCTCCCAAGACGTGTGGTTCGAGGACGAACCAAGCGGAAGCCGGTGGGCATGTGACATCCGGGGCCGAGGAGGCGGGAGTGATCGCGGTGCCCAAAAAAGGTGGCATGGCAAAGAGCGGCTCTGGCGGCTTCAGCGAAGGGCGCGCGTGAATGAACCGAATACGCACCGGAATGAGAGGATCCCGAGGTCATGCGGTATGGGACTGCATATTGAAGGAAGGCTTAAAAGAATTGATTTGAACTACCTATACCAACAAGATGCATCTTCTTTTCGGGAGCTCATCCCATAAGAACTCCATAGTTAAGCGTGCTTGGCTTGGAGTAGTAGTGGGATGGGTGACCTTCCGAAGTTTCTCGGAAAGCATGCAAGTGAGGACAAAACATGCTTTGAAAAGACTCGTGTTGGTTCGTGAAAGCGATCAGCGCTTCCGAAGCGATGCGGGATGTTACAAATAGGGGACTAAACTGTCACTTAAACTGGCTCTGATACCACTAATGTAACACCCCCTTCTATTATAAGCTAATTGAATTAATAAAAATTATAGTTTTTCAAAAACTTTTCCACGCACCTCAAAGAGGGTGGTACATTTACATGAAACATCATCAAATCACATTAAATAGATCAAACGCATCTAGTGCGTGAAAATGCATAACACTATCGTATGGGTTAAAACCCTCAAATACCTGTTTTAATGTTTACAATAATCCAGAAATAGTTTGCAACGCAGCGGAAATAAAATTGAGTTCAACATGCTCAAGACATAATCCAAACAGTTTAGTACATAACATAAAAATGAAGATACTAAAGCCCCATCCCCGGTGTTACTATCAGAGCTGACTCAACAAACCCAATAGGCATGGCACCATCACTCAAGATCACCGTTTGTCGCCACGAGCGCAGCAACATAAACAATGCTAGGGTGAGTCTCTTTACATAAATAATAACAAATGAGATAAGCATTATAATGAGAAAGCATCTAGCAACATCATTCATGCACATTTAAGACATTTACCATTCACTTATAAAGCCAAGGGCAACAATCACAATATAATTAAACATCAACAAGTATTCCATGAATGTATGATAGTATGCATGTGTGCATTATGCATGTGGATCCATAACCACCTCAAAAACCCCGTCGGGTAACCACCACGTTTGGCCGAAGCCACCCACCATGTTTTGGCCGAAGCCACCCACCACTTTTGAAATGCATATGGTTTATGTGACACCATGAACAAATGCATCACAACACAATAATCACACCACATCAATTTTAAACCACCACGTTATCAAGTATTAACCACCGTTTGATCATTTATTAACCACCACCTCATCATTAAATGATCACCACCTCATCATTTATTGACCACCACTTGAATAGTTATTAAGTTGATTCTCACTTAAAAACCCAACCACTTCATAAGGACCCTTTTTACACTTAAGGACTATTTTGACCCACCAAAGATTATTTTAATACTCAAGGGATTATTTTGGTACATTATGATTAATTTATTATTTAGGAATTTATTGGGCATATTGGGAATTAAATAGACTCTAAGGGACTATTTTATCACGCCAAGGATTAATTTAATTCTTAGGGACTATTTAGTCACACCAAGGATTAAATTAATTCTAGGGGACTAAACTGTCACTTAGCCAGTTTCATGTAAATGTACCACCCACTTTATTATTGTTCTTTATTTCTCTTTATTTGTTACCGTAACAACTCAATCATTGTTCGTCTAAACAATAAAATATCTTGATTAGTTTGGTACTTGTTAATTAATCCCTGTGGAGACGATAATCTTTTATACTACTTCTGCGAAAGAGTACACTTGCTCTAAGTGTGTTTTTAACGCAACAAGTTTTTGGCGCCGTTGCCGGGGATTAATTTAGCAATATTAAACGAAAAAGATTTTTATTGCTTTAGACATTTTTTTTGTGTGCTTTAGTTTTTAATTTTGTTTTTTTATTTATCTTATTAAAAAGTTAAAAAAAAAATTGCTAATACTTTCCAAAGAGATTGTTGCAGTTCACCTGTTTTGCAGATAAAAGTCTAAATCATGGTTAAGACCCTTGGAGATTATATTAGAGAGGCAGAGGCTCAAAGAAATTTAGAGAACTCATATTGGTATGTGGCTCAGTGCCAAATCCCAATTTATCCTCCTCCTTATGACCCTTATTTGGATTATTGTGATGACTATGAGCCACCTCCTTATTCCTACCACTGGGATAATTATGAGCCACTACAAGTGCAAAGGCAAGAGAAGGAGATACCATACACCAATGATGTATTGGAGCGGATACATGCAAAGTTTGACCGCATGGAGGGCCAAATTGGAGCCATCAACAACAAATTTGAAAGCTTGGAGGGAAGAATCAACAATGAATTTGGAAGCCTGAAGGATCAAATCTCAAATCTCATTACTATGTTGTCTCAAAGGCCTCAAGGCTCACTTCCTACCCAGACTGAGCCTAATCCAAGAACTGAGCAATACAAAGATAATATTCTTAGGAGTGATGAAGAGTTATCCGTGGAAGATAATATAGAGGAAGAATCTCTCGAGAAAAATGAAGAGACTCCTACGAAGGTAGTCAAATAAAAATAATAGCTCCTCTTCAAAGGAGTTATATTGAAATAAAAGATGATACTGATGAGAACGCTTGTGAGGAGAATGAAAAAGATCCATTGGTTCATCAGTTCAAGGAAGAGGAGAAAGCCCCAATTTTTGGGCAAGTTGTTTTAAACATTGGTGATCTTTGTAATTGAGGTTAATGAGGAAAGGTAACTTTAAGGAGTGGTAAAGAAGATGATGTTATTAAAGCTTTAAATTCCAACGAAAATTTATCTTCTTTAACCTTTCCTTATTTTGATGATGTGGTTGAAACTAACATTGTTAGTGATTTAAAGATGCAGGACCTTTCGAAAAAAAATTCTTATTTTGCAGATCCTAGCATAGTGGTGGATGGAGATAAAACAAAAATTCCACAATCCTTTGAATTTCAACCACCACATGGAAAAGAAAAACAATGTCAATCACATGGTTAGAAAGCTAAGAAGGTGCAACTGCGTTAGATGTAAAATTTGCTCTTGGAGAGCCACTGATTGAGCACCAACTATCGCCGTGCTCACGACGTTAAACAAGCGCTTAGCGAGAGGCAACCTGTGTTTTATTTTATCTCATTTTTGTTTTGTTTTATTTTGTTTTTAGCAATAAGCTCGCATCGCAAGCTCTCTCAGGGAAGTCACTCTTACTCTCTCATTTATTTATTTTTGTGCCAATCTAATATTTTGCATTGAGGACCATGCTTCATGCTAGTGTGGGGGAGGATATTATATGTTGTCACTTGATCTCTATTAATGCATATACCCACTACATATGTTGATAGCATTTTTTCTGGCTTGTTTTGCATGAATTATGCTTAAATTGAAAAAAATAATAGAGATTATGCCTTTAGGGGACCCATAATTAATTTACTTGACAGGACTTGTGCTTAATTGTAATCGTGAGGGTGTCCTAAGGAAGCTGA
Source organism: Oxytropis ochrocephala (assembly GCA_020916435.1). Classification (NCBI taxonomy): domain Eukaryota; kingdom Viridiplantae; phylum Streptophyta; class Magnoliopsida; order Fabales; family Fabaceae; genus Oxytropis; species Oxytropis ochrocephala. Next base: position 40,008,483 of record CM037092.1, on the reverse strand, counting down.
TAATTAGCATTTGTCCCTCTTGAGTACTTTTTGTGAACTAGCTTCTAAATGTGAGATCTGAGCCTATATAAGGGGATTGATACTAAATCATAAATTTTTACCCCTTTTCTTTCTATGAGTGTGTTTCCCAATTTGTTACATTCTAGAATTTGTCTTTTGACCATTTCAAGGCGAAAATTGATTTGCATCATGTAAAAAGATTTGGGGAATTTAGGTATTTTTCTGGCCACAGAGTTGTTTGTTGAATTTATCCCTTAGTTGCCCCATTTGAGCCTAATTGTTATATTTTTTGTTCTTTGGTACCCAGATATATTTTTCTTTTTCTTCTTTTGGTAACCAATTGAAATTGAATGTGGAGCAACTATTGAAAATTACAACTACGTCCTATATTTTAATGATCTATATTGTCAGGACTGAAATTTCGTCCAATACTTTAGTTGTCTATCTTGTTAGGATGAAGAAACAAAAGGAGTGATTCATGTGCTTACAAGAATATCTTCCTACAAAGGAAACAAAATATAAATTTTCATGTACTTACCTTTTCCTCCTAAGAAAAAAAATGGAAAAAAGATATAGAAAGATAATTTGAAAAAAAAAAAAAAAAAAAAGAAGGGGGGAAAAGACACATCAAAAGAATGAAAGAGCCAAAGGGCAAATCCAAAAAAAAAAAAAAAAAAAAAAAGGGGGTCTACTCAAGAGAGAAGGTAAATCAAAGAGAGTGATTCAATAGAAGAAGAGTGAAGAATGAAAGTGAAATTAAGTTGGAGTTTGGACAAAAATTGTAAAATAGATAGGAGCTCCATATTTGGTTTCAATGGTTCTTGTTGCTTCTTATTTTTCTTTTAGCCATTTGATTATCTCCTCTCTTCTTATTTCCTACCCCGCATGAATTCACCTTGGCCCCATTACAACCCATGAAACCCCATCTTTTGCATGCATGTGAACTATTTAGTGGAGATTTGGTCAAATTACAAACATATGGTAATGTGCATTTTGTGGAAACTTGAGTGTATATTTTCACTAGTCCCTAAACACTTAGAGAGATTGTGAGCGAGTGTCATTGTTCACAGAAATGTAATCTTCAGGGACTTGAGCCTCTAATTGGGCAACCTTTTGACACCTCATATGTTCTATACTATCTATTGGCTGTCATTGTGCTTCTAATTTTGGGTTCCTTATTTGGCTATCTCTATTACTTATTTGAAAAGTTTTTGAGCCAGAGAATTTGCTTGAGGACATGCAAATGTTTAGTGTGGGGGAGTTGATAAACTCCAATTTAGTGTATTTTTAGTGATATTTTTGAGTCACTTTTAGAGCAATTATTATCAATTGTATAAGTTACTAACTTAATTTGCTCTTTGTTTTGAAAGAAAATATGAAAAAGAATAAAAACTCAACTTAATGCCACATAAATAAATATATATATATATATATATAAAAGGAAGGAAGTTGCAGCCAATTAAAAAAGGGGGTGTGGAAACAAGACCAAGCCCAATTGAAGAGTCCAGCCCATGAATTGAATTGAAGAGCACGGAACCCTAGGCATCAATTGAAAGAGGTTGGCAGCATGAATTGGAAGGGAAGAAAAGAAATAAAACGTGATTGGAAGGAATAAAAGGAGGAGCCGCATACAGTAGCATGATCATCTCACATACATATATTATATAATAGTGCTGCAACGTGAATTTACGGAAGAATGAAGAAAAAGACGTTGACGGCAACGCACCAGAGACCTGACGCAAGAGAACGCAGCCGCACAATAACGGAGGGACGCATAGACGGTGAGAGAGGAAGATTTTGGAGTCTGCTTTTTGACAGGGAGAGAGCTGCGGAGGCGAGAAAAAAGAGATCAAGACTCGTAATAATAATTCCTCTAATTTCCGGTTATTTTTATCTCTCGTAATTCATGACTTTAATTTCTATTTTATTGTTCTTAATATCTATGGATACCTAAGTCCTCTTACTGGGTCTTAGGTGAATCTTGCATGTAGAGACCTTTTTATGTTTTAATTTCATATTTGAATTCCGGTTTTTATTTCAATTAATATTGTCCTATTGTTTTTATCACATAATTAGGATTAGCTACCCTTTGCATGTTCATAATCAATTAGTTGATCGGAATCGCATCGCAATTAGTTGGTGGACCTATAGGATAATTGGGGCTATAATTAGGGCATGACCAAACCATAATTTAGTCTTCCAATCATTCAACCTTTTTGCACTTTATGTTTTTCTTGAATTTAAATTCTAGCATGACCAAACTAGGGTTAATTTAGGAAAAAGAATATTAATCGCGAATGACCAAACGGATTAATAGTTTTAGTAAAGGGATTGGTAATTAAATAGAATAAGGGAATTCAGGTAGAATTAGACATAAGGGAATCGAAGCTTGCAAGTGAAACCGTGACTCTAGGCTTCTCTCAACTGAATTAATTCTTGCATGTGAAACCGTGACTCTAGGCAGTTCTGGAAGCAGTCTGGTGATCATTTAATGATGAGGTGGTGGTTAATAAATGATCAAACGGTGGTTAATACTTGATAACGTGGTGGTTTAAAATTGATGTGGTGTGATTATTGTGTTGTGATGCATTTGTTCATGGTGTCACATAAACCATATGCATTTCAAAAGTGGTGGGTGGCTTCCCAAAACATGGTGGGTGGCTTCGACAAACGTGGTGGTTACAGACGGGGTTTTTGAGGTGGTTATGGATCCACATGCATAATGCACACATGCATACTATCATACATTCATGGAATACTTGTTGATGTTTAATTATATTGTGATTGTTGCCCTTGGCTTTATAAGTGAATGGTAAATGTCTTAAATGTGCATGAATGATGTTGCTAGATGCTTTCTCATTATAATGCTTATCTCATTTGTTATTATTTATGTAAAGAGACTCACCCTAGCATTGTTTATGTTGCTGCTCTCGTGGCGACAAGCGGTGATCTTGAGTGATGGTGCCATGCCTATTGGGTTTGTTGAGTCACCATATAGTAACACCTGGATGGGGCTTTAGTATCTTCATTTTTATGTTATGTACTAAATCGCTTGGATTATGTCTTGAGCATGTTGAACTCAATTTTATTTCATTGCGTTGCAAACTATTTCTGGATTATTGTAAACATTAAAACAGTATTTGAGGTTTTAACCCATACGACCGTGTTATGCATTTTCACGCACTAGATGCGTTTGATCTATTTAATGTGATTTGATGATGTTTCATGTAAATGTACCACCCTCTTTGAGGTGCGTGGAAAAGTTTTTGAAAAACTATAATTTTTATTAATTCAATTAGCTTATAATAGAAGGGGGTGTTACATTAGTGGTATCAGAGCAGCAGACCTCTCCCAGTACAGTGTGGTTCGAGGACGAACCAAGCGGAAGCTGGTGGGCATGTGACATTCGGGGCTGAGGAGGGCGGGGAGTGATCGTCGGTGCCCAAAAAGGTGGCATGGCAAAGAGCGGCTCTGGCGGCTTCAAAGCGAAGGCGGGCGTGAATGAACCGAATCGCACGCACCTAATGAGAGGATCCCGAGGTCGCATGCGGTATGGGACTGCATGATTGAAGGAAGGCTTAAAAGAATTGATTTGAACTACCTATACTAACAAGATGCATCTTCTTTTTTTGAGCCCATCCCATAAGAACTCCATAGTTAAGCGTGCTTGGCTTGGAGTAGTAGTGGATGGGTGACCTTCTGAAGTTTTCGGAAAGCATGCAAGTGAGGACAAAGCATCTTTGAAAAAGACTCGTGTTGGTTCGTGAAGCGATCAGCGATTCTTAAGCGATGCAGGATGTTACAAATGGTATCGGAGCGCGATTCGGTCCGTCCGCCAAGTTGTCGAGTCTGTTAACCCTCGAGTCTTGGTACTCGTTTTCAATCATAATTATGTTGCTTTGTTTATTACCAAGTAATTTTGTTGGTTTGTGCATTAATTGACGTACCTTGTGACTTAATTGTGTTAGATTACGATTGAAAATTATATTGCATTATTGAAATATATGTGATCGAACTGCGGTAATCGGTAGTTATACCATTGATTTTGTCTGCTCGTGGATCGTTGTTTGTATCATGGAGATGTGTGATTAAAGAGTTCTAACGAAGTCAAAAGAGTGAAAGGCGTGATGCGATGCCTTCGCACTCGATCGCGTTAAAAGTCTTTTAATGCGTTAGTTATAAATTGAAAGGAAGTAGTTTTGTGACCTTAATTAGTTGGTTGCATGAGTAGGAGGGATGATCACCCCAATCACTCATCCCCAATGAAAGAGGTGACAATAACTCGTAATTATTATAAATTTTGAATATATACTAATTTCAACTTGATTGATTGAGTGGTGTGTGCAAGTTGATTGACCATTAATTTTTAGAAAAATAGGTGCCTTATGGAAGTTTGAGTTTGAATTGGGGTTTGATAGTAAGGAGATGTCAAAATAAGGATTGACGTAAGATAGGAGCATTGGTATTTAAATGATTGATATGGCGTAGTTCCCTAGCGATAAATTAATGATGTTTGGAATAAATCGAGTGAGACTTTGGTGACTGAAAATAGAGTTTTGGTACAAAGTAAAGGTGTAGATTAAGTATGCCTAAGGGTGTTGTAACCTTCGTGAAATTCTTAATGAGTATTGGACTAGTTGTGAAGGAAAGTGTTTAGTAGTTGGCTCAAGTATGATCATAGTATGAAGATCAAAGGAGAGAAGGAAGAGGAAGGTTAGGTACATAGGACTACATATGAACTGAGGTGTAGTTGCTTAACCATAGGTGTGTTGAAATGTAATAGGCATGCGACGTAGTATGTGGGAGTCAAAGTATGTAGTCACAGGGTTTAGGTGCGTTTGAATAGTAAGTGTAGTGAAGCTTAGCGTGACGTAGTGTAGAGAACCAGAGGGACCAAAAAGAGAGTACCGAGGTGTTGTGAAGTGTAATGGCTGAGGTTAGGGAGTTCTTAGGTGTAGTGTGCCTAAGTGTAATAGTCAAAGGTGAAGTGACTAAGTGTAGTTGATGAAGTGAGTTGTGAATAAGCCTAAGAGTAGTGGATAGACAATATTTGAAGGATTGCTTGTGAATATTGTTACCTTTGATTGACGTTTTGCTATAGGTTGATGTTTTCGTAATGCACGTGAGTTTAATTTTGATTTGTGCTAAATTGTTTGAAGTATGTAATCAAATGAAATGCGGTGCTCGGTTATAACAATTAAGGTTAGGATTCGCGTATAGTCTCCTTTTTGGCAAAGATGAAATGATCGACTTTTCTAACTTCGAGTTTATGTCGGAAAACTAAATTTTGAAAATAATAAGTGGTTGTTTTGTCCGCAACGTGTTCGTGTTATAAAGAGATTTGAGGTTGTGTATAGTTTTCCTTTTTGGACAAAATTGTGAATTCTATAATTTTCAAAAAGAAACGGTACTTGGAAAATTCTGTGTTTTTGGAATGAACGTAATGTCAAGAATTGTGTTAAATTGCATTTCCGGGTTGTCTAGAATTTTATTACGAGATGTGGCGTGATTTTAGCTTTAGGACCGATTAGGTCATGGATTGATGTTGTTTGAAAATGACGAGGTCTTACAATAATTTCATGGGTTGACGAGGTAAAATCTTTTGAAACAAAAAGGTGAGTTTTACTCACGTTTAGGGAAATTTTAAAATGTTGTTTATGTTATGTTTGAACGGTTTTGAAAAATTGGAGTTTCGTGAATTTTCGAATCAAAAACGCTATTTTGAGAAATCATGTTTGTTTGAAACTTAAGAACGAAACCATAAAGATTTGATTGTTTAATTGTTATGCTTGAATATGGATTTCGATTGCGGGTCTGTGTTAGTTGAATTTACAAATCTTTTGGAAAACCGTAAATTTTATATATGTGCGAGAATTAATGAGTTTTGAACAAGAATTGATGTCTGGACTGGTTATACAGGTAAAAATATTTTTGGAATGTCCATATTTCAGAGGAAACTCTGCCGAATTTTCGTTAGAAATTTTGATACATGTTCAAAGTGGTAATTGAATTGTGTGATTAGAAGGTAAATGAAATTGAGAAAATGTTATGTGTAGTGATTTAAATTGTACGCTGTTTTGTTATTTAAAAAGCTGCTGGTTTGCAACTTAGCGTTGCTGTTTTTGAATTGAATTTTCGGCCGTCTTTATAGATAAAAAGAGTGTGGTTCATTGCTGTCTTTATAAATACAAAGGTGATTGATGAGTGAGTGTCGAAGTGTATAGGTATCGAAGTGTGGTGTTAACTAAGTATGGATGAGTCGAAATGTAAGCATGGTCGAAGAACAGAGTTGTTGAAATAGGTGTAAATATCTAAGTGAGGAGTATGTCCATCAAGTATATATATTGCCGAAAATCTAGTAGTAGGTATGTGCAATTAAGTATATCGAAATCTAGTATGGTACAGTTATGGAGATATTGAGGTAAAGTGTAAGTCGAAGTTAGTGTTTGTCGAAACGTAGGTAAGTTGAAGTATTGAGTTGTCGACATGAGTAATGTCTAAGTATATTTCTCTAAGTTAGAGTGGAAGTGTCGAAATATTGAAGTTGTCGAAGTATAGTGGGATGTATATAAACTAAGTGTAAAGGAGTGGGTGTTTAAGTATACTGTATATCTACCGGGATGAAATGTTGCGTTTAAGAGTGTTGTGCTCAAGCGTAGTGTAACCAAGGTGAGTAACTGAGGGAGTAAGGAAGGGTAATTGCTGTAGTGTGCATACACCTAAGTACAGATGCCGTTGGATGTTAACATGATTCAGGATTGTTGCTAAGCACCGTGAGTGCGGTTGTTAGGGAACTCGGTGTGGAATTATTAGTAATGAAGACGAGTAGGTCAATTAGATGAAAGAGATAGGTTGGGTTAGTAGGTTGAGTTCGGAAGTGAGCACCAGAGATTGGAAACTTAAATAGGGTAAGCTAATCGCAAATCGTAATTGAGGGTATAGTGTCCCTGCATCGGAATAGATGGTATTTGAGTAGTCGAGTAGGATCTGGATACCCTACAGGTTAGAATATCTGCTAAGGGTAAGAGTGTAGAGAAAGTGTGTGGTTTGTTACCTTAGTGTACGATAGATTATGATGAGTATGGTTAGAGGTGAGAAGAAGTTGGGTATTGCTTCGTGAGTATTTTCGAGGACGAAAATATTCTAAGTGGGGGAGAGTTGTAACGCCCCAAATTTTATTAGAAAATTATTTGGAGCTAATTTGATAAGATTACATTACTTTGAATTATCGTGTGGTTGAACCATTAAATTAGTTGAATAAATATATTTTATATTTAAATGTATTTTTATAAGCTATTTGTGATGTATGATTATTATTCATATTATTCTTATTTATTTTGTTTTTATAAAATAAATGTGTTTGAGATATTATTTCCGTAGAACGTTATTTTAAGCTATTGAGGTATTAAAATAAGAGTTGTAACAAAATTGGGGGTTTTGAAATGACTTAGGGGTGAAATTACTCGCATACACCCCCATTTACTTGTTAGGCGCTTTTGACCACTTAGACACAAACTAGCTTGCAGCCTGCAAATTTTACGCGAATGGCCCGACCCGCGGGTTCTTCTTCTTCCTCGCGAGGCAGCAGCGAAACGGCAACCAAAGAAAACCCTCACGCCATTCTCGTCCTCCCGTGCGTTCTCCCTCCCCTCTCCACGGTTGAACCCCAAACTCCACCTTCCCACTCGGATTTTGCCACTGATTCCGTTTCTGGCCTCAGTTCCATCGTTTGGTGCTTCGTTCTGTCAGATGCAGCAACGCCCAGCCGCCGTTAAGTCGCGATTCCGACCACCTTAGGGGTTCCTTGCGTGAATCAAGCATGAACTCGAGTCTTTCTCACCATAATCGACCCACCATTCGTTTAATCCTATCAATCTCACAGTTTCGACCCTCTTGCTCATCCAAGGTCGTGTTTCACGTTCGTGTACTTCGAACCATCGTCTCGGTTGGGTACTTTTCGATAGGTACTCCTTTTGAAACACAATTGATTAATTAAATGAGCGATTAATTATATTTGATATATTTAGTGTATGACTTTGGACTGTCGCTGTTGTTATTCTTGCATAATTGTTCGTGTTGGAGTATTGGAGTAGCTGGGTTTTCGGTTTTGAAGCGGTTGGACGAGTTAGGAGCGAGTTCGTGAAGTTCGGGTCGTGAAAACGTCTCGGTAGTTCGTAAGGTTAGGGGACTCTCCATTACATCTTTGATAACTTGTAGGATGTGTATTATAGTTGGAATAGCTCTAGGTATGATGTGTTGTGTGATTTTGTGTTGATTGTATGTTGATTGATGTTTGGGATATTTGATTTTGGTCATGACATGTTGTTTGTTGTGAGAAAAATGTGTATTGTGAATTATGCATGCTATATGTTTGGTGAAATGTCTCCATGAATGGAAGTATGAGAATTTGATATTTTGATGAGTTGATTTGATACACAAATAGGTGTTGTCTAGGTGAAAATTAAGTTGTTGTGTGAAAAGGTTGGATTTGAAGTGTTTTAAGTGAGGATGATTGGAGGGGGCGCCAAATGCATAGGCAAATGGCGCCCTGTCACTGTTTTGTTGGCTGTGCGTGTGTGTTGCAAATTGTGTCTGAGCAGGGCGCCAAATTGGCAGCCCTGCGTGAGGTGTGTGTGTGTGTTCTGTGCGTGAGGGCAAGACATGACTGAGCAGGGCGCCATTTGGGCTGCCTGCGCGTGCGCGTGTATATGTGTGTGTAACCGTGGAAATGACCGAGCAGGCGCCATTTTAGGCCGCCTGCGTGCGTGTTCCGTGTTGTGTTGTGTTCTTTGTGTGTGTGTGTGTGTGTGTCTAAGTGGGCGCCAAAATGGCTGCCCCAGCACCTGATGCCTAATTGTGTCTAAGTGACGATTTAGTCCCTAGAATTAATTTAATCCTTGGTGTGACTAAATAGTCCCTAAGAATTAAATTAATCCTTGGCGTGATAAAATAGTCCCTTAGAGTCTATTTAATTCCCAATATGCCCAATAAATTCCTAAATAATAAATTAATCATAATGTACCAAAATAATCCCTTGAGTATTAAAATAATCTTTAGTGGGTCAAAATAGTCCTTAAGTGTAAAAAGGTCCTTATGAAGTGGTTGGGTTTTTAAGTGAGAATCAACTTAATAACTATTCAAGTGGTGGTCAATAAATGATGAGGTGGTGATCATTTAATGATGAGGTGGTGGTTAATAAATGATCAAACGGTGGTTAATACTTGATAACGTGGTGGTTTAAAATTGATGTGGTGTGATTATTGTGTTGTGATGCATTTGTTCATGGTGTCACATAAACCATATGCATTTCAAAAGTGGTGGGTGGCTTCGCCAAAACATGGTGGGTGGCTTCGCCAAACGTGGTGGTTACCCGACGGGGTTTTGAGGTGGTTATGGATCCACATGCATAATGCACACATGCATACTATCATACATTCATGGAATACTTGTTGATGTTTAATTATATTGTGATTGTTGCCCTTGGCTTTATAAGTGAATGGTAAATGTCTTAAATGTGCATGAATGATGTTGCTAGATGCTTTCTCATTATAATGCTTATCTCATTTGTTATTATTTATGTAAAGAGACTCACCCTAGCATTGTTTATGTTGCTCGCTCTCGTGGCGACAAGCAGTGATCTTGAGTGATGGTGCCATGCCTATTGGGTTTGTTGAGTCAGCTCTGATAGTAACACCGGGGATGGGGCTTTAGTATCTTCATTTTTATGTTATGTACTAAACTGTTTGGATTATGTCTTGAGCATGTTGAACTCAATTTTATTTCCGCTGCGTTGCAAACTATTTCTGGATTATTGTAAACATTAAAACAGGTATTTGAGGGTTTTAACCCATACGACCGTGTTATGCATTTTCACGCACTAGATGCGTTTGATCTATTTAATGTGATTTGATGATGTTTCATGTAAATGTACCACCCTCTTTGAGGTGCGTGGAAAAGTTTTTGAAAAACTATAATTTTTATTAATTCAATTAGCTTATAATAGAAGGGGGTGTTACACCGACCAAGTGAATACATACGAGCTCAAAGGCACGTACGAAAGCCCAGACATTTGGGTGGAGTTGAGAGGGGGCCAGATCTAATCTCGCTAGCACTGACTGTTGAAAAGCGGTAAAAGGTGGGCGAATTTTCATATGAGCTAAGGTGGTCCAGTAAATCACGAACTTAAGAGATGTAGGGTAGGTAGCCACATGCTTGTCATCCTACATCCCATAGGCACGCCACCTCTCCGGATCTTTCCAGTAAATCCTTTTTGAGTATTTGCTGATGTCAATCTCAGAAGTCATAATCGATTTGATATCTCGGAGAGATTCAGACACCCAAGAGTAATCTCGGGGGATTCCTAAAGGAGGATTCACGGGGAGGTCGACATTATTGCATCCGGAATCAACATACCCGTACAAAAGCTCAAAACTTCCATCATCTTTTTCTTTTTCCACTTCTTTCCCATCGCTACTTTCCAACTCGTCGGATTCTTCACCAACCGAGATGTCTCCCTGATCGCTGTTCAGATCGCCACCATTTCTCCCATCTGATTCTTTTTCTGAGTCAAAATCATCTGAGGAACTCGGATCTGAGTCTACCGGAAAAGCAACATATACAGGCGTATTATGCGCAGAAGGTGGGGCTGTCGACTCACCATCCGAGACCTTTTTACTATCACTTCCTTTCGGTCCGGAATGCTCTTCCTCGTGAATTTCGAGAGCCTCATTTTCCTCACGATCAGTTGGATGAGAGTCAGTCCTTGATCTCGCCGCCATTAGTTTGCCGATATCGGGATTTGTTCGGCTTGATCAATAAGTCTGAGCGTCTCAGCTCGGGTTGTTTGTTTTGTCTTCGCCAGTTTTTGACCTGCAGGTGTGGGGGCAGAATATCAGGATTTTTCAACGTGATGGGTTCTCGACGGGGTCGGAACCCGAATTGACAACCCCCACCCTGACGAGAAAGATTACAGGCTGGGGGCAAGGTCCTAGCCGAAAGAAGATTGAAAACGAAAAGAAATAAATTAAGACAAAATTACTAACCTCAGAAGAAGCTTCGATGCAAATGTTGAAAAGGAACCTTGGAATGAGAAAACAAGACCGGAACGCGGAGAAATACACCAGATCGGTATTCAGAGCGATTGAGGTACCAAAGAGTAGAAATGAACTATCTTCACCTCTATTTATAGTGGTCCTAAGAAGACCAACTACTCTCTCTGACGCACAAATCGAAGCGTCATCATTATAAAACGCCTCGAGCTCTTCAACAGTCACATCATTCAAATCAAAATTATTAATTGTTTTTTTTACAAAAATCATCAACGGTCCCAAAAATCAAAGCATCACCATTATGATATCAGATCCCAAAACCAGTGAATCTCGATTTGAACGAAGACAAACTCGACCATCTTGATCTCGGTGGTTTGATCTTATCAGCAGGATTCAAGTCTAGATCGACCCAATAGGTCGAACCGACTTGGGGGGAAATTGTTACGGAGTAAATATGTTCTTGTTATTTACACCCCCTTCTTCAAAACAAAATTATTGGGCCACCAACCAACCAAGGCCCAGGTCCATTCATCAATGGCTCACAATGCACCTCCTAACTGAATGGTTCAGATCACTTCAATCAACTCTCATTTGACTCTATAAATACAACATTTATTACTAACAAAGAGGTACGCATTTATTACCCCTTGAATACTTGCAATTAACTCTCCAGCGTTTGACTTTAGCATCAGAGTGACTTTACCTACCGTCATTATTGATCAACCTCACACCCTACCTACCGTCTCGGATCGGCATATCTTCAGACACGATACAGAACAAAAAGTATCTCCATGTCCCAAGTATAAAAACTGTAGTTTCTGTAATGGTGTTTCTGGTGCTTCTTCAAGGTTCAAAACTAGTGAAGAATCCAAACACAAAAACTATTCTTTTTATCAAAGCTTGATAGTGATTGTTCTGATTGTGAGGTTATTGAAAAGGTTTTAGCACAGAGAAAGCGTCAAGTTGATGAGATTTATTCTAATCTCAAGAAAGAAAGTTATTTCAAGGATTCTAGTCAGAAAGTTGAGGAAGTAGAAAAGGTTTCTCCTTGCCCTAATTTTAAGAATTGTAGTTTCTGTAATGGAAATGTTGTTGGAGATGATTCAAGGGTTAAGAGAGAAGGGGATTCTGAAGATGAATGTGATAGTCATGTTGGTGATGATGAGACCGATTGAGCCAATGTTTGGATCAAAGGGAGCTCTTCTCTAGCTAGGAGCCTCAATGAAGAGAGTGAAGCTCGAAGAGAGAGAGATATGAATATCAGCTAGGGTTGCTGAAATCTAGGGTTCAGAAATGAATGGAGAGAGAAAGTTAATTAGATTTGCAATGATGCCTTTCATTAATGCTGGAGGTCAATAAGTACTACTCCAATAGAGAATATTCTCAATTACAATGCTTCTAGAAGGTAATGAGGTGGCAATACAATCCACAACTCTACCAATTTAGGGAAAACAGTAAAAATAAGCAATGGAACAGTAACTTGTCCAATGTAACAGTAAATATAGCAGCAATACTAGGTGACTCTGTCACAGATGATGATTTATTTGATGTTAAATTTAAGTGTGATTCTTTTGATGGTAGAGATGTTAATGGTGATGGGTTTGGGTTAGATGATAAAGATGGTGTTTTTGAAGAGAGAGATTTAACTAATGAAAAAGAGAGGATTAAAGAGACTGATGAATATAAACAAGCTATGGAAAAGGAATGGGCATCCAGGCAACGGGAATTGCAAATTCAGGTGATACACATATGGCATATAGGTTTACTAATGTTATTTGTTTCTATGTTTTTTAGATGGATATGGTTGTGTTTCATCATATTTGTTTGATATGAAGCACCGACACCAGACACGACACTAACATAGACACCGATAATATTTTGAGAAATTAGAAGTGATTGCGATGTCGATTGTCCGATGCGCGCGATGTATCGAACACCGCACACGCCTTCAATATGAAGTATTGGTACTATATAGTCATAGTAACTAGGCAAATAATTTTGTGAGTACTATGACGGATACCTCTTGACGATCATAACAACCTTCCAAAGAGGTAACCTATCATCATACTATAAAGTGTTTTGCGGCCTAGTGTGGCCATTGCATCTGTTGCATTGCAGTCATTGCGGCATTGCGATGTAGTTCACTTGTGATTTGCAAACACACCACAATTGCAGCTTGATGCGGATGTGGGAACTGCCGCAACATCAATATTGTGGTTGTATTATGTGTTGCAGTGTGCCGGTGTTGATACTGGACATGACATTGACTCCGACACCAATACGTTGACATCAGTAAAATACATAACTAATGTTCTCGGGCAAGGAAGGGACTCGAGTTACCTTAGGAACAGCCGAATACTTGTTGCTCATGTGGCGCCAGTGCTAGAAATCCAAACATATGATTACTATCTCAACTGTAATCAATGGCTATAACCCCTTCACTTCAGAAGAGTCAAATTCCAAATTTCCAATATAATTGTTCTTGGCCCATTGGATTTCCAAATTGCCCTGTTGCCCTGGGCTTACCAGCCCTTTTGTTTAACGTTAAAAGCTGCACATATCTTGATATGCTAGTTACATTTGCTGTCAAAATTAAAAGGCACTAAAGATTTCTGTTAAACCACTAATGTCATCCTTTTTATTTGCCTTTTTCTTGTTTTTGGTAATTTATATTTGCGTTTTGTTTATGAAATAGCATTGTCCTTGGTTTAAATATGCAGCTTTTTCTTTTATGGCAAGTTATTGTTCCTTAAATAAACTGAGAGTATGCAATGCATAATTGCTCTCCTTTACTACAGGCAAAGGAAGCTCAAAGATTACGCAAAAGAAAAAAAGGATGAAAGGGAAATGCAAAGAAGGCAAAAAGAACGAATCGAAGAAGTCAGAGAGACACAAAAGAAGGTTCCCATTATACTTACTTCATATCTCTCTCTCCATTATTAGTTTGTATACCTTTCTTTTGCCTTATAGCCATATTATAAAGTTTGTATTTGTAATAACTGGTTTCAGGTTGGTTATTTCTCTGTTGTGAAATTCGGGGTGAAGAATTTATAAAGATGAAAGAGCAAATGCGGGTGGAAGTACGAAAGGGACTCGAGGAATTCGAAATGCGATGCAATGATATGACCTCACTGCTCCGTGGCCTAGGAATACATACTGGAGCACCCAACAAGGCAAGTTGTGTTTATACTTCATGAGTAATGCTACGTGGGCAATGAATTTTTGACAACAGAGAAATAACACATAAAACAACTTTTTGTGAAATTCACGAGGAGTAGTTTTCGTGGATTTCACAAGAAGTTGTTTTATGTGTTATTATTATATAAATAAATAAACAGAAATGCTATGTGAACAATGAATTTTTGACAATTGTGGACAAATACAAAGAAATTAAATACGGTGGGACCCATAGTTTTATTAATTGTTAACTGATAAAAATTAAAAACAATTAATAAAACTGTGGGTCCCACCATTTTTTCTTTGTATTTGTTCACCATTGTCAAAAATCCATTCATTGTCCACATAGCATTTATGATAAATAAATAAATAAATAAATAAATAAATAAAAAGCACCGATGATGGAAAGTTAGCGTGAAAATAGGAAGGTTGACTATACTAGCACAAACTAATCAAACACACTCATCGTGGTGTTGACCAGCATTTTCAATAGTTCATACATCATTTTCTGAGACGGGAATTTCGATTTTAGGGAGAGATCTGAAAAACTCATTTCTCTACAGAAGAAACTAACAAATTAGAATGGAATCTGTGTAGAGAAACTCAATTCTCCACTTTCATATTTTAATTAGATTCTAATATTTCAGGTGCATGTTGCCTATAAACGGGCATTGTTTAAGTTTCATCCAGATCGTGTATCAAAAAGTGACATTCGAGAGCAAGTTGAAGCTGAGGAGAAATTCATTTGTGTGGTTGTTTCCTTAATTATAGGTTCCCATGTGATTTGTTACTAAAAACGAAACAACCACACATCCTATAATTGTGGAGTTAATCTCAATCGTTGATTTTAATCTAACGGTTATAATGATTAGTTCTCAATTATCATGGTAAGAACTAGTTCTCACCTGATACACTATATATATATATATATATATATATATATATATATATATATATATATATATATATGATGCTAGAGCAGCATAATCAAGCAGATACATTTACGTAAAAGTGATTTGTACCAATTATCATGTATATGAAATTAGTATAGTTGTAACTCGGATTAATTTTCTATTTTTGAGTTACTATTACTGTCATGATACTACCAGAAGAAAAAAAAAGGTTTGGTATTATAATATCGTACCAAAAGATTATAAACCACAATATACAAAGGTACCGAACCAGTTCGGTAATTTGGTACTGTACTTGTTGAAAGCCAGAAAAAAAAAGAGACTAACTTGGAACTTTTTTGTTCATTAAATGTATTTTGGTCTTTTCGCAGTGTCAATGGGCGTTAATGGTGTGTTTGTTTGGGGTGAAAGTGGGAAGAGAGTGAGGGAAGAGAGAGTAAAGGAAGAAAGAGTGATGTTGGGATGTTTGGTTAAGGAGAGAAATAGGAAAGAGAGGGAGAGGAAAGATTAATTTAGTGTTTTTTGTTTTCTCTCCAAAAGTAGAGAGAAAGTGAGAAGAAAGAGGTCTTAAATTTGACATTTACCATTTTACCCTCATCTTAATTCTTTTCATCATTTGTAACAATTATTATAATTTATAGGATTTATAGGATGAAACACTTTATAAATTTAAATTAAAGAGCTAAAATAAGTATATAACTAATAATAAGTTAAATGATTAAAATAATCATTTAACTAATTAAATAATCATTTAGCTAATTTAATGAAACAATTAAATAAATAATAAGTCAATTAAATTAAAAAAATAAAATCAAACACATAGGAGTGTTTTTGTCCATGATTAAAATAATTATTTAACTAATTAAAATAATTATTTAGCTAATTTAATTAAACAATAAAAAAAACCAAGTCAATTAAATTAAAAAAATTAAATCAAATACATGGGGGTGTTTTTGTCCTTTTAAAACTAGTTTTCTTTCTCTCTTCTCTCTTTCGCTCCAACCAAACATGAGAGACAACTCTCTCTTCCCTATTTCTCTCCTCTTTTCCTCAAACCAAACAACCCTCCTAATCTACTCTAACTCTCTTCCCTCACTCATTCTCTCTTCCCTCACTCTTTCTTCCCTCTTTCTCTCTTTCCTCTTTCTGTCCTCATCCAAACACACCCTAAGTGAGTAGGAGAGAGTGTTTATTAAAAATGACCAAAAATAGCACAATTTTGGCCTTTATGAAGCCCAATACTCATCCTTAAACCTAGGACATGCAATAGAAATGAAGTTTGTCGCAACGGTAAAATAGAGAGAGACGCACAAACTCCATTTTTGGTGGCCCTATGGAGTTATTGATGAATGATAGGTAATTAAGTAATATTGTTTGTTTGAAAAAAAAAAGTAATATTGACAACTCAAACATTGTTATTTTGCATACTGATTTACACTCGTTGTGAAAGCTCTGATTTGTAGCTTCAGCCAAAATTAATTTCAGGTAGCAAATTATAAAGACTTATATACACTTGGGCTTGCTGACTCAGCTAAACCTGCTGACTCAGCATTGGCCACTTTGACAATTCAGCTATACAACTATTACATCAAAGTTACATTTGCATCTCTATCTCTATTAAAGGATAACATTAAACTCAAATAACCACATCAGCAACTGCTTTTCTTTGTTTTGCTTGTTCTTGCACCACAATATAAATAGTGAGATTACAATCTCAACGAGTTCTTTCAAAACCCTTTACCTTATAACTCTCGGTGTTACTTATCTTTTCACTTTCTCTTAGCATAACCCGAGAAATCAACTCACTTAATTTCAATGGAACCCAATCCAACAATTGCTATTGCTGAGTAAACAGTCTTGGGCCTAGGCTCCGGGCTCTTGACTTCTTTCCACCAAGTATGCTATTAACTGAGGATCGTCATCCCCATGGTGTCTTATGTATTTACTTAGACTCATTGGTGTTCACACTCGATAAAACATATCGTTCAATTCAATTTACAAACTGTAAAACCAAAACTTCATCATTTGCATATCAAAATTACATGTAAATAGCTCATTCAAGCTTGGAATACCTTAGAATAGATTAATGATGGGAATGGACGGGAGTTAGTACCAAAAGGAATAGGAATTAATGGTTTTAAAATAGAGGGGCAGAAATTTTGGTACTGACCGGGCCTTCCAGGCACACAGACCGGACCTTATGGCGAACCAACCAAATTGACAGTCTAGAAACTTTGGCACAGATCCCCTTGGACGCACGGATCGGGCCTCCTGCATAGTTCACTAAAATCTCTGTTTTCATTTAAAATGCACATTCCTTTGGTACCAATACTTACTCCAATCCATCATCAACTCTAATCTACTATCAATATTCAAGGATCCATGTTAAACACACACAATTTCATTGAAGTCGTGCTAGCTTTGCTTATCAATTAACCACACCCAAAATCATATCATCAACCACAAAAACATACCATTTCACAACTTTAAAGCATTTCAACAATTTTGAAATAATCAAGAGCACATGCAAATCATTTAAGTCAATAGAACTCATTTCCTAGCACACAAGTTCATACAACACAAAGTAAGGTAAAGAACGAACTCACATGCAATGCTGAGAAAATAAAATGCAAGTTGAATGAGGGGCTCTCTCTTCACAAAATAGCTTTCACAACCCCAAATTCGAGTTCAGCTTCTAAACCCTCTCTTTGTGCACTTAAATCAACAAAATGATTGTTCAACATAAACCAGCGGAAACAAAACATTAACTCTATTAATAAATTATTGATATTGAAACAAAATCATTCATCATTTATTTTTTTGAAACCGATCAAGTTATACTATATATGTAATAATAAGAACATGTAATTGTGGATAAAATCTCAATCAAAATAATAAATTAATAAATTTACACGACTTTAAAAAAAATAGTAAAAAAGTTATATAACAAACACTTGTAAGAATGATGTAAAATATAATATTTATCTTTATAATATTTTGATAAGTTTGAAATCTATTTAATAAAATACATAACTTACAAATTGACAATTATAAACATCTTCATTTTTTGACACATCATCACTTATTTATCATTTTTTAATTCCCTTTTCTCTTCTTTTTCCACTCTCTCTCTTTCAATTTCACATTTCCCAATATTTCTCACACTCTTACTTTTCCTTCTTACACTCTCTTTCATCATTTTTTTCCTTTTTACTTTACTTTTATTTTTCTCATAAACAATTTTTTTTTCGATAAGCAATTTCATTGAAAGGAGCACAAGGGGTGCCCATCCCTTACAATGAGAGAAAAAAAGAAGGGGGGGCCTCCTCAAAACCTCCCTGAGCCAAAACTCATTGGAAAAAAGACTCAGGAAGGAAAAAGAGTACCCTGTGAGTGCACTACAGTGGGAAAGCCTAACCCACTATTTCTCTCCCTACTACCCAACAAAATGATTAATACAATGGTAAGCGTTATTCCACCAAGAATCCAAAACATAACCGGAATGACACCCCACCCCATAAATAAACCACGACCAAGACATAGTTTTAATATGATAAACAATCGAGTCTAACTCCGGTTCTTCCCCCTTGAAAATAAGATTATTTCTAGTCAACCAAATACTCCAACACGAGGCCAGCCAAATAAGGTGTCTAATCTTCTTAGATTTCTTGCCGATAAACACTTTTGCGAAGGAATTGAAATGCTCCATCAAAGACTCCTCAACAATATGATCCAAACCAAGCCATAACTCCACCTTTTTCCACACCATCCTAGCCAAATCACACCCCACGAAAAGATGGTCCAAATCTTCAAATTCATTCTGACAAAAAGCACAGGCCGCCTCCTCCATAGACTGAATAACGTTACGATGAAGCAAAGAAGAGCGAAGAGGTAGAGCCGAGACAAGCATACGCCAACCAATAAGCTTAATTTTTGACGAAACAACTGTTTGCCACACAACTTCAATATTGGCTGATAGCAGAGGAGGCAAGACAGCTGCTGTCCGAACGCTTTGCACCTGTATATAACAAGAACTAACCGAAAACAATTTATCATGAGTTATAGTCCATTTCCAACAATCAGATTTACCTCGAATCGGAGAAACTTCACGCAAAATAACCGCTAAAACTGCAGCTTCCTGAACAGAAAGCTGACAACCTGTAACATTAGATAAAAAATTCCACTCCAAACATCTCGTCTCCAACAACCGGCTTCAACGATAGTGATATCCTTATCAGCACAACCAACAAATAAATTAGGAAACACGATAGACAAAGGTTGGTGACCTCATAAACAATTATAACTGCACTGATATATAAAAACACGGGATAACTGTAGTGATATATAAAAATATAGAGGATTAATATTTGTCATTGGTAATTTACTATCTAAGTTTTGTTATTTACTATAATCTACTAATCAACTATGATAATCAATTGAAATTACAAGCTAACTGCACTGATATTTAAAAAACACGGGATAACTGCAGTGAAAATTATAATTTTTGAAGACTACTATAAACCTACTATGTAAAAAAAACAAGAAGGCTTAATGGCTATTTAAACTACTAATTAATATAAAACAAATATCTATTATTGATAATTTACTATCTACTAATCAACTAAAATAATCAATTGAAACTACGAGATAATTGCACTGATATATAAGAAAACACGGGGTAACTGCAGTGATATATGAAAAAACACGAGATTAATATTTGTCATTGATAATCATAATTTTTTAAGGCTTAATGACTGTTTAAACTGATTAATGTTTAAAACACACGTGACAAGTATTTGTCACTGATATATAAAAAAACACGAAATAAGTATTTCTTATGGATAATCTACTATCTATCTTTTACTATCTACTATAATCTACTAATCAACTCAAATAATAAATTGAAATTATGAGATGACTGCATTGATACATAAAAAGCAAACACGGGATAACTGCACTGATATATAAGAAAATATGGGATAACTGCATTGATATAAAAAAAATACATGAGATTAATATTTTTCATTGATAAATATAATTTTTTAAGGCTTAATCACTATTTAAACTAATTAATATTTTGTTGTAAAAAAAAATAATTAATGTTTAAAACACACGTGACAATTAATATTTGTCATTAACACCTAAAAAAACAAATATTTGTTACTGGTATATAAAAAACACGGAATAAATATTTCATATTGATAATCTACTATCTATCTTTTACTATCTACTATAATCTACTAATTTTTTTTATCAAAGTGGCACTAATGACCATTTTACAACTGTCCCCAAGGGGATTCTAACTCAACACCTTGAAGATATACGGGTAGCTCTTATCATCGAGCTAGCACCTCGAGTGTCTATAATCTACTAATTAACTCAATAATCAATTGAAACTATGAGATGACTGCATTGATAGATAAAAAACAAACACGGGATAATCGCATCGATATATAAGAAAACACGGGATAAATCAGATGATATATAAAAATACACGGGATTAATATTTGTCATTGATAATTATAATTTTTTAAGGCTTAATGACTGTTTAAACTGATTAATATTTAATACACACGTGACAAATATTTGTCACTAATATCTAAAAAGCACAAATAATTGTCATTGATATATAAAAAACATGAAATAAATATTTCTTATTGATAATATACTATCTATCTTTTACTATCTACTATAATCTACTAATTTTTTTATCAAAGTGGCAATAATGACCATTTTACAACTGTTCCCAATGGGATTCTAACTCAACACCTTGAGGATATACGGGTAGCTCTTATCACTGAGCTAGCACCTCGAGTGTCTATAATCTACTATTCAACTCAATAATCAATTGAAACTATGAGATGACTGCATTGATAGATAAAAAAACACGGGATAACTGCACTGATATATAAGAAAACACGGGATAACTGTATTGATATATAAAAATACACGGGATTAATAATTGTCATTGATAATTATAATTTTTTAAAGGCTTAATGACTATCTAAACTGATTAATATTTAAAACACATGTGACAAATATTTGTCACTAATACCTAAAAAGCACAAATAATTGTCACTGATATATAAAAAAACACGAAATAAATATTTCTTATTGATAATCTACTATCTATCTTTTACTATCTACTATAATCTACTAATCAACTCAAATAACCAATTGAAACTATGAGATAACTGCACTGATACATAAAAAACAAAAACGAGATAACTGATATATAAAAAATACGAGGATAACTGCAATGATATATATAAAACATGTGATAGCTGCACTGATATATAAAAAAAGGGATAACAACACTGATATATAAAAAACACTATACTAACATATTAAAAACATAGGATAAATGTAAAATTCTTTTAAAATGATACTTTTGCATTTCTAGATTTTAATACTTATCTATTTTTTTATTTGAAACTCATTTTTTATCTACTTTAAATTTGTCTTTATTTTCACGGGATAATATTCAGACTATTTAATACTTTTTAAGTTCATTCATATAAAAAATATGATAGCACCCGTGCGTATGCACATGTATCCTACTAGTAACTTTATACAATCTACCTTTTTTTAAACTTACTTTTTGAGGACAAATATGTCATTTCCAATTATTCTATTTCGCTTTTTACTTAGTGTGGGTCCCGCTTTCTCACATTATCTCTTAACTTTTGAATCTCTTATTTATAACTCAATTTTCTCTTTCCTCTTTCATTTTTAATTTTCTCAATTCTCTCTCTCTCTCTCTCTCTCTTCCCCCTCTCTCTCTCTCCACATTTTTATTTTTTAAGATTATTTATAATATTTTTAATCATAACAAAAACTATTGAAATCTCTATTTTTCTTTCTTCTATAGATTGGTAAGATTGGTATTTTGGTATTTTCTTTCAACTATCAACTATCTACTATCTATCTATATCGTTAACCTACTACCAAAATACCAATCTTACCCTTTTCCCAACTAAACAATTTTTGGATATTTATGCGGCTAAAAGGTACTTTTAGTCCCTGCAAATGTCAAGAAAATCCAGTTTAGTCCCTGCAATTCTAAAATTTTGAAAATAGTCCCTGCAATTAGTAAACGTTACTACTTTAGTCCCTGCTGTTACTACTTTAGTCCCTGCAATTCCATTTAAAAGGTACTTTTAGTCCCTCCTTTTTTAAGAGTAAAGTAACAGCAGGAACTAAAGTAGTAACATTTACTAATTGCAGGGACTATTTTAAAAATTTTGGAATTGCAAGGACTAAACTGGATTTTCTTGACATTTGCATGGACTAAAAGTACCTTTATTTATGCAATTTCACTTTTTCAAACTCTACTTTGTTAAACTTTTTCATATATTTTTTCAAACTTTTTCATCTCTCTCACACTTTTTCAAAAAAATTCACTTTTTCACTCTCTCCTCCTTTTTTTCTCAACTCTATCTCATTTTTCTATTTTTCACAATATATCTATTTTAATTTCATCTACATGTCTCCTTCATTCTTAATATTCAATTTTTCTCTATCAATAAGTTTTATTTAGTCTCTATGGGAAATATTACTTATCACTCTCTCTCATATATTTTTTCAAACTTTTTCAATATTTCTCACACAGTTTTTCACCCTTTCCTCCTCTAACTCTATATCATTTTTCTATTTTTCACAATATATCAATTTTAATTTCACCTACATGTCTCTTTCATTTTTAATATTCCAATTTTCTCTATGAATAAGTTTTATTTAATCTCTACGGGAAATATTACAATTTGGAAAATTTAAAACTTTAATACAGTTTTGTTTTCTAATCTCTATGAGAAATATTACATATTGCTGATAAATGTTCACAGGGTTAATATTCGGATTATCTCAACTACAGTGTGAAATTTTTTGTTTATCTAATTTAAATTAATCTTGATTTTAATGGGGTAATGTTTGGACTAATTAAATTATGTCTAAGTCTATTAATAAAAGTAATACAACAACACCCATGCGTATGCACAGGTATACCGCTAGTAATATACTAATTTTTACCCAAGTCCAAAATATAATAATAATAATAATAATAATAATAATAATAATAATAACAACAACAACAACAACAACGTCATTTATTTGTGCAGGTAGCAACAAAGGTGGAATCAGTGGCGTATCTAGGTCCCTGACATAGGGTGGTTAGACAATTTAACTTTAATAAAATTTTGACAAATTACCCTAGAGGACCTTTAAGTTATTTATTTGTAACAAGTTGGACCTTTAATATTTTTTTTGTAACAAATAGGCTCTTTTAGTGATTACTCTAGCTTATGTAATTGTGATGTAATGTTACTTAATATATTGTAATTACTCTAGCTTATGTATTTTGATGCAACCAAACATATTTTGGTGTATTTTGATGTAATCAACAATATGACATTTTACTAAAGGGCCAACGGCGGTAACTTAAATAGCCTATTTATTACAAAAAAATAACTTGAAGAGTCAACTTGTTACAAATAAATAACTTAAAGGTTCTCTGGTGTAATTTTGTCTAAAATTTTAAATTATTCAAATCATAAAGCTAATCAAAAAATTGCATAACAGATTAAAGATTATTCAAATCTTCTATGGAAAGAGAAACGGAAATCATAAAGCTAAAATTAGACGTAAAAATTATATATTTATTTGAGTATTTTTTATTTGTTTTAATTGAGTGTTAAGTTTCATTACAAAAAATATTCTAATGAAAGAAGAGTCAAAATACATCGAAGTATTAGAAATATTATTTTAATGGATATGAAAAAGTAAAAAGTAGAGTTAAAGTGTCATCTTTATCTTCAATAAAAATATAATGAATAATGGGGCAGCTGTCAACAGAATACGAACACGCAAATACTATTTATTAGAGTACGAGCAAGATATTATCGGCGGAGAAAAGCACAGAAAGATGAGACTGTTCAGAATTTACTCACTGAAACGAGTAAATGTTGGTGCAAGATGACCTCGTGACCGTAGAGGGATGTGCAAAGTACCATAACTAGGGTGTTCCAAATTGAATTTTTTAGAGTATCAGGGCAAATTTTAAAGCTTGAGGGTGTGCACCAGCACACTCTCAGCTATATATACCTCCGCCCCTGGGTGGAATGCATATCATCGCATCATATCATAATAAAAACATTTAAAAAAAATTCTTTTCTTAAGCCTAAGTTATAATTCGTAATTTCGTAACTCATAATAAAATTTGATGCAATACATTAGAAGGCTTTTATTCAAATAGAGAATCTTAGCTAGGTCAAACTCTAATGTTTTGTGCAATCGGTTGACTTGAAAGAGACCAATTGTCTTTCCAAATCAAATCCAATCAAATAGTTTGATTGAGCAAAGTTTCCGTAAATACCCCCATCAGCAGTAGTGTTGGTGAATGCCAAACAGAAAACACCATCTCTTGGAGGAATGAAGATTTGAGTGGGTGTTAGGAGTACATCCGCGCCTTCAAAATGTGCTGTTATTGTTGGTCCTTTAAGATTAGTCGGTGTTTGATAACAAAGTTGGGGACCCAAACTTGGATCATCCGAAATAGGTTTCAGTGAGACCTTGTTCCTCACTTGCTCAAAAACTCTATCATACAATGATTGCGGTAAAATAGTTGGTGGGGTTCCCGAATCAATCAACATGTTACCCTTTGTAATAGCCCCTAAAGATGAACTATTAAAGGGCAAATAGGTATCTTCCACACTAATACCTAGTAAGGTGACCATATATAGTGGGTAGTCTCCTTTGAGAATCATAGGTGTAGAAACCACGCCATTTCCTAACACTTCACTCCCTTTACCGAAACTCATTTTACTTGAAATACTAACATCAGTGTCAAATGGAACCAAACATTGCGAAAACTTCTTACTTCCAAAGGAAGAACTTATTTGAGAAATAAGTGAGAGGGGCCCTCCACCAAGACCAATTATTCCCATTTCGTGATCATTGAAGGAACCTGTGTCATTGTGTCCACAACCGAAAATAAACCCCTTAAGGGGAACAGTTTCCCCGTGGTTGATGTTAAGTAAACAGTTTCTTGTGCCAGATTTCCTTGAGCTATGGAAGCACTCCCATATCCATATGTGTAGTTGCAACTATTCTGAGGAGAACACCCACGCGTCTGTAATTTATGACACAACTCGGAATCACATGAAATGTTAGTATAAGTGGAAGATTTTTGTGGATCAAACAATGGGTTGAGTTGTTTGTAACAGTTATTGCATGGTACACATTGAGTCCATACGATGTCACTACCTGAAAAAATATTTATATGGTCACAACATTTTAAAGCACATATTTAGGCACACACACGCTAAAAATGTACATACCTGTGTCTGAAATACCATAGATCTTTACCGGTGGAGTTCCAATGGACAGTTCCAAGAGATATTGACCAAGATAGGCATTAACTAGAGCTTGTGGAGTGTTTGATGATCCCATGAGACGACGTGAGTGAACATGAGAAGTGTTTTTCGAATAAGATTAATGCTAAATCCATCATTGTGAGCTTCACTCGATGAGAAATGTGAAAGATTGAATAGCAGAAAAATGATGGCTAATAAGGTATGTGAATAAACCATATTGTCTCTATACGTGAGAGAAAATACGAGGTTTCTTTTTTCTTGAAAATAACAATAAGAGGTTAATTTCTAATATCATATGAAGAAACTTTGACAAAACATTGTGGTTTTTTATACATATTCTCGATCTGTTTTGTTGTCTTGTGGGTTATAGTAATGAATGGAGATGATTTCGATCGGGATATTCTTTAAATTGGGGATGCCCAAGATCTTCAGTTATTATTTATTTCCATATAGTTTCCAATTTGTTTTGACCAGATCGGGATATTCTTTAAATTGTTTCCAATTAAATGTTATTATTATTTAGATTTTTTTTGACCAATTGATTTTTTAGATTTTTTTTTGACCAAAATATCTATTCCCTTTTAATATAATTTTTCTTTGAACAAAAGAATGAATATTTTTCCAATTATATTCTATTTAATATTTTATTGAGTTGTCGCCTGATTAATTGACACCCAATAAATGTAATTGATTGTGATGTTCATTATTAATTTAGATATTTTTTTAGATAAGCAATAATTTTATTGAAAGGAGTACCAGGGGTGTCCAACCCTTACAATGGAGAGCAGGAAAAGGGGAGAGCCTCCTCAAAACCTCCTAAGCCAAATCCCATTGGGAAAAAGACTCATGCAGGAAAAAGAGTATCTCGCACAAACTGCACTACAGTGAGGATAATCAACCTAACCCACTGTTTCCCCATCTAGATTACATATTGTTTAAGCATTGGAGTGGGTTAGTCCCCCACATAGAAATAGAAATAGAGGAATTACAATTCAGTTTATAAATACACTAACTCCAAATATAGCTTTTGACACGGTTCACAACTGAGTTGACACTTGGTTCATCGTTCTTGAAAATAGCTCTGTCTTTGCGATCCATATTTCTGTGCAACAATTCGTCGCGCACCGGCAAAGAATTCGACAAAAACCGCCAACCAAACAACAATACCTTCGAAGGAGTCTTGCTTTTTTTTTCAAAAGGACGTCTAGAAATTCGGAGGATCCGTATCATTGGAGGAGTAATCGTCTCGAAACAGCTAGAAATAATATGACTTAACCGAAAAAAGCTTAGACGGATCGTGAGGCCAAATCCACTCATCCTTCTTACCTCTAATGGGAGACGCCTGCTGTAAGATGCTACTAAGAATATCACCCTCTGCCATAATAAGTGGGTCCGTTGTGTTTCGCCACGGAGCCAGCCACACCCAGGAATCATTGTGCCAATATCCTAGACTAGACACCAAAATATGCTGTTGATCGCACCCAACAGATAGCAAAGGAAACACCTTGAACAAAGGTTCAATTCCTAACCATTGTTCCCTTCCAAAAATTAATATCATTCCCATCACCGAGTGTGCGATTGATACACCATGGTTTAAGTTGTTAATAGGTCATTTTGGATATATTGTGGTATGTATGATTAGTTTGTCCAGTGCAGTCTACAGATGCTCCTGCATCAATGCTCCTGCATTATTTCTGCATTACAAATGCTACTGCACTGGATTAACACAATGCTCTTGCATTGCTTAGAGAGTGAAGCCATCCACTTGCACATCCACTTGCATTGATGACATCATGTTTGGTCTCCAAAAGCAATAGCACTTAATATTTCGGCGCCTACACAATTTTCACATAGCTTTGAGGACTCATCTACATAGGGACACATGCTCATCTCTCATTGGACCTCCCTACACACTTGAGTGAATGCCTTAACTTGTGAAGCAACTTCTAAAAAGTAACCACGGTTACACCTCTAGTTTACTTCATCTACAAGTAAAGAAGCACCTCTCATGAAGACTATAAAAGGACCTCACTTCTTCACTTGGAGAGATATCACAATCTATAAGTTAGATCAAAATTTCAATAGTCATAGTTAGTTTTTATTTTGTAAGAAGGAAATGAAGGAATTGACAAATCCTCCATACTTCAATTTAGTAGTTTTTACTAAGTGCAGAGTAGTGATGCAACTACATTGCTAGGAGAATTCATGCAAAGAGCTTCAACTGGTGTAACATCTATCTTGTTGTCTCTCTTTTGTGATTTAAATTATATAAACATGATCTATTCAGTCTATATATACCTTGCAATGTCTATGTTGAGCTAAATCTCTCTTAGTTGGAATGTTCTAACCATTTAATGAGATTTTAAGTAAGTTTGATGCATGTATGTAATGTGTGCACTTTAGTTCTTGCTTCATAATACTTTCAACATTTATTTTGAGATTGATCACTTAGAATAAGTAGATTTGTAAAATTAGACGTGGTTTACAATTAAGAACTCAAGAACTAATATGGCTGAGTGTTTTACATAAAGGAAACTTTGTGAAAATCATGCTAAGTCCTAGACATAGAATAGTATAGTCCATAGGGTGATACTGTGAGTACTTTAAAAAGACAAGAGTGAACTTATTTAGCAAGCCTAGACATAGGAAGCTTGTAATGAAACTCTGGAGAAAGTGACAAAAAGGCACATTGATAATGCAACATCATTCAAGCACTCTTTGCATCACATACTACATTAAACACTTAAAGGTGATTTACTTGGGAAGACATTCCAACTAGCTTTTCTCTATTGCATTACCACTACTTGCACCTTGCTTTATATTAACTTGATTGTGATAACACCATCTCCACTATATTTGTTATCTGGTTACTTTAGATTACTTTGTATTGAGTTTAAAAGGAGTTTCTCAATCTTTGTGGGTTCGATCTTTATACTTCTTGTTTAGAACTATGTATACTTGCATATGCTTTTCACCTACCAGTCCCCGGGCTCTTATCTCCATCGCAATCCCAAACTTCCGATCTAATCTCTTCCTCGGTGAATGGTTGAATTAAGAACTCCGACTCAAGGCAATAAAGAATCAAGTGAATCCCCTAAAGTGGGGGATTATAGTGTGACTCGTCGAAGCACTTCTCAAAATGACGCTTCACAAGGCTCTTCACTTCACCCACCTCTTCCACTAACTCCCCCGTCTCCCTTAGGATCACAACATTACACCTTCTTCTTCTATACCTCATCCCCGAGTGAAAATATTTGGAATTCATATCCCCTTCCTTAATCCATCTTGCTCTTGATTTTTGGTTTAAGAAAGACTCTATGACCTTGATTTCTTTCCACAAAGAGGTTGAGACTTCCTTTCTATTAATCACTAAATCACTATCCCACCCTTCACTCAGGATACCATCCAATGAGTTCAAGTCCCTCGCCAAATTAACAATGTTCAAGTCAACTTTACCATACACCTCGTTATTATTTTAGATATGATCCTCTCGTTATTTGTTGTTAATTATTTGTTATTTCTGTAATTATTTAAACATTTTCAAATTGTCGATTATGTATTACCAAAAAAAGGGAATAGATTTAATTAGAGATTGATTTTTTTTTAAAAAAAAATAAATTTCGGAATTATCATTCAAAAGGTTTTTTTTATAGGCAATGTTAGAGGGGGTGAGAGAATGTTAGTTTCCGAGATTTGAACTCGGGACCTTTTTCTTGAACTCATTTAGTGCACTTCTTCGGTATTCCTTAACTCGCCAACTGAGCTACCTTCTTGGGATCATTCAAAAGGTGTTTTCGGAACTAAAAATACATTTACGATTTATCTTCCAAAAGGTATTTCTAGATTTATCAAAAAAATACATTCCGAATTTATGTCAAAAAAACATAAATCCGAGATGAAGAATTAATTTTTAGAATTATTTTAAAAAAATTGACTTTTACTTACAAACAGAAATTGTAGTTAAAAGTGTATTTTTTTTTTTTTAAAAATTGACATTTACCTATAGTTTCTGTCCGTAGATCAAATTCATTTTTTTAAAACAGCTCCAATTTAATAGAATTGCTCCGGATTTACCTCTAAACAAGTAATTCCGGAACTCATTTTTTGATTTATTCCGTATTTACCTATCAAAACATAACTTCGGAAGGTTTTAACAAAAAAAAATAGACTTTTACCTACGGTTTACGTCCATAGGCAAAAGTTAAGTTTCTTATAAACGTACTTTTTTATCTACGGTTTCTTTCTGTAGGTAAAAGTCATATTTAAAAAAAAAAAACCTTCTAGTTTTTAGAAAAGAATATTCATTTTTAAAATTCTGAGACTTCATATACTCAAAATACCGCCAATTTTTTCCTTGTTTTACCAGTTGACATTTTTAGAAAAAAATATTTTAATTTTCTCATTGTCGACCTTTTTTGCCAGTACTCTCACAAAAAAAATTGGATTAGTCTCTGAATAACATGAGCTTGCTCCATAGTAGCACGAGTGAAAAAAATTAAGTCGTCTGCAAAAGTTAGATGAGATATCTTTAGACCCCTCCACTACTAAAAAAATAGAAATTAGAGATGCCCAAAATCCCTCTCTAAACATTAAAAATCTGTCACTAACTGGTTTAGCGAGGAAATTTGCGATGAGCCGTTAGTCGCCACCAATTTTGGCGTCACTAAATTTTTTAGAGAGGGATTCTGGAAATCCGTCTCTAATAGCGAGGAGAAATCCGTCGCTAATAGAGAGGACACTTTTTCGTCTCTAATAGCGAGGAAACAATCGAGAGTCGCTAATAGGAGGAATAAAATTTCCTCGCTAATAAAGAGGAAACTATCCTCGCTAATGGAGAGGATATTTTCTGTCGCTAACAAATGAGGAAATTCCTCTCTAATTGTGATAGATTTCAACAATTTTTTCCTTACAAATGCCAATTATTTTAATTTATCTATTTCCACCAAATACCAATTATTTTAATTTATCTATTTCCACCTATATTTGTAATAAACCTTTTGATCTCCATGGAGTGGTGCTTTAAAACATAGGCTACAAAAATTTTAAAAAAACACAAACATCGATTACTAATAAAGTGTGTAACCATAATCCATACAAGCGAAGAGTAATGTTAATTCAGCTTACAATCCAAAAGACATATCATTGTTTGAAAAAAAAAAAACAAATCAAGCATCTAGTTCATCAAAATATCATTTGTTGACCCTCCTTATTTGTAGGTGAAGGTGGAGGTGAAGGCGGACGTGGATGATTCTGATAAAAAGCTTACTATTAATTTTAAACAACTTCTCTTGGTTTGCTTGAAGCCCACTCATTTGCTCCTTAAGAGTTTGGTTTTCAACCTTCATTTTCATATACTCAGACATAGAGACTCTAGCAGATTGTGTGGAAGAAGAAAATTGGTTTTGTCCTTCAGGACCTAAACCAAATATTCTTTTCTTCTTGTTGACACCTCCAACAACCTCTAAGAAGATATTGTTGTCAGATTGCTCACTAGACACGTGATCTCCTCCTAGTGTCTCTTGTGAATCTTTTTCAAGAATACGACTTTCATACTCATTCTGAAAAGAAAAAAATCAAACATGAGCACAAATATACCAAATTGCTAAATGTCTCTATAATGAAACTGTCATACCCCAAATTTGTCCGGCTTAGGTCAAAACCCTAATTTTCCCTGAAAAATAAATAAATGGAAGAGCAAAGAGCATCATGCATTGCATTTAGGGTTCTAAAAGTCATTTCAAAGTTTCTAAAATCATTTTTGGAGTTGGAATGCACTTTTTGGACAAACTAGGGTTTTTCAGTGCAAAATGGTATTTTAGTCATTTCGCAAATAAGGGACAATTCCTCAGGACAATTCATTCAACATGCATTTTAAGGTATTAGAGGTCATTCCTAGGGTGAAAAGTCATTTTTGAAGTGAAGATGTGCTTTGGGCAATGAACTGGTGTCTTTAGGATGGAAGGGCATTTTGGTCATTTCACAATAAAAACGGTCTTTCGTCCTAAATCACTGAGCAGTCATCAATTATTTATTTGAGGAATATTTGTGCTTAATTGTGATTGTTTTTGCGCATAAATGTTAAACCTTTTGGCATAAAAAATCAATTTTTGGATAGAAGGGTAAAATGGTCATTTCCTTTGAGGTGGGGTCAACAAATCAATTTTGGGATTGGTGAGATAATAAAATTCAGAGCCCAATCATTGAATCATGGAACATGGCCCAAAATGGCATGAATTTAGAAGAATTATCTTGAAAGGAATAATCAATATTCCTTTGAATTTTGAAAGGTCAAGTATAGTACAATAGTACAAGTTGCAATTCCACTCACTCTCTCTCCCTAAGCTGCGCACACACCAGCCCTTATCCATCCAATTTTGATTTATTTTTATTGGTTGCAAATTGTGTTTAAATCATGGCCTTCCATTCAAGTTTTAAGTACAATCTCCACCTTTCATTTGAATTAAAATGACACTTGTGTAATAAGCTTCATGGAAAAATACAATTTTGTAAATGAACTTATCCTTCACCACCCTCCTTATGCTGCGCACCCCAGCCCTCTCTCTCCTCACTTTGTGCTTTTTAATTGCCCTTAATCCATGTGACATTGCATCTTGACCATTGGTTCAAATTTTATCTCAAATCCTATTGGTTTGCAAGAGGCACATTGTCCTAAATACCCTTAAGTTTGCACCCCATATAAAACCCAAAAATAAGAGACAATAAGGAAGACACTCTCATTTTACCCTAGCACACAATACTCCTCTCCTCTCTCCTCTCTAGGCCGAATTCTTCTCCTCCTCCTCCATTTTCTTTTTAACTTTCATCCAACAAACCACCTCAAACTCACTCATTATTCATATATCTTCTTCCTTTCATCCTTAATTCCACATTCACATCATCAAAGAGTTGTTTCTTCAAGGTTGTGTGGCTATTGTTGTTGAATCTTGAAGATTGTTGGTGATTTGTTCTTGATCTTTATTTTCTACTCTTGTTTAGCTTGGATCTAGAGGTAATCCTAATCTCTTTGCATTTTTAGTTTTTTTAGCATGTAGATTCTTCTTCTACTCCTCTTTCCTCTCTCAAAGAGGCTTAGAGGGTTCATTTCAAACACTATGTCAAGGACATTGGGAGCCTTGGGTGTTGGAAGTGAGCCCTTGGCCTTGATGAGAGTGTTCTTGTGTTTTAATCATATGGCTTGCATTTTCATACCCATTTTTTTATTTTTCTCTTCATTGAATATCATGTTGTGAATAAAGATTTTTTTGTCATATCATATGTTTCATTTTCTTGTTTCATACCATGATGTGTAAATTTGGTGGCTTGGTGTTGGGATGTAGAGGCTTTGATTTTGAGTACTCAAAAATTAGGGTTTTGTTGTTTTTCCCTTTGATTGGTATGAATAAGAAGCATGATTTTGTTTGACTAGTATCTTGCAACATGGCATGATTGTTTAGGGTTTAATCTTGTGTTTTGTTTAATGTGTTGATTGTGTATTTTTGCACAAAATAATTTTGTGTTTTGTTCATATATGGTTTCGGCCTTAGAGGCCTTTTTTAGGGTTCATTTTGTGCTTGAAATGTGTTGTTTGATCTTGTGTAGATGGATATAATTGTGTTAATGTGTTTTTCACTTTTAACTATTCATTTATGTTTTTACCTTACCATTCATTAACTTTTTACCAAAAGTAAAAAAAAGAAAAACATTTTAACTTTTTACTTTACCATCTCATTAAATAATTACCATTTACCTCATGCATTTTTACTTTACCATTCACTAACTTTTTACTAAAAGTTTCACCACCTAGCAATTTGCAAAAATACCCAAAACATTTTCTCATTTGCATTTCAAACTTTTTCATCTTCATAAAATAAACCCCAAAACATTTTTACCACTTTCAAGACAAAAACATTTCATCTCATTTCCAAAACACCAAAACCCAAAAACATTTTACCACTTTCTTACCTAAACTTTTTACCATTCCTTACCAAAACACTTTCACATTCATGCATCTTCATTCATATTTAGCTTATGTGACACTCTCATGCATTCTCATATGTTTATGTCCCTTGCATCCTCTTATGCACCCTTGTATGCCACCCATTCATAAATAAAATGCTAGTCATTCATTCACTTGTATGCTTTGCATCCATTCTTAAATGCTCATGCATCCATTAATACCATGTCATGCATCCAATAATGCCATGTCTTGCATTCTATAATGCACATTCCTTCATTGTATACTCATGCATTCACATGCTTGCCTAATCATGGATCCAATAATGCTATGTCTTGCATTCTATAATGTACATTCATCCATTGTATACGCATGCATTCACATGCTTGCTTAATCATGCATCTTTGCTTACATGTTTAATCATCCAACTAGGAATATCCTATGCCTATAATTAATTGTATCACTTGTTCATGATGCCATTTAAAGATCTTGACTTAATTGTGTGCAATCCTCCCCCCATGCATGTGCTCTTATATGAAGACGTAAGCCTACCACTTGTGTAACATAGAATCATTGAGACAAATGCACCTCTCTCACACACACTTGCACAATTACTTTTAGAACTTTGTCTCGCATCGTTGACAATTGAATCCATTAATTATATGGGCATGCTTAATCTTAATTGATGATCAACGAGTTCTTGTTTGTTTGATTAAATGGACATGTTTGAACTTCATTCATTCATCTTGCATTTGGTTATGGAATTAGTGTTGATTGAAGTGTTCTACTTGTTTTCCAAAATCTTTTCCAAATCAATTTCTTTTCTAAACTAGTTTTCAAATCAAAAATCAAATACTTTTCTTTTCAAATAAAAACCCTAAGGTATTTTTAAAATAAATCATTAGTCATCACTCGGCCGCTTGCTTGTTTGATCGCTAATGAGGAGTTATTAGTGGTAGTCACCAAGCCTCTCGCTTGTTTGACTATTATGAAAGCTCCCACGCCTTAATCACATAATAATTAATTCAAATTTCAAAAATAACACGAGCTATTAGTGATAATTATCACCGATGCTCGCTCTCTTTTCAAAACAATTTCAAAAATAATGCAACGTTGTCACTTGTAATCACTCGAAGCCTTTGCTTGTTTGATTACCGGTTCCAACTCTCTTTTCTTTCGAGTTAGTACCGAATGCCACTCGAAGCCTTTGCTTGTTTGGTGTTCGCGAACACTTGAGTCTCATTTCGAAAACTCCAAAATTAAAATCTAAAAGCCGTTTTCAGACGCACAAACCGAGAACTACGTAGCTTTGATCCCTCATCTCAGTGAGGGTACGTAGGAGCAGGGTCCTGTCCCGTCAAGCATCCTTTTAAAAAATATCTTTGTTTTGTCCTGATTTTCAAAGATAACCCAAAAACATTCTTTTTCCCTCCTGTTTTTTCAATGAAATAAAAATTCAAAAGAAAGAAAAGAAAAGAAAAGAAGTAGAACAATTTATTTCAAATCAAACATTTCAAAACCACACATCAAGTTAATGGTTCCCTTTCGGTAGAAAGGGCGTGTGGGGTGCTAATACCTTCCCCATGCGCAACCGACCCCCGAACCTACATCTTTGCGTTTTCAAAAGACCACCCTCTTTTTTTTTCCAAAAAAGGTTTTTTCAATGTTTTCCTAAATAAATATTGGTGGCGGCTCTACTATTTCCACGTTGTCAAACGAAAAGTCCAAACTAGATTTTTTCGTGGCGCAACAGAAACCAACGACACAAATAAATGTTAGCAGTTTGTAAGGCCCTAGCTGATCTCCTCCTAGTGCCTCTTGTGAATCTCTTTCAAGAATACGACTTTCATACTCATTCTGAAAAGAAAAAAATCAAACATGAGCACAAATATACCAAATTGCTAAATGTCTCTGTAATGAAACCAACAACACAAATAAATGTTAGCAGTTTGTAAGGCCCTAGCTGATTATAACAAATAGATGTAACTATCCCGTAAGTAATTGATATAGTACAAGAGTTAGACACAACAAAACAGCTAGTACACAAACTAATACTACCTAATTAAATAACTTTACAGTTAACACATGCACACAGGAAAGGAAATTAAGAGGAATACAACTAAACATAACAAAAATTTTGTTATATAATTCTGGTTTTATACATTTAATCATATTAAACTATCTTGACACCAATGATGCCAATGGCAGATGGCCAAAATTCTGCTAAATAAATCTGGTTTTTTTGAGTTAGTTTAAATGAGTCAAAGATTTCAGAAAACTTACAGCAATCCTCTCTGATTTGGAGGAGACCCACTTTGATGCTTCACCTTTCATTTTGTGAGTGTTCTCAAATAGGTCCCAACAAGTTGGAGTCTCATCTGAGGAATTTTTCTGAAGAACAAATAGATTAGTTTTAATTAAAATAAACTCTTAACAAATATAAAGTTATATATAGTTCATTTGCTTACTAATCTTTTGTAATGCTCAATTGACGGAATAGACCCTCTTGTATGTAGAGAGCCATCAGAGGATGTTCTATTGTTGCTGTTAGTTTTTGCTTTTGCTAGCCAATTTTCATCAGCCCATTTTAGTTCCAATTCGACACGATATTCATTAGGAATCCAAGTCCCCGCATCAAACTTATGTCGTACTCTATACATTGCATTTGAGTACCCTTTAGCGGATTTATGGTCAAATGACTTTCTAATTGAACTGGATGCCATTCTTTGTTTATAATGCTTAATTCACTGAAACAAATGTTCAATACAAAGAACAAAAAGATAAGGAGAAATAACGCCACCTTGCTGGATACCCCTTGAGGGTATAAACTCCTCCAAAGCCTCACCATTCCAATACAATTTCATCTATTAGGAGTAGAAATACAAAGCCTATTAGGATAAATACATTATTTCATTTACCCTTTATTTATTTACTGAGTTACTGATGTAATAGTTGTTATTTTTAGTGTGTACAGTTAACTCTAGTTAGATGAGGTTACCATGGTCAAGTTAAGTCAATTGATAATTAGTTTAGTTTAGTTGCAGATGTAGTTAGTAGTTAGAAGAGTTGGAACAGATTCTGAAACTGATTCTTACTTGATCTTCCCTTGTATATAGTTCACTCTTGTAATTGTAAATCATAAGTTTTAATCAATGAAAAGTTTTTCTTCATTTCTCTGTTTTCCACCTCAATATGGTATCAGTTGAATGATTTTCTTCCACACAAGTCGTCTTCGATAACTCATCATTGTTCTCATCAATTCTCTTCGATTCGAATTCGTTCTCTTCAATTGAATCTTGAATTCGTTTCTCATCATTGAAATCGATCTTCTACTTCCAGAAATTGTCCATTTCTGTGTTCCTCTCTACCTCCATTTCCCTATTCACAAACCCTAATTCTTCATCGCACTTCAATGGCTTCTCACACCGCAACTCCCGATATGTCTGATCCTCTCTACCTCCATTCAAATGATCACTCTGGTTTGGTTCTTGTTACGCAAACTCTCACTAGAGACAACTACAATTCATGGTATCGCTCCATGCAGTTTGCTCTAAAGGGGAAGAACAAGTTTTGCTTCGTGGATGGTTCATTTCCCTACTCTGATATTGATGATGACAAGAAGAAAGCTGCTTGGAAGAGGAATGACAACACGGTTTGCTCGTGGCTTTTGAATGCGGTCTCGAAGGACATTGTTGCTTCTATCGTCTATGCAAATTCTGCTGAAGACATATGGAACGACCTCAAGAATCGTTTCCAACAGGTAAATGGTCCTCGCATTTACCAATTACGTAAAGAAATTAATAGTCTTGAACAAGGTAGTTTGACTGTCACTCAATACTACACGAAATTGAAGTCTCTTTGGGATGCCTAAATGCGGTGATTTGCTTCGAAGAGTTCAACAGTCATGGGAATCCGTAGTGCGAAAGGGAAGTGAAGAGCTGTCAAAGAGAACCAGTGACATCACCTTCAATCAATGGCTCAAGGAGAAGCTTCAAAGGACGAAATCACCGAGTCAAGGGATGCTTCCCCTTGAGGAGGAGATACCAGAGCCCTATGTCCCTACCTGTGAAGAGCTGAACGAAGTCAAATCCGCTTTAGCAAAGGTAGAAGAGGAAAAGGAAGCATTGCAGGCTAAGTTAGAGGAGATGGCCGTAGAGAAGGAAAAGCTAGAGGAAGAAAACAATGTCAAAATGATCGCTGTGGAAGAAAGCGTTAAGCGATTCAAGAAAGAAGAGCAAAGCAGGATAGAAGCCCAGAGATATCTGAAGGGGGCCAGAGAGGAGCTCCAAAGGTATAAACAGAAAACAAGAAGGGCACTTGAAGAAGCTCAATGGAAGACACTGGCCATTGAATCAGGACAAGAATCACATCTGGTGGCAGAGTTGAGGGGTCAACTGAGAAACCTCGAGCGAGAAAGAGGTGCCATTAATGAGACTCTCAAAGAATACCAGCAAGCCCTGGGATTTGAAAGAGGAATATCTGATGAATTGAAGAGGGACCTTCGCTGTCTAGAGGAGGCCTACAGACAGGTCCGAGCCGAGAGCCAATATTGGGTGAAGCGCTTCCTAGATTTGATTGGGAAGATTGAAGATCAAGAGATCATTAAGGAGCTCAGGGATGAGATCCAGTTGTGGAAGAGCAAGTTCTCGAAGCTGTCAGAGCTGGCCAGTCAGGCTATGTTGGGGGTTCCGAAGAGTCTGAGGATAGCTGAGGCTGAGATGCATTTCTTCAACACATCACCTGAGGTGTAACAGTTTGTGAAGTACTGCAGAGCATTGATCACAGAGTTCAAAGAGTAGTCTCAAGGTGCAAGTGTCAACAAGAAAAGGAAGAGAGTTGGGGAGCTTGAAGCTATTTGTATTTGATTTGTTTACTTGTACTCTTCAGCTTAAGCGTTTATTTTGAGCTTTGTACTCAAGAATATTGTACTTTTTTCATTATGAATATTGTACCTGTCTCTTCCCTTTAATGAAAATTGGTGAAGCTTTGAATTCTCGATGAATGAAGTATGTCAATTTGCTATCTCGATTCCTAAATCAAAAAAAAAATCAAAAAAAAAGGGGTTTATGCGCTTATGACAAGATAAGGCATCCCGTGGTTCCCGGCATCAAGCAAACATTGTGCATGCATTCATACATCCATTCATGAATTTATTTTGATTCTTATGCAATAATTTCTAAATAAACAGAAAAGGCACGCTGGTTCTCCGTCACCGATACTTCACCCGATTACAAGCCAAGCCGATGGCTAATCTGCAAGAGCACCAGAAGATTGAAACTGAAAGTAACCTGCAACATGAAGATGTGGGCATGCAAATTCAACCACGAGCAACTAGCTCGGAGAACCAGCTTTGAAAGATAAGATGGGTGCTATGGAGGCCTGTGTGCATGAGATGATGGTCATGCCGCAAGGTTTAAATAGTGGGACAACCGCTTGAGGCCGCCGCCAGTAGTGGGTCCGGATGGTGTCACTTCTTTCGCTCCCCCAAAGATCGATGAAATGCTACAGCCCACGCCTCCTCGGGATCCGGGTCGGGCCATCCTCCGTGTTTACTTGAGAAATGAATGTGCCGAATCAATACACCTTACAAAGATACCCTTGGGGTATGCCTGCTGAGTACATGCCGCAAACTGTTGGATCTATTCCTACTGGTGTGAATGCGCCTAATCAAGTCACTGTCGTCGTGCCTGCAGGAGCTGCCGGAGGACTGCAGATCCAGATTTCTAGTTTTCCTGCTAAATACGTTATCGTGTTCCTTATGGGACTCTCTGATGGCTTTTCCCATGTTCGTGGACAAATCCTTGCAATGGATCCTATTCCGAACATTGCGAAGTTTTTTTCTTTAGTCTTGCAAGATGAGAAACACCGGGACTTAAGAGCCAAGACTGCTCCTTCTTTAAAAATTAAAAACTCAGATTGCCTTTGCTCTGAAGGCTTATCAGTCCAAGAATCAACCTAAACCCCATTCAACCAAGAAAGATCGCCCTTTATGTACACATTGTGGTATTCTTGGTCACACCGTGGACAAGTGTTACAAACTCCATGGATATCCATCGGGTTATGGAAAGAATAAGCCTTCATCCACAAGTTCTGCTTCTGTGAATCACACTGCTACTACCACTGAGTCTTCTCAAACCTCCAATTTCACCCCTGAGCAATGCAAGATGTTGATGTCTCTTCTTTCAACTCAGATGTCACAGGCAGCCACCCTATCCCAGAGACATCCACCTCTAATGAGATTTCAGGTATTGTATTCAACATATGTCTGAATCTAACATCTGCTAGATATGTGAGATTTTCATTTAATTGCCATGTGTGGATAATTGATACTGGGGCTACATGTCATATAGCTTATACTCTTGACAATTTCATTTCCATTAGACATGTCAAGGGCTACACTGTCACCTTACCAAATGGTTCTATCATACCAGTACATTTTGTTGGTTCTGTTTCCTTAGGTCCACATATAGTTCTTCACAATGTGTTTTACATTCCTAGCTTTACTTCCAATTTACTTTCTATTGGTGCTTTATTGTCCACTTCCAATATTGCAATGTTCTTACAAGGCACTCAATATGTGATGCAGGAACTCAAGCACATGAAGTTGATTTGGAGAGGGTAGCTTGACAAAGGTCTATACCTTTTCAAAGCTCATCAAACTCCTCAAGTCCATGAGGTTTCTGTTCATAGTCCAAACACCTCTTTCCCTGGTACACAATCTTGCAACCAGGTTTCAAATTCTGATGCTTTCAAGCTTTGGCATTCTCATTTGGGACATTTGTCCAATAAATGCTTACTTTCTCTTAGCAAGTCACTAGGACTCTCTGATTCACACTCACACACTTCACATACTTGTGATATATGTCCCCACTGCTTAAACAAAGGAGACTTTCTTTTCATTCTTGTAATCACATGTCTAGTTCTGTTTTGATTTGATACATTGTGATATATGGGGCCATATCATACATCCACACATGATAATAAAAGATTTTTCCTTACTTTAGTAGATGATTTTTCTAGATTTACTTGGATATATTTGTTGTCTCATAAATCAGAAGCTCCTACTCACATTAAACACTTTTTTGAGCTAGTTGAAACCCAATTTCACACTAAAATCAAAACCCTTAGGAGTGACAATGCCAAAGAGTTAGCACTCACTGACTTCCTTGCCTCTAAAGGAACCCTTCACCAATTTACCTGTGTTGAAAGACCACAACAGAATTCTGTAGTTGAAAGAAAACACCAACACCTACTCAATGTCACTAGAGCCCTATATTTCCAATCTAGGACACCTGTCACCTTTTGGGGGGAGTGTTTGAAAACCGTTGTCTTCCTCACAATAGGACTCCATCATCCTTACTCAAACACAAAACACCTTTTTATCTTCTTTTTAACAAAGAACCAGACCTTCTTTCTCTTAGGACTTTTGGTTGCCTAGCATATGAATCTACCCTTCCCTCCAAAAGAGACAAACACACCCCTAGAGCTATCCCCTCTATCTTCTTAGGTTACCCGATTGGATACAAAGGTTATAAACTATACAATCTACAAACTAGGACATTTTTCATATCACGGGATGTCATCTTTCATGAGTCTACATTTCCCTTTCATAACCTCCCTGCATCTGATCACATGATTGACCTATTTCCTGAGTGTGTTTTGCCAAAACCCTACCATATATTGACTCTCAACCAGAAACAATACCTGTCATCACACCAAATGTCATAGCTACAGAAACAACTACTGACCCTGTACCTGTGCCTATCATTGAGCCTCCCACACCAGCTAGTCTTCCAAACGAGCATCCTACACCGGTTAGGAGATCTACTAGGATGCCTCACCATCCTTCTTACTTGGCAAATTATCAATGCAATAGTGTTCCCCAATACTCTATGCGGAAATTCATCTCTCACAACAAACTATCTCCTGATTATGCCAATTTCATCAACCAAATTTCCTCCTATTATGAACCCCAGTTCTATCACCAAGCTGCCAAGTTCCTTGAATGTCAACAAGCCATGAAGGCCGAGCTTGATGCCATGGAA
The DNA here is from genome assembly GCA_020916435.1 of Oxytropis ochrocephala. Taxonomy (NCBI): domain Eukaryota; kingdom Viridiplantae; phylum Streptophyta; class Magnoliopsida; order Fabales; family Fabaceae; genus Oxytropis; species Oxytropis ochrocephala. The sequence continues at coordinate 39,966,978 of CM037092.1, read as the reverse complement.
CTCAATCACACTTGGGCTCTTGTCCCTTTACCAAAGGATAAACACACTAGAGGATGTAAATGGGTCTACAAGGTTAAAACCAACCCAGATGGATCCTTTGACAAGTATAAAGCTCGTTTGGTTGCCAAAGGTTACACACAACAAGAAGGAGTTGATTTTGTGGACACCTTTAGCCCTGTAGCCAAGTTAACAACTGTCAGGATTATCCTTGCCTTAGCTGCAGTCAAGAATTGGCATTTGTTACAATTAGATGTTAACAATGCATTCTTGAATGGTGATTTATTTGAAGAAGTTTACATGGATCTACCTCTAGGCTACAAAACCAAGGGGGAGCAACTTGTTTGTAAGTTTACCTCTGCTCTTCTGCAATGTGGCTTCAAACAATCAAAGAATGACTATAGTCTCTTTACTATTGGATCTGGTACTTCATATGTAGCTATTTTAGTCTATGTTGATTATATCATCGTTGCTAGTCCATCTTCTACTAGAATTGCTCAGGTACAATCACAGCTTGAGAAACTCTTTAAACTCAAAGTTCTGGGCACTCCTTGCCAATCTCCTTGCCAATGGATCCCAATCTCAAGCTTAGTGCTACCATGGGTGATCCTCTGCCTGATAATACACAGTATAGAAGGTTAATAGGAAGGTTACTCTACTTAACAATATCTAGACCTGATATATGCTTTACTGTGAACAAACTTTGTCCATTCATGGCTAAGCCTACTACTACACATTTAGATGCAGTTCATCATTTGTTAAGGTACCTTAAGGGTACACCTGCCACTTGATTGTTTTTTGCTGCAAATTCCTCTTTGCACCTCACTGCATATGCATATTCTGATTGGGGCAATTGCCCAGACACTTGTAGAAGCACCACTGGGTACTGTACGTTTCTGGGCAACTCACTGATCTCTTGGAAATCAAAAAAACAACAAGTTGTGTCAAGATCTTCTGCTGAGGCTGAGTACAGGTCATTGGCAAGTGTTGCTAGTGAAGTTCAATGGCTTACCTCTTTGCTGCATGATTTTGAGGTCCATATCAGTTCTGTCATGGTATTTACAGATAGTCAATCAGCTATACATTTGGCTTCAAATCCTGCTTTCCATGAACGCTCCAAGCACATAGAAATAGACTGTCACTTTATTCGAGAGAAGGTACTTGCAAACATCATCAAACTAGTCCATGTTCCTTCAGCTCATCAGTTGGCCGATGTATTGACAACGCCTATTGCTGCAACCTTATTCCAGAAACTCATCTCCAAGTTGGGTTTACATAGCATGTACACTCCAACTTGAGGGGGAGTATTAGGATAAATACATTATTTCATTTACCCTTTATTTATTTACTGAGTTACTGATGTAATAGTTGTTATTTTTACTGTGTACAGTTAACTCTAGTTAGATGAGGTTACCATGGTCAAGTTAAGTCAATTGATAGTTAGTTTAGTTTAGTTGCAGATGTAGTTAGAAGAGTTGCAACTGATTCTGCAACTGATTCTTACTTGATCTTCCCTTGTATATAGTTCACTCTTGTAATTGTAAATCACAAGTTTTAATCAATGAAAAGTTTTTCTTCATTTCTCTGTTTCCACCTCAATAAAGCCAAATAAGTTTGACTAAGGGAGAGGGAAAGCCAATATCCTCCAAGATGTCTTTTATAAACAACCATTTAAGTCTATGATAAGTGTTTTCAAGGTCAATATTAATCGCCATCCAACCTTTTTTGCCTTTCCGTGTTTGCATGGAATGAAAAATCTCTTAGCCCCAATAATATTATTTTGGTTATGCCTCTTAGGAACAATGGAACATTGAGCAGGCCCAATCAACTTATGCAAGGTTTCTCTAATTCGTCAGGCTATAATCTTTGTAACTGTTTTGTAAGACACATTACACATAGTCCCATAAGAGGAAAGTGCGTCATAGATGTTACCTCTTCCATCTTCAATATAAGAGAGATGAAAGTGTCATCTAGCTCAACTATCCTCCACGGCTCCCAAAAAATATTTTGGATAATATTACAAATTGAGTCCCCAACTGTTGGCCATTGCGTTTGATAAAATATAGGTTGGAAACAATCTGGTCTGGGAGCTTTAAAACCTCCAAAAGTCTTCATGGTTTGCAATGAATCAGTAAGCTTAGGAAAGGCTCTATGCATACAAAAAGACAGACAAAGAGTGATTGTTAAAAAGGTCAATATAGTAGGATGTAGCCAACCTCTCTAACTAAGTTTCGTCGAAAAAATACAATTCCCTCCATCTTCCTTAACCCTGTGGAAAAATCTAGTATTTCAATCGCCAAAATTTTGGGGTTCCTCCATTTGGTTTCGCCAATTATTACATTCTCTTCGCCAAGAGATTTGGATGAGCTCATTGAAATTTTCATGATTTAATTAAATAGCGGGGGTTTTTAACCTCAGCAAAGTAAACAGCGGGGTTTTTTAAAACCACCGGAGTTTCAAGTCGCACAATCATTTTGTGGGGGCTGGTATCGAATCTATTTGCGGGGGTTTTACCGCGGAGATTTTTAACCCCCACAATTAGTGGGGGGTTTTAACCTCCTCTTCACCTCTTTATTAGCTTCTATTACGACTGTCGTCGGGTTTTTCTTCATCTCATTATCACACTTTCATACTAGCACCCGTGTATATATCTTATCAAAGATTCAATAAATATAATCAAAAGTACTTAATTTCATTGAAAATATAACTTAAGTATAACATTAATATATTACAACATTTGTAGTTAGTATACTAGTGCAAAAAAGGCATTTTGAATCGGTTGTTTGGCACATTTGGAATCGGTTATTTGCCGATTCAAGCAGCAGCGATTCCTAAAGTAGGGGCGTTTTTGAATCGGTTATATAACCGATTCATAATGAGTTATTATGAATCGGTTCCTGTAAGAACCGATTCATATTGACTTTGATAAGGCGCTTGGTCAGCACACTTTATGAATCGGTTATATAAAGATAACCGATTCCTATTGTTTTTTTTTCTCTTTTTGCAACTTCCCTCCTTGTTTTTTTTTTTTTTGTAATTTTTTTCCACCTATTCACCAATATAATTTCAGCAATTGACCAATTTACATATAACTCATAATAATTCATAAACTTCCGTTAAACTTAAAAGTACTATAACCACAAACACCAATTCATAAACTTGAAATTCATAAACTTGAAGTATACAAAATTACACCAACTCATAAACTTCAAAGTTATACAAAATTCCACCAATTCATACTTAAAAGTAGGTGCATGTTTCTTTCAAATCATAACAAAATACTTCTATCAAACTTGTTAGTCAATCAATGACTTCCCAATCGACGAATCTTCATATAGAATTCCGCCCAACGCCATGGGCCTCTAAAATTTCCTCATGAGTGTATGCTTTTGTGTTATCAAATACCTACAAATGTCCATACAAAAACTCAGCACAAATGAGAACCAAAAGACACATACACCAGCCAATACCATGTTGCAACACCAACATAAATTTAAAATAAGAAAATGTACCTCCTCCCACTATCTCAGGTGATAATTTGGCATTCACAATCGTGAGCATATATTTCATCACAAAATATCCACAAAGGATACCTATTTTGTTGTCGTGCCACCTACACAAAAATAAAGTTAGCTTCACTTATACAAATGTAGCAAAGAGTAATGAATGCGGTAAATTATAGTTAATTACCTTCGAACAACCATCTAGTGTCCACCCGAGACTCCATTGCACTAAAACCATCATGTTAATTATAGTTAATTATAAAAATTTATCATATATAGTTAAAATATTACAATGATAAAGAATTATATAAAAACTTACTTGTTAATCATCTCTTTGATTTTTTGGTTGGTTTTTACTTAGTGAACACATCCGACCACATAATTTTGCTCGGGGACCAACACAATCAGTTGCCAATGGCCTCTGTAGCATTGGTAAAGACAATAAGATATAAGAAAGAAAGAAACAAAGGAAAAATGTATTATCAAGGCTCGACTCCCCACGAGAAACACCTCCAAAGAATTCTTTTAGCCCAACGCCTCTTCCAAATGTCCCGAGCACGACCGGGATGGTCGGGTTTTCCGATGGCAAGACTCAAAATATCATTTTGCCTTCAAAGACTCTTGAGAGGATGATGAATTATTTTGAAGAGAAAAAGGGAAATTAGATTCTAAACTGCTCCCTCAAAGACTCTTCAGAGGATTTCTGGGCTCAAGATAATTAACCAACATATTTGGCTCTAGAAAGAAGAAATGTTATATAATTAATCGTATACATCAGAATTCGAATACAAAAATAATCAGAACAAAATATTTCTTGAGCAATTAATACAGTATATGTTACTTGCAAAAGCACACACAAGAGAGAAACGAACTCCGGAGTAGTCCCAAAGAGTACCACGTGCTCATTTAGAATTGAAGAATGCCAACTCGGATCTCGGACTTTGTAGCCTCGAGTTCATTCTAGAAAATGCGCTTATCCACAACTCTTATAAGAAAGGAAAACACACAACTAAACCTAAGATATGACGACTATCATAAGTACAACTTCGTACAATGAGACAAGACAACCCTCGAGGTTGCGCGAACACTCTGTCTCAAAGATCATTGCCATTCAAAAATTATCCATGAAAATTTTCAGCCTTTTCATTGTGAACCACTCATGAGTCCAAGTCTTAAATCATATGAATTATAACTAAAGTAAATTTCCTCAAGAATAAAAAAGTTCAAATTCTTTCATGTAACAAGACTTGAAACTGAAAAATAAAATGAAGAAGATACCGTCCCAAATGTAGGGGCAAACAATGTGAATTCTTAAAAGGAAAACATACTTGGCATGTTGCAAGTTGATCCTTACATCTCAAGACTGCACACACAAAAAAACATTCGAAAAAATAAGGCCCAAATGATGTACTCCAATCTAAGCACAATATAAGTTTCACGAAGCTATATTTAGAAATACCTCTCGCAAAGTGACAAGATCATTCCCGTCGTTACACGAGCCGCCTTCTTTCACTTTTTTGGCTGCATCACAAATTGTGGTTGCAATTCTTTAATGTTGATATTTTGACTAAGCTAGGCATATCATAAACAGAGAAATCCATTTCTTCACTAATGCCAACTTCCATTGCCGACCAATGCATCAACAACGAAACACCCCCAATCAAACAATACAACTAATGATACATGAATTTAATGCACCACCGAGATGGAGCGGTGAGACTACTGAAATTCAACCATCATCCTCCTCAAACAAAATGGTTCAAATCAAACTCTTTGCAAGAACACCGTAACATCATTCAAGTCGCCTCACTTTCCTAGTTTTTATATCCAAACACTTCACTCAATAATTATTATAATTACTAATTACTAATCACTAATCCAACACGATCAAAGAAAAAAGAAGACCATAAGTCGACATGTCATAGGCTAAAATACATTGCAATTCCCATAATGTATTAGTCAAAGAAGTTACCTTCTTCTGCAAAAGGATCGTTGTCATAATCTTCATCGTCAAGTAATCCGAGACGGTCTTTTATTACCTACGTTTCCGAACAATGGAGCAATCGAATGCAAATTAACACATCAACCAACAACTTTAAGAAAAAGCGCTCGTAAAACAAAATAAAAACCTGAATGCCTTCCGCCAATTTCGCCTCCGAAATCGAAGTCCTATGATTGGAAGAACCGAAATTTAGGTTAAAGGGAAGAGCGAGAAGGAAAAGAGGGAATCAGCAATGGCGAAGGTTTAAACACTTACATCGTCAAAGTGAGCAGGGGAAGCCATGAACTTCAAAAACCCTAACTATAGCCTTTTAGCCTTTTTTTTGATAAAATAACTTTACGAATCGGTTATGTATAAAAGACCGATTCCAAAGGTCTATCTCCAGATACATTATGAATCGGTTCCTTAAATAACCGATTCCATATGTGTCAAAAATCTCTAAAACTTCCGTTTAATTGCAAAATTGCCACCGTGTATGCATTTGGAATCGGTTCCTTAAACAACCGACTCCTAATAGTGCTTCTTAAAGCAGATTTTGTACTAGTAGTTACATTGTCAAAAGAAACATATACAAGTCAAAAGTTATAATAGCTTAAAAGTATACTAAAAAAATATTAAATCTTGTTGGCATCGGATGATCCTTTTGCATCTACGAGCTTCCACGCACGATTATTTGTAGGATCAACTAATAGCTTCCACAAGTAAAGGTCAACACAAATGAAAGGGAAGGTGACTGACCATAGGTGTTGTTCTAAAACTGAATCTCCTATCAATACATTAGATGATGATCCTGTAAAGAAAGAAGGGGGAATCAAAAGCAGATAAGAACTATAATGAAATATAATCTTCAGAAATGCTCTTACATCCCAAGATTAATCCAATAAAAACCCAGATTATAACCCACTGGACTTACTAGTTCAGTACCATGTAAATCACAGTCCACTATATATGTCGTCATACATTCTGAAACCAGTTCAAATTTGGTTTTAACAAATTGTAGTATTACGTTTTTGTCATAAAGCAGGAGGGTCACTGATCTATATTATATTACTGCCTTATTGTAGTGAATAACAAGAATTTATATTAGTCACTTAAATTGTTGAGATGAATTCAGTTGAAAGTTGAAACCCAGCTCCACATATTTTAATTAACTCATTGCACATATGAGACAAACCCAGTTGAAAGTTATGCATTGCATGTCATCAATTGTTCAATGGTTTGTGATCAGACTTGAAGAAAGGGAGATGAGCTATATTTACCTCAGCAAATCTAAGTCTCCAATCAAGATTAATCATCAGTCGGTATATATAAACGTTTCTAGACCCCATCCCAATGCCAAGTGAACAATTCGCCAATAAAACCTGCATCAATCAACTCACATTGGTCAATAGCATTTGCAAAGCCTTTTTCATGTCTTTGACGGTATTAAAATCACCAATCGAATCCCAATGACAATCAATATCGTTGTGGAGCTTGCATCCCAAAGTGTTAATTCTCTTTGCGTGTAGTGAGGAATACCATAAATAGCTATGAGATACCAAGGAGGAGGATCACCATAGTTAGTAAAATGCTAAATCATTTCAAAATTTAAAAAGCTCTGCGAACCTGAGGTCACTCCTCAGATTTTGGGTGTCTGGTGAACTATTTGTTTCTGACACTTTTGACGAACTAATAGGATGAGAATAGGCCAGGTCGTCTGTCGGGGGCCTATGGCCTGACCCACTTAAAGTCTGATCTGGTCTGGCCTGTTTAGTAAAAAGGATAGGCTCAAGCTTTTTATAAAGCCTATTAATTTAAATAGGTCAGACTTAGGCTTATAAAAAAGCCTATTAGGCCTGGTAGGCCGGCCCGTATATATATACTTATTTACTTATATTTTATTATATTGTTTTACTGAATTAAATAAAGAAGAGGGAAATATAAATAGGCTAAATCTTTTGCACTAGTTTTCTTGAAACCAATAGCACTAATTTATTGCCATTCATTCCCAATGTTTCAAATTGAACGGGTAATCAAATTGAAAGTTGAAACTTTCAATCATGCTGCACATATTTATGATATAGATAGAGAGTACCAGTATGTGCATAGTATCTGGCATCAACATTTTGTTGACCAATAACGAAACGGTTCAAACATGTAATTAGAGATGCTTTCTATTAATTTACAGCAACAGCTGCCCTAATATTACTTTTATATATATTTCTTCCACTGATATGACTAATAATGAGGTGTGAGTGAACATCTGTCTATAGATTCATTTATCTATATAACATGTTTTAGTCCAATAACTGACTTCTATGTTTTTTGTTTTCTTTTGATTTTGAAGGTTGAAAAAAAAGAGATACAAATCAAATTGGTGTTATTATAGTTCTTAATAAAGAGAAACTTTATTAGAAGTTTATTGCTATGTATTTTCTTTGCTGTAAATTATTGAATTCATTTTGTTTCTTTGTAATTTTGTGAACGTTGTTGCAATTATTTGGTTATCATTTTCATTGTGGTTATCAATTTATTAGCTTTCCTTGAATTGATTGAAATTAGTAGAGAACATATGTTATATTGCCACATGGAAACTAGTTATGAATTACTTGAGAATTTTCCAGAACATTATGCAGCATGTTTTTGAAAAAATATTAAAAGGCCTTAATGTGAAATAGGCTTATTTAGCCTATTTAAAAATAGGTAAAATGAACTATTTGGAGGCCTTTATGTTAAATAGACTTTTAAATAGGTTTTCAGACTAGGTTAGGTTTTTTAAAAGGTCATGTCATGCCCAAAAAAAAGCCTATGACAGATCACAAGCCAGGTCAGACTTAAAATGTTCACCATACAGGCTCAGGCCTTTCAAAGCCTGGCGTGGCCTATTCTCACCCCTACGAACTAATAAAAGGGTGTCCTTCTAACTATTTAAATATCATTATCCCCACATTTATTGTTGCAAAGTCATTAATAATTTGTTAGTAACCAAGTTTTTTTAAAAACAAATTTCAATAGAAATCAAAGTGATACCATTTAAACTATTTTATTGCATAGTTAAGCATATATAAATAAGATTTTAACAATTTTAATATAGAAAATGGTTTTTTCAGATAAACAACAACTTTATTGATTAGAGAATGTTCCGACCTAGGTTGAAAGCCCCGACGAACGCTTGGGCCTGATCCATTATTTATCAAGGAGCTCGGCCCATCAAGCTGATCTAGCAACGAAGCGCGTCATCACGCCTCGTAAATGACCGACAACCCAGATCTGCCGCGAAGATCCAACGGCTAGCGCCAGGCGCCATCGTCTATAAATAGAGCACCCGACCTCCAATTCCAGGTACGTTCTCATTCTTGCGCATTCCACCTATTCCCCTATGACTTAGGCATCGGAGTGCCTGCAGGTACACCCCTACCCGACGTGGGACGGATCGCGACACGGACACCCGAGGACAACTCTCCCATTCCGAAGACAGTTGACGAATCCCAAGAAGCGGAACCCCGCAAGCTCCTCGGACGAGGTAACTTTTCAGTTCAGGACCGAACATTGGCGACCACAGTGTGAGTACTTCAACGTATTCTCACTCGGTTCCATCTCTTCTCCTCACGACTCTGACGCAAACTTGCCACCCCGAGGGCGTCCCTCCACTCGGGCCCAATCTCGAGCCCAGAACACGAGCGCTTCGACACCGGTCCAGTCCGGCCAGACCCCTGAAGGGCACATCCAAACTTTACCAAGATGTGTTGATTCTTTCTCCCATATTTCTTTTATGTTTGCTGCAACATTGGTCTAAGATTTAAGCATTTCCTTTCCAATCTGCTCTTATTGAATTCTTCTAGTCGATCTTCTTAACCCTTTCCTTATCACATCATTCTCTGCATGACACATATATTCTTTGAAATCAACCTTCTGAAACAAGTTCTTTGGCATCATGGTTGATCATCACTTCTTCAAAAATCTTTCTCTCTTCACACTTATAAGTGTTTAACCCCAAGAGTCTGAAGGTAATTACAAAGTCTCTATGGATCGATCTTTTACACGAGATAGAAACCGTATTACACTTGCCGCTATCAATATATATATATATATATATATATATATATATATATATATAATAACGTAATTTATTTTTGAAGGTAGCAATAAATGTGGAATGCATATCATCATAATAAAAACATTTAAAATGATCTTCTTTTCTTAAGCCTGAGTTATAATTCATAATTCATATACAAAAATATGACGGAACATATTAGAAGGCTCTTATTCAAACACAGAATCTAAGGCCAAACTCTAATGTTGAGTGCAATCCGTTGATTTGAAAGAGACCAAATGTGTTTCCAAATCAAATCCAATCAAATAGTTTGACTGAGCAAAGTTTCCGTAAACACCGACATCATCACTAGTGTTGGAGAATGCCAAGCAGAAAACACTATCTTTTGGTGAAATGAAGATTTGAGTGGGCGTTAAGAGTACATCCGCCCCTTCAAAATGTGCCGTTAGTGTTGGCCCTTTAAGATTAGTTGGTGTTCGATAGCATAGTTGGGAACCCAAACTCGGATCATCCGATATAGGTTTCAATCCAACTTTGTTCCTCACTTGATCAATAACTCGATCATACAATGATTGTGGAAGAATAGTTGGTGGTGTTCCGGAATCAATCAACATGTTACCCTTTGTATTAGTCTCTAAAGAAGAACTACTATTAAAGGGCAAATAGGTATCCTCCACACTAATACCTAGTAAGGTGACGTGATATAGTGTGAAGTCTCCTTTGAGAATCAAAGGTGTAGAAACCACCTCATTTCCTAACACTTCACTCCCTTTACCAAAACTCATTCTACTTGAAATTCTAACGTCAGTGTGAAATGGTACCAAACATTGCGAAAACTTCTTACCTCCAAAGGAAGAACCTATTTGAGAAATAAGTGAGAGGGGCCCTCCACCAAGACCAATTACTCCCATTTCGTGATCATTGAAGGAACCTGTGTCATTGTGTCCACAACCAAAAATAAACCCCTTAAGCAGAACCGTTTCCCCAGTGGTTGATGTTAAGGAAACGGTTTCTTGTGCTAGACTGCCTTGAGTTATGGAAGAATCTCCATATTCATATGTGTAGTTGCAACTATTCTGAGGAGAACACCCACGAGTTAGTAGTTTATGACAAAACTCAGAATCACATGAAATGTTAGTATAAGTGGAGGATTTTTGTGGATCAAACAATGGGTTGAGTTGTTTGTAACAGTTATTGCATGGTACGCATTGAGTCCATACGATGTCACTACCTGAAAAATATTTATATGGTCACAACACTTTAAAGCAAATATTTAGGCACACACATGCTTAAAATGTACATATCACACCTGTGTCAGAAATGCCATAGATCTTTACCGGTGGAGTTCCAATGGACAGTTCCAAGAGATATTGACCAAGATAGGCATTAACTAGAGCTTGTGGAGTGTTTGATGATCCCATGAGACGACGTGAGTGAACATGAGAAGTGTTTTTCGAATGAGATTAATACTAAACCCATCATTGTAGGCTTCACTCGATGAGAAATGTGAAAGATTGAATAGCAGAAAAATGATGGCTATATGTGAATAAACCATATTGTCTCTATACGTGAGAGAAAATACGAGGTTTCTTTTTTCTTGAAAATAACAATAAGAGGTTAATTTCTAATATCATATGAAGAAACTTTGACAAAACATTGTGGTTTTTTATACATATTATCGATCTGCTTTGTTGTCTTGTGCGTTATAGTAATGAATGGAGATGATTTCGATCGGGATATTCTTTAAATTGGGGATGCACAAGATCTTCAGTTATTATTTATTTCCATATAGTTTCTGATTCAAATTTTAAATGATAATTGTTTCCAATTTGTTTTTACCAGATCGGGATATTCTTCCAATTAAATGTTATTATTATTTAGATTTTTTTTGACCAATTGATTTTTTAGATTTTTTTTTGACCAATTGATTTTTTAGATATGTATGGCAACTTAAAACGAACATATCTATTCCTTTTTTTTTTTGACAAAAATATCTATTCCCTTTTAATATGATTTTTCTTTGAGCAAAAGAATGAATTTTTTCCAATTATATTCTATTTGATATTTTATTGAGTTGTCGCTTGATTAATTGAGACCCAATCAATTACATTTTTAGATAAACAATAATTTCATTGAAAAGAGTACAAGGGGTGTCCAACCCTTACAATGGAAAGCAGGAAAGGGGGGGGCCTCCCCGAAACCTTCTAAGCCAAAACCCATTGGATAAAAGACTCTAAGCCAAAACTCATTGGGAAAAAGACTTAGGCAGGAAAATAGTACCTCGTATAAAACTGCACTCTGATGAGGATAATCAACCTAACCCACTGTTTTTCCCCATCTAGATTACATATTGTTTAAGCATTGGAGTGGGTTAGTCCACCACATAAATAGAAATAGAGGAATTACAATTCAGTTTATAAATACACTAACTCCAAATATAGCTTTTGACACGATTCACAACTGAGTTGACACTTGGTTCCTCGTTCTTGAAAATAGTGCTATTCTTTGCGATCCATATTTCTTTGCAACAATTTGTCGCGTACCGGCTGAGTGCAGAGTGCAGAATATTTCTGTGCAACAATTCGTCGCGCACCGGCAAAGAATGTGACTTAACCGAAAAAAACTTAGACGGATCGTGAGGCCAAATCCACTCATCCTTGAGCAAAAGAATGAATATTTTTCCAATTATATTCTATTTGATATTTTATTGAGTTGTCGCCTGATTAATTGAGACCCAATCAATTACATTTATGTAATTGATTGTGATGTTCGTTATTAATTTAGATATTTTTTTAGATAAACAATAATTTCATTGAAAGGAGTACAAGGGGTGTCCAACCCTTACAATGGAAAGCAGGAAAAGGGAGGGCCTCCCCGAAACCTTCTAAGCCAAAACCGGCCCATTGGGAAAAAGACTCAGGCAGGAAAAATAGTACCTCGTACAAACTGCACTACAGTGAGGATAATCAACCTAACCCACTGTTTTTCCCCATCTAGATTACATATTGTTTAACACTACAAGAAAATCGGTGGTTTGCCACGGACATTTCCGTGGCAAATGTACAAATATCCGTGGCAAATATGAATTTGCCACGGATTTGCGACGGACAAATTTTGGTGGCAAAGCGCTGTCATGAATAAGCTTTTGCCACGGATTTTCCGTGGCAAATTTTTCCGTCGCAAATCCGTGGCAAATTTTTCCGTCGCAAATCCGTGGCAAATTTCCGTCGCAAAGTCGTGGCAAATTCTTACACCTTCCGTGGCAAATCCGTCGCAAATTTTTAAAAAAAAATTAAAAAAAAAATTAAATTATGCCCCCAAATTCTATTTAATAGTGATATCTATACAGAACACATAAATGCTCCAACATCAAAATTAATAAACTTATATAAAGCAAAACATAATAACCACAATAATAAATGAGTACAATCCATGTGCAAAACATTTAATTACTAATTGTCTTCTACAATACAAATAGCAAATCAGAAATTCTACAGTCGAGCCTTCTCTCTCCACCGTCGAGCTCTCTCTCCTCGCGTTCTCTGTCTTGCGTTTTCTTTGTCGTGTTTTCTTTTTGTGGAAGAGGGAGGGTGTGAGGAACGAACGAACGTGAGGGAGGAGAAGGCACGGTGAAGGAATTTCAGAGAGGGAGAGGGAGCGAACGAGAACGAGAAAGAAAAAGAAAGAAGAAGGAAGTGATATTATGAACGCGTATTGGGGTTTTTAAGCGAAGGTCATTTGCGACGGGCTTGCCACGGCTAGTCCGTCGCAAATTTGCGACCGTTTTCAAAGTCCGTGGCAAACTCCAGCGGGAAACTTCGCGCCTCTTGCTTTTTATACATTGCCGTCGCAAGTCCGTGGCAAACGACAGACGAATTAATATCCGTCGCAAGTCCGTGGCAAACTACCGACGGAATAAAGTCTGTGGCAAATATTGGTGGCTAAATCAGACTTTTCTTGTAGTGTAAGCATTGGAGTGGGTTAGTCCACCACATAAATAGAAATAGAGGAATTACAATTCAGTTTATAAATACACTAACTCCAAATATAGCTTTTGACACGATTCACAACTGAGTTGACCCTTGGTTCCTCGTTCTTGAAAATAGCTCTATTCTTTGCGATCCATATTTCTTTGCAACAATTTGTGTCGCAGCACTCACGAGTGAGTGCAGTGCGAGAATATTTACGTGCAACAACAATTCGTCGCGCACCGGCAAAGAATGTGACTTAACCGAAAAAAACTTAGACGGATCGTGAGGCCAAATCCACTCATCCTTCTGTAAGATGCTACTAAGAATATCACCTTGTGCCATAATAAGCGGGTCCGTTGAGTTCCACCACGGAGCCAGCCACACCCAGGAATCATTGTGCCAATATCCCAGACTAGACACCAAAATGTGTTGTTGATCGCACCCAACAGATAGCAAAGGAAACACCTTGAACAAAGGTTCAATTCCTAACCATTGTTCCCTTCCAAAAATTAATATCATTTCCATCACCGAGTGTGCGATTGATACACCACGCAGACCTTCTCGGTTCCTCTACATGAGAGTCCAAATCAACCAAGTCTCTCCACCAAATCGATCCCACACTCCGGCGCTGAGTACCAACGATCGAGTCATGAACAAAACAAGATGCAAGATTACCGTATCTATGAGATAACAACTTGCTCCACATCGCACTAGGATCCACTAGCGCCCTCCATTTCCACTTGTAGAGGAACGCCATATTGAATAGTTCAAGATTTTTGATTCCAAGCCCCCCTTCTTTTTTTGATTTACAGATTCTATCCCAAGCCACTCAATACATACCATGATCTCCCTATTTAATTCCCCAAATAAAGCACCTTTGGATTTTGATCAATTTCTTTATAACAACCTTGGGCGCTTTATAAAAAGAAAACATGTACAGAGGGATACTATTCAAGACAGAGTTAATGAGTGTTACCCGACCACCAATTGAGAGAAAACGACCTTTCCATAGTGTCAATCTTTTTCTAACCGCCCCTATGATGGAGCTCCACGTTGCCGCCCGCCTCGGATTTGCACAAATCGGAATACCCAAAAACTTGAAAGGAATGGACTCCGTGAGGCAAAATAAAAAAGTGCTAGCTCTTAACAAAAAAACCTTCCGGAGTGTTTAAACCAATAACCTTGCTCTTATGAAAGTTTACCTTCAAACCGGACACTAACTCAAAGGACCTCAAAATTGATTTAATACTCCAAAGATTTTCCCATGTTGCCTTACTCACCAACATAGTATCATCCGCAAATTGCAACATGGAAAAATGGACATCATTACTAATAGAGAAGTCTTGAAAGTCACCAATCTCCACGACCTTGCACATCAACGCCGACAATCCTTCGGCAACAATGAGAAATAGAAATGGTGATAAAGGATCACCTTGCCTCAACCCCCATCGCACATGAAAATTTTGAGTGGGACTACTGTTCACCAAAACCGACATGGAGCTATTACAAACACATGATTTCATCCAAGCAATCCGGTGAGGAAAACCCATCCTATTCAACATATAGATTAGAAATTCCCATGAAATTGAATCATAAGATTTCTCAAAGTCTACCTTAAAAATCAAACAATCTTCCTCTTGGCATAATCGACCAATTCATTAACAACAACAAGCCCATCAAGTATTTGTCTCCCTCCTATGAAATCAGATTGTTGATTGGAAATAATATTAGGAATCACTTTCTTTAGCCAGCAAGCCAAAACTTTTGCCAAGATTTTGTACAAACACTCTATCACGCAAATGGGCAGTTCCAATGGACAGTTCCAAGAGATATTGACCAAGATAGGCATTAACTAGAGCTTGTGGAGTGTTTGGAATTTTGCTTGATGCACTAGTGCAGAAAAGACATTTAGTATCGGTTATTTTGCACATTTAGTATCGGTTATCTGTCGATACTAATTCGACCGATACTAAATGTATGACATTTAGTATCGGTTAAATAACCGATACTAAATGTCACTTTTAGCATCGGTTATTCAAAATAACCGATACTAAATGTCTTTTCAACATTTTGTTTGCTGTCTAAAAAATGACATTTAGTATCGGTTATTTAAATAACCGATACTAAATGTCACTTTTAGTATCGGTTATTCAAAATAAACGATACTAAATGTCTTTTCAACATTGTGTTTGCTGTCTATAAAATGACATTTAGTATCGGTTATTTAAATAACCGATACTAAATGTCACTTTTAGTATCGGTTATTCAAAATAACCGATACTAAATGTCTTTTCAACATTGTGTTTGCTGTCTAAAAATGACATTTAGTATCGGTTATTTAAATAACCGATACTAAATGTCACTTTTAGTATCGGTTATTCAAAATAACCGATGCTAAATGTCTTTTCAACATTGTGTTTGCTGTCCACAAAGCGACTCATAATGAATTCATAAAAATATTTCAACTTCTATTGAAATTTAATATCTTACAATACAAATGTTATAAACCGAAATACTTAATATATAAATTCTACAAATGGTGCATGTGATATGAAACATCATAACAGTGGTCATAACCTACAGTTCTGAATTAACTCTTCATAAATAACATTGAGACTAAAAATAATGCAATTACGCCTTTGATTTATTCCCCTTGGCTTCATTATTTGGTTGGTTCTTAAAAGGCAGGAAAGTCTTTCCACCCATAAATGGCCTGAGGACTTCTCGTATCTCTACCCCATCATCCTTTTGATTGTTTTCTAATATGCGGCAAATGGTCCTCTCAGTAGCCGTCAGAGTGGAGTTCAACAATCAATACAGAAGGTTTAACTGCAGTAAATAAAATATAATTACATAAGGTAATGGAGGCCAAAGAACACAATCAATTCAAAGTCTAACATGTACAATTAGTCATAGTAAGGCAGTTTCATCAATTGTACTCATAATATATGCAAAAAAAGAGCATACATTATGTAAAACATAAATTGTTCCTAGAAATACATACAATCTATTAAGTTAGTAGCCATTACTGATACACATTAGCAATCTTGGTTCATCGGTCACCAACATAGGTAACAAATTTGAATTTTACATATCACTCTACTATTTCATTTGACCATTCACTGATACACATCAAACAAGTTCAACTTACAGTACCTATGATAGGTCTGATCTGTGGTTCCTATCAACCTATGTGAAGTTTTATCCTTGGTACTTCTAAAACCTATTTAATTTCACACCATACTATCATATATAGCATAACTCCTCTTCAATAGAAATTGCAATAAAATTTCACACCATACTTTTCTTAGAAGGCATGCCTTAGAGCTGCAAAGATACAACACATTTGTTCCAACCAAAATCAAAACATGCATAATAACATAAACGTCTTATCTGACTCTTAAAGTCATAGAAGGTTAGCACATGACTCTCACCTTTACCATGGAAATAAAAATTGGCTACCCTTGGTGTTAGGACCAGCATTGCCTTCCAACAGGTTCACATCTCTTGAACCTAATAGTAAGATCTTGTTGTTTTTGTCTTATGAAGCTTTCACTATATACTAATACAACAAAATTACATTATGATAGACAACAGATTTCAATTTCATCCTTATTTTTTACTTACTTGTGTTAAGAGTCCTCCTTTTCATGTTGGCATGAATATTTGTGGCAGAGAAATACAGAACTTTGACAAAATTGTAAAGGCCATCACCAAGAATTAAGGCAATGGTAATAAAAACCTGCAGCAAGGAGGAAAAATCAAGAGCTTGAAATTGAAAGGACTTAAACCAAATAATATAAGCTTTAGATATGATAAGGTCTTTTAATTATAGCTAAATTTAGACCTTATAACCAGTAAGACTCTTCATGCTACTTTCTGGAATACTTGCAGGGAACCATTCTCCTTTGAGTCCTTTGATCAATGGCCACATAATTCCCCATGAAACCACAGCACCAAGAAGCAAGGATAAATTAGCAAGATGTGAACAAATCATTCCTGCTCTAACATAAGTCATACTGAAATCAAAGTAAAATCTGCCAAATTCAAGAGCTTTAATCAGAGTGACAATTGGATAATTATTTCAGAGTTGCAATAATAAGAGTAGAACAAAAATTTAAGGAGCATACGAGTTTCTCCATGCTTGCAATCCAAAAGTAGGAAACTGAGCAAATCCACAACTATCTCCACCTATATATAACATTAACAAACAAAAGGCTTATATTTCCTTGATTATATTGCTGCTGGCAGACAGGAACTCTTCCATAACACTGTCACAAAACTAATGCAACAATGTTGATTTACTTGATCTATGCATGACTTTCAGGAAAATTAGAAGCATGAACTCAGTATAAGTTTACTCAAGATTATCCTCTCTCTCTCTCTCTCTCTCTCTCTCTCAAGAACTCTGTTCTTATCACAAGTCTTTAACAGCAAGCAGTCCTAGAATGAAACCTGATCATCATGTTTTCCGCTGTAAGAAATGTTAAATGTGCAAACCAGACTCCTTTTTGAAGTCAATAGTGCATTGACTGGTATGTTTTCTGATAAAAACTTTCTAAATTTTGATTCCTTATTAGCATTTAGCAAGACCCAACTTCTTTTACATTGTT
Organism: Oxytropis ochrocephala; assembly: GCA_020916435.1. Taxonomy (NCBI): domain Eukaryota; kingdom Viridiplantae; phylum Streptophyta; class Magnoliopsida; order Fabales; family Fabaceae; genus Oxytropis; species Oxytropis ochrocephala. The sequence goes on along the minus strand of CM037092.1, from coordinate 39,948,859 downwards.
GTCCCATGTTTGTTTTTCTCATTTGCCAAAAGAGTTTGACGATTTAAATAGTTTAGCTATGACAGTAAGTAACTCCTCAATAAATGAAACTGAGTTCATATATGCATCAACCAAAAATCAAGAAGAGAACGCTGAAAATATAGAGAGCAACCTGAAACCTTTCATCAGCAATTGCTATGACAGTACTTATGTTTGCCATTCCCAAGTGTTAAAGTTATAATTAATGAATTTCACTAGCAAATTTGTTTTGTCAACTTAACTAATGAACTAAATTTAACTTTATTTTTATCATGCATTATACCTGGAAGAATGATAACAGATTCCTCCTTTGCAAGTTTGAAGCAAAAATCAATATCATCACTAATATCTTCTAGAAGAGTAAGATCTAGTTTGACCTGCATTTCATTTCATTGAATAAATAGATAGATAAAGAAGAGTTCATTTATAAAAGAGACATTGATATCTATTGTATGATATTAAAGTTCAATTGAATTTGAAGTACTTTTATGAATCTAGTTTGATATTGTATGACCTGTGTAGTAGTAGAACCTGGTTGACCATAGTATCTTATAAGTAGCTAAATCAACGAGAGCCCATTTGAATGAGAGTGAATGTCACGAGATGAATCTTTCTTTGCAACTTCTAAGCTGTTATTATGTGGAGAATTGCTTCCAACACATCCAGCGGGAGACTTAGTGTTAGAGACTGCATTGTACCTGAAGAAAAAAACTATTAACACTATACAGTTACCCATCTTATAATTAATTCGAACAATACCAAATGTAAACACCAGATCATCATACCTTGAGAAAGCAGACTGATCAGAACGCCTTAAAACATTACGCTCATCGTGAATTGCATTACCAGCATCTTTAACTCCTCTAAGCCTCTTCAAATTGATCTCGGGAGATGGCAATTCTTCATCATTAATGGTATCTTTATTTTCAATATCTGAGAATATGGGTCTTCTATTTAGGCCTTCAATTTCTCCACTTTGCATCTGAGAACCATAAGTACTGGTAATGGCATCAGATAACGAAAGCCCTTTGCACCTTAGCTTGCAAGATTGATTCTCACGGTTAAGGTCTGGTGGTCCTCTATTAATTTGCTCATTGAATTTAGAGGGGCCTACATCAAGTGTGTTATGTTTTGGACCTGCAGTTTTGGCTCAAACTTCAATTATACAGTTAATTATCAAGTCAACATATCTATCTACTGAGTTAACTTTCATCTCCGACAATTTTTAGGGAAAAGAGAGACATACAATACGTTATCCACAAAAAAAAAATGTGCATGCATGTACATCATCACAAGAAACAAGTAACAAAACGAGCAAAAACATCAATTATAAAAAAATTATAAACAAAAAAACTACAATGCAACAAAATAACAGTAAGATGCATAGCAAGGCAGTCAACCAATCTTGATAAAACTATAGGGACATGGGTATTATTAGAAGTCTAGAATGGTGCTGAACTTTCTTTAGCCTTTATTTAGATTAACCGTGGAAAGACCAGCATCTTTATATATCAGCAAGCATTTTCTTTATACCTACTCATGACAACTGGGAGGGAGTCCAATAATTTTATACATACAGTATGAATCAGTCTCACAAGTTTAAAAATACAAGCTTTATCTCACAAAGTTCAGTGCTAATAATAATAAAACAAGGCGACTCAGAAACACAAGCAAATCAAGTGCTTATATCATTTTTCATACTCTTCTAAAAAAAATCAAATCCTTACTTTTAACATTTTGTCCAGATCAGTTTAGTATATTAATCGGTGAACAAACAATTCTACATTATATGTTTGTTCCACTTAAGAAGGCCAAATAGCACATCTGTTGTCAAAGTGCTTTCATGTGCCTCATCAAGAATAATTGCTTTATATCGTTCCAAAAGTGGATCCTTCATTGCTTCTCTCAAAAGCATACCATCTGTTGATACCTAAAGTTTGGGGGTAGCAAAAACATTCAATTTCTATTTTTGAAGACTAAAAGAAGGGGAAAAGACAACATATAAAATAGCAAAGCAGTAGCTAGTTCTTCTGAGTTAATTACCTAAAAATAATTTTTGGGTAAAACAAAACATACTTCAACATTGTCCTTGCACTACTGCAATCTTCAAATCTGATGCGGCAAATCTTCATGCGTTTATCTGGAGTCTCCAAATCAACAGCATCCAAAACAAACTGAGGGATCTGTCACCCAACGATTGGAACCTAAACAGTTGCAAGTGCAAAAAAAATCGCAAAATAAGTTAGGGTTCCAAGATTAAAAAGGAATCGCTAGAAGCTTTGCAAGATTTGAGATCTCCAAGCTTTGTAGATAGAGAAAAACTAGTTCTATTTCAGATCTCAAGATTACCTTTGAAAGAAGAAGATGAAGGTCAAGATCAGAGAAGATAGAGGAAAGCGACCTCACGGCGATATGATAGACAGCGACAATGGGACGGCGAGCGGCAATTGGAACTATGACGGTGAGGAAGCAGCGCCTTGAGAGAGAAGAAGGGGGAAATTGCGACCTTGAGAGAGAAGACGTAGGAGCAGCGAGGAAGATGGGGGAAATTGCGACCTTGAGAGAGAAGACATAGGAGCAGCGAGGAAGATGGGGGAAATTGCTCGCGAGAGAAGAAAGCTGAGAGTGAGAGAAAGAGTGTTTGAGTGAGAGAGAGAACGAGAATCAACGCGTGAAATAGAAAGGGACCTTTAGTATCGGGTGTTAAAATACCTGATACTAAATGTGTTTAGATGATACACATTTTAGTATCGGTTGTTTAAACAACCGATACTAAATCTAGGCGTGAAAATTGAAAACTTTCATTTAATTTCAAAATTGCCATCAGCGTCACATTTAGTATCGGTGCTTGAAACAACCGATACTAAATATAATCTTTGTTTAATGTCCTTTTTCCACTAGTGATGATCCCATGAGACGACGTAAGTGAACATGAGAAGTGTTTTTTCGAATGAGATTAATACTAAACCCATCATTGTAGGCTTCACTCGATGAGAAATGTGAAAGATTGAATAGCAGAAAAATGATGGCTATATGTGAATAAACCATATTGTCTCTATACGCAAGAGAAAATACGAGGTTTAATTTTTCTTGAAAATAACAATAAGAGGTTAAATTCTAATATCATATGAAAAAAACTTTGACAAAACATTGTGGTTTTTTATACATATTCTCGATCTGCTTTGTTGTCTTGTGCGTTATAGTAATGAATGGAGATGATTTCGATCGGGATATTCTTTAAATTGGGGATGCACAAGATCTTCAGTTATTATTTATTTCCATATAATTTCTGATTCAAATTTTAAATGATAATTGTTTCCAATTTGTTTTTACCAGATCGGGATATTCTTTAAATTGTTTCCAATTAAATGTTATTATTATTTAGATTTTTTTTGACCAATTGATTTTTTAGATTTTCCACACTAATACCTAGTAAGGTGACCATATATAGTGGGTAGTCTCCTTTGAGAATCATAGGTGTAGAAACCACGCCATTTCCTAACACTTCACTCCCTTTACCGAAACTCATTTTACTTGAAATACTAACATCAGTGTCAAATGGAACCAAACATTGCGAAAACTTCTTACTTCCAAAGGAAGAACTTATTTGAGAAATAAGTGAGAGGGGCCCTCCACCAAGACCAATTATTCCCATTTCGTGATCATTGAAGGAACCTGTGTCATTGTGTCCACAACCGAAAATAAACCCCTTAAGGGGAACAGTTTCCCCGGTGGTTGATGTTAAGTAAACAGTTTCTTGTGCCAGATTTCCTTGAGCTATGGAAGCACTCCCATATCCATATGTGTAGTTGCAACTATTCTGAGGAGAACACCCACGCGTCTGTAATTTATGACACAACTCGGAATCACATGAAATGTTAGTATAAGTGGAAGATTTTTGTGGATCAAACAATGGGTTGAGTTGTTTGTAACAGTTATTGCATGGTACACATTGAGTCCATACGATGTCACTACCTGAAAAAATATTTATATGGTCACAACATTTTAAAGCACATATTTAGGCACACACACGCTAAAAATGTACATACCTGTGTCTGAAATACCATAGATCTTTACCGGTGGAGTTCCAATGGACAGTTCCAAGAGATATTGACCAAGATAGGCATTAACTAGAGCTTGTGGAGTGTTTGATGATCCCATGAGACGACGTGAGTGAACATGAGAAGTGTTTTTTCGAATAAGATTAATGCTAAATCCATCATTGTGAGCTTCACTCGATGAGAAATGTGAAAGATTGAATAGCAGAAAAATGATGGCTAATAAGGTATGTGAATAAACCATATTGTCTCTATACGTGAGAGAAAATACGAGGTTTCTTTTTTCTTGAAAATAACAATAAGAGGTTAATTTCTAATATCATATGAAGAAACTTTGACAAAACATTGTGGTTTTTTATACATATTCTCGATCTGTTTTGTTGTCTTGTGGGTTATAGTAATGAATGGAGATGATTTCGATCGGGATATTCTTTAAATTGGGGATGCCCAAGATCTTCAGTTATTATTTATTTCCATATAGTTTCCAATTTGTTTTGACCAGATCGGGATATTCTTTAAATTGTTTCCAATTAAATGTTATTATTATTTAGATTTTTTTTGACCAATTGATTTTTTAGATTTTTTTTTGACCAATTGATTTTTAGATATGTATGGACTTAAAACGAACATATCTATTCCTTTTTTTTTTGACCAAAATATCTATTCCCTTTTAATATGATTTATGTAATTGATTGTGATGTTCGTTATTAATTTAGATATTTTTTTTTAGATAAGCAATAATTTCATTGAAAGAGTGCAAGAGGTGTCCAACCTTCCCAACCCTTACAATGGAAAGCAGGAAAGGGGGGAGGGCCTCTCCGAAACCTTCTAAGCTAAAACCCATTGGGAAAAAGACTCAGGCAGAAAAAAGAGTACCTCACACAAACTGCACTACAGTGAGGATAATCAACCTAACCCACAGTTTTTCCCCATCTAGATTACATATTGTTTAAGCATTGGAGTGGGTTAGTCCACCACATAGAAATAGAAAGAGAGGAATTACAATTCAGTTTATAAATACACTAACTCCAAATATAGCTTTTGACACGATTCACAAACTGAGTTGACACTTGGTTCCTCGTTCTTGAAAATAGCTCTGTTCTTTGCGATCCATATTTATTTGCAACAATTTGTCACGTACCGGCCGAGTGCAGAGTGCGGAATATTTCTGTGACAATTCGTCGCTGTTATGCGAAAAGGTAATGTGCAAGTGTACACAATCACAACAACTAATATAATGATAAGTAAAGATCGTTCTCCACAGGGATTGATGTTAATTTTAGAGTTTAAGCTAAAGTAGCACTTAGTGGAACAAGTAACAAATATTTGTAATCACACGTTATCAGTGAAAAGTGATTGTTTAAGGAAAACATTAAAAGAGTGGTTTTGAGATATGAGAGAAGTAAGTTGGATTGCTTTATCTAAGTAAATTCCCAAATAGCACAGCGTTATAACGTCACACGCTATAGCGTCAAGCGCTGTTGCAAATGATTTTGTGCTTTTCAGTCACTAATAACGTCAGGGTTTCATTACAAGATGCCTATGTCTAGGTTCTAAATAAGTTCACCCTTGTACACTGAGGAACCCACAGCTTTTGCTCTATGAACTATTGTATTTCTATGTCTAGAGGGAGCAAACGTTGTTTAAATGTCTTTAAACAAACTTTCGTTCATATCAATCTTTGAAATCTATCCATGGACCATGTCTGAACCCACGAATGTACCCATTTTAAAAGTTTGAAAGAAGTATGACACAAAGATTGAAATGGTTCATTACAAAGACTTAAGCAATCCAACTCTCAAGGTGTTTCGCTCATGTTACACATCATCAAGACAATACAAGATAGAACACTCATATTAATTACCATGAACAAAGTGAGAAGGAATGGTGGCAAAAGATACACACCGAAGCTTCCAAATCATCCACACAGACAACGCTATAACGTCAGTTCTACACCGATGAGAATGGTAAACGAAAAATTACAACAAAAATAAAAGCTTGAAAGTGTTTAATGGAGGAGAAAATATGTCAAGTTCTTCTCTCTAAAACTCTCTCTATCTTCGAAGGTATATGATTGTGGGAGAAGAAGGAGTTGTTGTAGTTGGTGTTTCCAAAGTTAGTACAAAAGGTGATGTAACCCTTTCACCAACTAAAGCTAGTCTTCCTCTCAAGAAATGCCAAGTGTCCTTTGATATCCAATAAAATCCGGTCGTGTCAGCTGAACAGTAGGCATAGTAAACGAGATTTGGAGTAAAGAGCTTGGCGCCAAAATTGCACTTTTGCTTTAAACACTCAGCGGGCCTGCCCTCTTACCGCTATAGCGTTAGACGCTATAGCGCTTAACACTGCAGTTGTTGCGCCCGAAAAAGTCCCCGAGGGAGAACCTTCCTCGTTTACAACTTTTCTAAAAGAAATCGATCAATGAAGCCGCCACTAATATTTATTAAGGAAAATATTAGGAAAACCTTTTGGAAAGCCACTGGTCTTTCGAAAACTCAGAGATGTAGGTTCGGGGGTCGGTTAGGTGTGGGGAAGGTATTAGCACCCCACACCTCCTTTCTACCGAAAGGGAACCATTAATTCGATGTGTGGTTTGGATTGTTTGATTTGAAATAAATCGTTCTACTTCTTTTCTTTTCCTTTTTATTTGAAAGAGTTTTTTAGAAAACAAGGGAGAAAGAAATCTTTTTGGGATCTTTGAAAAGTGAAACTAAACTAAGATTTTTTAAAAGAGTGCTTGACGGGATGTGACCCGCTCCTACGTACCCTCAATGAGATGAGGGATCAAAGCTACGTAGTTCTTGGTTCTTAATCTTGAGAAAATCTGTGTTTTGTCTTTATCTTATCTTTTGAGTTTTGGAAATATGACTCAAGCGTTCATGAATACCAAACAAGCAATGGCTTCGAGTGGCGTTCATTACTAACTTGAAAGAAAAGCGTTGGAACCGATAATCAGTCGAGCAATTGCTTCAAGTGATTACAAGTTGCAACGTTTTTATTATCTTTTTTGAAATTGTTTTGGAAAAGGATGAGTCGTAGTGATGATTATCACTAATGGCTCATATTGTTTTTTTTGAGTTTTTAAATTAACTTGTATTTGATTAAGGTGTGGGAGTTTTCGTGATAGTCAAACAAGCAAGAGCTTCGAGTGACTACCACTAGTAACTCCATCATTGACGATCAAACAAGCAACGGCTTCGAGTGATGGCCAATGATTTGTTTATGAAAAAAAATGCCTTAGGGTTTTTTATTAGAAAAACATGTGATTCCAAGTTTGAAAAAGAAATAGAACATTTCAAATCTTTTCAAGTCCAAACCAAGGCAACAATAAGAACACAAGCATAGCAATCATAAAGAATATTCACAAATTGTTATGAACAAATTGAATACATGATTGAGCTAACATGCGGGTGCATGAATATACAATTATAATATGCAAGGCACATCATTATTGCATGTATAAACAAATAAGACATAGTGCTAGTGAATGCATGAACATGTAAAGAAGAATGCAAGATACAATATTAATGAATGCATGATTATGCCACAATGGATACAAGACATAATATTGAGGGATGCATGGACATGTGATAGAGTATGCGAATGCAAGAAGTATAGGCATAGATAAATGCATGAGCATGTGAACACAAATGATGAAATGCAAGATATGGAAACACTTTTGGGTATTTTTGCAAATAGACAAGTGGTAAAAACTTTTAGTGAAAAGTTAGTAAAGAGTAAATGAATGTGCATGAAGTGAAGGGTAATTATTTAATGAAATGGTAAAAGTAAAAAAGTTAAAAATATTTTTTACCTTTTTCAGTAAAATGCAAATGAGTGGTGAAGTAAAAATGAGCATGAGTGGTAAAAGGTTAAAAAACATGTTAACACTATTACACATTTCTACACAAGATCAAACACACATTTTAAGCACTAAAATGAACCCTAAAAGCAACTCTAAGGCCGAAACCTTACATGATCAAAAAACAACACATTATTTCATGCTAAAAATCATAACTAACACAATAGAACAAGATCATAGCAAGTTTAGGCACATCAAGCATTTATTTACAAAAATCAAAGAGTAAAAGGAAAGCAAATAAACCCTAATTTTTAAGGCCTAAACCGAACTTCCTATACCACTCAAGATCAAAACAAAATTCAAACTTGCAAGTTATGACATGAACAATAGGATGCATATATTATGTGGAAATCACTTATTCATGAAAAAGTGACAAAATGAGTATGAAAAATGCAAGAACATTATGATGAAAACACAAGAAACCTCTCTCAAGGCCAGTGGTCCACTTCAAACACCCAAGGCTCCCAAAGTCCTTGACATAGTGTTTGAAATGAACCCTCTAAGCCTCTTAGAGAGGAAAGAGGGGTAGAAGGGAGATTCACATGCTAATAGTTAAAAATGCAAGAGATATGATGTTTACCTCAAGAAATGACTAGCAAAGAAGTAGAAAATGAAGATCAAGAACAAATCAACAATAATCCTCACAAATCTACCACAAATGTCACGCAAACTTCAAGAAAGCAAGCTCCTTTATGGTGTAAAAATGGAATCAAAGGTGAAGAGAAGAAGATATGTGAATGTGGAGTAGGTTTAAGGTGATTTGGTGGATGAAACTTGAAAAAACTATGGAAGGGAATGAAGGAGAGGGTTCGGCCTAGAGAGGAGAAGGAGAGGAGAGAATGCTAGCTAGGGTAAAAAATGAGAGTGTGTGTGAGGTCTCCTATTTTTGGGCTTTTATATGAAGTGAAAACTTAAGGGTATTTGTGATAATGTATCTCTTGTAAATCAATAGGATTTGAGAAAGAAATTGAATCAATGGTCAAGATGCATTATCACATGGATTAAGGGCAATAAAGTGAGGAGAGAGAGGGCTGAGGCGCAGCTTAGGAAGGGTGGTGAAGGATAAACTCATTTACAAAAATGTAATTTTCCATAAAGCTTATTACACAAGTGCCATTTTGATTCAAATGAAGGGTGAGGATTGATTTTCACACTTGAGTGGATGGCCATGATTTAACACAATTTGCAAACAATAAAAATAAATGAAAATGGGGTGTATATGGCTGTTTATGCGCAGCTAAGGGAATGGAGAGTGAGTGAAATTGCAAATTGTACTATTGTACTATCCTTATCCTTTCAAAATTCAAAAGAGTGTAGAATATTCCCTTCTAGATTATTCTTCCTACTTCATGCCATTTTGGGCTATATCCCATGATTCAATGATTGGGCTCTGAATTTTATGATCTCACCAATCCCAAAATTGATTTATTTGCCCCACCTCAAAGGAAAAGACCATTTTACCCCTCTATCCAAAAACTAGGTTTTTAGACCAAAAGGTTTAATTGTCGATCACAAAAATAATCACAATGGAGCACAAATATCCTTTAAATAAATCATTGATGATTATCCAAGGATTTGGGACAAAAAAACCGCTTTTATTGTGAAATGACCAAAATACCCTTTCACTCTAAAAACCCTAGTTTTTGCCTGAAAAACAATTCCACTTCAAAAATGATTTTTCTCCCTAGGAGTGACCTCTACTACCTTGAAATGCATGTTGGATGACTTGTTTTGAGGAATTGTGCCTTATTTGTGAAATGACCAAAATACCCTTTTGTACTGAAAAACCCTAATTTGTCTAAAAAGTGCATTCCAACTCCAAAAATGATTTTAGAAACTTTGGAATGACTTTAGAAACCTAAATGCAATGCATGATGCTTTTTTTTTACTTTTTAGTTTAATTATTTTTGGGAAAATTAGGGTTTTGACTAAGCCTTACAAAAATGGGTATGATAATTTGCCTCTTTATCTAGATTTTAACAAGGAATATGAATTGGCCGAAACATATTCCGAGGCAAAATAGAGATAAAGAATTCAGAAAATATACCGATTTTGTCCACTTAGGAAAAACACGAATTTTCTTTTTTCTTTCTCTTCCTCCTTTTTTTTTTTTTTTTTTTTTTTTTTGATTCTTGAGTGATCAATTCAAGCGTCCTATTGTGATGACTACTTAGCCTTCTATATTTTTGAAAAAGCAGTAAATGAAAACTTGGCGTGCTGACAGAAAAGATAAAAGGGGTACCTGGCGTACGTTGAAGCAAAGATAAATGGGCACTCGGCGTGCAAAAAGCGGTAAAATGCCCAGTCGCTTAAAACTCAGTAATCCTTAAACGAACTCTTGGCGAATCCGAGTTTGCACGCGCTTGAGGAGCACGTTTCCTGAAATCTTTGGTCTTTCGAGCGGCCGGGGATCGTTATCACCCGAATCGATATACGTATCAATCAATCTCGGCGTCCATCGTATCTTAGGTCGATCTGACTATTCGATTGCGCCGCACGCATGGGTCGCGGTCCATCGCGTTGCTCGTATACGATGTGAGACCTCTCTTTTGCACACTTGGGCGCTCTTTTTTCTTCTTTTTGCGCGCAGGCGCTTTTTTTTCTTTTTTGCGCGCTGGCGCTCTCTTTACCTTTTTTGCACGCTTGGCGCTTCTTTTCCTCTTTTTGCGCGGGCTTGGGCGCTCTTTTCTTTTTTTTTTTCTTTCTTTCTTTCTCGATCTCTCCACCGAGGAGTTCCTTCGGAACTCAAGTCGAACATTAATACCGAAGTACCTATCCATCTTTGTACCTGCAAGTAAGATAAACAAACGCATGCAATGCAAATGCCATGATTGCTATTTTTTCTTTTCCTTATGGTGAATGTAATGCAAACGCCTGAATTTCTTTTTTCTTTACTTCGTAGTGCATGACTGATGAGTGCATGATTTTATACTTGGTGGATGTAATGCATGTTATGCAGGGTCTATTATGCAAATGCATGTTATGCAGGGTCTATTATGCAAATGCATGTTATGCGAGCGTATGCGATGCGATGATTTAGTGGAATGATGAATGCAATGAGATACTATTCTTGATGTTCTTTGGTCAGCTTTCTTTTTTCTGACTGTTTGTTTTTTCTTTATTCTCTCTTTGATCGGCTTTCTTTTTTTTTTTTTTTTTTTGACTGTTTGTTTTTTTCTTTATTCTCTCTTGCTCTTTTCCCCCTGTTGGCTTATCTTATTGCTGGTTCAAACAATTCGCAACACTCATGGCACGAGACCGAGGAATATCATGGGCCAGGTGCAGGTGGGCTTTAACTTTGTCGTTCGAAGCAATCATGGGCTCGATCACTTTCTCTTACATGACTAACTTGTTTTGGGGAATTGCCTCTTTCCGTGACTTTTAAGAACTTCATAATGATTTGCAATGCTATATGATGTATGCACATGTTTCACAGTTCAGGATCACCATCATCATAAAACGTTTATTTTGAGCAGAAGAAGCAAAAAATAATCAGCAAACAGACATGAGAAAGTTTGAGTTTATTTTTTTTTTTTTTTTGACGTAGAAGCCGATTGTACAGAATGTTACGACGACTGTTCAATACATTTGAAAGTTTTAAACTGCAAAAAGACACGAACAACAAGAGAGAAGCTGAATTCTGACTGTCCGTCTCTGTGGAGCAGTGCCAACATTTGTGTGCTTGACCTTGATCACTCCCTCAACCAAGTCTTCAGGGGAGTTGTATGCCTTTCTTTACTTTTCATGCTCAAGTTTTCGACCCTAATTTTTGCTCGATCGCCTTTTTGCGGGTTTTCAATCCACCGGGTCGCTCTGATTTTGCCTAGGCCGCCCTTTGCGGGTTTTCAACCTAGCGAGCTAGTTCTTACTTGGCTTGTCTTTCTCTTTTTTCGTCTATTTCTTTCAGACATAATACTTCTTTACTTGATCGGAATTGACTGGGTTCCTCAGATCTTCGCCGTCCATGTTGGTAAGTATCAGTGCTCCTCCAAAGAAGGCTTTTTTGACAACATATGGTCCGTCATAAGTGGGTGCCCACTTCCCACGGGGGTCACTTTGAATAGGCAGAATTTTTTTGAGCACAAGGTCTCCCTCGCTGAATTCTCGGTGACGAACTTTCTTGTCGAATGTCGTTCTCATCCTCTGTTGGTACAGTTGCCCATGACACAAAGCTGCAATCCTTTTTTCTTCAATGAGGTTTAGCTGATCTAGACGGGCCTGCACCCACTCTGCTTCCTCCAGTTTAGTTTCCATCAGTACTCGCAGGGAGGGTATCTCAACCTCGATTGGGAGGACTGCTTCCGACCCATATACCAGAGAGAAGGGATTTGCCCCAGTTGAAGTGCGCGCATCAAGTTCGTTCGGTAGCCATGCAAAGCAAAGGGAAGCATCTCATGCCAATCCTTGTAGGTTACCACCATCTTTTGCACAATCTTCTTGATGTTCTTGTTGATCGCTTTGATCGCCCCCCATTCATCTTCTAAGCGGTAAGGAGAAGAATTATGATGTTTGGATTTTGAACTCGCACACAAGTCCTTCATCATTTTGTTTGCTCGAGTTGCTTTAAGTTATCGCTTATGATCTTGTTTGGAGGACCATAACGGTAAATCAGATCTTTCTTCACAAATTTGGCAACCACTGAACTGGTTATACTGGAGTATGAGGCAGCTTCAACCCACTTGGGGATCTCTACAACTTTGCCTTGATATAATTGCAACTTGAATGAATCTTGGAGTGCAAGCCTTTTGATTTTTCTTTCCCTCCTTTTTTTGATTTTTTTTTATTTTTTTTTTATTATTATTATTTTTTTTTTTGGACAAACATATTTAAATAAATAAACTTATTTGTCCTAAAGCTAAAACTCTGAGAAAACAAAAGCAATCGATCATTGATCGGAATGGATTTTTGGAGATTGTGGTTTTTTGTGGAGGAAAAATGATTGGATTTAATGAAGTGCTTGAAGCTAATGGTAGGATGATTTTTATTCGGCGTTGGCTGACGTTTGATGATTTATGATGGTTATTTGGCTTGATGAGGTGTTTGGAAGTTTTATTCTGGCTAGTGGTTGGTGGAGGCGGGATGCCGAGGTTAAAGGGAAGTATGTGCAGTTTATTGAGACAATGATCTCTTGTGTTTTGTGGTAACGTGTATCAGCTCACCACTTACATTTCTTTTGTATTTTTTTTGGGATTTTATTTTTTTTTAAATCCTTTTTTGATTTTGATTTTGATTTTTTTTTTTTGAATTTTTTTCTTTTGATTTGGGTGAGCTGATAAAAAGTGATGCACCCTTTTTTTTTTTTTTTATATTTGAGATGATCCTTGTCTAGGGTGATTTTTGGATTTTTGGCTTACAGTGGGTAGTACAGTTTTTTTTTCGAGAATATGGGAAAATGGTCAAACTTTATTTCAAATCGTGATTGCTCGTTTTCTCAAGAATTAACCCAAGGACAATAATTTATCTACTCCTATATGTTTGCCTTTTTTTATATTTTTTTTTTGTTTTTTTTTTGTTTTTTTTTTGTTTTTTTTTTTGAAGGGGAAAATCATCTCTGGGACTAGCACGATTCAGATCTCTGTAGTCGACGTACATTCTGACTTCACCATCCTTTTTCGGAACTGGGACGATATTGGCAACCCACTGAGGGTACTTGGCCACTGCTAGGAACCCTGCATCAAATTGCTTCTTCACCTCATCTCTGATTTTGAGGGACATCTCAGGCTTTATCCTTCTCAACTTCTTTTTTACAGGCAAACCTTCAGGCTTGACTGGTAACTTGTGTACCACAATGTCGGTGTCCGACCCAGGCATATCTTGATAGGACCATGCAAACACATCCACATAATCGTGCAACATATGAACCAACTTCATGCGATCTTCGTCATTCATGGCGGTACCCACTTTGACCTCTTTCTTGTTCTCACCAGACTGTTGATCACTTCAAAGGATTCCTCGTGAGGCCGAATAACCCTTTCTTCTTGTTTCATTAACCTCATGAGTTCCGGGAGTTTCCGGTCATCCTCAACATCCCCTCGACTTTGATTGATAGGCGATCAAAGTCAAAATATGGATCGCTAGCACTCAAGTATTAAGAGACAATTGCTTGTGGTTCTCGCTTTTGCCGGGGCGAAAAGCGTAATGAAAAGCGAAACAAACAAGCAAACAATAATAAAACAGAAAGAGGACACATGAAATATGGAGAAATGATTTTTATTGATGGAAACTCAAAACAAACGCTTTTATTGATGATGATGATTCTCAAAATAAAAACATGCGTGCCTCTAACAACTTGTCCTATGGCCTTGGCGAGCCACGTGGTTGCATTACAACTAATTACTTTGAGTTAACAAATACACGGAACTCAAAGAGCTTTCCCAATTCTTCACCTCTTTTCCAAAGAAGACAAATGACGAACTGCACTCGCCTCACCTCTCTTCGCACTTAGAACCCTCTCTAACAACAAAGAACTTGGTTGTATTGCTCATCTTCACCATCCCATCCTGTGGGTCGTATGTCTTTCATTCGGATTCGAACACTTTCGGGAGCATCATATCCGACCAAGTAATCAAACTTTCCACTTCTCAATCCGCTTTCCAACCTCTCTCCCACAATCACCAAATCAAAAAGTTGGACGAGACACTACATCGATCAAAGGTCATAATACAACGACGGCAAGGTTTCCATGAACATAGAAACCAACTCTTTGTCCAAAGCAGGGGGTGTAACTTGCGCACCAAAGCCCTCCATCTCTCGGGCATACTCCTTGAATGATTCACCGTCTTTCTTACTCATGTTCTGCACTGTGTCCGATCCGCGCCATATCCGCATTGTATTGATCTCGTTTGAGAAAAGCATCGCCAAATCCTTCCAAAGAATGGATTTGGGATGGCTCTAACTTCATGTACCAATTAAGAGATGCCCAATAAGGTCAGTCTTGGAAGCAATGGATTAATAGTTTGTCATCACGGAGTACGTAGACATTTTCTCGCAGTGACATCGCCGATGACTCTTTGGGCAAGTAGTACCTCTATATTTGTCAAAGTCGGGGACCTTGAACTTTGGGGGCAGCACCACATCGGGGATAAGGCATAAATCTCTGGCCTCTTTAGCTCTGAAGCCAAAACCTTCAACTATCCTTAGCCTTTCTTCTAACATTTGGAATTGTTCCTTGGTCTGCTGGTGCTCAGCGGAATAACCCGGGGGAGAATTGCTTACAACATATTGCGGTGGCAGCATTGAGTGTCGAACCTGGGGATAAGCAGAGTTTCCAGACACGAAGCCCTGAGTCTGCGAAAAAACAGATTCTGAGGAGTGGGCTGAGGTATAACAATTGATGGGAACTCGAACCCGGTTCAAGATTATCTCTTCCGGTCCAACAGACGCGTTGGCGCACATTCTTATTTGTCGACACAAGACCAACCTCCGATTTGCTTCTTGACTTGGGAGAGTGTATCCCAAAGGAAGGCCATAAGTGGGCCATCAAGCGATCCCGAAAGTCATTCCCATCTTTCAAGGACAACAAAAGCCTCATCACCTCGCTCATCTCAAGCTTTTAAAGCATTCATCTCATTCCTCATTTCAGATCACTCGACCGGAGCTACCGTGAGCCGATCGTTTCGATTCTGTACCATGAGGGTCGGGTTTGCCCCACTTCCATTCGCTGAGTCTGGAATAGGAGGATTCTGATTCTCCGCTGCTGGCTGAGGTGGATCGATATCTGCTAAGATTGCCATTCCTCTGGCCTGTGAGCGCGTCCAATACCGATGTTGTCGCACCAGCTTGCCTTTTCTCTTTGTTTAGACATTTATTGTATAAGAATCAAGATGAATGCATGAATGATTATATGAATGCATGTACAATGTTTGCTTGATGCCAGGAACCACGTAATGCCTCATCTTGTCATAAGCGCAAAAACTTTTTCTTTGGTTTAGGAAGTGAAGTGAACGAGGAATCGAAATAGCAAATCGACATACTTCCTTCTTCATAACTGAGAAGCGAGAAGTAAGTGAAGCCTTGCTATTCGATTCCATTCTGATGCACCTATGACAAGATGATGCATTATTCGGTGGTCCTTGACAAGCAAATGCAAATGAGATGCACTATGAATGCATGAGTTGCAGAAACTTAAGTTTTATGCAATGCGGAGATGTATGCAAATGACGATGATGCTTTATGCAAATGCAAGGTTAGAAAAAAAACTTTATTTGCGATAACTCAGGTTTCCTTTTTTTGAAAGTACGGACCGTACACTGCTTCATATAGACCGGTAGGAGGAAAGCTACAAAGAAAGAAACTCTTTCTTCCCTTTTTTTTTTTGAAATAAAGTGGGTCATATGTCGCTTAGATGCGAACGGCAAAAGAAAAGGCTACAACAGCAACCCTTTCTTTTTTTTTTTTTTTTGAAAATCTCTTTTTTAGGAAAGACATGTCTAAACTACAATGCAACACACAATTTGTATGTCCTCGTGTCCTACAAAGGTGGGAATCCTAAGTTCTAGGGCAACTTCAAAGGTTCCTTCCATGTAGTTCTAATTCACACCCTCACAATGGCTACAAGAGCTATAGAATCCTCATGCCGACATCCACAAATGTAGAGAACTACCAAGTGTGAAGCGTCATGAGAAAGCGTGCTGGTTGAGGCTTTCATGAGTGTCGATGCAGGACAAAGGTCTCGAATGACAATCACTAATCGTCTCCACTCTCCTAGGTATATGTTGGATCCGGGTATAGGAGTCCACTCATAACATACAAAATGTAAGGTGTGAAAGTGTGTGATTGAGGACATACTCCCTAAAGTCTACCCTCCCACCGCAAGGAAAAACCGCACTCACCTGCATGTAATAAGCAAGCGGTAACATGTCGCCTACCCTAAGGTTTAGTATCACAAAACAAATGAACTAACCTAAGGTGTCATCAACAACCATATATAGCTTACCTCAAGAAAGGGAGCAGAGAAGAAGGGATTATAATAGATGGGGGAAAGCATGCATAATCATAAGCATATGAAGAAAGAAAAGGAAAAAGATAAGGAAATGAAGAAGTAAAAACGAAAAATAATTCAAATCAAACACTTTGAACCACACATCGAATTAATTAGGTTTGACCCACTTATTTTTTTAAAAAAAAAAATTTCCCCAGTGAAGTCGCCAATTATTGCGCTACGCAAAAAGTCCCCGAGGGAGAACCTTCCTCGTTTACAACTTTTCTAAAAGAAATCGATCAATGAAGCC
Organism: Oxytropis ochrocephala; assembly: GCA_020916435.1. Taxonomy (NCBI): domain Eukaryota; kingdom Viridiplantae; phylum Streptophyta; class Magnoliopsida; order Fabales; family Fabaceae; genus Oxytropis; species Oxytropis ochrocephala. The sequence continues at coordinate 39,931,691 of CM037092.1, read as the reverse complement.
GCCACTAATATTTATTAAGGAAAATATTAGGAAAACCTTTTGGAAAGCCACTGGTCTTTCGAAAACTCAGAGATGTAGGTTCGGGGGTCGGTTAGGTGTGGGGAAGGTATTAGCACCCCACACCTCCTTTCTACCGAAAGGGAACCATTAATTCGATGTGTGGTTTGGATTGTTTGATTTGAAATAAATCGTTCTACTTCTTTTCTTTTCCTTTTTATTTGAAAGAGTTTTTTAGAAAACAAGGGAGAAAGAAATCTTTTTGGGATCTTTGAAAAGTGAAACTAAACTAAGATTTTTTTTTAAAAGAGTGCTTGACGGGATGTGACCCGCTCCTACGTACCCTCAATGAGATGAGGGATCAAAGCTACGTAGTTCTTGGTTCTTAATCTTGAGAAAATCTGTGTTTTGTCTTTATCTTATCTTTTGAGTTTTGGAAATATGACTCAAGCGTTCATGAATACCAAACAAGCAATGGCTTCGAGTGGCGTTCATTACTAACTTGAAAGAAAAGCGTTGGAAACGATAATCAGTCGAGCAATTGCTTCAAGTGATTACAAGTTGCAACGTTTTTATTATCTTTTTTGAAATTGTTTTGGAAAAGGATGAGTCGTAGTGATGATTATCACTAATGGCTCATATTGTTTTTTTTGAGTTTTTAAATTAACTTGTATTTGATTAAGGTGTGGGAGTTTTCGTGATAGTCAAACAAGCAAGGGCTTCGAGTGACTACCACTAGTAACTCCATCATTGACGATCAAACAAGCAACGGCTTCGAGTGATGGCCAATGATTTGTTTATGAAAAAAAATGCCTTAGGGTTTTTTATTAGAAAAACATGTGATTCCAAGTTTGAAAAAGAAATAGAACATTTCAAATCTTTTCAAGTCCAAACCAAGGCAACAATAAGAACACAAGCATAGCAATCATAATGAATATTCACAAATTGTTATGAACAAATTGAATACATGATTGAGCTAACATGCGGGTGCATGAATATACAATTATAATATGCAAGGCACATCATTATTGCATGTATAAACAAATAAGACATAGTGCTAGTGAATGCATGAACATGTAAAGAAGAATGCAAGATACAATATTAATGAATGCATGATTATGCCACAATGGATACAAGACATAATATTGAGGGATGCATGGACATGTGATAGAGTATGCGAATGCAAGAAGTATAGGCATAGATAAATGCATGAGCATGTGAACACAAATGATGAAATGCAAGATATGGAAACACTTTTGGGTATTTTTGCAAATAGACAAGTGGTAAAAACTTTTAGTGAAAAGTTAGTAAAGAGTAAATGAATGTGCATGAAGTGAAGGGTAATTATTTAATGAAATGGTAAAAGTAAAAAAGTTAAAAATATTTTTTACCTTTTTCAGTAAAATGCAAATGAGTGGTGAAGTAAAAAATGAGCATGAGTGGTAAAAGGTTAAAAAACATGTTAACACTATTACACATTTCTACACAAGATCAAACACACATTTTAAGCACTAAAATGAACCCTAAAAGCAACTCTAAGGCCGAAACCTTACATGATCAAAAAACAACACATTATTTCATGCTAAAAATCATAACTAACACAATAGAACAAGATCATAGCAAGTTTAGGCACATCAAGCATTTATTTACAAAAATCAAAGAGTAAAAGGAAAGCAAATAAACCCTAATTTTTAAGGCCTAAACCGAACTTCCTATACCACTCAAGATCAAAACAAAATTCAAACTTGCAAGTTATGACATGAACAATAGGATGCATATATTATGTGGAAATCACTTATTCATGAAAAAGTGACAAAATGAGTATGAAAAATGCAAGAACATTATGATGAAAACACAAGAAACCTCTCCTCAAGGCCAAGGGTCCACTTCAAACACCCAAGGCTCCCAAAGTCCTTGACATAGTGTTTGAAATGAACCCTCTAAGCCTCTTAGAGAGGAAAGAGGGGTAGAAGGGAGATTCACATGCTAATAGTTAAAAATGCAAGAGATATGATGTTTACCTCAAGAAATGACTAGCAAAGAAGTAGAAAATGAAGATCAAGAACAAATCAACAATAATCCTCACAAATCTACCACAAATGTCACGCAAACTTCAAGAAAGCAAGCTCCTTTATGGTGTAAAAATGGAATCAAAGGTGAAGAGAAGAAGATATGTGAATGTGGAGTAGGTTTAAGGTGATTTGGTGGATGAAACTTGAAAAAACTATGGAAGGGAATGAAGGAGAGGGTTCGGCCTAGAGAGGAGAAGGAGAGGAGAGAATGCTAGCTAGGGTAAAAAATGAGAGTGTGTGTGAGGTCTCCTATTTTTGGGCTTTTATATGAAGTGAAAACTTAAGGGTATTTGTGACAATGTATCTCTTGTAAATCAATAGGATTTGAGAAAGAAATTGAATCAATGGTCAAGATGCATTATCACATGGATTAAGGGCAATAAAGTGAGGAGAGAGAGGGCTGAGGGCGCAGCTTAGGAAGGGTGGTGAAGGATAAACTCATTTACAAAAATGTAATTTTCCATAAAGCTTATTACACAAGTGCCATTTTGATTCAAATGAAGGGTGAGGATTGATTTTCACACTTGAGTGGATGGCCATGATTTAACACAATTTGCAAACAATAAAAATAAATGAAAATGGGGTGTATATGGCTGTTTATGCGCAGCTAAGGGAATGGAGAGTGAGTGAAATTGCAAATTGTACTATTGTACTATCCTTATCCTTTCAAAATTCAAAAGAGTGTAGAATATTCCCTTCTAGATTATTCTTCCTACTTCATGCCATTTTGGGCTATATCCCATGATTCAATGATTGGGCTCTGAATTTTATGATCTCACCAATCCCAAAATTGATTTATTTGCCCCACCTCAAAGGAAAAGACCATTTTACCCCTCTATCCAAAAACTAGGTTTTTAGACCAAAAGGTTTAATTGTCGATCACAAAAATAATCACAATGGAGCACAAATATCCTTTAAATAAATCATTGATGATTATCCAAGGATTTGGGACAAAAAACCGCTTTTATTGTGAAATGACCAAAATACCCTTTCACTCTAAAAACCCTAGTTTTTGCCTGAAAAACATTTCCACTTCAAAAATGATTTTTCTCCCTAGGAGTGACCTCTACTACCTTGAAATGCATGTTGGATGACTTGTTTTGAGGAATTGTCCCTTATTTGTGAAATGACCAAAATACCCTTTTGTACTGAAAAACCCTAATTTGTCTAAAAAGTGCATTCCAACTCCAAAAATGATTTTAGAAACTTTGGAATGACTTTAGAAACCTAAATGCAATGCATGATGCTTTTTTTTTACTTTTTAGTTTAATTATTTTTTGGGGAAAATTAGGGTTTTGACCTAAGCCGGACAAAATTGGGGTATGACAGCAGTACTCACAAAACACATTAAATTGCTCATAAGGGCACCAGATGTGCCAAATTAACACAAAACAACTTCTAGCCCTTCTTTTCCTACAACTATAATAATAAGATAAGTAAGATACTAAAATTACTCAAGAACTCACTTTAATTATAAGAATAAAGGCATAAATAACTCATCTAAATATGAGTTATCAGTCGTGCACCGACAAAGAATTCGACAAAAACCGCCAACCGAACAACAATACCTTCGAAGGAGCTGCTGTTTTCCAAAAGGACGTCCAGAAATTCGGAGGATCCGTATCATTGGAGGTGTAATCGTCTCGAAACAGCTGGAAATAATATGACTTAACCGAAAAAAGCTTAGACGGATCGTGAGGCCAAATCCACTCATCCTTCTTACCTCTAATGGGAGACGCCTGCTGTAAGATGCTACTAAGAATATCACCCTCTGCCATAATAAGCGGCTCCGTTGAGTTCCGCCACCCAATACATACCATGATCTCCCTAATTAATTCCCCAAATAAAGTCCCTTTGGATTTTGATCATTTTCTTTATAACAACCTTGGGCGCTTTATAAGAAGAAAACATGTACAAAGGGATACTATTCAAGACGGAGGTAATGAGTGTTACCCGACCACCAATTGAGAGAAAACGACCTTTCCATAGTGTCAATCTTTTTCTAACCGCCCCTATGACGGAGCTCCACGTTGATCCCGCCTCGGATTTGCACAAATCGGAATACCCAAAAACTTGAAAGGAATGGACTCCGTGAGGCAAAATAAAAAAGTGAAAGCTCTTAACAAAAAACCTTCCGGAGTGTTTAAACCAATAACCTTGCTCTTATGAAAATTTACCGTCAAACCGGACACTAACTCAAAGGCCCTCAAAATTGATTTAATACTCCAAAGATTTTCCCATGTTGCCTTACCCACCAACATAGTATCATCCCCAAATTGCAACATGGAAAATGGACATCATTACTAATAGAGAAGTCTTGAAAGTCACCAATCTCCACGACCTTGCGCATCAACGCCGACAATCCTTCGGCAACAATGAGAAATAGAAATGGTGATAAAGGATCACCTTGCCTCAACCCCCATCGCACATGAAAATTTTGAGTGGGACTACCGTTCACCAAAACCGACATGGAGCTATTACAAACACATGATTTCATCCAAGCAATCCGGCGAGGAAAACCCATCCTATTCAACATATAGATTAGAAATTCCCATGAAATTGAATCATAAGCTTTCTCAAAGTCTACTTAAACATCAAACAATCTTCCTCTTGGCGCCGTGCATAATTGACCAATTCATTAACAACAACAACCCCATCAAGTATTTGTCTCCCTTCTATGAAAGCAGATTGTTGATTGGAAATAATACTAGGAATCACTTTCTTTAGCCGGCAAGCCAAAACTTTTGCCATGATTTTGTACAAACACCCTATCACGCAAATGGGCCTAAACTCTCCCAATCCTTGCAGATTATCTTTTTTTGGGACCAAGGCAATAAAAGAAGCTGAGATCACTTTAGGGAGAAAAGCGTTAGCATAAAATTCATCAAAGAAACTCACCACGTCATCCTTCAATATACTCCAACAAGATTTGATAAAGTTGAGGTTGAAGCCATCCGGTCCCTGATAATTCTATTTTATATAGAGTTATTCATATGTTTAAACTTAGTAAATTGCTCTCTTTCAAGCAAAGATAAGGAGTTTATACAGTACTTTATGTGATATATTATAACTTGAGTGTTTGACATGGTTTAAGTTGTTAATAGACCATTTTGGATATATTGTGGTATGTATGATTAGTTTGTCCAGTGCAGTCTACAGATGCTCTTGCATCAATGCTCCTGCATTATTTTTGCATTACAAATGCTACTGCACTGGATTAACACAATGCTCTTGCATTGCATTTGCATTGCTTAGAGAGTGAAGCCATCCACTTGCACATCCACTTGCATTGATGACATCATGTTTGGTCTCCAAAAGCAATAGCACTTTATATTTCGGCGCCTACACAATTTTCACATAGCTTTGAGGACTCATCTACATAGGGACACATGCTCATCTCTCATTGGACCTCCCTACACACTTGAGTGAATGCCTCAACTTGTGAAGAAACTTGTGAAAAGTAACCATGGTTACACCTCTAGTTTACTTCATCTACAAGTAAAGAAGCACCTCTCATGAAGACTATAAAAGGACCTCACTTCTTCACTTGGAGATATATCACAATCTATAAATTATATCAAAATTTCAATAGTCATAGTTAGTTTCTATTTTGTAAGAAGGAAAGGAAGGAATTGACAAATCCTCCTTACTTCAATTTAGTAGTTTTTACTAAGTGTAGAGTAGTGATGCAACTACATTGCTAGGAGAATTCATGCAAAGAGTTTCAACTCGTGTAATCTCTATCTTGTTGTCTCTCTTTTGTGATTTCAATTATATAAACATGATCTATTCAGTCTATATATACCTTGCAATGTCTATGTTGAGCTAAATCTCTCTTAGTTGGAATGTTCTAACCATTTAATGAGATTTTAAGTAAGTTTGATGCATGTATGTAATGTGTGCACTTTAGTTCTTGCTTCATAATACTTTCAACACTTATTTTGAGATTGATCACTTAGAATAAGTAAATTTGTAAAAGTAGACGTGGTTTACAATTAAGAACTCAATAACTAATATGGATAAGTGTTTTACATAAAGGAAACTTTGTGAAAATCATGCTAAGTCCTAGACATAGAATAGTATAGTCCATAGGGTGATACTGTGGGTACTTTAAAAAGACAAGAGTGAACTTATTTAGCAAGCCAAGACATAGGAAGCTTGTAATGAAACTCTGAAGAAAGTAACTGAAAGGTACATAGCTAACGCAACATCATTCAGTGCTACTGCATCACATACTACATTAAACACTTAAAGGTTATTTACTTGGGGAAGACATTCCAACTAGCTTTTCTCTATTGCATTACCACTACTTGCACCTTGCTTTATATTAACTTGATTGTGATAACATCATCTCCACTATATTTGTTATCTGGTTACTTTACACTAGATTACTTTGTATTGAGTTTAAAAGGAGTTTCTTAATCCCTGTGGGTTCGATCTTTTATACTACTTGTTTAGGACTATGTATACTTGCATATGCTTTTCACCTACCAGTCCTGGGCTCTTTCTCCATCGCAATCCCAAACTTCCGATCTAATATCTTACTCGGTGAACAGTTGAATTAAGAACTCTAACTCCGAAGGCAATAAAGAATCGAAGTGAATCCCCCCTAATGTGGGGCGATTATAGTGTGACTCGGCGAAGCACTTCTCAAAATGACGCTTCACAAGGCTCTTCACTTCATCCACCTCTTCCACTAACTCCCTCGTCTCCCTTAAGATCACAACATTACACCTTCTTCTTCTATACCTCATCACCGAGTGAAAATATTTGGAATTCATATCCCCTTCCTTAATCCATCTTGCTCTTGATTTTTGTTTTAAGAAAGACTCTCTGACCTTGATTTCTTTCCACAAAGAGGTTGAGACTTCCTTTCTATTAATCACTAAATCACTATCCCACCCTTCACTGAGGATACCATCCAATGAGTTCAAGTCCCTCACCAAATTAACAATGTTCAAGTCAACTTTACCATACACCTCGTTATTATTTTAGATATGATCCTCTCGTTATTTGTTGTTAATTATTTGTTATTTCTGTAATTATTTCAACATTTTCAAATTGTCGATTATGTATTACCAAAAAAAGGGAATAGATTTAACTAGAGATTGATTTTTTTTTTTAAAAAAAAAAAATTCGGAATTATCATTCAAAAGGTTTTTTTTTGATAGGCAATGTTAGAGGGGGTCGGAGAATGTTAGTTTCCGGGATTTGAACTCGAGACCTCCTTCTTGAACTCATTTGGTGCACTTCTTCGGTATCCCTTAGCTCGCCAACTGAGCTACCTTCTTGGGATTATTCAAAAGGTGCTTTCGGAACTAAAAATACATTTAGGATTTATCTTCCAAAAGGTATTTCTAGATTTATCAAAAAAATACATTCCGAATTTATGTCAAAAAAACATAAATCCGAGATGAAAAATTAATTTTTAGAATTGTTTTTAAAAACTGACTTTTACCTACGGACAGAAATCGTAGTTAAAAGTGTATTTTTTTTAAAAAAAATTGACTTTTACCTATAGTTTCTGTCTGTAGATAAAATTCATTTTTTTTAAAACAGATCCAATGTAATAGAATTGCTCCGGATTTACCTCTAAACAAGTAATTCCGGAACTCTTTTTTTGATTTATTCCGTATTTACCTATCAAAACATAACTTCGGAAGGTTTTAACAAAAAAATAGACTTTTACCTACGGTTTACGGCCATAGGTAAAAGTCATTTTTTTAAACGTACTTTTTTATCTACGGTTTCTTTCTGTAGGTAAAAGTCATTTTTTAAAAATAAAAAACTCTAGTTTTCAGAAAAGAATATTCATTTTTAAAAATCTGAGACTTCTTATAGTCAAAATACAGCCAATTTTTTGCTTGATTTACCAGTTTACATTTTTAGAAAAGAATATTTTAATTTTCTCATTGTCGACCTTTTTTACCAGTACTGTCACAAAAAAAATTGGATTAGTCTCTGAATAACATGAGCTTGCTCTGCAAAAGTTAGATGACATATCTTTAGACACCTCCTTGATAATTGAACTGGATGCCATTCTTTGTTTATAATGCTTAATTAACTGAAACAAATGTTCAATACAAAGAACAAAAAGATAAGGAGAAATAACGCCACCTTGCTGGATACCCCTTGAGGGTATAAACTCCTCCAAAGCCTCACCATTCCAATACAATTTCATCTTTGGAGTAGAAATACAAAGCCTATTAGGATAAATACATTATTTCATTTTCCCTTTATTTATTTACTTAGTTACTGATGTAATAGTTGTTATTTTTACTGTGTCCAGTTAACTCTAGTTAGATGAGGTTACCATGGTCAAGTTAAGTCAATTGATAGTTAGTTTAGTTTAGTTGCAGATGTAGTTAGTAGTTAGAAGAGTTGCAACAGATTCTGCAACTGATTCTTACTTGATCTTCCCTTGTATATAGTTCACTCTTGTAATTGTAAATCATAAGTTTTAATCAATGAAAAGTTTTTCTTCATTTCTCTGTTTCCACCTCAATATGGTATCAATTGAATGATTTTCTTCCGCACAAGTCGTCTTCAATAACTCTTCATTGTTCTCTTCGATTCTCTTCGATTCGAATTTGTTCTCTTCAATTGAATCTTGAATTCATTTCTCATCGTTGAAATCGATCTTTTGCTTCCAGAAATTGTCCATTTCTGTGTTCCAATCGTTCCGATTGTTTCTTCATTCACAAACCCTAATTCTTCATTGCACTTCAATGGCTTCTTGTAACACCCCGAAATAATTTAATTAATTATTTAATTAAGTTATTTGAGGTTTACAATAATTATTTAAATAAATTAACTAACTAGGAGTTATTTAATTTCAGGAGGTGATTTGAATTAAAAGGAGGGGTGTGAATAGGGCCCAAACCCATTAGTTGGCCCAATTCCTATTCATGACCTAATGGTCCTCTAGTAGTGTATTCTCCCATCAAAGAAAAAAAAAGAAGAATCCGTGAGCAGAGAGGGAGAGAGTAAACGCGCAGCGTGAGAAAGGAAGAAGGGGAAGAAGAGATTTCTCTCAAATTCTGTAGGTAATTCGTTTAACCCTTTCTCCTCCATTCTTCTCCTTTTGTAATCTTCAACCCCTTTCCTTATTTTTTGGGCTGTTCTCCTTGTGTTCAAAAGAAGGATTTTAGCGTGAGTTTGAGAGGGAGAACGAAGCTTGGAGTGGTGGTGATTTTGGTGGGTTCTCAAGTGTGGAATTCTCCTTCAATTATCAGGTAAGGGGAGTTTCCTTTTATAGCCAATAGTTTCTAAAATATGGAACCATAGGATTGAGTATTAGGATATGGGTGATTGAATGGTACGGTTTTGTGAAATATATAGGCGCTGTTGCTGTAGTATAACATATGCATGTTCTTTGTTATCTTTATTTTACGGATATATATATATATATATGTTTATTCTTTGTAGTATAAAATATATATGTTCTTTGTTATAATCGTTCGAATATATATATGTCTGTATTCTTTGTGTTGGAAAATATATATAAGTCTTGGTTGTCTTTGCTTTATGAGCCATATAATTGCTGTTGATGTCCTATAAAACCCATGTGTTGCTGTTTTTGCGTTTTACCACTATATATGTTGCTGTCTGAGTTTTAAAAGGACATACATGTTGCTGGTTGGTGCCTTAAAAATGTATATAGGTTGCTGTTGGTGTTTAGGAAAGAAAATACATAGACAGACTGAGGGGGGGCGCCAAAATCCCCTAAAATGGCGCCCTGTGTGTGCGTGGTGTGTGTTTGCAGGCAGACTGAGAGGGGGCGCCAATTTCCCCTGAAAATGGCGCCTGGTGAGTGAGATGGTGTGTGTCTGTGTTGTTGTGCAGGCAGACTGAGAGGGGGGCGCCAAATTCCCCTGAAAATGGCGCCTGTGTTCTGTTTTGGAGGGTGTCTGTGTGTGTTTGGGCAGGTGGGCAGAGAGGGGCGCCAAATCTCCCTGAAAATGGCGCCTGAGTGCTGTTTGGGTGTGAGATTGTGTGTCTTTGGTGTAGGTAGTAGGCGGGGAGGCGCCAAATTCCCAAAAATGGCGCCTGTGTGTGTGTATTCTCTGTGTGCCGTGCGTGTAGTGTAGACAGGGGCGCGATTTCCTGGAAATGGCGCTGGGTATGTGACATTTCTGCGTGTTCTTTGGTCGTGCAGTGAATAGTGTATGGGCGCCAATTGGCTGCCCTGCAGTGCTTGTTTTGGCGCTAGGAGTGCAAGGGTGCCTAGGTGAGTGTTAAATTAGTCCCTAGGTGCTAAAATAAATATTATGGTGTTAAATTAGTCCCTAGGTGCTAAAATAAATATTATGGTGTTAAATTAGTCCCTAGGTGCCAAAATAATTATTATGATGTTGAATTGGTCCTTTTTGGTGTGGCATCTAGCTATTGTGTTGTTTTAATGGTGATGGAATTAACGGTGAGTTCATTTTGGGTGATTGAGGGTGTATGACCCCTATTGGTGACTGGGTGCAAATAAAATTATTGGCGAATATTCTATGTGCTATTCTCGTTGTTGTTTTGGTGTGGTGTTGCATAGTCATGCGTCGCATAGGCATGTGCATTATTTTCGGTGAATAGGCCTCGGCCTCATAAAAATATTTTTGGTGAATGCCTTCGGGCTTTTTGGTGATTGGTGAATGCCTTCGGGCATTTTTGGTGATGGATCCACATGCATATGCCCTTGGCGTTGGGCTGCATCTCATGCACTTGCATATGTCCTGGTGGTTGTTTGGGTGTGTATGACTATTGATGAAATTGCTTGAATCTTTACGGTGTTGGCGTGCTAATGCTTATCTTATTGTGTTGCATGTTTTATTTACTATTTCTATGAAATGAAACTCACCCTTTCTGCTTGGAATGTTGCTCCTATGTGGCAACGCTGCAGGTGACCGTGATTGAAGGTGACGTGAGCACCTTCCGCTAGTATTTGTCGAGTCGGCTCTGATACGTAGCACCGGGGGAGGGATAGCTAGATTTTGTCGCTTATGTTATGTTTTAACTTTTCCTTGGATAATCAGACATCGCTTTTTGGTTGTTATTTCATTTGCTATGATCTCTATCTCTCAAATGCGGATTTATGGTGCTATGTATCACCTTTTTGGAGTTATTTTAATTATTATTTGGAGTTTAATGTGGTCGTTTGAATGTGGCACCCTCTGGTGGTCGTGACTAAAGGTTTTTCGTGAGACTCGATTTTTTCGAATTATTTAAAATAATAGACTAAATAGAAGGGGGTGTTACAATTGGTATCGAGCGCTTCGATTCCGTCCGTCCACGGTAGTTGAGTCGCCAAGTCATGTAGCAATTGAGTTTTATTCTTCGATTCAATTTGTTTTCACAGCGCGGTACTAGAATGGCGGGGCGAACGACGCCGCACTTGCACTTGCATTGCATTGCGAGCTATGGCCGGGGTTGTGGGTGATCTGCGTGGTGTTGTGGACCCCGAACGCCGCGGCTTTGGCTACCTTCCACGGAGAACCTCCTACTTTCGGCGGCGGTACAACCACGATGGTGCCCTTGAGTGGTCGGGAGAGATGGAGCGAATATTCCGCGTGATGGATCAGATCGATGCTCGAAAGTTCGTTATGGTACGCATATGTCAAGAAAGAGGTCGATGACTCGTTAGCGCGAGGTTGATGGTCGACAATGAGGAGATCACCTGGCCGTGGTTCCAAAGAGAGTTCCGAGGAAGTACTACCCGGAGGATGTCCGTGGAAAGAAAGAAGTTGAGTTTTGAGGCTTGAACAGGTAATATGTCCGTGGATCAATATCTTTGCCAAATTTACCGAGTTGTCCAAGTTCTATCCGCACTATGATGGGCCGATCTTTGAGTTCTCTAAATGCATCAAGTTTGAGAACGGGTTACGTCTTGACATAAAGAAATTCATAGGGTATCAACAGATTCGCGTGTTCTCCGTGTTGGTTAATAAATGCAGGATTTTTGAGGAGGACAATGAATGCTCACTCCGAGAGTTATGAAAGAAAAACACAAGAACTTCTGGTCTGAGTAAGCAGTATGAGGTACCCTTTGGTAAGGGCAAGGGGAAGTTTGTTGGTGGGCCTAAGCGAAGTGGGGAGATGCTACTGCGGTATTACTTGCTACACGTGTGGGAAAACAGTCATAAGAGTCCGGATCGCCTGTGCAAGGATGAGAAGAGGTGTTATCGGTGTGGGAAAGTGGGGCACATATCTTCCAACCGTGATAAGAAGGATGTCGTATGTTACAACCTGCGGGGAGACAGGCATATTAGTACTAAGTGTTCCAAGCCAAAGAAGGAGCGGGCGAGTGGGAAGGTGTTTGCTCGCAGTTCGTTGAGACCGCTAACGAGATTAGAGGTACGTGTTTCATTAAGGGTACTCAATTGCTTGCTATAGTTGATCATCGGTGCCACACATTCGTTTGTTTCTCTGCATGTGCCGATAAGTTGAACCTAGAATTATCTGTCATGAAAAGGGAGATGGTCATCGACACTCCAAATAAGGGTTCGGTGACTACCTCTCTCGTGTGTGTTAAGTGTCCTCTATTGGTTTTCGATAGAGAGTTTCTTGTGGATTTAATTTGCTTGCCATTAGGAGGCTCGATATCATATTAGGTATGGATCGTTAGTGAACAACCATGTCCACATCAATCGCTTTAATAAATCAGTGGATTTCGCCCCCGGCCGAAGGAGAATGCGCTTTGTTGCTCACCGCCGCTTGCATAAGATAATGAGGGACGGTTAAGTTGTTTGCCTTGATGGCGTCATTTGTCTCTTGAGAGCCGATCGAGATTGACGAGTTGCCGATGAGTGCGGGACTTTTCTCGGTATTTCTGATGAAATCCTCGATGTGCCACCCGAGAGGAGGTGGAATTTGGTATTGACTTGGTGCACGGCACTAGGGCAGTGTCTATGGCACCGTATAGGATGTCTGCAGCAGAGTTGTCGAATTGAAGAAGCGGCTTGAAGATTTGCTAGAGAAGAAATTCATACGACCGAGTGTATCTCCGTGGGAGCTCCAAAGTTGCTAGTAAAGAAGAAAGACGGGGTATGAGGCTTTGCGTAGACTATCGGCTGAGTTGAACAAGGTCACAATTAAGAATAAGTATCCACTCCCAAGGATCGATGATTTGATGGATCAACTGGTGGGTGCTCGTGTATTCAGTAAGATAGATTTGAGGTCGGGATATCATCAGATAAAGGTTAAGGATGAAGATATTCCGAAGACAGCGTTTAGGACTCGGTATGGGCACTACGAGTATTCGGTGATGCCGTTTGGAGTTACGAATGCTCCGGGGGTGTTCATGGAGTACATGAACCGCATTTTTCACGAGTATCCGGATCGCTTCGTGGTGGTCTTTATCGACGACATTTTGATTTATTCCAAGTCCGAGGAAGAGCATGTCGAGCATTTGAGGTCGATTGGAGATCCCGAGGATAGGAAGTTGTATGCTAAGTCGTCTAAATGCGATTTTTGGTTGAAGGAAGTAAGTTTCCTTGGGCATATCATTTCGAGGATGGTATAGCAAAGAGACCCATCCAAGGTTGATGCGATGTGCAGTGGGAGGCTCCTGTGTCGGTTCATCGAGATTAGGAGTTTTCCGGGCTAGCCAGGATTACTGCACTTCGCTTCATTGAAGGGTTCTCTGTTGGCACTTCCGCTAACTCACCGACTTGTAAAGGGAAGGCATTCATTTGGGATTCTCGTTGTGAGGAAAGTTTCAATGAGTTGAAGAGAGATTGACCACTCCACCGTGTTGGACGTTACCTAAGTCGGAGAGCCTTTCGTAGTGTATTGTGGACGCTTCTAAGATGGGACTAGGAGGTGTCCTTATGCAAGATGGTAAGGTGGTGGCCTCACGATCTAGGCAATTGAGAGTCCATGAGAAGAACTACCCCACTCATGATTTGGGCTAGCGGCAATTGTGTTTGCATTAAAGATTTGGCGGCATTACCTGTACGGTTCGAAGTTTGAGGTGTTCAGCGATCACAAGGGGTTGCAATATCTATTTGATCAGAAGGAGTTGAACATGAGGCAAAGGAGATGGTTAGAGTTGTTGAAAGATTACGATTTCACTTAAATTATCATCCGGTAAAGCTAATGTGGTGGCGGATGCCTTGAGTCGGAAGGCCTTGCACGTGTCGGCAATGATGGTTAAGGAGCTCGAATTAGTGGAGCGGTTTAGGGATATGAGTCGATTTGTGGTAGACGCCTAAGAGCGCCGATTGGGTATCTTGAAGATCCATAATGAATTCTTGGATGTTATTAGAGAAGCGCAAGCAAGATATTAAGCTCGGTGGGGATCGCAGTAGGATTGATAATTCGGTGATAAAGACTATGAGATCGATCATGCAAGGTGTATTGAAGTACCGTGGGAGGATTTGTATACCGATAACGAAGAGATTAAAAGGCAATTCTCAAGAGGCCATAGGAGTAAGTTGAGTATTCACCCGGAGCTACGAAGATGTATCAAGACTTAAAGAAGTTGTTTTGGTGGCCCGTATGAAGCGTGATGTGGCTCAATTTGTGTATGCTGCTTAACTGTCGCCGAAGTCAAAAGTGGAGCATCGGCTCTGCGGGGTTGATGCGAACGTTGGAGATCCCGGAATGGAAGTGGGATGACATTTCCATGGATTTTGTGACGGGTTGCCAAGCACCGCAAGAGGATTTGACGCTATTTGGGTAATCGTGGATGATCGACGAAGTCCGCTCACTTCTTACCTATTAATATTACTTATCCTGGTTCCGAAATTGGCGAGATCTATGTGAGGACGATTGTGAAGCCGCACGGTGTTCCCATGAGCATTGTGTCCGATGAGAGATCCCGATTCACTTCAATTTTGGAAGAGTTTACAAGAGGCCCCGGTTCTAAATTGAGGTTGAGTTCGCGTACCACCCGCAGTGAGCAGATGGGGGCGCAGAGAAACTAATCGATCGCTCGAAGATTTCTTTGAGGCGTGTGTTCTTGAGCAAGGAGGTTCGTGGGATTCTCATCTACCTTTGGTCGAGTTTACTTACAACAACAATACCATCATTCGAGTATCGGGATGGCACCGCTCAAGCATTGTATGGTAGAGGTGCGGGGACTCCTCCGTGTTGGTATGAATCGGAGAGAGTGTGGTACTTGGTCCCGAATAGTCCGTGAAACTACAGAGAAGGTTAAAATGATCCGTGAGAAAATGAAAGCTTCGCAGTAGGCGAGTAAGAGTTATCACGATAAGAGGAGGAAGGATTTGGAATTTCAAGTTGGTGAGCACGTATTCTTGAGAGTCACTCCCACGATCGTGTCGGGCGTGCTCAAGTCTAAAAAGTTGACTCCTCGCTTTATCGGTCCGTGTCGACATCTTGGAGAGAGTAGGAAGGGTTGCTTACAGAGTAGCCTTGCCACCCCATCTTTCAAATTTACATGACGTATTTCATGTATCTCAACCGAGGAAGTATGTTCCCACCCATCCCGTGTGGTTCGGATGGACGATGTGGAGGTGAGAGAGAACCTCACTGTAGAGACTATGCCGGTTAGAATTGAAGACCGTGAGGTAAAAGTGTTAAGAGGTAAAGAGATCAATTTAGTGAAAGTGGTTTGGTTGGGAGCCGTGGGCGAAAGCATGACGTGGGAATTGGAAAGTAAGATGAAGGAAGCATATCCTAATCGCTTTTTGACTCGTAATTTCGAGGACGAAATGTTCTAAGTGGGGAGGATTGTAACACCCGAAAATAATTTAATTAATTATTTAATTAAGTTATTTGAGGTTTACAATAATTATTTAAATAAATTAACTAACTAGGAGTTATTTAATTTCAGGAGGTGATTTGAATTAAAAGGAGGGGTGTGAATAGGGCCCAAACCCATTAGTTGGCCCAATTCCTATTCATGACCTAATGGTCCTCTAGTAGTGTATTCTCCCATCAAAGAAAAAAAAAAAGAATCCGTGAGCAGAGAGGAGAGAGTAAACGCTAGCAGTGAGAAGAAAGGAAGAAGGGGGAAGAAGAGATTTCTCTCAAATTCAGTAGGTAATTGTTTAACCCTTTCTCCTCCATTCTTCTCCTTTTGTAATCTTCAACCCTTTCCTTATTTTTTTCGGGCTGTTCTCCTTGTGTTCAAAAGAAGGATTTTAGCGTGAGTTTGAGAGGGAGAACGAAGCTTGGAGTGGTGGTGATTTTGGTGGGTTCTCAAGTGTGGAATTCTCCTTCAATTATCGTGTAAGGGGAGTTTCCTTTTATAGCCAATAGTTTCTAAAATATGGAACCATAGGATTGAGTATTAGGATATGGGTGATTGAATGGTACGGCTTGTGAAATATATAGGTATTTATTCTTGTCAGTAGTATAACATATGCATGTTCTTTGTTATCTTCGCTTTTACTGGATATATATATATCTTTTATTCTTTGTAGTATAAAATATATATGTTGTCATTGTTATCGTTCTCAATATATATATGTCTTTATTCTTTGTGTTGGAAAATATATATAGTGCTGGTTGTGCTGTTTTATGAGCCATATAATTGCTGTTGATGTCCTATAAAACCCATGTGTTGCTGTTTTTGCGTTTTACCACTATATATGTTGTTTATCTCGAGTTTTAAAAGGACATACATGTTCTTTGGTTGGTGCCTTAAAAATGTATATAGGTTGCTGTTGGTGTTTAGGAAAGAAAATACATAGACAGACTGAGGGGGGGCGCCAAAATCCCCTAAAATGGCGCCCTGTGTGTGCGTGGTGTGTGTTTGCAGGCAGACTGAGAGGGGGCGCCAATTTCCCCTGAAAATGGCGCCTGGTGAGTGAGATGGTGTGTGTCTGTGTTGTTGTGCAGATCGAGAGAGAGGGCGCCAAATTCCCACGAAAATGGCGCCCGTGTTCTGCTTTTGGAGGGTGTCTGTGTGTGTGTTTGGGCAGTGGGCGAGAGAGGGCGCCAAATCTCCCAAAATGGCGCCCGAGTCTTTGTTTGGGTGTGAGATTGTGTGTCTTTGGTGTAGGTAGGCGGGAGGCGCCAAATTCCCCAAAATGGCGCCCGTGTGTGTATTCTGTGTGTGTGCCGTGTGCGTGTAGTGTGAACAGAGGGCGCGCAGATTTCACGAAATGGCGCTGGGTATGTGACATTTCTGCGTGTTCTTTGGTGTGTGCGAGTGAATAGTGTATGGGCGCCAATTGGCTGCCCTGCAGCTTGCTTTTTGGCGCTAGGAGTGCAAGGGTGCCTAGGTGAGTGTTAAATTAGTCCCTAGGTGCTAAAATAAATATTATGGTGTTAAATTAGTCCCTAGGTGCTAAAATAAATATTATGGTGTTAAATTAGTCCCTAGGTGCCAAAATAATTATTATGATGTTGAATTGGTCCTTTTGGTGTGGCATCTAGCTATTGTGTTGTTTTAATGGTGATGGAATTAACGGTGAGTTCATTTTGGGTGATTGAGGTGTATGACCCCTATTGGTGACTGACTGCAAATAAAATTATTGGCGAATATTCTATGTGCTATTCTCGTTGTTGTTTTGGTGTGGTGTTGCATAGTCATGCGTCGCGTAGGCATGTGCATTATTTTTGGTGAATAGGCCTCGGCCTCATAAAAATATTTTTGGTGAATGCCTTCGGGCTTTTTGGTGATTGTGAATGCCTTCGGGCCTTTTTGGTGATGGATCCACATGCATATGCCCTTGGCGTTGGTCGCATCTCATGCACTTGCATATGTCCCGTGGTTGTTTGGGTGTGTATGACTATTGATGAAATTGCTTGAATCTTTACGGTGTTGGCGTGCTAATGCTTATCTTATTGTGTTGCATGTTTTATTTACTATTTCTATGAAATGAAACTCACCCTTTCTGCTTGGAATGTTGCTCCTATGTGGCAACGCTGCAGGTGACCGTGATTGAAGGTGACGTGAGCACCTTCCGCTAGTATTTGTCGAGTCGGCTCTGATACGTAGCACCGGGGGAGGGATAGCTAGATTTTGTCGTTTATGTTATGTTTTAACTTTTCCTTGGATAACTGTATTAATGTGGTCGTTTGAATGTGGCACCCTCTAGTGGTCGCACTAAAGGTTTTTCGTAGACTCTGATTTTTTTCGAATTATTTAAAATAATAGACTAAATAGAAGGGGGTGTTACACTTCTCACACCGCAACTCCTGATATGTCTGATCCTCTCTACCTCCATTCAAATGATCACTCTGGTTTGGTTCTTGTTACGCAAACTCTCACTGGAGACAACTACAATTCGTGGTATCGCTCCATGCGGTTTGCTCTAAAGGGGAAGAGCAACATTTGTTTCGTGGATGGTTCATTTGCCTACTCTGATCTTGATGATGACAAGAAGAAAGCTGCTTGGAAGAGGAATGGCAACACGGTTTGCTCGTGGCTTTTGAATGCGGTCTCGAAGGATATTGTTGCTTTTATGCAAATTCTGCTGAAGACATATGGAACGACCTCAAGAATCGTTTCCAACTGGTAAATGGTCCTCGCATTTACCAATTACGTAAAGAAATTAATAGTCTTGAACAAGGTAGTTTGACTGCCACTCAACACTACACGAAATTGAAGTCTCTTTGGGATGAACTTCAAGAGTTCAAGGCTGAGAACACTTGTAATTGTGGAGGTCTCAAGCCTCTACTTGTTGAAAACGAACGTGAATACGTTATGGTGTTCCTTATGGGACTCTCTGATGGCTTTTCCCATGTTCGTGGAAAAATCCTTGCAATGGATCCTATTCCGAATATTGCCAAGGTTTTTTCTTTAGTCTTGCAAGATGAGAAACACCGAGAGTTAAGTGTCAAGCCTGCTCCTTCTTTGGAAACTCAGATTGCCTTTGCTGTGAAGGCTTATCAGTCCAAGAATCAACCTAAACCCCATTCAACCAAGAAAGATCGCCCTTTATGTACACATTGTGGTATTCTTGGTCACACCGTGGACAAGTGTTAGAAAACTCCATGGATATCCACCGGGTTATGGAAAGAATAAGCCTTCATCCACAAGTTCTGCTTCTGTGAATCACACTGCTGCTACCACTGAGTCTTCTCAGACCTCCAATTTCACCCCTGAGCAATGCAAGATGTTGATGTCTTTTCTTTCAACTCAGATGTCACAGGCAGCCACCCTAGCCTGCAGACATCCACCTCTAATGAGATTTCGTGTATTGTATTCAACATATGTCCAATCTAACATCTGCTAGATATGTGAGATTTTCATTTAATTGCCATGTGTGGATAATTGATACTGGGGCTACATGTAATATAGCTTATACTCTTGACAGTTTCATTTCTATTAGACATGTCAAGGGCTACACTGTCACCTTACCAAATGGTTCTGTCATACCAGTACATTTTGTTGGTTCTGTTTCCTTAGGTCCACATATAGTTCTTCACAATGTGTTTTACATTCCTAGCTTTACTTCCAATTTACTTTCTGTTGGTGCTTTATTGTCCACTTCCAATATTGCAATGTTCTTACAAGGCACTCAATATGTGATGCAGGAACTCAAGCACATGAAGTTGATTGGGAGAGGTGAGCTTGACAAAGGTCTATACCTTTTCAAAGCTCATCAAACTCCTCCTCAAGTCCATGAGGTTTCTGTTCATAGTCCAAACACCTCTTTCTCTGGTACACAATCTTGCAACCAGGTTTCAAATTTTGATGCTTTCAAGCTTTGGCATTCTCGTTTGGGACATTTGTCCAATAAATGCTTACTTTCTCTTAGCAAGTCACTAGGACTCTCTTTTTCACACTCACACACTTCACATACTTGTGATATATGTCCCCTGTCTAAACAAAGGAGACTTTCTTTTCATTCTTGTAATCACACGTATAGTTCTGTTTTTGATTTGACACATTGTGATATATGGGGGCCATATCATACATCCACACATGATAATAAAAGATTTTTCCTTACTTTAGTAGATGATTTTTCTAGATTTACTTGGATATATTTGTTGTCTCATAAATCAGAAGCTCCTACTCACATTAAACACTTTTTTGAGCTAGTTTGAAACCCAATTTCACACTAAAATCAAAACCCTTAGGAGTGACTGTAACGCCCCAAATTTTATTAGAAATTATTTGGAGTTGATTTGATAGGGTAGTGGACCAAATTGGAGAGTTTTTGGCATAGGGACCATGTTGAGAAGGACTAAAATTGATGTTATAAATACTTAATATAAGATGATGATTATTATTATTATTATTATTATTATTATTATTGTTATTATTAAAAGCAAGTTTCTAGGAAAAACCAAAGTGGTTATAGGAGGGAGGAAAAGTAGGAGGAAAAGTAGCATATGGTTGGGAATTTATAAATCAAATTAAAAATAGGGTATTTAATTTAATTAAGGAGTGGGGTGTAGTAATTAAATGGGGAGTATTTTAGTTAAATAGGGAGGATGTGAGAAAATAATTAGAGGTGTGCAATTAGGGCCCAATGGAGTTAAGTGGCCCAAACCCAATTAATAAAACCTTAGGGTCTTAGGAGAAACCCTCATTAGAAACAAAATTTCAAAATTAGAAAGGAGAGAAGAGTGAAGAGGTGTGACGGCTAGGCTAGAGAGAGAAGAGAGAGGAGCGATTGATTCAAGGAGAAAGAGGGAAGGCTTGGAGTGTTGGTGTCTTGGAGGGGTTTTCATGGGAGCTTTAGTGTTATCTTCTTCAAATAACAAGGTATGGGGGCTCTCTTACATAGTTAATAATTTATAAACCATGAAATCATAGGGATTAGGTGTTAGGAGTAATTGTTTGAATTGACTTATGGAGTATTTGATTGATTAGGTGATTGTTTGACTTCACATGTGATTGACTTGAATTTCATGCATTGAATTGATAAATTCTTGATTGTGGTGTTATGGTGTTGTTGTAGCGTAAATTGAATATATAAACACTAGGAGTAATTATTTGGTTGAGTTATGAATTGCATGAGTTAATAGGTGTTAATTGTTATGAAGGTGATTGGTTGTTAATTGATATAATTAAATAGGAGAGAGTATGTGAGTACTAGGTGTTTGGGTAGAATTAGTCTTGGTGATCTTTTAGTCCCTAAAGAAGTACTATTTGTGGTGTGGTGTATTATTGGTGATTAAATAATGGTGAGTTGGGGTCTATGACCTTTCTTTGGTGTTGGTGAGCCCACAAGGCTATTGGTGAGTATATTATTGCTTTCTTTTGGTGATTTGGTGTTTTTGGTGCATAGTCATGGTGTCGCATAATCATATGCATATTTTTGGTGAATAGGCCTCGGCCTCATAAATTATTTTGGTGTTTGGTGAATGCCCTCAAGGCAATTTTGGTGATGGATCCACATGCATACGCCCAGTGGAGTTTTGGGTTGCATTTCATACATTGCATACATGTTCTGGTGATTGACTGTGTCTTCATGAATTCTTGGTGTAACTATAATTCTTGGTATAACTATAATTCTTGGTGTAACTATAATACTTGGTGTAACTATAATACTTGGTGTAACTGTATTCTTGTGTAACTATAATTCTTGTGTAACTATAATTCTTGGTGTAATCGTATTCTTGGTGTAATCGTATTCTTGGTGTAATCAGTATTTATGGTGTAACCGTATTTGGTGTAAATCAGTAATTGGTGTAATCAGTAGTTATGGTGTATTTGGTGTAACTCGCATTTGGTGTAATCAGTATTTGGTGTAATCAGTAGTTATGGTGTATTTGGTGTAATCGTATTTGGTGTAACTCGTATTTGGTGTAACAGTATTAATGGTGTATGTGAATTGATCAGTATTCTCTACGTGTGCCTATTCTCTTCGTGTTTCTTGTTTTATCTATTATTTCCTATGCATGGAGACTCACCTCATCAAGCGTCGTGTTGCTTCGTATGTCGGCAACCCCGCAGTGACGGTGGATCAAGGTGACTAGAGATCCTTCTTCTAGTGTGGTCGAGTCGACTGACGACGTAGCACCGGGGATGTTTAGTTGTTATTTTCTTTATATTTTGAACTATTGCTTAAGTCGTTATTTTCCACTGCTGTAATACTTATTCCCGGAGTTTATTGGTGCTATGTATCCTAAGCTTTGGAGTTTTATTTTTAATTAATTAATTTGGAGTTTTGAAAGGTGTTTTGTTTTAAATGTGACACCCTCGAGTGGTCGCACTAAAATTTTTATTGCACTCTGATTTTTCGAATAATTCAAATAGTAGTTACGGTAGAAGGGGTGTTACAGTGACAATGTCAAAGAGTTAGCACTCACTTACTTCCTTGCCTCTAAAGGAACCCTTCACCAATTTAGTTTAGTTGAAAGACCACAACAGAATTCTGTAGTTGAAAGAAAACACCAACACCTACTCAATGTCACTAGAGCCCTATATTTCCAATCTAGGACACTTGTCACCTTTTGGGGGGAGTGTTTGAAAACTACTGTCTTCCTCATCAATAGGACTCCATCACCCTTACTCAAACACAAAACACCTTTTTATCTTCTTTTTAACAAAGAACCAGACCTTCTTTCTCTTAGGACTTTTGGTTGCCTAGCATATGCATCTACCTTCCCTTCAAAAGAGACAAACACACCCCTAGAGCTATCCCCTCTATCTTCTTAGGTTACCCGATTGGATACAAAGGTTATAAACTATACAATCTACAAACTAGGACATTTTTCATATCACGGGATGTCATCTTTCATGAGTCTACATTTTCCTTTCATAACCTCCCTGCATCTGATCACATGATTGACCTATTTCCTGAGTGTGTTTTGCCAAAACCCCTACCAGATATTGACTCTCAACCAAAAACAATACCTGTCATCACACCAAATGTCACAGCTACAGAAACAGCTACTGACGCTGTACCCGTGCCTGTCATTGAGCCTCCCACACCAGCTAGTCTTCCAAACGACCATCCTACACCGGTTAGGAGATCTACTAGGATGCCTCACCATCATTCTTACTTGGAAAATTATCAATGCAATAGTGTTCCCCAATACTCTATGCAGAACTTTATCTCTCACAACAAACTATCTCCTGATTATGCCAGTTTCATCAACCAAATTTCCTCCTATTATGAACCCCAATTCTATCACCAAGCTGCCAAGTTCCCTGAATGGCAACAAGCCATGAAGGCCGAGCTTGATGCCATGGAACTCAATCACACTTGGACTCTTGACCCTTTACCAAAGAATAAACACACCATAGGATGTAAATGGGTCTACAAGGTTAAAACCAACCCAGAAGGAGTTGATTTTGTGGACACCTTTAGCCCTGTAGCCAAGTTAACAATTGTCAGGATTATCCTTGCCTTAGCTGCAGTCAAGAATTGGCATTTGTTACAATTAGATGTTAACAATGCATTCTTGAATGGTGATTTATTTAAAGAAGTTTACATGGATCTACCTCTAGGCTACAAAACCAAGGGGGAGCAACTTGTTTGTAAGCTGAACAAGTCCATATATGGCCTTAGGCAAGCATCACGACAGTGGTTCAGTAAGTTTACCTCTCCTCTTCTGTAATGTGGCTTCAAACAGTCAAAGAATGACTATAGTCTCTTTACTATTGGATCTGGTACTTCATATGTAGCTATTTTAGTCTATGTTGATGATATCATCGTTGCTAGTCTATCTTCTACTAGAATTGCTTAGGTACAATCACAGCTTGAGAAACTCTTTAAAGTCAAAGTTCTGGGCACTCTTAGATACTTCTTAGGCCTTGAAATTGCTAGGGCAGTTGATGGCATCTCTCTCTCTCCCAGAGAAAATATACCTTGTCTCTTCTTCAAGACACTGGTTTTATGGGTTGTAAACCAGCCTCCTTGCCAATGGATCCCAATCTCAAGCTTAGTGCTACCATGGGTGATCCTCTTCCTGATAATACACAATATAGAAGGTTAATAGGAAGGTTACTCTACTTAACAATTTCTAGACCTGATATATGCTTTACTGTGAACAAACTTAGTCAATTCATGGCTAAGCCTACTACTACACATTTAGATGCAGTTCATCATTTGTTGAGGTACCTTAAGGGTAACCCTGCCACTGGATTGTTTTTTGCTGCAAGTTCCTCTCTGCACCACACTGCACATGCAGATTCTGATTGGGGCAGGTTCCCAAACACTCGTAGAAGCACCACTGGGTACTGTACGTTTCTGGGCAACTCACTGATCTCTTGGAAATAAAAAAACAACAAGTTGTGTCAAGATCTTCTGCTGAGGCTGAGTACAGGTCATTGGCAAGTGTTGCTAGTGAAGTTCAATGGCTTACCTCTTTGCTGCATGATTTTGAGGTCCATATCAGTTCTGTCATGGTATTTACAGATAGTCAATCAGCTATACATTTGGCTTCAAATCCTGCTTTCCATGAACACTCCAAGCACATAGAAATAGACTGTCACTTTATTCGAGAGAAGGTACTTGCAAACATCATCAAACTAGTCCATGTTCCTTCTGCTCATCAGTTGGCCGATGTATTGACAACGCCTATTGCTACAACCTTATTCCAGAAACTCATCTGCAAGTTGGGTTTACATAGCATGTACACTCCAACTTGAGGGGGGTTATTAGGATAAATACATTATTTCATTTACCCTTTATTTATTTACTGAGTTACTGATGTAATAGTTGTTATTTTTACTGTGTACAGTTAACTCTAGTTAGATGAGGTTACCATGGTCAAGTTAAGTCAATTGATAGTTAGTTTAGTTTAGTTGCAGATGTAGTTAGTAGTTAGAAGAGTTGCAACAGATTCTGCAACTGATTCTTACTTGATCTTCTTTTGTATATAGTTCACTCTTGTAATTGTAAATCACAAGTTTTAATCAATGAAAAGTTTTTCTTCATTTCTCTGTTTCCACCTCAATAAAGCCAAATAAGTTTGACTAAGGGAGAGGGAAAGCCAATATCCTCCAAGATGTCTTTTATAAACAACCATTTAAGTCTATGATAAGTGTTTTCAAGGTCAATATTAATCGCCATCCAACCTTTTTTGCCTTTCTGTGTTTGCATGGAATGAAAAATCTCTTAGGCCACAATAATATTATTTTGGTTATGCCTCTTAGGAACAATGGAACATTGAGCAGGCCCAATCAACTTATGCAAGGTTTCTCTAATTCGCCAGGCTATAATCTTTGTAACTGTTTTGTAAGACACATTACACATAGTCCCATAAGATGAAAGTGCGTCATAGATGTTACCTCTTCCATCTTCAATATAAGAGTGATGAAAGTGTCATCTAGCTCAGCTATCCTCCACGGCTCCCTAAAAATATTTTGGATAATATTACAAACTGAGTCCCCAACTGTTGGCCATTGCATTTGATAAAATATAGGTTGGAAACAATCTGGTCTGGGAGCTTTAAAACCTCCAAAAGTCTTCATGGTTTGCAATGGATCAGTAAGCTTAGGAAAGGCTCCATGCATACAAAAAGACATAGACAAAGAGTGATTGTTAAAAAGGTCAATATAGTAGGATGTAGCCAACCTCTCTAACTAAGTTTCGTCGAAAAAATGCAATTCCCTCCATCTTCCTTAACCCCGTGGAAAAATCTAGTATTTCGATCGCCAAAATTCAACCACTTAGCTTGAGACATTTGAAACCACAAGAGCTCCTCATTAGCAAGCACCTCGTCATATTCCTTCCACATTTTCTTTTGACAAAGAAAAAAAATTATTGAACCAACTTCTAGATAGCTTACAGTTTAGATTCTTTATCCTTAGAGAAGACGACACTTCTCTTCGAAAAATGTTCCCAAGAGTCCGCGTATTTCATTCTTTAAAGCCTCTTGGGGTTTCCTCCATTTGGTTTCGCCAATTGTTACATTCTCTTCGCCAAGAGATTTGGATGAGCTCGTTGAAATTTTCATGATTTAATTAAATAGCGGGGGTTTTTAACCTCAGCAAAGTAAACAGTGGGGTTTTTTAAAACCGCCGGAGTTTCAAGTCCCACAATCATTTTGTGGGGGTTTTTAGAAAACACCGGTATCGAGTCTATTTGCAGGGGTTTTACAGCGGAGATTTTTAACCCTCAAAATTAATGGGGGGTTTTAACCTCCTCTTCACCTCTTTATTAGCTTCTATTTCGACTGTCGTCGGGTTTTTCCTCATCTCATTATCACACTTTCATACTAGCACCCGTGTATATATCTTATCAAAGATTCAATAAATATAATCAAAAGTACTCAATTTCATTGAAAATATAACTTAAGTATAACATTAATATATTACAAACATTTGTAGTTAGTAGTTACATTGTCAAAAGAAACATATACAAGTCAAAAGTTATAATAGCTTAAAAGTATACTAAAAAAATATTAAATCTTGTTGGCATCGGATGATCCTTTTGCATCTACGAGCTTCCACGCACGATTATTTGTAGGATATAATAGCTTCCACAAGTAAAGGTCAACACAAATGAAAGGGAAGGTGACTGACCATAAGTGTTGTTCTAAAACTGAATCTCCTATCAATACATTAGATGATGATCCTGTAAAGAAAGAAGGGGGAATCAAGAGCAGATAAGAACTATAATGAAATATAATCTTCAGAAATGCTCTTACATCCCAAGATTAATCCAATAAAAACCCAGATTATAACCCACTGGACTTACTAGTTCAGTATCATGTAAATCACAGTCCACTAACTATGTCATACATTCCGAAACCAGTTCAAATTTGGTTTTAACAAATTGTAGTATTACGTTTTTCTCATAAAGCAGGAGGGTCACTTCTATATTATATTACTGCCTTATTGTAGTGAATAACAATAAGGCAGTAATATAATATATTTTGTTGCACATATTTATGATATAGATAGAGAGTACCAGTATGTGCATAGTATCTGGCATCAACATTTTGTTGACCAATAACGAAACGGTTCAAACATGTAATTAGAGATGCTTTCTATTAATTTACAGCAACAGCTGCCCTAATATTACTTTTATATATATTTCTTCCACTGATATGACTAATAATGAGGTGTGAGTGAACATCTGTCTATAGATTCATTTATCTATATAACATGTTTTAGTCCAATAACTGACTTCTATGTTTTTTGTTTTCTTTTGATTTTGAAGGTTGAAAAAAAAGAGATACAAATCAAATTGGTGTTATTATAGTTCTTAATAAAGAGAAACTTTATTAGAAGTTTATTGCTATGTATTTTCTTTGCTGTAAATTATTGAATTCATTTTGTTTCTTTGTAATTTTGTGAACGTTGTTGCAATTATTTGGTTATCATTTTCATTGTGGTTATCAATTTATTAGCTTTCCTTGAATTGATTGAAATTAGTAGAGAACATATGTTATATTGCCACATGGAAACTAGTTATGAATTACTTGAGAATTTTCCAGAACATTATGCAGCATGTTTTTGAAAAAATATTAAAAGGCCTTAATGTGAAATAGGCTTATTTAGCCTATTTAAAAATAGGTAAAATGAACTATTTGGAGGCCTTTATGTTAAATAGACTTTTAAATAGGTTTTCAGACTAGGTTAGGTTTTTTAAAAGGCCATGTCGTGCCCAAAAAAAGCCTATGACAGATCACAAGCCAGGTCAGACTTAAAATGTTCACCATAGGCCAGGCTCAGGCCTTTCAAAGTCTGGCGTGGCCTATTCTCACCCCTACGAACTAATAAAAGGGTGTCCTTCTAACTATTTAAATATCATTATCCCCACATTTATTGTTGCAAAGTCATTAATAATTTGTTAGTAACCAAGTTTTTTTAAAAACAAATTTCAATAGAAATCAAAGTGATACCATTTAAACTATTTTATTGCATAGTTAAGCATATATAAATAAGATTTTAACAATTTTAATATAGAAAATGGTTTTTTCAGATAAACAACAACTTTATTGATTAGAGAATGTTCCGACCTAGGCTGAAAGCCCCGACGAACGCTTGGGCCTGATCCATTATTTATCAAGGAGCTCGGCCCATCAAGCTGATCTAGCAACGAAGCGCGTCATCACGCCTCGTAAATGACCGACAACCCAGATCTGCCGCGAAGATCCAACGGCTAGCGCCAGGCGCCATCGTCTATAAATAGAGCACCCGACCTCCAATTCCAGGTACGTTCTCATTCTTGCGCATTCCACCTATTCCCCTATGACTTAGGCATCGGAGTGCCTGCAGGTACACCCCTACCCGACGTGGGACGGATCGCGACACGGACGACACCCGAGGACAACTCTCCCATTCCAAGACAATTGGCGAATCCCAAGAAGCGGAACCCCGCAGCTCCTGGGCGAGGTAACTTTTCGATTCAGACCGAACATTGGCGACCACGGTGCAGAGTACTTCAACGTATTCTCACTCGGTTCCATCTCTTCTCCTCACGACTGACGCAAACTTGCCACCCGAGGGCGTCCCTCCACTCGGGCCCAATCTCGAGCCCGAACACGAGCGCCCGACACCGGTCCAGTCCCGCCAGACCTCAAGGGCACATCCAAACTTTACCAAGATGTGTTGATTCTTTCTCCCATATTTCTTTTATGTTTGCTGCAACATTGGTCTAAGATTTAAGCATTTCCTTTCCAATCTGCTCTTATTGAATTCTTCTAGTCGATCTTCTTAACCCTTTCCTTATCACATCATTCTCTGCATGACACATATATTCTTTGAAATCAACCTTCTGAAACAAGTTCTTTGGCATCATGGTTGATCATCACTTCTTCAAAAATCTTTCTCTCTTCACACTTATAAGTGTTTAACCCCAAGAGTCTGAAGGTAATTACAAAGTCTCTATGGATCGATCTTTTTACACGAGATAGAAACCGTACACTTGCCGCTATCAATATATATATATATATATATATATATATATATATAATAACGTAATTTATTTTTGAAGGTAGCAATAAATGTGGAATGCATATCATCATAATAAAAACATTTAAAATGATCTTCTTTTCTTAAGCCTGAGTTATAATTCATAATTCATATACAAAAATATGACGGAACATATTAGAAGGCTCTTATTCAAACACAGAATCTAAGGCCAAACTCTAATGTTGAGTGCAATCCGTTGATTTGAAAGAGACCAAATGTGTTTCCAAATCAAATCCAATCAAATAGTTTGACTGAGCAAAGTTTCCGTAAACACCGACATCATCACTAGTGTTGGAGAATGCCAAGCAGAAAACACTATCTTTTGGTGAAATGAAGATTTGAGTGGGCGTTAAGAGTACATCCGCCCCTTCAAAATGTGCCGTTAGTGTTGGCCCTTTAAGATTAGTTGGTGTTCGATAGCATAGTTGGGAACCCAAACTCGGATCATCCGATATAGGTTTCAATCCAACTTTGTTCCTCACTTGATCAATAACTCGATCATACAATGATTGTGGAAGAATAGTTGGTGGTGTTCCGGAATCAATCAACATGTTACCCTTTGTATTAGTCTCTAAAGAAGAACTACTATTAAAGGGCAAATAGGTATCCTCCACACTAATACCTAGTAAGGTGACGTGATATAGTGTGAAGTCTCCTTTGAGAATCAAAGGTGTAGAAACCACCTCATTTCCTAACACTTCACTCCCTTTACCAAAACTCATTCTACTTGAAATTCTAACGTCAGTGTGAAATGGTACCAAACATTGCGAAAACTTCTTACCTCCAAAGGAAGAACCTATTTGAGAAATAAGTGAGAGGGGCCCTCCACCAAGACCAATTACTCCCATTTCGTGATCATTGAAGGAACCTGTGTCATTGTGTCCACAACCAAAAATAAACCCTTTAGCAGAACCGTTTCCCCAGTGGTTGATGTTAAGGAAACGGTTTCTTGTGCTAGACTGCCTTGAGTTATGGAAGAATCTCCATATTCATATGTGTAGTTGCAACTATTCTGAGGAGAACACCCACGAGTTAGTAGTTTATGACAAAACTCAGAATCACATGAAATGTTAGTATAAGTGGAGGATTTTTGTGGATCAAACAATGGGTTGAGTTGTTTGTAACAGTTATTGCATGGTACGCATTGAGTCCATACGATGTCACTACCTGAAAAATATTTATATGGTCACAACACTTTAAAGCAAATATTTAGGCACACACATGCTTAAAATGTACATATCACACCTGTGTCAGAAATGCCATAGATCTTTACCGGTGGAGTTCCAATGGACAGTTCCAAGAGATATTGACCAAGATAGGCATTAACTAGAGCTTGTGGAGTGTTTGATGATCCCATGAGACGACGTGAGTGAACATGAGAAGTGTTTTTTCGAATGAGATTAATACTAAACCCATCATTGTAGGCTTCACTCGATGAGAAATGTGAAAGATTGAATAGCAGAAAAATGATGGCTATATGTGAATAAACCATATTGTCTCTATACGTGAGAGAAAATACGAGGTTTCTTTTTTCTTGAAAATAACAATAAGAGGTTAATTTCTAATATCATATGAAGAAACTTTGACAAAACATTGTGGTTTTTTATACATATTATCGATCTGCTTTGTTGTCTTGTGCGTTATAGTAATGAATGGAGATGATTTCGATCGGGATATTCTTTAAATTGGGGATGCACAAGATCTTCAGTTATTATTTATTTCCATATAGTTTCTGATTCAAATTTTAAATGATAATTGTTTCCAATTTGTTTTGACCAGATCGGGATATTCTTCCAATTAAATGTTATTATTATTTAGATTTTTTGACCAATTGATTTTTTAGATTTTTTTTTGACCAATTGATTTTTTAGATATGTATGGCAACTTAAAACGAACATATCTATTCCTTTTTTTTTTTGACAAAAATATCTATTCCCTTTTAATATGATTTTTCTTTGAGCAAAAGAATGAATTTTTTCCAATTATATTCTATTTGATATTTTATTGAGTTGTCGCTTGATTAATTGAGACCCAATCAATTACATTTTTAGATAAACAATAATTTCATTGAAAAGAGTACAAGGGGTGTCCAACCCTTACAATGGAAAGCAGGAAAGGGGGGGGCCTCCCCGAAACCTTCTAAGCCAAAACCCATTGGAAAAAGACTCTAAGCCAAAACTCATTGGGAAAAAGACTTAGGCAGGAAAATAGTACCTCGTACAAACTGCACTACAGTGAGGATAATCAACCTAACCCACTGTTTTTCCCCATCTAGATTACATATTGTTTAAGCATTGGAGTGGGTTAGTCCACCACATAAATAGAAATAGAGGAATTACAATTCAGTTTATAAATACACTAACTCCAAATATAGCTTTTGACACGATTCACAACTGAGTTGACACTTGGTTCCTCGTTCTTGAAAATAGTGCTATTCTTTGCGATCCATATTTCTTTGCAACAATTTGTCGCGTACCGGCTGAGTGCAGAGTGCGTATTTACGTGCAACAATTAAATCGCGCACCGCAAGAAAGAATGTGACTTAACCGAAAAAAACTTAGACGGATCGTGAGGCCAAATCCACTCATCCTTCTTACCTCTAATGGGAGACGCCTGCTGTAAGATGCTACTAAGAATATCACCCTCTGCCATAATAAGCGGGTCCGTTGAGTTCCGCCACGGAGCCAGCCACACCCAGGAATCATTGTGCCAATATCCCAGACTAGACACTAACATGTGCTGTTGATCGCACCCAACAGATAGCAAAGGAAACACCTTGAACAAAGGTTCAATTCCTAACCATTGTTCCCTTCCAAAAATTAATATCATTTCCATCACCGAGTGTGCGATTGATACACCACACAGACCTTCTCGGTTCCTCTACATGAGAGTCCAAATCAACCAAGTCTCTCCACCAAATCGATCCCACACTCCGGCGCTGAGTACCAACGACCGAGTCATGAACAAAACAAGATGCAAGATTACTGTATCTATGAGATAACAACTTGCTCCACATCGCACTAGGATCCACTAGCGCCCTCCATTTCCACTTGTAGAGGAACACCATATTGAATAGTTCAAGATTTTTGATTCCAAGCCCCCCTTCTTTTTTTGATTTACAGATTCTATCCCAAGCCACCCAATACATACCATGATCTCCCTATTTAATTCCCCAAATAAAGTACCTTTGGATTTTGATCAATTTCTTTATAACAACCTTGGGCGCTTTATAAAAAGAAAACATGTACAGAGGGATACTATTCAAGACGGAGTTAATGAGTGTTACCCGACCACCAATTGAGAGAAAACGACCTTAATTTCCATAGTGTCAATCTTTTTCTAACCGCCCCTATGACGGAGCTCCACGTTGCCGCCCGCCTCGGATTTGCACAAATTAGAATACCCAAAAACTTGAAAGGAATGGACTCCGTGAGGCAAAATAAAAAAGTGCTAGCTCTTAACAAAAAACCTTCCGGAGTGTTTAAACCAATAACCTTGCTCTTATGAAAGTTTACCTTCAAACCGGACACTAACTCAAAGGCCCTCAAAATTGATTTAATACTCCAAAGATTTTCCCATGTTGCCTTACTCACCAACATAGTATCATTCACAAATTGCAACATGGAAAAATGGACATCATTACTAATAGAGAAGTCTTGGAAGTCACCAATCTCCACGACCTTGCGCATCAACGCCGACAATCCTTCGGCAACAATGAGAAATAGAAATGGTGATAAAGGATCACCTTGCCTCAACCCCCATCGCACATGAAAATTTTGAGTGGGACTACCGTTCACCAAAACCGACATGGAGCTATTACAAACACATGATTTCATCCAAGCAATCCGGTGAGGAAATCCCATCCTATTCAACATATAGATTAGAAATTCCCATGAAATTGAATCATAAGCTTTCTCAAAGTCTACCTTAAAAATCAAACAATCTTCCTCTTGGCATAATCGACCAATTCATTAACAACAACAAGCCCATCAAGTATTTGTCTTCCTCCTATGAAATCAGATTGTTGATTGGAAATAATACTAGGAATCACTTTCTTTAGCCGGCAAGCCAAAACTTTTGCCAAGATTTTGTACAAACCCTCTATCACGCAAATGGGCAGTTCCAATGGACAGCTCCAAGAGATATTGACCAAGATAGGCATTAACTAGAGCTTGTGGAGTGTTTGGAATTTTGCTTGATATGATCCCATGAGACGACGTAAGTGAACATGAGAAGTGTTTTTTCGAATGAGATTAATAGTAAACCCATCATTGTAGGCTTCACTCGATGAGAAATGTGAAAGATTGAATAGCAGAAAAATGATGGCTATATGTGAATAAACCATATTGTCTCTATACGTAAGAGAAAATACGAGGTTTAATTTTTCTTGAAAATAACAATAAGAGGTTAAATTCTAATATCATATGAAAAAAACTTGGCAGTTATTTTTCGTACCCCCCTAATTATCGACCACACCCCCATAAGTATCAAAATGCCTAAAATGCCCCTGGCATTTAAAAAAGAAACGAACTGGCCCTACATAAAAAAAAATTCCGGAATTACCAAAAAAAAGAGGTATTTCCGAAATATTGTAGGTGATTTTTCCGGAATTAGCGCAGAAAATTGGTATTTCCTGCTCATTACAATTTTGAACCGGAATTATCTCCAGAAAAGGTAATTCCGAATTTTTTGTGTTTTTAAATTAGATTTTTTTCGGAAATACCTTTTTAATAGGTATTTCCGGTTCACAATTTGTGAACCGGAAATACCTATTAAAAAGGTATTTCCGAATTTTTTTTTTTTTTTAACATTTTAATTTTTTTTTAAATAGATGGTTATTACGGATTTAACCGGTGCCTTTACTACATCTGAGATATTTCCCACTCGTGATGCAATGACACGTTGGGTTAGAGATACTGGGAAAGCGAACGGAGTCATTGTGGTTATTGTTCGATCAGAGACGACGGAGAATGGGAAAGGGAAAAAGAACAAGGTTCTTTATGGCTGTGAGAGACGGGGCACATACAGTCGAGTAGATGTTGGGTGTTCTGCGGGTAGACACAAGAGTTCGAAAAGATGTGGTTGTAGGTTTCGATTGAAAGCTAAACCAATGTTGCCTCCTAGTTCTAATTGGATGGTGAGAGTGGTGGATGGGATTCACAATCATGAGCCTCATAAGATTTTGTTTGGAGCAGCTATATTTGGTAAGTTTAGCAAGGACGAGCGATCAATTGTTGGGAGCATCGTCGCCTGGGAGTGAAAGCATCCAAAAGTCTTGAAGCATTAAAGAACAAATTTAAGAACAACTTGAGCAACATTACTCAGTTGTATAGAACCCGCGCCAATATTCGGAAGGGAAAGAGAGGTAATATGACTGAGATGCAGCAGCTTATGACACTGATTCAGGCGAACCATTACTTGTGTTGGACGAGACGACTTAAAGGTACTGATATTGTTGAGGAGATCATGTGGTCACATCCTGATAGTATTAAGTTATTGAGGAGATCATGTATTGTATCGTTTCGTGATCGAAAACGCGTCTTTAATTAATTTTAATTGGTTTTTAATTAAATAATTTTTTTTTTCGGAAATACCTTCAAAAGTAGGTAATTCCGGAAGGAGATAAAAGGATTTCCGGAATTACCAAAAATGAGGTAATTCCGGTTCACAATTTTTGAACCGGAATTACCTCAATTTTTGGTAATTCCGAAAATCATTTTATCTTCTTCCGGAATTACCAATTCACTCAGGTAATTCCGAAATTTTATATATTCCTAGGGGCATTTTTGTCCAAAACGTATAATATGGGGGTGTGGTCGATAATTAGGGGGGTACGAAAAATAACTGCCAAAAAACTTTGACAAAACATTGTGGTTTTTTATACATATTCTCGATCTGCTTTGTTGTCTTGTGCGTTATAGTAATGAATGGAGATGATTTCGATCGGGATATTCTTTAAATTGGGGATGCCCAAGATCTTCAGTTATTATTTATTTCCATATAGTTTCTGAAATCAAAATTTAATTTTTTTTTTGTTTTGAAGCAAAAATCAAAATTTAAATGATAATTGTTTCCTCTTAAAACGAAAATATCTGTTCCCTTTTAAATGAATGATTTTTCTTTTATTTGAGCAAAAGACTGAATATTTTTCCAATTACATTCTATTTAATATTTTATTGTGTTGTCGCCCGATTAATTGACACCCAATCAATTACATTTTTTTTAGATAGACAATTGTTGGGGGAAATGTTAGTTTTCCAACTTGAATTGAGATCTCCTTCTTACACTCATTTAGTGCATTCCTTCGGTATCCCGCTCGCCAACTGAGCTACCTATTTGGGATAAATTATATTTATTTAAATGTTAATGTGATGTTCGTTATTATTTTAGATATGATCCTCTTATTATTTCTGTAATTGTTTCAACATTTTCAAATTGTCAATTATGTATTACCAAAAACAAAGCTCACTTGTCAAAAAAAAAAACTCACGATTTTCATACCCCTCTTATACCTCATACCCCCATATTTGAGTTTAAACTAAAAATACCCCTCTAAATTTCATTAAAATTTAACTGGAAATTGATTTTTTTTTTTTGAAAAAAAATTCGGAATTATCATTCAAAAGTCGTTTTCGGAACTAAAAAAATAATACATTTCAGATTTATCTTCCAAATGGTATTTCCAGATTCATAAAAAATATACATTCCAAATTTATGTCAAAAAACATAAATCCGGAATGAAAAATTAATTTTTAGAATTGTTTAAAAAAATTGACTTTTACCTACGGACCCGTAGGAAAAATTGTATTTTTAAAAAAAATTAACTTTTACCTACAGTTTCTCTCCGCAGAAAAAAAAATCATTTTTTTAAAACAGTTCTAGTTTAATAGAATTGTTCCAGATTTACCTCTAAACAAGTAATTCCGGAACTCATTTTTTGATATTTTCCAGATCTACCTATCAAAACATAACTCCGGAAGGTTTTATAAAAAAATTGACTTTTACCTATGATTTTTGTCTGTAGGTAAAGTCATTTTTTTATAAACGAACTTTTATCTACGGTTTCTGTTCGTAGGTAAAAGTCATTTTTTTAAAAAAAACCTTCCAGAATTAAGTTTTGATAGGTAAATCTAAAAAAAATCAAAAAATGAGTCCGGGAATTATGTGTTAAGTGGTAAATCCGGAAAAATAAAAAAAAAATACGTTCCAGAGCTATGTGTTAAGAGATAAATCCGGAAATTTGTTTTAAGAATAGGGGTAAAATTGACAGTTTGGCGAATTTGCGGGGGTATGAAAATCGTGAACCCCAAAAAAATTGTCTATTATGCCTTTTATTTGATTTTTTTTTGGTGAAAACAAAAGGCTTAACGCCCCACTAGAAAACCACCCTAGATGGGTCGACAAGCCTTTTATCAACGATCACATGATTGTTAAGAGAGGGAGGAACAACATAAAAAATACAACAAACTTCAACACTATTAAGACTATCCTTATCTAGTTGATGATTAGCAAGCCTATTTGCCTCTCTCGAAATATGCTTCCAGCTGATCTTGTCCTGAGTAGTTATGATGGTTCTAATTCCATTGATTATCTGATTTAGAGGGTGCAAGTCTGAAATATCATTTGTAAGGAGATCAATAGCCGAAATAGCTATCTGATTTACAATAAAGTTACGATATCCCCGACCCCAGGCTTAACACACTCCATCATAGATAGCCCACAACTCCGCGCCCAGAATTGAACAACGACCCAACTTATGTACGAAAACAAGCAGGACGTGCCTAGAGGCATTGCGAAAAAGTCCACCACACCCAACATCATTTCCTAAATTTGAAATTGAGTTGTCACAGCTCAAAGCAAAAGTACCACTCAACGGCGGGTCCCACACATTAGTTATTCTCCAGCTCTCGCGATTTATAGGTGAGAGAACTTTAGACAGCTTATCGATTTCAAGGATATCATTACTCAGCTCAATAGATTTCGAGTAGACACTGTGAGATGACCAATTTTCTGTGAAAAAACCAAGTCATTTCGGACTCTCCAGATTTTGTTTAACGTAGCACCAAAAATGAGGTGTCATTTGGGTTTTCCTCACCAGGACGTCTTCTCTCTAGGTTCTTGAACAACCATCACTGCCAATCATTTTCAGTAAAATAATATTGCCTAGAGTAACCTTTCAATTGATGCCAAACAGGGAGAATAATTTGGCAATCTCTAAAGCAATGGAAAACAGACTCTTCTACGCTACAACGCACTGGGTATAACGAGGAACTCAACAACTTCCTTCTATATCTTTCATTATTTTTTATAAGTTCTTTTTGAGTAGCTTTCCACAAAAGCCTTTTGAATCTTTGAGGGTCTTCCCACCGCCAAATTCTAGCAAAATCTCTAGAATGAGGGTCTGGAATCTGATTCGGTATCGCTTTGTAAGCAGAGACTAAGGTGAATTGGCCATTGGGGTTTTCTCCCCAAAAGAAATCATCAGTCTCAGCAAGGACATTTGGGGGAGGAAAAATTCAATCTCTCTGACGATATTTGTTGGGAGATAGTTGCCAAGTGAATTCAAGTCCTAGAGAGTGTTATCATCTACCCAATCACTTATAGTTTGGTTTAGAAACAAGCCATCAATTAGTTCCAAAGCTTCAGTAACAAGGCGGACCATGTCCTTGAAGCCAATTGTCATTCCAAAAAAGAACATCTTTACCATTGCCCACCTTCCAAGAAAGACACTCACAAAATCTATCCTAGTTCTCACATGTACCTCCCTATAAGTTTGACCCTACCTTCTTTGATCAACTTTAGGGAAACCCTCCTTATCACACATGTACTTAGCCCGAATTTTTGACGCCGAAAGAGAATAGGGTTCTTTGCATAAATTGCAAGCAATTTTCATCATAAAAGTAGCATTAACGTCCTTAGACGATCTCAAGCCTAGCCCACCATCTTTTTTGGACCTGCACACTCTCTCCTAGCCAACCAAGTGCATTATACGACGCTGAGGATCCTACCCCCAAATAAAAGATATGCTCTTCTTGTCGACTTCGTCAAAATCCTTTAAAGCTTGAATAATAGATTTTGCTAAAGTCACCCTAGCCAAGTCTGACTCCTAGGCAAGTCCTCGGCAAATTTGCCGGCATGATTCTCGATTATGCCCGCGAATTCAGCGTCTTGGGAGGCGAGCAATGACGGCCGATGCCTCCCCTCTCCCTCTACTAGGAGACGCCACCCCTCGGCTACTCTGACCTCGGTCCCTCTGACCACGGTACCTACCAGACACTGCATAAAAAAACAATTAGTAAAAAAAATGGCCATCGTATATACGTCAAAGGTGAGGTATATACGATTCTTACTATTTAGGCCATCGTATATGTAACACCCCCTTCTACTTAATATTATTTAATCAATAAGAATCAGAGTTTTCAAAGCATTTTCCACGCACCTCAAATAAAATGCTACATTTAATAAAAACGTCATCAAGGTATAATTAAAAATTCAAACGCATCTAGTGCGTGAAATGCATATCATAGCCACGTGGGTTAAAACCCTCAAAACCTGTTTAATGTTTACAATAATCCAGAAACAGTTCACAGCATCGGAAAATAAAATTGAGTTCAACACACTCAATACATAATTTGAATCAGTTTAATCCATAACATAAAATAACAATGCTAAAACCCCAATCCCCTTGTTACTAGATCGGAGCCGACACAAAATCCCAAGGAAGCCTAGACATCTTCACTCAGAATCACCTGCATGTCGCCACGAGAGCAAGCAACATAAAATGCTAGGGTGAGTCTCTTTACATAAATAATAACAAGTAAGATAAGCATTATAAGCAGAAAGCATCTAGCAACATTAACCCTTCACAATTACGACATTTACCATTCAATTATAATGCTAAGAACTACAATCACAAATTAATTAAGCGTCAGCAAGCATTCCATGAATGTATGAGTTTATGCATGTATGCAATATGCATGTGGATCCATCACCTTCGCTGTAAGCCCAATGGGCACCCGTCGCTTTGGCCGAAGCCCCCTTCGCTTTTTGGCCGAAGCCCCCTTCGCTTTATGCATATGCTTTATGCGACACTATGACAATGCACCATACACAATACATTACCACCACATTCATTGTCACATCACTTAAAACATCTCCACAACACAACCCGTCGCTTTTGGCCGAAGCCCCCTTCGCTTATTAACCCATCGCTTTGGCCGAAGCCCACATCATTTATTAATTCAACACCTCAACATTAACCACCACTTTATCAATTATTAATCACCACCTCATCAATTATTAACCACCACTTTATCAATTATTACTTAAATCCCACCTAAGGACCAAACCACCTCATAAGGACCTTTTCTACACCTAAGGACCATTTGACACACTAAAGATTAATTTAGTACCCAAGGGTTATTTTAACACATTATGATTACTTTAGTGTTTAGGAGCTTATGTTAACCTATTAGGATTAATTAGACACTAAGGGATTATTTTGTCACGCCAATGATTAATTTAATTCTTAGGGACTATTTTGTCACACCAAGGATTAAACTAATTCTTAGGGACTAAACCATCACTTAGACATATTTTGGGCACTAAGGCGCCAAGGGGCAGCCAAAATGGCGCCCAAAACCTTGACACCAACAGCCCCCAAGCACGCACAAGAGTGAGACACACCCACACTAGCACAGGGCGCCAAGTTTCTAGCAAACTGGCGCCCCCCCTTGCACCTGACCCTTCCCTTGCACGCACGCCACTTACCCGCGGTACACACACACACTGGGCGCCAAGTTCCCAGCGAACTGGCGCCCTTCCCTGCACACATCACGCGCACAGCCACACGGGGCGCGCACACACTAGACACGGGCGCCACATTCCTAGGGAATTGGCGCCCCTCCTGCCAGACCAGCCCAGACCGAAGCAAAACTCGCCAAAACAGTAAACTGGGCGCCACTTTGCCTAGCAAATGGCGCCCCTGCCCTGCACAACCGCACCCAGCCAAAAATTCAGTCCCTAGGCGCCATTTGCCTAGGCATTTGGCGCCCCTCCTTCAAACATTCTCACCAAAACACTTTAAACCTAATTTTCTACCCAACAATTTATTTCTCACATAACAACACACACATAGCCACTAAATCCATTTCATTAAATTATCATATACACAAACTTCTCTTCATGGCAACATTTCCTCAAACATATAACATGCATAATTCACAACACACATTTTTCCATCAACAAGCAATATGATATCAACAATATCAAGCATTTCATACATCAACCAACATACAATCACATCAATTTCACACAACAAATCATTCCTAGAGCTATTCCACCTATAAAACATATCCTACAAATTATTATAGATGTAATGGAGAGTCCCCTAACCTCAAATAAACCGAAGACGGAACTCTCTCTGAGAGTCACCAATGTAACCACAAAGAATCGAGCCCTCTCTCTCTTCTCTTTTTTTCTTTCTTTTTTTAACACAATGCAAGGACGAGCCACGAACTCTCGAGCGTGTTCTAACTTCAACGGCGGAATGTTTGACTCGTGCACATACAATTAAACACAAGAACAATCGATTTATTCGCGAATCACAGTTTATTGGAAATACGAAATCGTTCGTTACAAATTATTAACTAATGTTTGGAAAAAGGAGTACCTATCGGAAAGTACCCGAACGAGATTCAAGTCGGAACCGAAAGACTCAAATCTAGATCTCGAACAAGCTTCCAATGGAACAAGACCGTGAGATTCTCGAACGAGACATGCATCTACCAGGGTTGAGCGTTTCGGGCTAGGAGAGAAAACGAAGAAAACCGCAAAGAATACCGCGAACTCTCCATTGCTACGCGTGCGTGGGTGGTGAGAGGCTAGAAACGAGACCACGATTGAAGAAACCGACTCCATATTCATGCTCAGCGGCCATTTTCGAGTGGGAGAGTGAAGTTTCGGGTCTAGCCGTGGCTTGAGGAGGGAGAACGCGAGGA
The DNA here is from genome assembly GCA_020916435.1 of Oxytropis ochrocephala. Lineage (NCBI taxonomy): Eukaryota > Viridiplantae > Streptophyta > Magnoliopsida > Fabales > Fabaceae > Oxytropis > Oxytropis ochrocephala. The sequence goes on along the minus strand of CM037092.1, from coordinate 39,890,895 downwards.
AGGAGATGAGTGAGGGTTCTTGCTTTGCTTTTTCACGCAGCTTCTCTGCGAGGAAGAAGAAGCTTGCGCGACGCTGGATCGGGTCCTGGTGTTGGGCCACGCTTCATGGTCTGCGCAAGGGTGCGCTGGGCTTAAGTGGATCGCAGTGGGGGTGCGTCCAGCAGACAATAGGGGGTGTATGCGAGTAAAACAGCCCAAAAACTCATTTTAAATATTTTTAGGACCCAACATCCCTATAACTATTATTTTAACATCTCAATAGACCAAAATAACTCCCTAAAGAAATAATATCTCCAACACTAGTATTTAATAGAAATAAAATAAATATGTGATATTATTAATCATATATCATTAATAGCATATAAAAATACCATATTTTTATTTCTAATATTTTTCCACAATCTAATCCCCAATAATTTATTAAATAAATATCCAATAATCTTTAGGGCGTTACAACTCTCCCCCACTTAGAATATTTTCGTCCTCGAAAATCTAACTATCATGGACATGTAAACTTAAACATTCACCACAACAACAATAGATTTCTAGTAAAACACCCTAAATGAAACGCTAACCTCTAAGTGTAACCATCACTCCTCCGTAGGCTCCGAACACGCCAGGACAACCACCCTCCCGTTATACTTCTCTTTCTTCGGCTTTTGACACTTGGTAGTAATGTATCCCAATTCCCCACAGTTGTAGCAGACCAAATCCTTCTTCTCACACCTAACAGCTACATGACCTTCCTTACCACACTTGAAACACTTGTTGACTATGCAATCTGGACTCTTATGCCCCGGCTTACCACACTTGTGACACACAATCCCCACGATGCTGCCTCCCACTTGGCTTCTTGCCCGAATTCTCCTCTCCCTTGTCCTTATCACCTAAAACATCATACGACTTCCCACAGAACTGAGAACTCCTCTTCCCCTTCACTATATTGTTTGAACGATTGCTATCCCCCTCGAAGATCTACGCTAAACTCATGAATTCAACATCCACTCTTCTTATCCCTCTAACCGTCCTCCTCCAAGTCCTACAACAGATCAAACACTCTTCCCTATATTTTTACTCCCCAATTTGGTATTCTAATCTGTAAGTTGTCAAAATCCTACCCGTCTACCCAACATAAGGGACAACAACAATAATGGCCAGAGTCCCATCAACCTAACAACCGTAATCAACACAACAATACCAGCCTTTAAAAGACTGAAACAACGTCCAGTAACGCACAGAAATCACACGCAAGTAAAACTCATTATGATCAATTACCAAACCAATTATAATCACCACATACTTTTGCATTTCTTCAAACGCCAAACAAGCATAACCAATCATGCAACTAATTTAAACACACAATCCCAAAAAGATTAACATATAGGTATATTCTTCAATTTTCTCTATTCCGAGGGATTGGCTAACATGTGATTTTACAATTTCCCTAGAAAATATCATGGGACATGTAATCCTACCAAATTGAACCGATTTCATATCACAAGAAGTATAACCGACACATGCATCATAAAACAACTGCTTTGACTCAAGACTTGATATTAATTTAACCAAATGAAATTAATTATCCTTGTTAATACTCAGCAAGGAACACTAGCCAAGTAATAGAAGTGCACAAAAGTCTCGTTGCTCGGCCATCATTAGGTTTTATGAGCCACGTAAAATAATTTTTCAAGATGTGACAATTAATACTAGTGATAGCAACTCAATGCCAAAGTTAAGTCATAAAACGAACACAGTTATATAATTGTAGTTCACAGTCAAAAGTACTTAAAATTGTTTACATTTGTTTCTAAAACCTTGACAGTCATTTTTTGAACTCACCTCCCCATATCATAAAAAATTCTATCTTATCTAACCTTGGAATTAGTGTAAAACTCCATCATTTTCAAACAACATCAAATTATAACCCAATCGATCCAAAGACCTAAGTCATGCCACATTTTGAATTAAGAATCAGAAAACAACTCGGAAACAGAATTCAACACTAACTCTTACATTACGTTCATTCCTAATAGCACAAAAATTTTCCGAGTACCGCTTTTTCGAAAACCACAGAATTCACAGTTTTGTCAAAAAGGAAACTACACGGGAACCCCAACCTTACTATCACTCGAGCATGCAACAACTACCTATTAGTTCAAAATTTAACTTCCGACATACACTAAGAAGGTAAGGAAATTAATCATTTAATTTTGACAAAACACATCATGCTCACGAAACAAGTCAAATCGAAACACTGAAATTGTCAAGACTTCAAGTTATGCAACTTTAATTGAGTTAATGAAAATATAGTCTCACACCACATTTCATTTTAGCATACTAACTTCGAAACAATTAAGCATAAACCGATTTTTAACTCATAGGCATCACAAGAACAATCAACTTATGGCAAAGGTGTCAATCACATGCAACAATATTCAACAAGCAATCTTCAAATATTATTCAGTGTATAATTTACCAAGGTTAGGTCGTATAAAAATTACTTTCTATATTCTAACAAGCTAATCGAGCAATCAATCAAATTAAAATTAGTGCATTGATCCAAATTTAATAATAACCATGAGTTATTGTCGCCTCTTTCATTGGGGATGAATGATTGGGGTGATCAGTCCCTCCCACTCATGCAACCAACTAATTGAGGTCACAAAAACTACATCCTTTCAATTTATAACTACCTCATTAAAAGATTTTTAACGCAGTCCGGAGTGCGAAGGCGTCGTCACGACTTTCACTCCATTGACGTCGTTAGAACTCTTTTAATTACACACATCTTAATGATACTAACAATAGTCACAACAACCAAAATCGATGCTACAATCCAACAGTTACATATTTCATTCACACATATCTCGATAAATCAATATAACTTTTTAATCAATACCCATCAAATAATTTACAAGGCATGTCAGTGAAGGAACAAACCAACAAAAGTCACAGTAATAAATGTCAACATAATTATGATTCAGAACGAGTACTAAGACTCGAGGGTTAACAGACTCGACAACTTGGCCGGACGGACCGAACTGCTCTGATACCACTAATGTAACACCCCCTTCTACTTAATATTATTTAATCAATAAGAATCAGAGTTTTCAAAGCATTTTCCACGCACCTCAAATAAAATGCTACATTTAATAAAAACGTCATCAAGGTATAATTAAAAATTCAAACGCATCTAGTGCGTGAAATGCATATCATAGCCACGTGGGTTAAAACCCTCAAAACCTGTTTAATGTTTACAATAATCCAGAAACAGTTCACAGCATCGGAAAATAAAATTGAGTTCAACACACTCAATACATAATTTGAATCAGTTTAATCCATAACATAAAATAACAATGCTAAAACCCCAATCCCCGGTGTTACTAGATCAGAGCCGACACAAAATCCCAAGGAAGCCTAGACATCTTCACTCAGAATCACCTGCATGTCGCCACGAGAGCAAGCAACATAAAATGCTAGGGTGAGTCTCTTTACATAAATAATAACAAGTAAGATAAGCATTATAAGCAGAAAGCATCTAGCAACATTAACCCTTCACAATTACGACATTTACCATTCAATTATAATGCTAAGAACTACAATCACAAATTAATTAAGCGTCAGCAAGCATTCCATGAATGTATGAGTTTATGCATGTATGCAATATGCATGTGGATCCATCACCTTCATTTGTAGAAGCCCAATGGGCACCGTCGCTTTGTCAAGCCCCCTTCGCTTTTTGGCCGAAGCCCCCTTCGCTTTATGCATATGCTTTATGCGACACTATGACAATGCACCATACACAATACATTACCACCACATTCATTGTCACATCACTTAAAACATCTCCACAACACAACCCGTCGCTTTTGGCGAAGCCCTTTCGCTTATTAACCCATCGCTTTGGCCGAAGCCCACATCATTTATTAATTCAACACCTCAACATTAACCACCACTTTATCAATTATTAATCACCACCTCATCAATTATTAACCACCACTTTATCAATTATTACTTAAATCCCACCTAAGGACCAAACCACCTCATAAGGACCTTTTCTACACCTAAGGACCATTTGACACACTAAAGATTAATTTAGTACCCAAGGGTTATTTTAACACATTATGATTAATTTAGTGTTTAGGAGCTTATGTTAACCTATTAGGATTAATTAGACACTAAGGGATTATTTTGTCACGCCAAGGATTAATTTAATTCTTAGGGAATATTTTGTCACACCAAGGATTAAACTAATTCTTAGGGACTAAACCATCACTTAGACATATTTTGGGCACTAAGGCGCCAAGGGGAAGCCAAAATGGCGCCCAAAACCTTGACACCAACAGCCCCCACGCACGCACAAGAGTGAGACACACCCACACTAGCACAGGGCGCCAAGTTTCTAGCAAACTGGCGCCCCCCCTTGCACCTGACCCTTCCCTTGCACGCACGCCACTTACCCGCGGTACACACACACACACTGGGCGCCAAGTTCCCAGCGAACTGGCGCCCTTCCCTGCACACATCACGCGCACAGCCACACGGGGCGCGCACACACTAGACACGGGCGCCACATTCCTTGGGAATTGGCGCCCCTCCTGCCAGACCAGCCCAGACCGAAGCAAAACTCGCCAAAACAGTAAATTGGGCGCCACTTTGCCTAGCAAATGGCGCCCCTGCCCTGCACAACCGCACCCAGCCAAAAATTCAGTCCCTAGGCGCCATTTGCCTAGGCATTTGGCGCCCCTCCTTCAAACATTCTCACCAAAACACTTTAAACCTAATTTTCTACCCAACAATTTATTTCTCACATAACAACACACACATAGCCACTAAATCCATTTCATTAAATTATCATATACACAAACTTCTCTTCATGGCAACATTTCCTCAAACATATAACATGCATAATTCACAACACACATTTTTTCCATCAACAAAGCAATATGATATCAACAATATCAAGCATTTCATACATCAACCAACATACAATCACATCAATTTCACACAACAAATAATTCCTAGAGCTATTCCACCTATAAAACATATCCTACAAATTATTATAGATGTAATGGAGAGTCCCCTAACCTCAAATAAACCGAAGACGGAACTCTCTCTACGGAGTCACCAACAGAACCACAGCAACTGAGCTCCTCTCTTCCTTCTTTCTTTCTTTTGACACAATGCAAGGACGAGCCACGAACTCTCGAGCGTGTTCTAATTTCAACGGCGGAATGTTTGACTCGTGCACTTACAATTAAACACAAGAACAATCGATTTATTCCCCAATCACAGTTTATTGGAAATACGAAATCGTTCGTTTACAAATTATTAACTAATGTTTGGAAAAAAGGAGTACCTATCGGAAAGTACCCGAACGAGATTCGAAGTCGGAACCGAAAGACTCAAATCTAGATCTGAACAAGCTTCCAATGGAACAAGACCGTGAGATTCTGAACGAGACATGCATCTACCCAGGTTGAGCGTTTCGGGCCTAGGAGAGAAAACGAAGAAAACCGCAGCAATACCGCGAACTCTCCATTGCTACGCGTGCGTGGGTGGTGAGAAACTACAAACGAGACCACGATTGAAGAAACCGACTCCATATTCATGCTCAGCGGCCATTTTCGAGTGGGAGAGTGAAGTTTCGGGTCTAGCCGTGGCTTGAGGAGGGAGAACGCGAGGAAGGAGATGAGTGAGGGTTGCTGCCATTTTCACGCAGCTTCTCTGCGAGGAAGAAGAAGCTTGCGCGACGCTGGATCGGGTCCTGGTGTTGGGCCACGCTTCATGGTCTGCGCAAGGGTGCGCTGGGCTTAAGTGGATCGCAGTGGGGGTGCGTCCAAGAGACAACGAGGGTGTATCACGAGTAAAACAAACTTCAAAAACTCATTTTAAATATTTTTAGGACCCAACATCCCTATAACTATTATTTTAACATCTCAATAGACCAAAATAACTCCCTAAAGAAATAATATCTCCAACACTAGTATTTAATAGAAATAAAATAAATATGTGATATTATTAATCATATATCATTAATAGCATATAAAAATACCATATTTTTATTTCTAATATTTTTCCACAATCTAATCCCCAATAATTTATTAAATAAATATCCAATAATCTTTAGGGCGTTACAGTATATAGGTGTTGAAGACATGTCTACGATTGCTCTTGATCCAGGCCACTCGTATATACGTGTGATAAACGTATATACGATGGTGAAAAAAATTGGCTGTCATATATACATTTGATGATGTATATACAATTGAAAGGTGGTCAATCGAATATATGCGAGGAACGATAAGTGTTATGTGATTTTGTAAATAGTTAAGGGTATTTTGGTCTTTTCACTAGCTCTGTGGGGGTAGGGGGTAAATGGTGGGGGTACAAAAAAAACCTTATCTTGGTTATGCCTCTTAGGAACAAAGGAACATTGAGATGGCCCAATCAACTTATGCAAGTGTAGCGACCGAAAAATCCGGGAAAGGATTCTTCAAAAGTTCAAAAATGAAGCCACCACCGAAATTCTAGTTTAAGGGCAAATTCGGAAAATCCCTTTAAGTTTTAGGACGAGGCATTGTTAGGGTTCGGGAGTCGTTATGTGTGGGGAAGGTATTAGCACCCCACGACATCCTATTGCCTAATTAATTTAAGATTTATTTAATAATTACCTTTATTTGTGGAAAAAAGACTTATTTAGGTTTTTGGTTTTTAGTGCTTGACAAGAGTTGAATCTTGCTCCTACGTACCTCTAGATGCAATGGAGGAATCAAAGCTATGTAGTTCTTCCTGAAAAAAAGTTTGTGGGTTGGTGTTTTTTAGTGTAGGGGTCCTAGGATTCCTTGAACTGTACAGCTCACTGATCCCTAGGACACTGACTAACCCGATTGTACAACCGACTTAGTCCCCTACTTTTTGAAAATAATTTTAGAGTTTTTGAAAGAAATTGGTTTGGTGTGAGGTGGGTCCGTTTTAGAATAGGTATTCTAGAACTCCCCGAATCAGATCTGACTCATTAGTTCTAGAACGCTGACTAACCCGGTTGTACAACCAACTTAATCTCCTATTTTTTTGGGAAAATAGTTTGTTCGCATTTATTAAATTTTCAGGGTTACTGAACTGTACAGTTCATTGGCCCTAAGGTAATGACTAACTCGGTTGTACAACCGACTTAGCCGTTTATTTAGGAAAAATAGTTTATTTGTATTTATTAAGTTTTCGTGGTTCTTGGAATCTGCATTCATTGGCCTAAATTAATGACTAACCCGGTTGTACAACCGACTTAGCCGTTTATTTGATTTCGAGAGAAGAATTATTTACGTTTGAGTTGGAAAAGAATTAAAAAGAGAAACAGGGGGTGCAAATTGTAAATTGGGGTTTTATTAATAGCAGGGGGTCGTATAATTAATTGGAGGTGCAAAAAGGAAAGCCCAACATATATGGGAGCCCAAAGATGCAAATCGGGCTTAAGTGGGGGGAGGTGTGCGCGTGAATTGGAGGGGTGTGACTAGTATTCTGAATAATAAAAAAATAAAAAAAAATAAAAGGGAGCTACATAAACCTAAGCCCCAAAAAAACGGAACCCTAAAATACTTCTCCCCTTTCCCTTGTTTCAACGGCGCCGCAGAGAGGGAGGGAATAACCTCCGGCGGAAAATCCGCCTCCTTTCACGGTGAGGGAGAGAGAAAGCGCCGATCGGAGTGAGAGAGAGGGGGAACGACGTCCGGCGGTCCTTGGCCGGCGTCGCGCCGCTGGCGGTGATGGGGGAAGCCACCGAGGGTAACGACGGCTGGAGGGGGTGTTTTTGTGGTATTGGCTCGGCTTTGGGTAGTCTTCGCAGCTGCTGGGACGATTTGGGGGGAGTAGGCGTCGGTTTGGTGAAGCTCACGAATGGTGGTGAGGTTTGGAGGGTAGTTGATGGTGTTCTTGATTATGTTTTGATTTCAATGCTATCCTAATATTCTTACTGTTATCATTCTTGATCTGAAACTTTAATTTCTCTGTAATGTTAATGTATCTGTATTCATACTTGTGATGAACTAATATAATTCAACAATAACAGAGATTGCTTAATTTTCAAAAATCATTGTCGCCACACAAGTTCTATTATTACCACGTTTTTCTGTTTGTTCTCACTTTGGTTATGCACAAAAATCCAAAACAACATGTTTGAGTCTATACTAAAGAGTTAAGAGAGAAACATAACTAGAGTATGTATTTACTGTTATAAAAAAGGTGACCAACCTAGATTCCAGATTAGCTTTCCTTCTTGCTGCCGAAAGCTTGTTCTCTTGGTCTACTCCTTTAATCCGCTGCGGCTTATCCGATTGCTACTGCTTCGTTCTTTAGATCTCAAAAAAGTTTCAAAACCGTGTTTAGCGGATTAGGGTTTCGATGTGAAACTCTAATCCTATTTTGGGTGATTTTAGCAGTAGTTTTCTGCCTTGGTTTCTGTGTCCCGTTTTACTGTGGACTGGCTGCTTATTTATATTAAAAACTTAGGGTTAGCATTTAATTACCTTTGACTGGGCTTTTTACTTTTGCAGATCTGTGGGATTGCTAAGCAGTCTTGGAGAGCAAGAACGAACCCCTAAAGATTGCTGATGCTGCTCCTATTTTCTATTTTTTGTTTTTTTTGGATTTGTATTTTTTGTATTTTTAATATTGTCATTTTTTGTATTTTTGGACACTTTGGACAATTAGACACTTTTTTAAAATGTAAATAAAATTAAATAGATTTTTTGATATAATTTTTGGACTATATATATATGTATCTGCTCAAAATAAGGACGAAATAATAAAAATAGAAAAGAAGTCGGAATGATGAGCCAAATTGCGAGAAAACAACTCGAATAAACCCATTTGCAAGGAAACAACTCGGATGAACCCAACTAAGTTCGACTAGGCCTAAATACAAATATTCAACTAAAGAATGTGCGAAAAGATCGATCATTCGCGCACATTCTTAATTTAAATAACGACATTTCGACTTAGTTGAACAGGTTAGTTGAGATTGGCTTAAGTGAGACACTTTCTTAATAATTAATCTCGTAATTGCGCGACTTCAGACCAAATAATAAAATAAACCAGAAAAAGAATACGGACAAAATTGGGGTATAACAGCCGTCCCTGTTTATTAGTATTTCACTAGAAAGTGATGAGTTCTCGAACTTTCGTAGTAGAAATAGGAATAAAGATAAGATAGACGCTAATTTTGTCCGTTTAAGGGGGAAGTGGAAGGTTTGAGAGATAAGAGGGAGTGGTTAATACATGGCGCATTAACCGAGAGTCGAATGAAGGGTCAACAAGGACCTGAAGGAGCACTAAGGCTCAAGGACCACTCGAGTCCGAAGGCTTCCTAGGCCTTAATTGAAGGACCGCTGGTCCAAGGAGCGCAACTAACTACGAGACTAGTAAAACGGTGCGAGGGGCCTTTATATTCGAGCGGCCATGATGGGTCAAGATCAGGTCTAGAACTGATATGTTGACCATGAAGGACGTCCACTGTGTCTTAGGCTGACACAACTCGTCTGAAGGACCACTCGGGGTCTGCGAAGGTCCGCCGGGCTCGACTCCGACGTTGCGACCTGGGCCACTTAGGGCACTAAAGGAGCGTAGTTCTCTGAAGGACCACTCGGGGTCTGAGGGATCAACTTGGTGATCAGTGATATGATATGAGATCAACGCTTAAAGCGCTGATTTTAGAGGAACAAAATATAGGGATTGACACTTGTTGTGTTTTTAAAATGAAGAAGCAACCTACGCTTGGTGTACTTAACAATGCGATGAAAGGTATTTGCTTGTATGTGATGTATGCATATGCAATGATTGATATGTGGTGGGATGATGAATGAAATGTGGGATGACCTTTTCTTTTTTTTTTTCTTTTTTTTTTTTTTGCAATATCTTTTTACTGTTTCATCAACTCGCGGGACTTCCAGTGGGAGATATGAAGCCATCTTGTGTATTTGTACTGCTGGATCGACATGCTGGTGATCGCGAATTGTCATAAGAGCTATTCGTCGTTTGCAATGACTGTTTTTTGTAGGAGATTATGTCATTTCTGTGATTAGTAAAAATTTCGTAATGATAGTAATGCTTATGATTATGCCACATGTTTCACAATTCAGTATCATTTATCATAAAACATCATTTCAAAAAGAGAGAGAATGAAAGAGAAGGGAAAGTGTTTGATGTTAATATTGGAAGCCGAGTATGCAGAAGGCACACTGACTGAAGATTACATCAGTAACCGAGTTGAAAGAAACAGAAAAGCCAAAAATACTAAGCAGATTTGTTGGTAGCTAATCTCCTTGAGATAACGCCATCGGCTACTCATGTTCACAACCTTGATCCCCTCATTGTCCGACTTTCAGAAGTGCTGTTTGCCTCAGTATTTTGGTCCAATCTTTTGACCCTAATTTTTGCCTGGATCGCCCTTTTGGGTTTTCGATCCATCGGGTCGCTCTAACTTTTGCCTAGGCCGCCCTTTTGGGTTTTCGACCTAGCGAGCTTATTCTTGCTTGGCTCATTTTTCTCTTTTTTCTATATCATTTTTTTTAGGCATAGTATTTCTTGACTGCATTTGAGTTGATTGGGAGGTCTTCACCGTCGTGAGAGTTAAGGCTCTTCCAGAGAACGATTTCTTTAATGCGTAAGGTTCTTCGTAATTCGAGGTTTGAGAATCCTTTTGCATAGGTATGATTTTCTTGGGCACCAGGTCTCTTTCTTGAAATTGTCGAAGACAGACTTTCTTGAGCTTTCTTTGTTCTTATCTGACACAACTGGTCATGACATGGGGCAACCATTTTGTTTGATGAGGTTTAATGGGAGCACTTCTTTTGTTGCGTTGGGTTGCCCCTGTTGAGGTGTGAAATGAGGTCTAACCTCCATGGGAGGCCAAAGGGAGTGTTTGCGGATCGCATTCTGCAGAATCTCTTTGGTATTCTTTGTTTGTTGCTGCAGCTGCCTCATTCACCTCTGGGAGGTATGGGGAGGGGCTATGAGCATGACCTGAGGTCTACAAACACCCTACCACCATTGCTTGTGACGATCTTTTTGGAAGGCCGTAACGGCAGGCTGAATTTTAACAATCACAGATTTTGTTACACCGGTGGGCGTTTAATAGCCTCTTGTGACTTGATGTATCCATGTCATGACGCCGACCCGATCATACAAGATTCGTGTGAATTTTCTTGCTTTGCTGTCCTTAATTGTTGTATTCTTTTTGCCTTCTTTCGTGCCCCAGCTTAGTAGATTCAGTTGTTTCCAGCTAGATTCTCATGGGACTTCCCAGTTATCTTCCTCAGTTTGATTAATGAGGTGATCAAGGTTATGATATGAGTTACCGATATTGCTATTTTCAAGAATTTGATCTGCATTGGAAGTGAAAACGGATAGAGGAGAAGGCAAAGCGAACAAATGAGAGAGATACAAGGAGAATTTTAGAGAATTCAAAAATGCTATTTTATTAATACTGATACTGAAATGAAACATGTGTGCCCTTATTGAAATCTCCTAAGGCCTTGGGCAGAGCCATAGGATTTGCATTACAGAAAATTACTTTGAATTGAAAATCACAGAAAAATCAACAGTCTCTCAGTTCTTGAACTCTTTATTTGTAGGAGAAAAGCGCACATGATTGACGACACCGTCTTCGGTACTTTGATAACTCTCACCAACTGCTATTTAATCATCACCTTCCTTAAGGTTCAGCTGCTTTGTGTCAATGAGGCCTTGAACAATGTGCTTTAAGGGATAGCAATTTTCACCGTGGATCGATCGCCAAATGTGGAACTCACAAACCGCTTTTTGGGTCGTGTCCTCTTGGGAATGGAGGTCGAACCGGTCTCATCTGACGAGGAGAAATCACATTGTGGCTGATAAGTTGGCTGCACAGGTCAGTGTATGATATGGGAATGGGGTCGTATTGGGATGACCCTTGACGGCTTGATGGTGCTGGAGAATTATGGTGCGAATTTCCTTGATTCTTTACCATAGCATTGACTTCCCCCATCTTCTTATTGAACATTGTAGGAGTCCCGTCAAAATTATAAGTGATCTTCCCTGTCTTCATTGCATTTTCTATTCTTCCTCCTATGGTGACCATGTCTGAGAAGTTTGAAGATACTCCCCCTATCAATTTGTCATAGTAGGGGGTGGAAGAGTTTCCATGAACATGGCAACCATTTCCATGAACATGGCAACCATTTCCTTTTCTAATAGAGGTGGTGCTACCTGTGCGGCCAACCCTCTCCAGCGCTGGGCGTATTCCTTGAAGGACTCGTTGTCTCTTTTGGTCATATTTTGCAGCTGTGTCCTATCAGGAGCCATATCGATGTTATATTTGTACCGCTTAAGAAAAGCATCGCCGGATCTTTCCAACTTTGGATATGAGCACGCTCCACCGTATACCACTTCGAAAGTCGCCCCAAATAGATTGTCTTGGAAGTAATGAATAAGCGGTGATCATTGCGCCGCAAACCGAGCCATTTTCTCGCAGATACATAGTCGGTGACTAAGAGGACATGTTGCCCTCGATACTTATCAAAGTCCGCACTTTGAACTTATAAGGAAACGACCACATTGGGGGACGAGACATAGGTCATACGCGTCCCTAGTCCCACATCGGATCCTTCCACAACCCTTAGACGCTCTTCTAGCATTTGCACTTTATCTCTTGCTTGGGGATCTTCACTTGGTAACCATGAGAAAGACCAACCACATTGTGAGGATGGCGCGTAGTATGATTCTTGAAGTCGTTCGAGAACTTGAGAAAGCCCTTTGGTGGTGCCGTAAGTTTTGTGCTTGAATTTGTTCTGCCTCATCACCAACATTGTTTTCTCGCTATTCCATCTTGATTCTCGTGCGCAAAGAACTCCGTAAGTATCTCCATCATAGACAAAGATCTCTTGTTGGAGGCGTGTAACCTTGTAGTAGACCCCATTGAGGCCATTGCACACCCTGAGTGTTGGGACCAGAGTTATGAGGACGGGATACGTTTGTGGCCTGGCCATTGGTGCCCCTAGCTAAAATGTTGTCGCCCGCATTTTTGTCGGCTAGAAGCTTCAAAATCTCGGTCATCTGATCTTTCAAACCCAGCATGTCCTTCATTTGTTCCTTCAGCTTTTCAATCTCATCCTTTAGCACCTGATTGTCTTGGTTTTCGGCCATGTTCCTTGCTTGAGAGCGAGTCCAATAACGATGTTGATGAACCAACTTGCCTTTTTTCTGTTTTTTTTTCAATGCATGATGTTAGTATGAAATGTAAATGAAATGGTAATGTATGCGTATGAAATGTATGTGTACGAGATGTATGTGCATGAGATGATAACATATAATTTGATTTTATCACATTGGGGAGTTATAAACTTTCACTTGGAGAGTAAAGAACAAAATTTGATTTTGACTTTAGCATGCATGGCTTCTCTCCAAAATAAAACTTTTAACTCCCTGATGGTCATAAAAATGCATGTAATATAAAATGTTTATTTCAATATTTTTGTAATGCAAAAAAAAGGGAAAAAATGCATGTAATATACTCTCTAAAAACTTTGCGAAAATAACAATTTTGATTTTTCTTTTTTTTTTTGATTTGATTTTTTTTTTTTTTTGTGTTTGTAAAAGACGGTATGCACTAATGTTTGTTTTGAATGCAAGGGTGTTAAGCTCCTTTGTGAACCTAGGAAGGTATCTTATGGAGTGGGTCTAAAGTTTCCTCTATAGTGAACCTCACAAGGATGGTTCTAAAGGATCCTACACATGGTTCCTAGAGCCAAGGACCCCAGCCAAGAACACTGACCCCGACAATAGGCAAGCTATTAGAAGGGAAAGCATCCTCAAAAGGAATCAAACTCTAGGTGAGATTATTGTGACCACCCAACGAGACGTACGTCCCGCAGGCCATCACTACACAATCTCGTTCTAACTTAGGTTTATGCTCGAGTCCGGGTAGAGGACTTTTCTCACGTGTGTGAAGTGTAGAAGTGAAGTGTGTGTAGGAGCAATTTAAAATAAACCCAAAGCTGCAAAACAAACATACATACAAGTATCGTCTTCTACCCTAGGGTTTACACAAATAAACAACATAATTATGCGAAAATAAATAAAAAAAAGGGTAAAAATTGAATTAATCCTAAATTATTTAGACTAGGTTTTGACTCTCTAAAAATAAATAAGTCCCCAGTGAAGTCGCCAGCTGTAGCGACCGAAAAATCCGGGAAAGGATTCTTCAAAAGTTTGAAAATGAAGTCGCCACCGAAATTCTAGTTTAAGGGCAAATTCGGAAAATCCCTTTAAGTTTTAGGACGAGGCATTGTTAGGGTTCGGGAGTCGTTATGTGTGGGGAAGGTATTAGCACCCCACGACATCCTATTGCCTAATTAATTTAAGATTTATTTAATAATTACCTTTATTTGTGGAAAAAAGACTTATTTAGGTTTTTGGTTTTTAGTGTTTGACAAGAGTTGAATCTTGCTCCTACGTACCTCCAGATGCAATGGAGGAATCAAAGCTACGTAGTTCTTCCTGAAAAAAAGTTTGTGGGTTGGTGTTTTTTAGTTTAGGGGTCCTAGGATTCCTTGAACTGCATGCAGTCACCATCGATCCTAGGACACTGACTAACCCGATTGTACAACCGACTTACTCCCCTACTTTTTGAAAATAATTTTAGAGTCTTTGAAAGAAATTGGTTTGGTGTGAGGTGGGTCCGTTTTAGAATAGGTATTCTAGAACTCTGAATCATGATGACTCATTAGTTCTAGAACGCTGACTAACCCGGTTGTACAACCGACTTAATCCCCTATTTTTTTTGGGAAAATAGTTTGTTCGCATTTATTAAATTTTCAGGGTTACTGAACTGTACAGTTCATTGGCCCTAAGGTAATGACTAACCCGTTGTACAACCGACTTAGCCGTTTATTTAGGAAAAATAGTTTATTTGTATTTATTAAGTTTTCAGGGTTACTGAACTGTACAGCTCATTGGCCCTAAAATAATGACTAACCCGGTTGTACAACCGACTTAGCCGTTTATTTGATTTCGAGAGAAGAATTATTTACGTTTGAGTTGGAAAAGAATTAAAAAGAGAAATAGGGGGTGCAAATTGTAAATTGGGGTTTTATTAATAGCAGGGGGTCGTATAATTAATTGGAGGTGCAAAAAGGAAAGCCTAGTTCGCATATGGGAGCCCAGTATGCGAAACTGGGCTTAAGTGGGGGGAGGTGTGCGCGTGAATTGGAGGGGTGTGACTAGTATTCTGAATAATAAAAAAATAAAAAAAACAAAAGGGAGCTACATAAACCTAAGCCCAAAAAAAACGGAACCCTAAAATACTTCTCCCCTTTCCCTTGTTTCAACGGCGCCGCAGAGAGGGAGGGAATAACCTCCGGCGGAAAATCCGCCTCCTTTCACGGTGAGGGAGAGAGAAAGCGCCGATCGGAGTGTGATAGAGGTTTGAACGGCGAGAGAGAGAGGGGGAACGACGTCCGGCGCTCCTTGGCCGGCGTCGCGCCGCTGGCGGTGATGGGGGAAACCACCGAGGGTAACGACGGCTGGAGGGGGTGTTTTTGCGGTATTGGCTCGGCTTTGGGTAGTCTTCGCAGCTGCTGGGACGATTTGGGGGGAGTAGGCGTCGGTTTGGTGAAGCTCACGAATGGTGGTGAGGTTTGGAGGGTAGTTGATGGTGTTCTTGATTATGTTTTGATTTCAATGCTATCCTAATATTCTTACTGTTATCATTCTTGATCTGAAACTTTAATTTCTCTGTAATGTTAATGTATCTGTATTCATACTTGTGATGAACTAATATAATTCAACAATAACAGAGATTACTTAATTTTCAAAAATCATTGTCGCCACACAAGTTATTTTATTACCACGTTTTTCTGTTTGTTCTCACTTTGGTTATGCACAAAAATCCAAAACAACATGTTTGAGTCTATACTAAAGAGTTAAGAGAGAAACATAACTAGAGTATGTATTTACTGTTATAAAAAAGGTGACCAACCTAGATTCCAGATTAGCTTTCCTCTTGCTACTGAAAGCTTGTTCTCTTGGTCTACTCCTTTAATCCGCTGCGGCTTATCCGATTGCTACTGCTTCGTTCTTTAGATCTCAAAAAAGTTTCAGAACCGTGTTTAGCGGATTAGGGTTTCGATGTGAAACTCTAATCCTATTTTGGGTGATTTTAGCAGTAGTTTTCTGCCTTGGTTTCTGTGTCCCCTTTTACTGTGGACTGGCTGCTTATTTATATTAAAAACTTAGGGTTAGCATTTAATTACCATTGACTGGGCTTTTTACTTTTGCAGATCTGGAATGTGGGCTTGCTAAGCAGTCTTGGAGAGCAAGAACGAACCCCTAAAGATTGCTGATGCTGCTCCTATTTTCTATTTTTTGTTTTTTTTGGATTTGTATTTTTTGTATTTTTAATATTATCATTTTTTGTATTTTTGGACACTTTGGACAATTAGACACTTTTTTAAAATGTAAATAAAATTAAATAGATTTTTTGATATAATTTTTGGACTATATATATATGTATCTGCTCAAAATAAGGACGAAATAATAAAAATAGAAAAGAAGTCGGAATGATGAGCCAAATTGCGAGAAAACAACTCGAATAAACCCATTTGCAAGGAAACAACTCGGATGAACCCAACTAAGTTCGACTAGGCCTAAATACAAATATTCAACTAAAGAATGTGCAAAAAGATCGATCATTCGCGCACATTCTTAATTTAAATAACGACATTTCGACTTAGTTGAACTGATTAGTTGAGATTGGCTTAAGTGAGAGACTTTCTTAATAATTCTCGTAATTGCGCGACTTCAGAACAAATAATAAAATAAACCAGAAAAAGAATACGGACAAAATTGCGGTATAACAACAAGGTTTCTCTAATTCGTTGGGCTATAATCTTTGTAACTGTTTTGTAAGACACATTACATAGTCGTATAAGACGAAAGTTTGTCATAGATGTTACCTCTTCCATCTTCAGTATAAGAGTGATGAAAGTGTCATCTGAAGTGACTAAGTTGCACAAGAAAGGAGGGATTTGAATTGTGCATACTTTTTAATTTTTGAGACCTGTAACCTTCTCAACAAGTTGTTCTCGAGCATAACTTAGAGATGAGAAAGTTGAAGTTAGTTCCACAGTAAAACAATAACTATCTCTATAATGAATGATAAATAATAATGATGATTTAAAATTATTTTAGCTAGTAAGAGAAATTTAGTTTTCAAACAGGACCTTAGTCTTTTAAAGAATTGTGAATTAAGTTAAAAACTGTTTTGAGAAGGTTGAAGAATCTAACCTTCTCTTCGGTTTGAAAACAATACTATGTGTAAAGCAAATAAGCAAGTGATATGAAAGCAAGTAAATAACACAATATAGTTATAGTTATTTGAACATAGCAAACATTGGCTACTTCCTCTCCCCACGTCCACGTGAGTATTTCCACTACTATTAAAATAGTTAATACACTTGCTTTAGCTTAACAACAAAAGACATATAACACCACTTTTTTTTGATTACACACAAAAGACAAGTGTTTTCTTACACAACAACACAAGTTGTTTCCACCTACTAGAAAACTCTCTTCTATTTTCCTTAAGGTTCTCCTTCACCTGATGTAGCTGCTGCTGCTGCCATTGAGCAGCCCATTGTTTTAGAGCTTGAACCACCCCCTAGAAAAGTTAATCGTGCATATTCAGAGGGGAGTGGGAAGGTTATTGTTACTAATGTAGCTGATCTTAAATTTGAACAGGAAGAGAAGCCGCCAATCCTAAGGAAACATAGGAGCAACAATGGGTTAACCTTGGTGGGCATTCCTGCCAAGAAAGTGTGGAAAGCTAAGCATGATAAGAAGATTGCCAAAAAAGAGTTCTCTATTGGGCATAGAGTTTTATTGTTCAGACCCCGCCTGAAAATTATGGTTGGGAAACATCGATCCAAGTGGATTGGTCCTTTTGTTATTACTAACATTTTTCCTCATGGTGTAGTGGAAATGAAAAGTGAGGCGACAAACAAAGTTTTCAAAGTCGACAGAAAGCGCCTCAAGTTACTCCATGAGAGTTCCGCTACAGAAGATGCAACCATAGAAGAACTCTCATTGGAAAATCCCACCTACACTGCAAATTGACCAGGGAGTCCCTCCTCCTTACTCTTATTTTAAGCTTTTTGTTTTCATTGAGGACAATGTATGATTTAAGTGTGGGGGGGTGTCTTTTAGTAGTTTAGTAATTTTTATTTTTCTTTTAATTTTTGGTTTGTTTTTCAGTTTTCCTTGTTTTATTTGTTTTTAAAAGAAAAAAATTGTTATTTTAGCATGTTTTTCCACGAGTTCTTAGTTTGTACAAGTTGCGAGTGATTTGACTATTCTAGGACCATAGGTGTTTTGACATGATTTGATTGATTTCTTGTTGCTCTTGGTATAATAAGTTGGGTATGAGCACTAAATACTGCATCATCTGTGATAGTCATTTTCCTTGGTGAGAATTAAGCCTTTTAATGGATGGACTACATTTTTCCATTCTCTCATTTCTTGTGTGTGACTCACTCATGTTTGTTAGTTACTCTAGAACTTGACTTGATTCTTGTTGAAACACTTGTTCACATGCATGTTTGAAATGATCTAGGCAATTTTGTTTTTCTTAGCTACTAGCTAAATAAGCCTACCTTGAATTTATCCCTTTGTGTAAGCCCCTCTGAGCCTTTTTATCCCATTCTTTGTTTTATAGCTCATTACAAGCCTAAAAGAGAAAAACAATGATATTACCCAATCTTAGAGGGTGAAGGAGCTTTGATTTGAAAATTGTCATATCCATAAGTGTGGGGGTGTCCAAATTATGTAATTGTGGTTCTCACTTGGGTTGATTCTTGGGTTCTCAATGGAAAGTATGGAAAGTACATTTGTATAGAAAAATACTCTTCAAAAAAAATGAAAAAAGAAGAAGAAAAAAAAAGAAAAAAGTCAAAAAGAAAAAAAATCATAAAGAAGAAAAAAATTGTAGATATCTTTTTATTTTTGTTTTTGTATCAAGGAGAGTGAATGTTGTATAAAGAGAGTTATGGAGAGAAGTCTCAAAATAGAGAAGTTTGTCATATCTTGTTGAAGTTGGACCCTCTCATGCTCACTTAACAATTGGTTTTCATTGCTTCTTTGCCCTCTTTGATTCTTTTTAGCTTAATTAGTCCCAATTAGGATTATCCCACCTTGACCTTGGCCCCATTACAACCCTTATAAAGACCTTTTGATCTTATGTGCATATGTTGTTAAATGTGGATGTTAGAAGCTTGTCAAGCATATGGTAGTGCTAACTTTCATTGATGTGCTTATTATATATATGAGAGTAAACACAAGCCTAGACACTTGAGTGATTGAGCGCATTACTTATACATATCCTGTGAGGACTCATCACTTATGATTCACTCTTTGGTGCTCTATTCTCTTGTTTGCCTTGATTGTAATTAAGTGTTATCTCTGAATGTCATTCTCCTTGAAGCCTAGGAAAAGCATCTCTCTTATGACTTTGCATTCTTTGGGTTCATTGGAAATTCATGTTTTGCTTTTATGTCTTGTTTTGTGTGTTTTGCCCGGAGTGCAAAAGCTTAAGTGTGGAGGAATTTGATCAGTGCATTTTAATGTACTCTTTATAGCTTTTCACTTAGTGTTTTTAATTGTGTCTTGTGCCTAATATTTAAGTCTTAGCACGTTTCTAGACTTTGGGTCTTATTGGAGCAGTATAGCAATTTATTGCTTAATTCTTATTTGTATTGCATATTGACCCCTGTCTACTTTACAGGCCATAACTTTGGCTACGGTTATCCGATTGAGGCGTGCGAGCATGCGTTGGAAAGCTAAGGAACAGAGCTACAATTCTTCTGTTTAGCTCGAAACCCGATTCTGAAGTATTGAAGGTCAAAACCGCGAATTACCGAATCAGTTTAGTCAATTACGGGTTTATGGGCCAATTACTATCTTTTATCGGGCTTTTATTCCAAGAACCCAGTTAGTGGATTAGGGTTTTCGTTTTTTCTTAGTTAAATGCACTTTTATGAGCCGTCTTTGCTCTGTTAGGCATTATTATACAATTTTGAGGATTTGGTGGCCTAACCTCCATGGAAGCTTAAGACCCTAGACCAATCTATTTGTGAAGGGTGTTGCTGTAAGGATTTTGAAGTTCAGTGCTTTAATGTTTATTTTGTTTTTATGGTTTTAATTCTTTCTCTATCAATTTCATCTCGGTAATTATTACTGCAAATTCGGTTTGTGTTTTGCTTAATTACTCAAACTTTGTGATTTGCTTATGTGATTCGTTTTATGATTCAGTTTTGCTTAATCACTTAATCATGATTCTGTTTCGCAACTTTCATCATTTGAACTATTTTATCGCTTGTTTAATATAGTTTGGATAGGAATTGATAGAGTCTATGACGCTTGTTTATAGGATTGATAGAATTCAGTTATGATGTTAATTGTGTTACTGACGCTTGTTCAAAATCACGATTGATTGAACACACTGTTTTAACGCTTGCTTTAAAACTGTACGAATTCGTATGAACTCAGTAACGCTTGTTTAGTTAGTTTATGATCAATCAAGAGTTATCAAACCTTGCACAAATCTTATTTTAGAACCGATGATAAATCTGAGAAACGCACCTGGAAACAATGTATTGATTGCCTCTCTTTAATTGATTTTCTTTGTTAAACAACAAACTCTTCTAAAAAAATCCCTTTTATTGTTTATTTTGGTTCTTGACTTTGGTAATTTCAGTATTTAGATCCTTGTGAGACGACCAAGGTTAACTTCCTTGTACTATATTTTCTATCTTTATAATTATTTTGACCCGCGTACTACCGATGATATGACCTCACTGCTTCGTGACTTAGGAATACAAATAAGAGGATTGTAACAGTATCTGTTATGCAGAAAATGAGCAATGGAACAGTACACGAATTGAAGGAAAATTGAAGTACTGTATTGATATCAAGTAGGTTCAATTACAGTACAAAACACATTACCGATAGAGAATGTTCAGAGAGAAAGAAAGAGAAACAAATACAGCTAGAGGAGAGAGAATACAAGATTCATTTCACAGATACTCTTTCCCTCACTCCCACACATTACTTATGCACAAATCCTTTCAGCATCACACTTGGCTTACGCGCTCTACCACTAGAGCGTGTCTTCACTTCTTTTGTCACATTCTGCCTCGAGCTTCCTTGACCTATTGCTGCAACATCAATTCCCTCTTCATTCATTACATTACCATCCCCTTTAAAAACAATCTTGTCCTCAAGATTGAAGCTAGGATAATGTTCTTTCATTTCTTCCACATCTTCCCATGTGGCAGCATTCATATCAGCATCCTCCCATAAAATTAGAACCTGTGATACCTGCAAATCACCCTTCATAATAGTTCTGGTCTGTAACACTTCCTTCGGTTGCATCAATGGTCCAATTTCACTTGTAGTCAATGGTAGCGGAAAATAAGGATCAACACCAGTTCCTTTGAAACAACTTTAATCAGACACATGAAACACACACGGTGTATTTTTGCTTGAGCAGGTAGTGCCAACTTATAAGCTATAGCACCAACTTTCTGCACAATCTTAAAAGGACTAAAATACCTCATAGCAAGTTTTTGATTCTTTCTCAATGTGACAGAATGTTGTCGATAAGGTTGGAGCCTCACTAACACCAATGTGCAAACCTCATACTCCACATCCTTCTTTTTCTTATCAGCTTGCCATTTCATTCTCTGCTGAGCCTTATGCAGATTGTTCTTGAGTTGTTGCAGCATCACTTCTCGATCACTGAGCTGTGCAATTACCTCTGCAGGTTCATCATTAGTGAAAGCAGGTCTAACTAATGCAGGTGGATCCCTTCCATAGAGTGCTTTGAAAGGTGTCATGCCCAAACTAGTGTGGAAAGCATAGTTATACCAATACTCTGCCCAAGCTAAAGCTTTGAACCATCCCTTAGGATTCTCAAAAGTGAAGCATCTCAAATACATCTCTAGACACTTGTTCAACACCTCTGATTGACCATCAAACTGTGGATGGTATGCTGAAGACATGGCCAAGGTAGTCCACAACAGCTTGAACAAATGTTGCCAAAAAGTACTAGTAAAAACCTTGTCCCTATCCGAAACAATAGACTTAGGAACTCCATGTAATTTCACAATATAGTTCATAAAAGCTTATGCTACTGACTTGCTAGAATAGTCAGTCTTCATGGCAATGAAATGGGCAAATTTAGACAACCTATCAATGACTACCATAATTACGGTGAAACCATGTGAATTTGGTAAGCCCGTGATAAAATCCATAGAAACATCATCCCATACTTGCATTGGAATAGGCAATGGATTTAACAATCCTGCAGGCAGTGTATTAGAAGCTTTGGCCTGTTGATAGATAGAGCATTGCTTCACGAATTCTCTCACATCTTCCCTGAGAGATGACCATTGAAACTGAGCACTGATCCTAGCAGTGGATCTAGTAACTCCAGCATGTCCTCCAATAGGAGATGTATGATACTCATGTAAAATTTTCTTGATTAAACTGTCTTGCTTAGGAATCACCAATCTATCCTTGCAATACAACAATCATTCTCTATAACTATACCCCGAGCTATTGTCTTCTGCTTTGCATTTACTGACAATAGCCTGTAACTCATCATCTTGAGCAATTGAAGACCTCAATTCTTGCAAAAATTGAGACTGAGGTTCAGACCATGCCATGAAAAATACTCTGCTCAAATCATCTGCAGGTATATTCTCTTTCCCGGGCTTGTACTCAATCTTAAAATCATAGCCCATGAACTTGTGCAACCATGCCTGTTGCTTAGGTGTTTGTAAAGATTGATCCAACAAAGTTCTCAAACTCCTCTGATCTGTCTTAATTACAAACTGATGGCCCAATAGATAATATCTAAACTTGGCAAGTGCTTCAGTAATTGCAAATAATTCTCTGGTATAGGCCGACTGTTTCTGCATTCTTGGCACCATTTTCTTTGAAAAGAAAGCAATAGGATGACCTTGTTGGCTAAGCACTGCACCTACTCCAATGCCCGATGCATCAGTTTCCAAAGTGAATGGCAATTCAAAATTAGGTAAGACTAACACAGGAGCTGCTGTCATGGCCTCTTTTAACTGTTGTAATGCTGCTTCTGCAATATCCGACCACTTGAATGCCTCTTTTCTCAAAAGATCAGTCAATGGACTAGCAATTATTGCATAATTTCTAATGAATCTTCTATCATACCCCGTGAGGCCCAAGAAACCTCTTAATTGCTTCACATTTGTAGGTGTAGGCCATTCCTTAACAGCTTGTATCTTATGCACATCCATAGCAACTCCTTCACCTGATACCTTGTGGCCCAAGTAATCAACTTCTAACAAGCCAAACGAGCATTTAGAAAGTCTAGCATAGAGTTTTTGTAGCTGCAGAGTCCTCAACACCAATTCTAAATGCACCAGATGTGTTTTCCATGAAGCACTATAAACTAGGATGTCATCAAAGAAAACTAGCACAAATTTCCTCAATTCTCTTTGAAAAACTTGATTCATCAATCCTTGAAAAGTGGCTGGGGCATTAGTAAGCCCAAAAGGCATAACTAACCACTCATAATGGCCATGATGTGTTCTAAAAGCTGATTTGTACCTGTCTTCAGCTTGTAGCAAGATCTGGTGGTATCCTGACCTCAAATCTAACTTTGAGAAGTACTTTGCTCCATGTAGCTCATCAAGCAATTCATCTACTGTAGGCATAGGAAATGAATCCTTCACAGTGATAGCATTTAAGGCTCTATAGTCAGTGCATAACCTCCAACTACCATCCTTCTTCTTTACCAACACAATTGGAGATGAAAAAAGACTATTACTTGGCTGAATTATTCCTTGATCAAGCATCTCTTGCACCATTATCTCAATTTGATTCTTTTGACTGTGTGGATATCGATAAGGCCTTGCTTTCACTGGTTTTGCATTAGCCACTAGAGTGATAGCATGATTCTTCTCTCTATCTGGTGGTAACCCCGTAGGAGCTTGAAAAACCACCCTGTATGTGTGCAATAGTGTAGCCAATTCTGGCTCGATATCAGTAGGTAATTCCATCAAGTGATCATCTCGAGTAACAAGACTGATTTGTTGGATACAAAACAATTCAGAAATAGCATCAGTACTAGCCATTCTTTTAAACTGATGAAAATGTGTCTGAGCTGGTTGCATAGACTTATCCCCTTGCAATGTGATAAAAATTGCCTTGGTGCAAAAATTTAATACTAGATGCTGCATAATCCGCCACATGTGATCCTAGTGTTTCCAACCACGTAGAACCTAAAATCAAATCAGCTCCAACAACTGGTAGTAAATAGACAGGTAACTGTAATTGTTGTCCTTGCACTTGCACACACAGTTTAGATATCCACCCTTCGGTTTCCATATATTCACCATTCCCAATCAATACTCTGAATTTGGGAGCTGGTTCAACAGGTAATTTCAAGAATTGTGCCACCCTTTGCTGCAAGAAGCTCTCCGAGCTACCACCATCTAGTAAGATCTGTACAGTAATATGACCAATGTTCCCTGTAAATCTTATAGTGTCTGTACCTGTTCCACCTCTCATAGCATTAAGAGATAGGTGATGTTCAGTAACATTGGATTTCTCATGGTCTGTGTTTTGTGTTTGGTCTGGTGTATCAGCTGCTATATCAGTATCCTCTTCCTCATCAGACATTTGCAGCATCAGAATTTGGTGTTTATTGGGGCATTTGTGTGTGTAGGAGAACTTTTCATCACAAAAATAACAAAGGCCTTTGTCTCTTCTCAATTGTCTTTCAGCTGGTGACATGTTTTTGAGTTGCTGGGTTCTTTGGTTATTGTTAAAAGGTCTGCTATTAGGTTTAGATAGAAGTGGTGGTAAACTGTTTGGCTTAGTTTGGTTGACAGTGTCTGTTTTGGCTTGTGTTTGGTTAAGTTTAAGCTGGTTTTGTGTATTTGGTTGGTAGAGGTTCTGTTTGGGGTTGGGTGTATAGGTTTTCTGGGTAGGTTTGGGTTGATATTTCCACTCAAAAAGCTTTGCCAATGCTACTGCCTTCACTAAAGAAGGAGGTGACAGTGCCTTAACATCCTTGCGAATTTCCTCAGATAAACCACCAATAAAACAGTCCAACAAGGCTTCACTAGATAATCCTTCAGATCTATTAGCAAGAGAAGTGAATTCTAAGTAGTATTCATTGACAGATCCTACTTGAATTAACTTAAACAACTTAGCACGAGGACATTCAAATGGTGAAGGACCAAACTCAGTTTCCAAGGCAACAGTAAAATCATGCCAAGAATTAAATGCAGCTACCTTTTGCATCATTTGAAACCATGGTACAATTTCTTGATCTAAGTGAACAGAAGCAATTGTAATTCGTTCATTATCCGGTGTAGAATAGTAATCAAAGAACTGTTCAGCTTTGAAAATCCAACCAAGAACATTGTTGCCATCAAATCGTGGAAAATCAAGTTTAATTGACCTTACTTGGAATGGTGGTTTCTGATTTGGTGAGCTCTGTGTTGTCTTTGGTTTGCTTGGAATCACGATCGGTGTCTTCATCTTCAATGAGGATTTGTTCCCAGTCAATGTACTCTCGGTCTGCATCTTCTCCATTTCTTCAAACATTGCAGTGATCCGAGCAAAATTTGCTTTCGAGTTAACTACTGCTTGCTCCACTTGTTCGAAACGTTTCTGATATTCAACATCCTTTCGTGTCATTGTTGATTGGAGTTCTACATAATTCTTCTCCATTGTTTCAGTGAGCTTGCTAATGTCATTTGTCAACTCTTTGAACCTTGTGTTTTCAGCCATGGCGGAAGGTTAGTGAAAGCACCAATGTAATAAAGATTCATTATGCGAGAAAATGAGCAATGGAACAGTACACGAATTGAAGGAAAATTGAAGTACTGTATTGATATCAAGCAAGTTCAATTACAGTACAAAACACATTACCGATAGAGAATGTTCAGAGAGAAAGAAAGAGAAACAAATACAGTTAGAGGAGAGAGAATACAAGATTCATTTCATAGATACCCTTTCCCTCACTCCCACGCATTACTTATGCACAAATCCTTTCAGCATCACACTTGGCTTATGCGCTCCACCACTAGAGCGTGTCTTCACTTCTTTTGTCACATTGTGCCTCGAGCTTCCTTGACCTATTGCTGCAGCATCAATTCCCTCTTCATTCATTACAAGGATCCGACGAGGTAAGTTGTGTTTATCTATTGTTTTTAGTATGTAACTATTATCACGAAGATCTCTGTCTAAAAGACGACTAATAATTGCTAATGAAGGACACGTTTTCGTTTACCAAACAATTGCTAACGACTGAAGGATATAATTGAAAGCCCTCTGCTCTAAGTCAACCTCCTATCCTAAGGATTGATAACAAATCTGCTCTAAGTCTAGCAAAGAATCCTAGCTCACATGGAAGGACAAAACACATTCAAGCAAAGTTTCACTACATACGGGAGCAAGTTACAAATGGCAAACTAAGTGTGGAATATTGTTCTACCAAAGAACAACTGGCTGACTTGTTCACTAAGGCTCTCAAAGGAGAAGCCTTTGTGAAACTAAGAAGAGAAATAGGCTTGGTTGCCTTCTAAACTAGGAGGCAATCACTAAAAGCTATTGCTCAGGGGCTTGTCTCAAGTGATTTCTATCTAAAGACTATTACCAGGGGTCTGTCCTGATGATCTAAGTCCTATTTCTTTAGCTTAGTGGTTTAGGTTAAGGTTTCCTACTTGTAATTCTTAGCCTAAGTGTTTTAGCATTTGTATCCTGTATGTTAGGGCTTCTATATTATGGGGGGGTGTTGGGGTTTGTAATATAAAAACCCTAACAGCCAAAATATAGCCGTTGGGCTTACAACCTAACAAACTAATCAAACAATTTAAAAAATCAATAGTTTGTTAAGTATGTGAGCCTAAGTGGTTTATTTAGTTAGGGCGGTTAGAATTCTAACTAACCCTAACTAACATGTCCACATTGTGCCTAAATGTGGTGTATATAAATACATGTAAATATCATACATTCTGTACATACATAAACATACATTGAGAAATAAAAGTTTTTACTGCATTTTTCTATTTCCTATTGCAAGCATCTTCTTCTCTAAATTATGTTACATTCAAGGTTCACATCAAGAACTCAGTTTCTGGGTTTGTCAAGCTGCAATAGGGGTTGTACCTTGCAAACAAGTGAAAGAGGAGTGATTAGTGTGAGGTTTCTGTGACTGAAACCGTAAACCAGAAAGTATACAGAGAGTGAGAGAAGAAAATACCTTAAACAATTCTGAGAGAGAATTCTGGGCAAGGGAAAAGGTTGTGTTCATCTCAAGAACACATTTGAAGATTCATGCAACAGTACAGATACAGAAATTAGGGTTTTGTTCCAGTTAACAGAAAGGAAATCAAGAGCACAAGGAAGGTGTGAGATTATACCTCTCTTAAGTACTGAGAAGCCAGTTTGTATCCTGTACCTGCAAGAAGTCAACATTCCAGAAATTAGGGTTTCTGGAATCAAGCAAATCAAACGACAGATTAACGTAAAAAAGCAAGACTATTACCTTAATAAGAGTTCTGAAGGTTTGATTAGAAGAATCAAACCCTTTCAGAACCAGATTAGGGTTTCAGAAGGTGAAACTCATCGCGAAGGTGAGAAGATAAATTTACGGCTTGGTTGCAAGATTCATCACAAAACCAGAGGGGTTTTTGCTGAATCATCATCAACATTCATCATAAGCCAAGACCTAGCAAGATCCAAGCTTCAATCACTGCGTGAGAGCTCGAATCCAACTAGGGTTTTCTGAGAATTTTAGAGAGAAGAAGAAGAGAGAAAGGCACCGGGAAATCAAGATAGAGAGAGAGAGTTCTTGGCTTTCTGAGAGAGTAAAGAGTGATAGAAGGAACATATACGTCGGGTCAGAAATAACCCGCGTGTATCCAAACACAAACGGGTCCGGGCGCGCAGGATCCAACAAAAAAACAATTGTTTGGCGGTTCAAGTGGCTGAAATCGGTGGAGCAATTGTAAAGCTTGGGCTTTACACATTGCACCCTCCAGCAGTTTCTACTACCACCTGCAAGGAAAACAAGTAAAATTAGCGAAAAAATCCAATATGGTATAAACAGAGCATTGGTAAAACGATCCAGGGAAACATTCTAACTCTACTCTATGTTTCTTTTAAGTTCTTTAAACTTTCTTTAAATTTGTTTAAACCCTGCACAGTGTGAAATTGTGCAGGTTACTGTGTTCTAATTTCTGTGTGTGTTTAAAGTGTAAACTGCAGAATAGGAAAAGAAGACAAATTATGTTCCTAAGCTCAATGGGAACAACTATGATACTTGGGCTATTCAAATGAAGCCTATACTAGGATCACATGGATGCCTCTACTTGGTCAAAGAGGGTCTCACAGCACCTGAAGCTAATGCTACCCCTGCTGAAAAGAAAGAATTCCTTGAAGCAGAAATGAAGGATTTCAAGGGCACATCACACTCATCCACGGGGCATGTGGAGAGGAAGACTTTGAAAGGGTAAGGGATTGTGAAACCTCTAAGGCAAAGCATGGGATGCTCTAGAACATTACTCTTCGTGGAGCGGCTCCAATCAAGGAGGAGAAGCTGCAAGCTCTAAGAGCACAGTATGAAAGCCTTAAAATGAAAAAAGATGAAAAGGTAACTGACTTCTTCAACAGAGTGAAGAAGATCAAAAATGGTATAGCCCTACAAGGAGAGAAGCTTGAGGAAAACTCTCTGTGTAGGAAAATTTTGAGGTCAATGCCAAAGAAGTGGTACACAGTGACCAATACTATAGAGGAAACCACCAAGAATGTGGGCTTGAAGCTGGAAGAGCTTCAGGGAAAGCTAGAGGCTAAGGAAATCCGTATGGAAATCCTGGAGGAAGATTCAGATGATGAAGACACTCCTATGTTGGCTAAGGGTAAGTCAAAGAAGGGCAACAAAGGTAAGAAGGCAGGAGGTCCTAAGGGTAAGGCAGGTACTTCTAAACCTAAGTCTAATTCATCTAATTCTTCTAAGAGTAGTAACAACACTAATAAAAAGGACAAGTCAAAAGTCCATTATATAGGTGTGACAAATCTGGGGCATTATGCCACGAGTGTCCTACAAGGAATACTAATAAGCCTAAAGAGTCTGGTACTGAAGCCAATGTGGCTGAAGAGGATACTGACTCTGAAGGTGCAGTAGCCTTTAGTACTATTAGTGTTGATACTAAAACAGAATCTAGACCTAATGTGCATGTAACTGCTATAGATATAAAACAAGATAAGAATTTTATAGCTCTAGTAGTAACAAAATGATGATGGCAAAGACACCATCACCGAACTATGGTATCTAGACTCTGCATGTTCAAATCACCTAACAGTAACAAAGGTTGGCTAGTTGATTTTGACCCTAAGAGAAGGACAACTATCAAGTGTGCCAACAACCTAACACTAGAAGTCAAGGTATGGGTAATGTGATGTTTACAAAAGAAGATGGTCGGTAATATTAATTCATGATGTCTATTATGTTCCCGGTATTAGTCATAACTTGATTAGTCTAGGACAATTGGTTGAGAGAGGATTCTCAATCATTATGAAAGATCTAAAATCAAAAATTTTTGATACTAAGGATAAATCGGTTCTAACAAGTCCCTTTAGCCAAAAATGAACCTTCAAGACTAGTATAAGCACCGTAAAAGCGAGAATGCTTTAGTGCTACTACTAGTATTGAAAGTGAGCTTTGGCATAGAAGACTTGGCCACTTAAACTTTGGCAAATTTAACTAAACTAAGTTCCAAAGGTTTGGTTGGGGACTACCAAAGATTGAGTCCTGATGGGGTATGTACCACTTGTATTTTGGGAAAACAACCTAGAAAGAAGTTTAGGGCGTAAATTGTTAGTAGGGCTAATGACTTCTTCGCATGTTGTTTACTCGGATATATATGTGGTCCATTTGATGTTCTATCATTTAGTAACAAAAGGTATTTTCTCTGTCCTTTGTAGATGAGTTCTCTAGAAGGTTGTGGGTGTACTTGATCAAAACCAAAGGAGAAGCCTTGGACGTGTTCAAGAAATTCCTAAAGCAGGCAGAGAGAAAAAGTGACAGAAAGCTAAAAATCCTAAGGACAGATGGTGGTGGTGAGTATACCTCACATGAGTTCGTGGATTATTGCACTACAAGAGGCATCATTCATGAGATTACCTCACCCTACACTCCTCAACACAATGGAGTGGTAGAAAGAAGAAGCAGAACCTTGCTTGACATGTCCGATCCATGATCAAGCATAAAGGGCTTCCTAACACTTTTTGGGGTGAAGTCTGTCTCAACCGCAGCCTTACATCCTAAATAGGTGTCCTACCAAGAGACTAGAAGGAAAGGTTCCGAGAAGAGGTTTGGTGTGGAGACAAGCCAAGTGTGGCTCATCTAAGGATCTTTGGTTCTCTATGTTACTCACATATCCCGGACTGAAAAGAAAGAAGCTAGAAGACAAGTCTAAACCCCTTATACTTTGGTTGGCTATCATCCTACAGAGCCTACAAAGTTGTTTAATCCTAAAAACAACAAGGTAGAAATTTCTAGAGATGTGATGTTCTTCTAGAGGATGAGGTTTGGAATTGGAATGATTACGAGCAACAGAACTCGTAGAACATCCCAATGACTCTGAAGGGCTACTACTACTACAAAGTAAGAAGTACTTCACCAAGATGGTGAAGACACCTCTGACAGATGACCAAGACAACATGCAACAAAGAAGCGGATCAACCTCCTCAAGATGAGGAGCCCGAAACTCCTAATCCTACTCTATTCAACAAGTTGCTAGGGTCAAAAGGGTTAGAAATCTACCTAGAAGATTGGCGATTATGAGTTAGTTCTTGACCTAGAAGTGAATGAAGAGGTGATCTTCTACACTATGCAATGCTAGGCGATGTTGAGCCAATGGATTACTTAGAGGCACTTAAGGATGTGCGAAGTGGAAGAAAGCTATGCAGGAAGAGCTCAAGTCCATAGAAAAGAATGGTACATGGACTCTTACTCATTTACCTAAAGGTAAAAGGGCCATCAGTGTAAAGTGGGTGTACAAACTTAAGCTAGATCCTAAAGGGACAATTGTGAAACATAAAGCCGATTAGTGGCTGTAGGGTTTCAACGAGAAAGAAGGAATAGACTTCACTGAAGTTTTTTCCCCAGTGGCAAGACACGAGACAATAAGATTAGTTACAGCCCTAGCTTGTAACAAAGGTTGGGAACTATATCACATGGATGTGAAATCTGCATTTTTGAATGGGCCACTTGAAGAAACAGTATTCATCAAGCAGCCACCAGGTTTTGAAATTAAAGGTAAAGAGGAAATGGTGTTCCTTCTTCACAAGGCTCTATATGGGTTGAAACAAGCTCCTAGAGCTTGGAACAAACGTATAGACACATTTTTCACTACAAATGGGTTTACTAAGTGTTCTAATGAATATGGCTTGTATGTCAAAGGTAGTCTACAGTCCTATCTTCTATTAGTATGCCTATATGTAGATGATCTATTAGTTACTGGTAGTTGTGCTAAGGAGATTGAGAAGTTCAAAGACTCTATGAAGAGGGAATTTGAAATGACAGATCTGGGCAAGCTATCCTACTTCCTAGGAATGGAATTCCTAAGGATACCAGAAGGTATCATCCTACATCAACTCAAATATGCTAAAGAGGTATTGGCCAGATTTGACTTGGCAGAATGTAATTCTGCAGTCAACCCAGCAGAAGGAATTTTGGGTAAAGAGACTGATGAGGTTGGTACTAAGGTGAATGCTACACTATACAGACAAATGATAGGCTCTCTAAGATATATGTGTCACAGCAGACCAGATATTCTGTTTGCCACAGGTATGGTGTCTAGGTTTATGAATGAACCTAGGCAAATTCATCTAAATGCTACCAAAAGAATACTAAGGTATATCAAAGCTACACTTAACTTTGGTATTTTCTTTCCTACTAAATCTGAAACTGATAAGATTATCCTGCAGGCTTCATCGATTCTCGATTGGTGTGGAGACCACATTGATAGAAGAAGTACCTCAGGGTACCTCTTTAAGTTTCAAGGAGCACCAATCTCTTGGAGCTCAAAGAAGCAAAGTGTGGTAGCTCTGTCCTCATGTGAGGCAGAGTATATTGCTGGATGTGCAGCTGCTACCCAAGCAGCATGGCTAGATTCACTAATTTCTGAGTTGCATGTCACTCTAAGTCAACCTCCTATCCTAAGGATTGATAACAAATCTGCTCTAAGTCTAGCAAAGAATCCTAGCTCACATGGAAGGACAAAACACATTCAAGCAAAGTTTCACTACATACGGGAGCAAGTTACAAATGGCAAACTAAGTGTGGAATATTGTTCTACCAAAGAACAACTGGCTGACTTGTTCACTAAGGCTCTCAAAGGAGAAGCCTTTGTGAAACTAAGAAGAGAAATAGGCTTGGTTGCCTTCTAAACTAGGAGGCAATCACTAAAAGCTATTGCTTGGGGGCTTGTCTCAAGCTGATTTCTATCTAAAGACTATTACCAGGGGTCTGTCCTGATGATCTAAGTCCTATTTCTTTAGCTTAGTGGTTTAGGTTAAGGTTTCCTACTTGTAATTCTTAGCCTAAGTGTTTTAGCATTTGTATCCTGTATGTTAGGGCTTCTATATTATGGGGGGGTGTTGGGGTTTGTAATATAAAAACCCTAACAGCCAAAATATAGTCGTGGGGCTTACAACCTAACAAACTAATCAAACAATTTAAAAAATAAATAGTTTGTTAAGTATGTGAGCCTAAGTGGTTTATTTAGTTAGGGCGGTTAGAATTCTAACTAACCCTAACTAACATGTCCACATTGTGCCTAAATGTGGTGTATATAAATACATGTAAATATCATACATTCTGTACATACATAGACATACATTGAGAAATAAAAGTTTTTACTGCATTTTTCTATTTCCTATTGCAAGCATCTTCTTCTCTAAATTCTGTTACATTCAAGGTTCACATCAAGAACTCAGTTTCTGGGTTTGTCAAGCTGCAACAGGGGTTGTACCTTGCAAACAAGTGAAAGAGGAGTGATTAGTGTGAGGTTTCTGTGACTGAAACCGTAAACCAGAAAGTATACAGAGAGTGAGAGAAGAAAATACCTTAAACAATTCTGAGAGAGAATTCTGGGCAAGGGAAAAGGTTGTGTTCATCTCAAGAACACATTTGAAGATTCATGCAACAGTACAGATATAGAAATTAGGGTTTTGTTCCAGTTAACAGAAAGGAAATCAAGAGCACAAGGAAGGTGTGAGATTATACCTCTCTTAAGTACTGAGAAGCCAGTTTGTATCCTGTACCTGCAAGAAGTCAACATTCCAGAAATTAGGGTTTCTGGAATCAAGCAAATCAAACGACAGATTAACGTAAAAAAGCAAGACTATTACCTTAATAAGAGTTCTGAAGGTTTGATTAGAAGAATCAAACCCTTTCGAACTGTATTAGGGTTTGAAAGGTGAAACTCATCGCGAAGGTGAGAAGATAAATTTACGGGCTTGGGTTGCAAGATTCATCACAAAACCAGAGGGTTTTTTGCTGAATCATCATCAACATTCATCATAAGCCAAGACCTAGCAAGATCCAAGCTTCAATCACTGCGTGAGAGCTCGAATCCAACTAGGGTTTTCTGAGAATTTTAGAGAGAAGAAGAAGAGAGAAAGGCACCGAGAAATCAAGATAGAGAGAGAGAGTTCTTGGCTTTCTGAGAGAGTAAAGAGTGATAGAAGGAACATATACGTCGGGTCAGAAATAACCCGCGTGTATCCAAACACAAACGGGTCCGGGCGCGCAGGATCCAACAAAAACAATTGTTTGGCAGTTCAAGTGAAACTGGGCTGGAGCAATTGTAAAGCTTGGGCTTTACACATTGCACCCTCCAGCAGTTACTACTACCACCTGCAAGGAAAACAAGTAAAATTAGCGAAAAAATCCAATATAAGTATCACTTTTTCTCCTAAATGAGAATCGTGCGGGGAATGAGCCTGTCAATTGGAAAAACAGAGTACAAAAACAAATGACGATCGATCGGTAACATTTAAATATACAAGTGTTACGAAATTGTCTTTTTCAAAATGCTTGACAACATTTTTAGCCAGTGTTGCCAACTAAATGTAGGCTTTAACGTACAATCACCATTATTGTGATCTACACCAGTTCTGAAGCTATGCAAGATATTTCACTATCACAAAAAATGTCTGTGTAACACAAGCAATACCCACCCTAATACAAACACAACTTGGGACACCACATCCAGATCACAAACCAAAAAAGATACCTCACCCTTTCTTACTACGTAGGATGCCCCTACACTCGAGAGATTTCAACACTCTATAGGATACCCCAACCACAAAAGCAATACAACAAAACAAAGTTTAGAAAATACCAAATCTCATTAACTATAAAAAGTGCACATATACATCAATGAACCTCTCTAACAAAATCTTCAATTGATGACTGACATTATTGCCTCAATGAGACAACATGTCAGAAGCATAACAACATTTATCAAAATATATTTTGTGTGAATTAAGTTCTGGAGTCATGGCCTTTATATGATCAATTAAGGTTGAGTTTTCATAAGTAATTTATGAATTTTCAGCCAAGTAATCGATTGATTACTTTTGGAGCTAATCAATTATGTTTCTTCCAACGATAGAAAGCAGACATAAGTCACATAACTAACTCAATATGTCTCGAAGCAATTGATTTCTTTCATGTCTAATCTATTTCTTTCCTAAGAAACCCAAATGAAGTCGATCACTTGTCGTTGGTGTGAAAAAGTAATCAATTACTTTCCAAAGTGATCAATTACTGTTACACATAAGATCAAAGCATTTGAAAATACCCAGATGAGTTCTATTTCACTTTTTAAGCTTTTAAAACATTTTTTAATTTCAAAAGCCACAACATATTCATCAATTAAACATTAAATCCTATCCTTGATTCAATAAAAAAAACTAAAACTATAAAGGAGAAACAAAAATAGGGTTGCGTCCTTAAATGTATTATAATAGTGTCTTAAAAGTATTGTCTCCATAGAGATTACAACTTTTTTTTATCAACACATAC
Source organism: Oxytropis ochrocephala (assembly GCA_020916435.1). Taxonomy (NCBI): domain Eukaryota; kingdom Viridiplantae; phylum Streptophyta; class Magnoliopsida; order Fabales; family Fabaceae; genus Oxytropis; species Oxytropis ochrocephala. The sequence continues at coordinate 39,855,719 of CM037092.1, read as the reverse complement.
AAATCTTGTTTATACTTTGATAGCAATGCTAATAACGTTAAGGGTAGATTTGGAATTGTATATGAGAAAAAGAAGAAAAAACAGAGTGAGGGGAGTAGGGTGGACCATGTTGTAGGGGAGCAATTCCCTTATAACTACCTTGATGGCGAAATTGGCAAGTGTACCAAATCGTCGCAAGTACTAATAAAACGGTAAGACCGAGTGTCGAACTCAAGAATCGAATGCAAATACCAATAAACATTAACAACACTAGACGAACACAAATGAACCGAATTTGAGTGATATGATAAAGTAGCTAGAACTTTTAAGGTAAAGATAATAACTATTTTTGTATTTTTGATAAAGAACCGAATAACGCAAAGTTTATGAGATGATAAAATAAGTTAGGGATGAACTTCAATTGATTCCACACTATTGCAAATTGATTTAATAAGGAAAAGTAACCCTCTCTTTTACTTTGTTATCAAACCCACAACATTAATTAATCCCTAATTCCTTAGGTGAATAATCATTTGTGAACAACTAAAAACCCTAATTCCTTAGGTGAATATAGTTGACAACAAGCATTAGAATCAAGGATTTGCAAGATACAACAACTCCAAGGCTATCCCTAGACTAAGAATTGAAGACATTCAATCTCAAGCATTCAAATATAAAACTTCCATTCCATAGATGAACCATAAATCATTCCATGGGTGATCAAATCATGAAAAGCATTAAGAATAGAGATTAAACATCCAAACCAAGAAGGAATATGATATTTAGAACAATCAAAACCAATTACAATAGTGATTCATCAATGTTAATTCATCCCTAACCCAAATGGGTTTAGCTAGACATGGATAAAGAAGAAGGGAACTAGAAAATCAAACTCAATGGAGAGAATGACCACATTGAAGCTCCAAAATCTTGTTCCCAAGCCTTGAATCTTCAATGGAGATGAATGGTCTTGAGCCCCTAGCTGCCTCCCTTGCTATCTCTCTCTCTAGGTCAAGAAAATGGTAAAAGGCCCCTTTGGTTGGATGAAAATCGCAACTTTAAACTAAATCGCAGAGCAAAAGCGCCCAAGCGCATGACAGAAGCGCTTGAGCGCAAGATAGACAACATCAACAGACCCCAAAAGCGCCCCAGACGCATGCAGAAGCGCTTGGGCGCACAGCAACGAGAATCAACAGTGCGAAGCCCCCAAGCACTTGCGAGCGCGCTTGGGCGCATGGCAAACGAAACATCAAATGCGGCGCCCCAAACGCTTGCGAGCGCTTAGGCGCTTTGTGCGCATTTTTGAAGTAGTAGGAGCTCCAAATGCTAGGCAAGTGCATCCTTAGGCGGACAACATAACTTTTAGCAACGGAACTCATTCTTCCAAGCTTTAAAATATCCAAAACATCTATTTGCACCTGAAAATCATGGTTATGACAAATGTGGCATTTTGTGGTCCAAGATCAATGTAATTTCCCAAATTCGGTATAAAAAATACCTAATTTTGGACCAACAAAACTATATTCAATGCGGACTTATCACAAACTAATGATTAATAGTAGTGGGAATTGGCGCACGTATGCTGACATGGCCAAGTGTGGATGGCGTGAGTGAGAGAATTGGTGGGAATATAGCTGTGTGTAGCTGATAGTATCGGGTAGACTGGAATTGGAGTGATTCGGGAGAGTCTAGGCCTCTTTAAGTGCCTTGAGTTTTTCTTTCTATTTTTCCAGTTGTAATCAAGTAGAATCACGTCGATTCTACCTCATTTTCACATTCAATCAATATATTCAGATTCTGCTACGTTAGCAGAATCCATTTTCACTTACTCTGTGTTTTTGTTCCTATCATTTTGGTATCAGAGCACCATGCTTGGTGTGAATGGTGCAAACACGAGCAACAATGGAGACACGAATGGATGTGGTTGAGCTCAGAATTGGTGGAATGGAAGGAACGATGAGCAAAGTGTTGGAACAGATGGAATCGTTCAACGCAACTCTGAAGGAGTTCGCGAGGAAGAAGGTGGTAAGTAATGAAAGCGATAGTGATCATTCACTAGAGAGAAGTGGTGTGATTTCGACAAAGGGGAAATCTAGCAACTACGACGTGTGTTTCAGAAATGGACGACGTAAACTCGACATTCCAGTGTTTAACGGCGATGATCCACTCAGGTGGCTCGTTCGGGTCGAGCGATATTTTCGTATCAACGGAGTGATCGAAGATGAGAAACTTGATGTTGTAGTGATCGCATTGGAGGAACGAGCTCTGAATTGGTTCCAGTGGTGGGAGAAGCAAGCTCCGTCGAGGAATTTGCCTGAATTCCAAGCTGCGGTGGTACGCCGGTTTAACCCAGGTACGATTCAAAACCTGCTTGGACCATTGTTACAATTGAAGCAGGAGGGAACGATGGAGGAATACAGAGACAAATTCGAGTTACATGTTGCTCCGTTGAAACGAGAGGAACGCACCATGTTAACTAGCATATTTCTAAATGGTCTCAACGATGAAGTGCAGGCTGAATTGAAGCTTTTTGCCATTGATGACATAGCTGAGTTGATGGATAAAGCATTGGTGGTAGAGGAAAAGCAAAGAGCTCTTTCTGGCAAGAGTGGGGGTAAGGATAGAAATGAGGTGAAGGACACAGGGTACTCTCCAAAGTTTTGTAGTTCGTGGGAGGGAAACGGTAGCAAGAAAGAGGCTACACCAACAGTTCCTATCACTAGTGAGAAGGGTGGTGAAGCTATGAGAGGAAGAAGATTGAGTCAAGCTGAGCTAGAAGATAGAAGTAAGAAGGGGTTGTGTTTCAAATGTGGTGACAAGGGGGGAAGAGCCATATATGTAAGATGAAGCATATGAGGTTGATGTTATGTGAAGGGGAGAGTAGTGATGAAGAGGATTTCAAGGAGTGTGAATCAGAGTTAGTAGAGGAATTCAAAACTCTGCAACTCTCGATGCAAAGTAAGGAAGGAGTAGCAACTCATAAGTCTTTTAAGGTGTGGGTGATGATTGGAGGGAGGAGAATTCTAACCTTAGTTGATTCTAGTGCTACAAGCAACTTCATAGCACCCGAGATCATTGAGATTTTGAGATTGGAGGTGACTAAGACTCCAATTTACATTGTGGAGGTTGGAACTGGTGAGCAGATCAAGAACAATGGGGTATGTAGGAATCTGAAATTTACAATCCAAGGGATAGAGTTTCAACAAGATTTCTATTTGATGGAGCTTGGAGGTACAGAATTGGTGTTGGGCTTGGATTGGTTAGCTAGCTTGGGCAACATTGAAGCAAATTTCAAAAACTTGACTCTCAAATGGACAATGAATGGACAAAAGCAAATGATTGAAGGAGATTCCTCTTTGTGTTCTGGCCAAGCTTCATGGAAAGCAATGTTAAAAGCATCTTTCTTGTGCAGCAAGAAAGAGTGGAGGAGGGCACTAATGGGAAACAACAGATTGAAGGAGGGCTCAGTAAGATAATGGAGGAATTTGCAGATGTGTTTGAAATGCCATCTGGATTACCAATAGCTAGAGAGCATGATCATGCAATTATTTTGAAACCCGGAGAAGAAATTCCACACATCAGGCCTTATAGATATCCATTCTACCAAAAGAATGAGATTGAGAAGATGGTGAAGGAAATGCTAGAGTCTGGGATTGTTATACATAGCACAAGTCCTTTCTCAACCCAGTATTGTTGGTAAAGAAGAAGGATGGAGGATGAAGATTTTGCACCGATTATAGAGCCCTCAACAAGGTAACTGTTCCTAACAAATTCCCTATACCTATCATTGATGAGCTACTAGATGAATTGGGTAATGCTGTCATTTTTTCTAAATTGTATTTGAAATCCGGATACCACCAAATTAGAATGAACGAGAAAGATATTCATAAAACAACATTAGGACTCATGAGGGACACTATGAGTATTTGGTGATGCCCTTTGGATTGACAAATGCACCCTCCACTTTTCAAGCTTTGATGAACCAAGTGTTGAGACCTTATCTTAGAAAGTTTGCATTGGTCTTCTTTGATGATATTTTGATATACAGTAGTAGTGTAAATGAGCATGAGGAACATATGCATGCAAGCAGTCTTGCAATTACTGAGAACACATCAGTTATATGCAAACAAGAAAAAACAGAGTGAGGGGAGTAGGGTGGACCATGTTGTAGGGGAGCAATTCCCTTATAACTAACTAATGATTAATAGTAGTGGGAATTGGCGCACGTATGCTGACGTGGCCAGGTGTGGATGGCGTGAGCGAGAGAATTGGTGGGAATATAGTTGTGTGTAGCTGATAGTATCGAGTAGAGTGGAATTGAAGTGATTTGGGAGAGTCTAGGCCTCTTTAAGTGCCTTGAGTTTTTCTTTCTATTTTTCCAGTTGTAATCAAGTAGAATCACGTCGATTCTACCTCATTTTCACATTCAATCAATATATTCAGATTCTGCTACGTTAGCAGAATCCATTTTCACTTACTCTGAGTTTTTGTTCCTATCATACTTTGAACGGTAAATCTCATTTGGTATTGGTTTGTATGATTTTGAACAAGCATGAAAGAAATTTATTTTAAACAGAGCAATTAACAATTGAATAAAAATGTTATTTTTTGAACCCCAATATTGGACGGGAGTGGTTAACGTTAACGCACTCCATGGGACGTACTCGGCTAGCACCCTAGTACGATCTCAACGATGGAACAAATTGGGGTCAAGCCGAACTCCAAATTAGTCAGAGCCTATTTTCCCTGGACATCGGAGCAAAGTCAAGACCTCTAGAGCAAAAAAAATAAATGTTATATTTGACGGAGAAGAATATTAATCAAGAAAAGTGGTGATGAGGGTTCTCAATTCCCATTGAATCTGAATATCTTCTTAAGCTATTGAATCACGATTAAAACAATTCGACACATTTGTGTTTGTGTATATATATATATTGCGCTCGGTACAACCCCTCCTAATTGGTTAAACATCTCTAAACTAGTTTGTCTACATTGACAATTACATTTCCTCCGAACCATTCTCATGTAACATTCTCTTTAACACTTCCCTTCTAATACTCACTCTATGATCAGGTAAATTCACATGGGTTCCACCACTTTATAAATGAGACCCACTAACTTAATCTAACCTACATGCATTTCACCCAATAAAAATGTGAGTGTTAAGTATTGTTAGCACTCCTCTTCTCATGTATGAACTTCATTGATTTCTTGTTCCTCTAGACTCTCCTCCAAGGAAAGAAGCTTCTCCAAATTACCAAGCACTTCTCCCATTGTTGGCCTTTCTGCACTCTTGTTAATCAAGCACTTGATGCCAATCTCCACAAACGTCATTAAGCATTCCGACCTTATTTTTCCTTCTAAATGTGAGTCAACTAATTGATCAATAGTTCCAGAATGGTAACAATGCATGGCCCATTCAGCCAGGCCAACTTTCTCACTTTCCTCTTCCACTGCTATAGGATTCACAGCTGGTCTTCCACATAATATTTCAAACAACACCACTCCAAATGAATATACATCAGATTTTTCAGTCAGTTTTCTTCTCTTAAAGTACTCAGGATCTAAATATCCAAAAGTACCTTTAACCGCAGTGCTAACATGAGTGTGATGAAATGAGGGAACTATTCTAGATAACCCAAAATCTGCAATCTTTGGTACCCAATTCTGATCCAATAATATGTTTGCTGACTTGACATCACGGTGAATCACTGGGTTCCTTGTGCCAGTATGAAGGTAATGAAGTCCTCGAGCTGCACCTACACAAATCTTTAGTCTTTGATTCCATGACAGTGGCTGATTCGGTTTCTTGTATAAATGATCACAGAGTGGACCCTGAGCCATGTATTCATAGACAAGTATAAGTTCATTGCTCTCTTGGCAGTATCCCAGTATTGAGACTAGATTCAAGTGACAAAATGAGAAAAAATTGATCTCATTTTCAAACTCCTTAAATCCTTGGCGGGAACTAGGGTTAGCGCGCTTTATTGCTACATGAGTCACCCCATCAGGCATGATGCCTTTGTACACCTTTCCAAAGCCTCCCTCTCCAATTACAAGAGCTTCACTGAAGTTGTTGGTAGCTATGCTGATCTCTGCTAAAGTGAACTGATAGCAATGACTTGAGGTCACAGTTACTTGACAATTTTTGTGACTTCTTGCAGTGTAATTTAATGGGAGTACCTGTACCTGAAAAGTTTCCCTCTTCGATTTTTTCCTTGCTTTGCGGATAACAAAGAAAGCTGTAACGAACAGTCCCAAAATGGCACACAAAGTACCAGCCACAACTATGACATGTGGAACTCTCTTTTTCTTTTGTTCCTTTTGAGTTGGAAACTTGCTGCAAGATTATAGTTTTTGTCACTTAACTTGATAATCTCAACGCCATTCAACAAGGCATCAGCATATTTTGGTTTTGATTCCATGTTAGGATGAAGCGCGATCGACATATTTCGCCTTCTTTCATTTTCCATAGGAACCATTACAACATAGTCTCTATGCAAAGGAGTAAATGGTGCACCAGCGAAAGCAACTATGTCTATCCTCTCCTCTGCTGTTTGGTTGTTAATGTACACCGTGAACACCCTCTGATTGACCTGTGTTACCTTCATGGATATCTCACAGAAATGAAGCCTAACAACGTATTTGAATCCAGAATCAACAGGGAATGACCATGTGAAATTGTTTCTTGTGTTGGCATCTCCATGGCTACCCATTGTCCTGGCAGTCCAATATAGTTCTTCTGGTGCGGAATAATTATAATCACTTGAAGTGAAAGTGGTGTAGTTCAACGAAACTCGACGGGTTTTTATGTCAAGGACACTTCCATATTGTAAATCAGATATGTAGCTAACATCATCCGCCCATGTCCCAAAAGCATTTTCAACATCACTATCATGTTGATGACCTATGTTAACCTGGTAAAGCTTCTCAAGAGCATATTTATCGTTAATAAACAATGGTTCCTTGTGTCCAAGGAAAGGAACAGGAACCTTTGTACCTCCAAAGTATATATTGGGAGGAACTGAGAATATCTCAATGCCATTTACGAAAGCAAATGCATTGGAAATTAGAGGTGATGGAGTGAAAGTAATGTTGAGTCTCTCTTCCTTGATATTGACAAAGAAATCCTTAGTGATATACACCAAGTTGAGCTCTTCTGCAGCAAGCGATGGATTGAAATTATCAACAAGAGTGTATGGACCAGCTTTTACAGAAAAGTAGGCCTTGGAGGGTTTCATGTTCATCGTCAAATATGATGTTGAGAGAAAGTAGATGCGAATGAATTGAAGGCCAGGGGTGAAAGGAAATGAGTAGGTGAATGGAGAATGAATTATTCTTGCTGTTGAGTAAGGGACTTTTGGTTCTACAGAGTTTGTGTTTGAAACAAAAAGTGTTGATGAACTAGTGTCGTGTTCTGGAGGCAAGAAACTAGATCCAATATCTCCTATCCAATTTACCCCATTGAATGGTGATGCTCCAGAAGAACCACAGTTGAGGAGGACTTTATCTGAAGGCACTTTTATTGAATCACAAGTGGTTAAATGGAAGAACAAGAAAAAGAGGTACGGTACAAAGCTAATGACAAACCCAAAAGACTCTTTAATGAGGGTTTTCTTCATGTTATTGAGTTTGTGTGACTCACAAAAGTTGTTGAGGTTGAGGGAGGAACAAGTTTTCACATTCTTTTGCCTCACATTTTTGTATTGAATGTTCTGTTTCCACTTTAGACTAAAAACTGTGAAGTTAGATTCTTAATACCTGTTGGTGGCGGGTAGAAAAGTTAGATTCCATTTTTTTATCAGTGAACAACTAACAAAAAAATGAAAGAAATGATTATTTAAAATACATAACTAATCACAATAAAAAAGAAAAAAATTTCTTAATTGGGATAAGATTTTCTTTGTATGCTGTTAGTCATGCAAATCTTCGAAAACTCAATAGGGAATTCCCGTGTATGTTGTTGATAGAATAAGACAGCACTAAGGTTTTCCGTCATGTATGTGCTGGACTCCTACATGCAGACACATAGACTTTTCTGTCAACTGAACACTTTTCTTTGTAATATCTTTTCCACATTCTTTAGTAATATTTAATTGTCAATTTTGCATCACAACAGTTACCTCATCGTTGAATCGGTCATTCGCCAACTGGCTATTGAGAAATCAAGTAGTTGGCAATGAAAACGATCCTGCATGTAGGAGTCCAGCACATACGAAGGGATATCATAAAATATTTGACTTTTATCATAATCATTGTGAAAGTCACATGTACAAAGGATTTCAAATTAATCAACAGTGTAAAGAAATTTTAGACAATAACGCATACCAATAAAACTCTACATACAAAATTCCAATAGAAGTGAAAGCAGCTGATATTGAAAATTCAAACTACATGGAAGCAGCTTCTACTGAAACTTCAAACCGTATTAGTGGAAGATTAAAACCGATGACACTTTTGTTTTTATTTTATTTTTTTGTTATTAAGTGGATTCATGTGGGTCTCACTAAAAAATCTATCATACTTTCGTTTGGTATAACTCAAAAGTCATAAAAAAATGAATTAGACATACTGGCTTTTTCAAAACAAAAAGAAAAGCCATAGTGCCTCAGTATAATAAATTTGTAAAGCTGGTTACTTTTTCTATTCCCAGAAATCTATTTAGATGCGAAAATGTTACAGAGAATTATGAATGCTGTCACATGGTTTATTTACATTTTTCTCTTAAACTTCTATATCATACATCTACAACTAATAGTTATTGCTGCTGACAATACCAGTTATGTTCCCTTAGAGAACATAGTTCTCAACTGTGGGTCTAACACATCTGAACTTCTACAATATGATGGCAGAAACTGGACTGGTGACATTGATTCACCATATGTGCCCTCTAATGCAGACATCAAGTCCCTAATAGCCAGAGCACCTGCTACTCTTTCTATTCCTGAAGTTCCCTATATGACTGCTCGAATATTTCAATCTCAATTCACCTACAAAATTAACATAACACCAGGTCCAAAATTCATACGCCTTCACTTCTACCCCGCTTCATACTTGAATCTCAATATCTCGGAAGCTTTCTTATCAGTCAGTGCTGGTAACTTCACACTTCTTCATAACTTCAGTGTTTCCCTTAATACTGATTACTTCAAATCAGCATATCTGATGAAAGAATTCATTGTCCATGTAAGTGGAAACACTTTAGAACTTACTTTCAGCCCATCATCCAATGCTTCTGATTCCTATGCATTTGTGAATGGGATTGAAGTTGTTTCAATGCCCCTTGGTTTATATATTCGTGGTGATGATGCCCCCATTCCTTTGGTTGGCCACAATTCCAACTTGGAGTACATTTATGACAATATTGCCATGGAAAACTTGTACAGATTGAATGTAGGAGGTGAGCAAATTCTACCCAGATACGATACGGGTATGTTTCGCACTTGGGACACTGACAATGGTTACGTATTTGTGGCTCAAGGTATTCTAAACTCCAATATGAGTATGCCAATTGTGTATGCAAATAATGTTCCAGCATACACTGCCCCTGAAGATGTCTACCGCACATCCCGTTCAATGGCTCCCTTTGAGAATGGCCTTGTCAATTTAAATTACAATCAAACATGGCTTTTACCTGTTGATTCTGGCTTCAGTTATCTAATTAGGCTTCATTTCTGTGAAACTTTTCCCCATATAACAAGAATCAATGAGGTAGTTTTTTCTGTATTTTTAAATAATCAGACAGCTGATGAACAGCTTGATCCAATTGCCATCAGTGGGGGGCCTGGAGCTGCTGTGTACCAAGACTATGTTGTATTGGTTCCTGGGGACAGTGAGGGGAAGCAAGACTTGTGGCTTGATCTACACCCTTACAAGAAATCAAAACCAATGTATTACAATTCTTACTTGAATGGTGTAGAGATCTTCAAACTGAGCACTGTTGATGAGAAGAGTCTTGCAGGCCTTAACCCTTTTCAAAAGAAGTCCAGGTCATCTGCAAACGCTCCCCATGTTGTTTCACAGGCTAAAAGCTCAAAGAAACTCATATTCATCCTCATTGGATGTGGACTTGGTGCAGTAGCAATACCAATTCTCCTATGCTTAGTTCTATTCAGGTTGAAGGTGATTAGGCCTAGAAGGCTCATGTCATGGTGCGGTCTCATTGTCCATCCGCCTAATCAAATTGAAAAGGCAAACAAATCATCATTTTGTTGCCATTTTTCAATAAGAGAGATAAGAGTAGCAACTAATGACTTTGATGAGGCTCTACTTATAGGCACAGGTGGATTTGGCAGCGTTTACAAGGGTAGCTTTGATGGTGGGGAGACATTTGTAGCCATAAAACGAGCCAATCCAATGTCAGAACAAGGTGCTACGGAATTTGAGACAGAGATCAATTTGCTCTCGCAGCTTCGACATAACAACCTAGTCCCACTTTTGGGTTATTGCGATGACAATGAGGAGATGATACTGGTTTACGACTTCATGGCCAATGGAACTCTGTATAACCATCTTCATTTGAGGCTAAGAGATCAACCCTTTTTGTCATGGATTCAACGTCTTGAGATATGCATTGGAGTTGCAAGAGGTTTGCACTACCTACACACTGGCACACAGCAAAGGATCATTCACCGCGACATCAAGACAACCAACATACTCTTAGACCATAATTGGGTGGCCAAAATTTCAGATTTTGGGTTGTCAAAGGCAAGCTACCCTTCCTTAAGCACCAGCATTGTTAAGGGTAGCACCGGTTACCTAGACCCTGAGTACTATCAATGCCGGAAATTGACAGAGAAATCTGATTTGTACTCACTTGGGGTGGTGTTGTTGGAGGTGTTAAGCGCAAGGCCAGCCATAAGTCCATGTGAAAATGGCGAGCATTTAAACTTGGCTGAATTGGCTGTGTTTTGCTTTGAGAATGGTGATGTATGGCAGATAGTGGACCCAAACTTAGAAGGAGACATAGATAAGGAGTGCTTTGAGTTATATTTAGGAGTTGCTATGAAATGTCTGGCTGAGAAAGGGGTGGAGAGGCCATCCAGTGGTGATGTTCTGCAGAAACTCTATCTGGCAATGCAACTTCAGAAAAATGCAGGTACTGTCCGAGAGAGAAATATAGACAAGAATGACAACAGTGGTTTGCAGGGCTTTTCAGATTTAACACTAGGTATCGAGTTTTCTGAAATCATGATGCCTATTGGCCGGTGAGTGAGAATTTGCAGAAACAAACTGCTTTGTGCTGTTAGATACTTAGAATAAACTTGGTTTGTCAGTAGTAGGAGACTAAGAGTCGAAAAAAATGTCTACCTTAGTTGCATAGGCCTGACACCGATAGAAATCACTATGTACTGCAATGTCATGTAAATATTATGTAACAGAAATTAATGAATATGTCTGAAGCCTTTGCTCAAATCTCCTCTTTGTTTGATCAAGCAGTTCCTGGAACTTTCCCACATACAACATCCCAAATGGTACTACTATTAACTTATGGAAATAACTGCTATGTATTAAGGTCCTTCTTTGACTAACTATTTGCTGCTTTTCTTATGAGTTGCTTACATGTTATTTTGAATTTAATTAGGGGCGCTAATTGTTCAAAAATAACTAGACATTAACAACTATTATATAATGGAAAGCTTTAATAGCCATAAGTGCTAAAATTAGAGCCAAATTTGTTACGAATAATGTAATCTAGCTACTAAATTAACGATTCTAACAATAGTTTTGGGGGAAACTCACGGAGGTGTACCAGTGAACCAAGGGATTACAAGAATCCGATATATATATATATATATATATAATCAAGTAATTTAGGGATTATGTTTTATCACCTGATACTTGCGAAAAACCAAGGTCATCATGTTTCTCCAATTTCAATCTTGTGAAATCCTCCTTAGGAGAACTCGATGTTTGCAAACAATTCCTGCATGAGATAGGTATTATCAGTGGTGCTGCAATGAATTTTCATTTGGGAAACTGGCTTCTATTAAGGATGAATTGAATCAAGCCTTTTTGAAAATAATATGTTCTTACGAATTACAAAAGTTCAAAGAATACAACCTTTCTATCAAACGTTTGATGAAAGTTCCAGTGAAAATAAAAATCATTCAACTAATATAGATCATATCAAACAAAATGGCCACTGCCAGTAACAGAACTCATAAAAAATGACCTAAATCATCAAAATTTGTCCTTCAATACTGATGCATTCATTCATGTTATTTCAGTTTCATCAAATACAAAGAAGTACTTAGAAGTTAGAAATTCAAACTTCAGGAAAATCAAATTCCCCGAAATCAACCTTGCAATAAGTAATAGTATCTCATTTGAGCTTTTGTATTTGCTTCAGTGTTGTGCCTGTCTTGTGTATAAATAAATAAAAGGCTAAATTACTCTTTTGGTCCTTTATCTTTGACCTAAATTTTATTTTGGTCTTTTATCTTTTTTTTTCGTTTTGGTCATTCATCTTCAATTTTTGTGTCATTTTGGTCCCTCTGTTAACTTTCTGTTAAAAAAAGGTTATGTGGCAAACGGATGTGACGTGTCATCTCATGTCACCACTTCCACGTGGCACTGGCATGCCACGTCAGCAACCAATGGATGGTTGCCACGTGGCGCACTGACATTGCATAATGGAGGGTAGTGTGTTACTAAAATTAATAGAAATTTTGCCAAACTTGGGACTTGAACTTGTGACCTATACATTGAAAACACTCTCATTTACCACTGAGACACACGTTGTTGTTGGTATGTTAAGCCAAAAACAATATATATTACATATCCAAAACCAGATTCATAATTTCAGATCTGAAACCACATATGTTCAACTTCCGAGTTCTTGTTGTTGTTGAACAATCAAAACGAATGTTCAACTTCCAGATCTGAAAACCACATGTCTATTAGATCAATTGAATCTTTGTTGTTGTTGAACAATCAAAACGAATGTGAAGGTTTAGGGGTTGGGGGTTTTTTGAATCGAAACCCAAATCACCAAGAACGAACTTGCAATTCATAAACATCATCAACGAATCTGCAGTTCAGATTCGATTTTTCAGATTTGAAAAATGCATTTCCAGATTTGATTTTCGTGTAGATTTAGAAACGATTTTCGTTTAGATTCAATTATTTAGATTTAATTTTTCTCGAATTTAGAAACGAAATCGAAATGGAAGGTGTGTTTCCGATCGTTCTTGCATTTCCAGATCTGTTTCTTGCATTTTTTGTTTATCATTAGATTCGAATTTTGTTTCCAGAAGATGAGTTTTTATTTTTCCAGATCTTGAATTTTGTTTCCCGGAAGAGAAGAAGATGAAGAAGGAGGAAGAAGATGGAAAGTAATTGATGTTTTGTGTTTGTTTAAATTTGGTCCCCTATCTTTCTTTTTTGTTTCAATTTGGTCCTCCATTGGCCATGTCATTTAATGGTTACACGTCAGATGGACGCCACGCGTCGCCAGCTTAATCGCCAACGTGGCGTCCGTTAAGGTGATGGATGGAAAATTACAAAAAAGGACCAAATTGACACAAAAATGAAACATGAAGGACCAAAATGAGAAAAAAAAAAAGATAAAGGGCCAAAATAAAATCAAGGTCAAAGATAAAGGACCAAAACAGTAATTTAGCCTAAATAAAATAATAATGAAGAACTTGCTTGAACAACATTCGCCCCTGGCGCGCGAAACTAGTTGTTGTGCAAGGAAAATCCAGTCTTTACACCAAACTAGGACGATTACCCGTGCGATGCACGAGGAGGTGATTAACAGGCCTACAAATGTAGTTTCGAAAAAATATCAACATTTTATAAGGGGGTATAAAAATACGCAACACATATATATAAGACGAAGAGACAACAATAGCCCTTGGTGGATGAGGCAACAATGTCGGTCTAAAAATATAGAGTGGGGGTATATTGGTAAACAGTGGGGTACAAAATGAGGGGCACATTTTGATAACAAAAAAAAAAGTGTTGGACAAAAAAAAATTTGTCAGGGGTATGTCGGTCCAAAAATATATAGTGGGGGTATATTGGTAAACAGTGAGGTACAAAATGAGGGGTATATTGGTAAATGGTGGGGTACAAAATATAGAGTGGGGGTTTGTCGGTCCAAAAATATAGAGTGGGGGTATATTGGTAAACAGTGGGGTACAAATGAAGGGTATATTGGTAAATGGTGGGAATAAAATTTTCCCACCAAAAGTTGATAAAAAAAAAGTGTTGGACAAAAAAAAAATTGTCAGGGGTATGTCAGTCCAAAAATATAGAGTGGGGGTATATTGGAGCGGGTACAAAATGAGGGTATATTGGTAAATGGTGGGAATAAAATTTTCCCACCAAAAGTGGATAAAAAAGAGTGTTGGACAAATAAAAAATTTGTCAGGGGTATGTCGGTCTAAAAATATAGAGTGGGGGTATATTGGTAAATAGTGAGGTACAAAATGAGGGTATATTGGTAAATGGTGGGGTACAAAATATAGAGTGGGGTATGTCGGTCCAAAAATATAAAGTGGGGGTATATTGGTAAACAGTGGGGTACAAAATGAGGGGTATATTGGTAAATGGTTCCCACCAAAAGTGGATAAAAAAAAGAGTGTTGGACAAATAAAAAAATTGTCAGGGGTATGTCGGTCCAAAAATATAGAATGGGAGTATATTGGTAAATAGTGAGATACAAAATGAGGGGTATATTGGTAAATGGTGTGGTACAAAATATAGAGTGGGGGTATGTCGGTCCAAAAATATAAAATGGGGGTATATTGGTAAAAAGTGAGGTACAAAATGAGGGGTATATTGGTAAATGGTGGGAATAAAATTTTCCAACCAAAATGGCTAAAAAATGCGATTGTGTATTAATATATAGCGATTACGTTCGCGATCGATTGAAATTTGAAAGTGCAGTGGCTTATCTTGGTAATTGATTTAATTAATTGTTAATAATTATCTTGATGATCGATTGAAATTTGAAAGTCCCAAATATAATTTAAAATATAAATATGATTTAATTATTTAAACTAAATTATTAATAGAATAAATGAGGTGGTATGTCAAGTAAGTTTAGTCAAATGTCATATATCAATTAAAATGTTGGCACACTGAGAGTTGAAAACTTCAATTTGGTAACATTGAAGAAAATTAGAAATTAAGGGGACTAAAATTACGCTTCAAATTATGCATATTTTGCTTTAAAAAAATAGTATTCCTAAATTAGAAGGGGGGTTTTACCAAATTGGGGCTGAGGAAATTAGCGGTTGACTAAATTAGCAGCATTCAAATTACGCTTCAAAATGGTATTACTACCGCTATTGATAATAAGGAAATTATTTTAAAATTTATTACAGATCCTCATACAATGATGCTTAATGAGGTTAAGAATATTCTTTTTAACAAAGAAAAACAATTATTTTTTCTTAAAAGTGAAATTAATATATTCAATATTAATGATCATCTTAATAAAGAAGAAACTAGGAGACAAATTAAAATAATTGAACAACAATTTGTCTCAGAGTTATGTAATGATCTACCTAATGCTTTTTGGAATAGGAAACAACATGTTGTTGCTTTACCCTATATTGATGGCTTTAATGAAAGTTAGATACCTACTAAAGCTAGACCAACTCAAATGAATCAAGAATATCTTGATTTATGTAAAAAAGAGATTGATTCTCTTTTATAGAAAAAGGATTAATTAGAAAATCCAAATCTCCTTGGAGTTGTACATCATTCTAAGTAAATAAAAATGCTGAACAAGAAAGAGGTGTTCCTAAATTAGTTATTAACTATAAACCGCTTAATAAAGTTTTGAAATGGATAAGATATCCAATTTCTAATAAAAAATATCTTTTAGATAGGCTCAATGATGCCTTAATTTTTTCAAATTTGATATGAAATCAGGTTATTGGCAAATTCGATTAATGAATCGACAAGTACAAAATCTTTTCTGATCCTTTTTGGGCATTTTGAATGGAATGTTCTTACATTTGGATTAAAAAAATGTTTCTTCTGAATTTCAGAATATTATGAATGATATTTTCAATTCTTATTTTGATTTTATGTTGTCTATATATATTGACGATGTTTTAGTATTTTCTAAAACTATTGATCAACATTTTAAACATTTAAAAATATTTAAAATTTTGGTTAAACACAATGGTTTAGTTATATCTGCTTCAAAGATGAAACTTTTTCAAACAAAAGTTAGGTTTTTAGGTCATGAAATAGATCAAGGAACAATTGTTCCTATAAGTAGATGCATTGAATTTGCTTCTAAATTTCCTGATACTATTTCTGATAAGAAACAATTACAAAGGTTTTTAGGAAGTTTAAATTATATTTCAGACTACTATGAGAATTTAGCTCAGGATACAGCTATTTTATATAATAGGCTAAAGAAAAACCGTGACCACGACGGAAGAACATTCTCTAGCAGTCCAAAAAATCAAAAGTAAGGTAAAATGTTTACCTTGTTTAGCCTTAGCTAATCCTAAGTATTTCAAAATAGTTGAAACAGATGCTTCCAACATAGGGTATGGTGGTATCTTAAAACAGGTCATACCAGATAATAACAAAGAAGTCTTGGTGAGATTTACTTCTGGAAAATGGAAGATGTTTGGAGGTGGAATTTTTTATCTAATGTTGCAGGTTGTCTTCTCTGTGTTCAAGAAGCTACGCTTTTAAGCGTATATTTTGGTAAAACTGATTGTTGGAATGGATTCTAACTCATGATAAAATGTTTTCGGTTAGTTCTTGTTATATACAGGTGCAAAGCGTTCGGCCAGCAGCTGTCTTGCCCCCTCTGCTATCGGCCAGAATTGAAGCAGTGTGGCACACAGTTGTTCCGTCGAAAATTAAGCTATTCGGTTGGCGTATGCTTGTCTCGGCTCTATCTCTTCGCTCTTCTTTTCTTCATCGTAACGTTATTCAGTCATTGGAGGAGGCGGCCTGTGCTTTTTGTCAGAATGATTTTGAAGATTTGGACCATCTTTTCGTGGGGTGTGATTTGGCTAGGATGGTGTGGAAAAAGGTGGATATATGGCTTGGTGTGGATCATATCGTTGAGGAGTCTTTGATGGAGCATTTTGATTCCTTCGCAAAAGTGTCTATCGGCAATAATTATTTGGCTGGCCTCGTGTTGGAGTATTTGGTTGACTAGAAATAATCTTATTTTCAAGGGGGAAGAACCGAATTTAGACTCGATTGTTTATCATATTAAAACTATGTCTTGGTCGTGGTTTATTTATGGGGTGGGGAGTCATTCCAGTTATGTTTTAGATTCTTGGTGGAATAACGCTTACCATTGTATTAATCATTTTGTTGGGTAGTAGGGGAAGAAACAGTGGGTTAGGCTTTCCCACTATAGTGCACTCACAGGGTACTCTTTTTCCTACCTGAGTCTTTTTCCCAATGGGTTTTGGCTCAGGGAGATTTTGAGGAGGCCCTCCCCCTTCTTTTTTTCTCTCAGTGTAAGGGTTGGACACCCCTTGTGCTCCTTTCAATGAAATTACTTATCGAAAAAAAATGGTGTCTCCTGAAACATCAACCACAAATAAAAAAAATACAATTGTTAATATCTCAAGTGACTATGACAACTCAGAAGAAAGGGAATATAAATAGAAATGCAAAAAAAATAAAAGAGTGGAAAATTAGAGCTTTTAATAAGAAATTTGAAAACTAAATTAATTCCAATCATAAATTTGGAAATTGTATTAAGTCTCTTAATCATTGCCACCAAAAACTTCCTGTAAGAGATATGTTTAATATATTTAATCGTCTGCATTTAATGGTTTCAATAATTTGAATTTTGAATGTTAAATTTTCAATTTATTAATACTAATTCGAATTTCAAATCTGAATTTTTGGATTATACTAAAAAATTAATTGACTGAAAGCAGTAGACCAAAATATTCAATGACATAAAAATATTCCAATTTCGTTCTAGATATGTTTAATCCTGTTAATATTTATTTTTTGTATTAAATATTTATTCAACTATTTGAATAAGAAAAGGTGTATTTTTTCCCAATGAATTGAACTCGTGATAAATAATAAATATAACATGTTTATAAAAGTGTATCTAACTTTATTAAAATGTCTAACGGCTCCAAAATGTAATTTGCTATTATTTTGGTATTTATACACCGGTTCTTTTTGATAGTGCAGTGTTTGTTGCTTTGGCTGCCTCATTCTCCTTTGAGTGTATGACATGGGAATGAGTCACGATGTATCATTTTTATTATTGGTGATGATCTTATTAGATGAGTTTGATAGCCACACAACTCATCACATTGGAAGATGAAGCAGTAATGATTTAGTTGGGAAAATAGTTAATTGCTTGCAATTAAGATCTAGGAAGGCCTATTTAACGCTTTTTATCACAATGATGATCGTTTCTTCCAATTTACCGTCTTTGGTGCTCATCTCAGTTACTTCGGTTGATCTCTTTTTTGGATGAATCATCTGTTTTATCAATTCAGAGTGAGCTTTTTAGTTGTAAACAGTATCTTCTTTAGCATGATTAGTGGGATAGTCAATGTTATAGTATGAATTACTAGGACAGTTATCTTCAATCACAATGTTTTGATTTGCATTAGTTGAAATGGACGAGAGGAAAATAAGAAAAATTATGAGAGGTGAGCGGATGGGAAAGAGAAGAAGTGGACGGTAGCACAAATTAAAATGTGTTTTTATTGATATTGATGCTTAAATTGAACATGCACACCCTTATGAATTCTCTCAAGGCCTTGGACTGAGCGATGAGATTTCAATTTCAAAAAATTACTTTGAATTAAAATCATGTGAAACTCAACAATCACGCAGTTATAAAGATCTTCATTTAGAGGGAAGCCTCAGCATTTTGATGATCACCTTCAATAGTCGCAATCTGGTTTGGATTACCGCCCACGTTTGGACCATCCTCTTTGAAATTTAACTACTCGGTGTTGATTGAGTTTTGAACTACGTATTTTAGTGCCTTACGGTTTTCTATTGAGTGCCCCAATGCCCCAGAAAATGAAACTCACGTGTGGCATTTGGATCATAGCCTCTTAGAAAAGGAGGTTGAATGGGTTTTATCGTGCAAGGAGAAGTTAGGTTATTACTTATAATGTGGTCAAATAGGTTAGAGTATGACTTGAGAATTGGGTCAAATTGAGGGTTTTTCTTTCTGGATTATTTTGTGGTCTTTGGTTCTGGTTAGGTTGGGTATGTGCAACATGTAGTGTTTGGATTGGGAATTGAAAAGTTTGAGGGTGATTATATTAGTGGTATATGAAATAGTTCATTGTCCTGTTATTATAGCATTGGTTTCTCCTTCCTTTTTTTAGCCAACTCAAGAAATGTTTCTTTGAGTTCTTCGGTCCCAGATTGAGTTGTGAGCCATTTTCCGTTTCTCATTCCACCTTCCAATATTTCCCCTATAATGACCATATCTCGAGAAGCTTGAAGATGCACTCCCAACTAACTTTGTCATAAAAGGATGATTGTAGTGTGTCCATAAACATTGAGACCATTTCTTTCTCGAGTAAAGGTTGTGCCACTTGCGCTGCTAACCCTCTCCAACATTGGGCATATTCCTTGAAGGATTCATTATCTCTCTTTATCATGTTCTGTAATTTCGCGCTGTTAAGAGCCATATCGATTTTGTACTTATACTGCTTCAGAAAGGACACAACCAGATCCTTCCAACTGCGAATGTGAGTTCTCTCCAATTGCATGTACCATCTTGAAGCTAGTCCAGCTAAACTATCTAGGGAAGAGTGAATGAACAACTTATCATCATGTGAGAATGTAGCCATTTTCCTGTAGTACATGGTCAAGTGACTTGCTGGAGAGCTCTCAAACTTGAGAGGGATGACTACATTTAGGACAAGGCATATGTCATATGCATACCTTGCTCCGATATGTGATCCTTCAACAACTCTCAAATGTTCCTCGAGCATTTGTGTAACGCCCAAAAAAGTGATTAAGTAAATAATTAGACAATTTAATTAAGTGATGATTTAGTTGGCCTTATTTAAAATAAGTATAAGGTAATTAATTCAATTAAGGAGTGGTGTGTAGTAAATAAATAGAGAGTGTTTTAGTTAAATAGGGAGGATGTGAGAAAGTAATTAGGAGGTGCAATTAGGGCCCATTGGAGTTATGTGGCCCAAACCCAATTAATAAAAACATTCGGGTCTTAGGAGAAACCCTCATTAGAAGCAAAAGATCAAAAATTAGAAAGTGAGAAGAGGAGAGGGAGAGAAGAGCGCGACGGCTAGGGAGAAAAGGAGAGAAAGGAAAACGCAAGGAAGAGGAGAGGGGGAGAAGCCATAGTTGCTGCGCTAATTTGGTGTCTTTGTAGAAGAGTTTCACCTCCAAACAATTCTAAAGGCAAAGGTATGGGGGCTCTCTTTCGTAGTTAATAATTTATAGAACATGAACCCATAGGGATTAGGTGTTAGGAGAAATTGTATAATTGATTCTTGGTGTGCTTGAAGGATTGATTTGAATGACTATACTACTGTCTTCATGTTTTATGTTGCTGTTGCTGTTTGAAATAATATATAGGTTGCTGTTTTCATGTTTTATGTTGTTGTTGCTGTTTGGAATAATATATAGGTTGCTGTTTTTTATGTCTTATGGTGCTGTTTGCTGTTTGGGAGATAAAAGGTTGCTGTTTTCATGATTTATATTGCTGTTTGTTGTTTGGACAAATAAAAGGTTGCTGTTTTTCATGTTTTATGGTGCTGTTTGCTGTTTTGGAAAATAAGGGGTTGCTGTTTTTTTATTGAAATATGAGCTGCTGTTTTCTCTTAAAAATCACGTCTTTATTCTTTGTTTTAATTGAAATATGAACTATTGCTTTTCTTTATAAATTATGGTCGTTTTAGCACGAAAAATTCTCTTTGTTTTCCCCTCTGCTTTCTCGCTGCTTTGGTGTTGTCACGCTACCAAAGAGTCGCTATTTTCACTCCGTCTTTCTGCTTTGAACCGAATTTTCTGCGGTCTATGTAAATGAAAGGGGGGTGCTAATGTGGCTGTTTTTATACATAAATAAAAGAAAACGGCTGATATTTTATTACTATCCTTGGAATTTAATTGTGTTGTTTTCCCAACTTTAAAGGTGATGTTTCCTTCTAAATTTTAAATGTGTTGTTACTAAATTCTAAATGGGTTATTTCTCAACTTTAAAGGTGATGTTTCTTCCTAAATTATAAATGTGGCGTTTCTTTTTTCTAGATTTTAAATGTGTTGTCACTAAAAGTCTAAATGTGCTATTTTCTCAATTTTTAAATGTGATGTTTCTTTCTAAAATCTAAAATGTGTTGTTACTAAAATCTAAAGGTGTTGTTTTTCCTCAATTTTTAAATGTGGTGTTTACGATGATGCGGTGATATAATTGTGATGGTTATGACTGTGATGTTATGATGATGTTGTGATATAATTATGTTGGTTTAGTCCCTGGCGTTGACTTTAGTCCTTGGTGTTCTTTTAGTCCCTTAGGGTGTCGTTTTAGACATTGTAGAGTTATTATTTATGGTGTTATATATTAAATGGTGGTTATATTGTGATGTTGGGAGGTCTATGACTCCCCTTGGTGATTGGTGAGTATATAAATGTTGGTGAGCATTTTAAATGCATTGTTTGGTGTTCGCGTTATGGTGCATAGTCATGGTGTCGCATATTCATATGCATATTTTGGTGAATAGGCCTCGGCCTCATAAATTATTTTGGTGATTGGTGAATGCCCTCAAGGCAATTTTGGTGATGGATCCACATGCATATGCCCAAAGGAGTTTTGGGTTGCATTTCATACATTGCATACATGCTCGGTGGTTGATTGTGCCTTCATAATTCTTGGTGAACTGTAATTTCTTGGTGAACTGTAATTCTGGTGTGGTCAGATGTATTGGTAGTATATCCGAATCGCTCAGATCTTTGGTGTGCCTAGTTCACTCGTGTTTCTGCTTTATTTATTATTATCTATGCATTGAGACTCACCCTCTCAAGTCGTGTTGCCTCGTATGCTCGGCAACTGCGTGACTGACGGTGGATCAAGGTGACTAGAGATCCTTCTCCTAGTATGGTCGAGTCGCTCTGATACGTAGCACCGGGGGATGTTTAGCTGTTATTTCTTTTCCATTTTGAACTATTGTTTAAGTTGTTATTTTTCCACTGCTGTAATACCTATTCCCGGATATTATTTGGTGTTATGTATCCTGTCTTTTGGAGTTTTATTTTAATTAATCTTTTTGGAGTTTTGTTTAAGGCGTTTGTTTAAATGTGGCACCCTCGGGTGGCTGCACTGAAAGTTTTTCTGCACTCTGATTTTTCAAAATAATTGAAATAGTAGTTATGGTAGAAGGGGGTGTTACAATTTGTAACTTGTCTCTGGATGGAGGGTTCTCTATAAGGTAATTTCGAGGGAACCCTCTCATACCATAGTCCAGATGAATCATCGAAACTATGGTTGGGTTCACATTTGGGATATGTGAATGAGTAGGGTTTTTGTGAGGTTGGATCGAGGAGCTCGTGGATCGATTATTGGTGGAAGGGTATAACTGTGTGAGAAACCTCATGGCTCAATAACATAACCCGGGATTTGAACTTGCAGAGCTTCTACATTCACCTCGTGTTTTATTGTTGCAGCATGGTTTTGCGTTGTGACTCTCCAAAAGGACCATCCTCTAAAGTGGAATCCACTGTAGGAGGCGTGTAACCAGGCAGAAGGCCGTAGGAAGGCCATTGTATGCCTTGGGAACCTTAGGCATTAACACTCGTAAGTAATGCGGGCTAAGTGAACCCTATTCCTTGAGAATAATGCATCGGAGTTAGCCCAAAACCATGTGGGTGAAGAGGAGTGGTATGATTCTCTGCAACTTTAGTCGAGGTCTCTTCGTCATGTTTTTCTTTTACTTTGAGCTTGTACGACTTTCAAATCTTCAGTCATTTGCTCCTTCAACTTCAGCCCACCCTCTCTCTCTGAATTTAGGCGCATTGAGTCGATGAAAGAGTACGTACCTCTCTCCATTTCATTCATGCTTTCATTCTCTATACTAATTTTCAAATACCTTATATTCAGTATCAACAACAAAGCTTATAATTATTGATCAATATTGATTTAACAGATCAGAGCAACCTCGACAGCAGAATTACCCCAACATTCAAAACAAAAGCAACATAACGACATCATCATCAACGACAAGCATTCACGTAACAACACTAGACAGTTCCGTCAATGCATACTCACTTTCCACCATTGTAGTTTTTGTAGGAGTTTCCCTAACAACCCTAGGGAAACAAAGTTTTGATAATCGCTCAGAGTGTGATGCACATGTTGACGTTACAAAACCAGTTATGGTCTTCGAAGTCGTTTCCTTCAAGTTATTCCTCTTCTATCGTTGGTAGCACAAGGTTTTAAACTCGGGATCAATTTTCTTAATAGTAACGCAGTTGGATTTGGTATGTTGGGATCAACTGTGGGCTGCGTATTCTTGATGCTTTCCATGGTGAATGTGATTGGGATTCGATTGAGACTAGCAACCGTTGATTTATTTTGGATTTTTCTACCAAGTTTTGGAGCAACCTGAGTTGCCTGGCCGAAAAACAATTTTATTGGTTTTTAAATGAACAATCCAATGCATGGCCTGAAAACAACAATAACAATGCAAAGAATAATGTTAGGATGTTAGTAGAAGCTATAACAGGTTTCAAAAGGATTAATTTGTTATTCAAATTCATATATCTGTTAACTATAGATGCGTCCAATGTTTCTACACACAAGGGAACCGTATGATCACCAGATCCATATCTGTTTTATTGAAATAAAGACAAGTCATCTTGATGTCTAAAACCCCAAAAGCACCCAATCCACACAACAAACAAGTCCTAACAAAACCATCTCCCTCAACTACAAGCAGCTCTTAACCCTAAGAATAAGCCAAAACCTTCAAGTCCAACCCATTCCCCCCTCTCTGAATTTAGGCACATCATTCGATGGAGGAGTACGTACCTCTCTCCCTTTCTTTCATTCTCTCATTCTCTATAATAATTTTTAAATACCTTATATTCCGTATCTAGAACAAAGCTTATAATTATTAATCAATATTGTGTTAAAGAGAAATCTCGACAGCAGAATTACATCAACACCCAAAACAATAACAACATAACGGCATATCATCAACAACAACCGTTCACGTAAAAACACTAGACGGTTTAGTTAACGCAAACTCCCTTTTCACCATTGCAGTTTTCGTTGGAGTTTCCCTAACAACCCTAGTACAACGCAACTTAGAGAATCGTTCAAAGTGCGATGCGGGTGTTGATGTGGCAAAGGAACTTATGGCCTTCGAAGTCATTTCCTTCAGTTTCTTCCTCTTCTCATCACTGGTAGCACAAGGTTTTAAACTCGTAGTCAAATTTCTTAATAGCAATGCACTTGGATTTGGTATTTTGGGCTCAACTTTGGGTTGTGTGTTCTTGATGCTTTCCATGGTAAATGTGATTTGGATCCGGTTGGGACAAACAACCGTTGATTTTTTTTTCTTATTTTTCTACCAAGTTTCTGAGCAATATGACTTACGTGATCGAAAACCGATTCTTTTAGCTCTCAATTGAACAATCCAACACAGAACCCGAAAACAACAACAATGCAAACAGTAATTTTAGAGATGTTAGTAGGACCAATCACGGGTTTCAAAAGGATTAATTTCTTCTTGGATTTATATTTGATGACTATAGATGTGTCCTATGTATCTACACAGGAGAGAACTGTATGATACGGGTATCTATATTTGTTTCTTTCAGATAAAAATAATAATTACCACAATTAAAAATTTAATTAATAACAATAAAATTAAATAATAAATTAATATCTCTAATATTTTTCATTACCAATGCGGAATATATATATATATATGTGTGTGTGTGTGTGTGTGTGTGTGTGTGTGTGTGTGTGTGTGTGTGTGTGTGTGTGTGTGTGTGTGTGTGTGTGTGTGTGTGTGTGTGTGTATATATATATATATAATCGTGAAATATTTTTTTAAGCAAATAGAAGGTAGGAAGCCTCGATAAACCTTCTAATGTAAAACAACATCAAGAAGGAAAAAGAGAATTATCCCTTGATTTTATTTAAAAGTAGAAAAAAGAAAGATGATAAAAAAGGGTCCAAGGGGACTAGACAATATGTTTGGCAAAAATAAAATAAAGTTAAAGCAATAATAAAGATCCCTAAAACACTCTATCCTAGAGATTAAGGACTAACTTACAATAATCGGTTCAAAAACAGACTTTGTCCATGAACAGTGATTATAGCTTACAAATTTCTGAACCAAAAATAAGCTTACAAATATCTAGACCAAATTCTAGCTTTGCTGAAATATCTAGAACTAACTTACAATAATTAGATCAAAAAGATATCGAGACAGAATTTGTCTTTAAGCGAGTAATATAGCCTCGATTTCTTGGACCAAAATCCAAATATATATATATATATATATATATATATATATATATATATATATATATATATATATTTTTGAAAATTAGTTTTTAAAAATCCGAATATTAATTTATATTCTGAAATAATGTCTATATAAAATTAACTTGAATATATATATATATATATATATATATATATTAATATTCTGTAAATGAGTTTCTTCAGGAAATAATTTTTTTTCCATAGAAAATATTAAAATCTGATGATGGTAAAATGAGATTATAAAAACGCTTAAACATATGTTACCCTTGCAAATATATTCATTATCCATTTACTTCCTTGTAAAAATAAAACTCTTAAAAAAGACCTTGCAAATAATAAGTGTTTCTAGTTACCCCCTACAGGGGGTAACCGTAAACGATTTATATTTTGCAGGGGGTATAACCGTAAACGGTTTATACCCATTATACACTTAACGCTGTCAACATAATCTAAAGCAAGTGGTAGTTGTAAACGATTTATATTTGTAAGGTCTTTTTTAAGAGTTTTATTTTTACAGAAAGGTAAATGAATAATGAGTATATTTGCAGAGTAACGTATATTTAAACCTTATAAAAATGAGGTGTATTATGGTTCAGAAAAACATCAACCAACACTTTTTCATCTCCACTAGCTCAACAACCACGTGCTTTTATTCTCTCCCTATTGCATATATGAAGAACTATGTCTCTTCCTTAGCCACCATAATGTCCCACATAATGTCACATTGCTACTTTTCATTCATAATTCCATTCCCTTTTCAATTCTCTCTTGATACTTTATTATGTACAAACATTGTGATTTTTTTACAAACTCAACAACATTACATATTATAACCACTTGTATAATCTTCAAGGTAACAACAACATCAACATCCTTAGCAGAAATTAGTCATTCGTTGAAAGCATTGAGACACTCCGTAAGTAGCCAGCACTGACCGGAACCGAAAACATGAACATTGACTAAAGATTAAGCTAAGAGCCAGAAATCTTTGTGACGCTTAGTAGTAATCATATATCCTCCAATTTTCTTACTCTTTCTTCTCACAGCAATTGCCATGCATTGAGCATTTTGAATGCAATATTCTACCACACCACTAGTGACTTTGTTGCCACTTGCCCACATCATTAGAAGACGCCATGTTGTGGACCTCTTTTTCTGCCCCAAAACTAGAAGTGCTACTCCATGTTTTTTGGCTTCCTCCACTATTTTTTGTCCCTTTTCTTTTCCTTCTGTTACTGCAATCTCAATTTGTACCTATCAGGATCATATAATCTCAACATTTAATTAATTACATTTGTATGAAGTAGAAATTCTTTGTTAATAACATGAGATTTAGTATGTTGGCATGCCACCCTTATATTTACATTCACAATGTTCAATTCCAATCCATCATGCTTAGGAAGGGATCGTGATCCTTGCAATTGGTTTCAACTACAGGGTTTTGCAGTTAGAAATAATCTACGTAAACGAAAATGATTGAAGACATTTTTGGTCAAAAAGACCAAAATGCCCTGGAATAAAATCAAGGTTTTAAGAAAAAAAAGTTCGCTAATATGGTATGGACGTGACATTAAGATTTTTAATGTCTACACAGCTGCAATGCGACTAGGATTGAAGTCACATCAACAATATTTGACAGCAGCATTTGACTACGATTCTCTGCAATATCAAGGATCGCGACCGAGACTGCAATTTAAAATCTTAAATATAATCAAGGTTCTAAAAAAAGTTTGCAACCATAGTTTGGACTGTGACATCAAGATTTTTGATATCTACACAACAACAATTAATGCAATTACGATCGAAGTCGCATCAGGCACATTTGATCATGACATCAAGCATCACAAGTGTGACCCAACTCTAAAACCTTGTAATCTTGATTCATGTTGATAATCCAGAGTAATATATTCAAGAAATACACATAAGTAACTAACTTCTTGTTAATGTTAGCATTTTGAGATACATGATACATCATATATGCGCCATTAATTTAACTCAACAATGTTTAATATTTTAGGTATATACCATGCTAAACTCACCTCTGGTTTCTTTATATTACACATATTTTTGAAGGATGAAGCAATTTCATAAGCTCTCGGAGCTATCTCCTTGATGGAATCTTCATCATTGCCTAACATATTGAATAAACCACACTTAGCTCACTAATTGAATCACAAACAAATAAGGAAAATTAACTAGAAAAACAACAATAACAAATATGATTACTTTACACACCTTGTTTACAAGACTTCATCACATGAAGAAGAACAATAGTATCTTCATTCTGAACAGTATGAGTAAGTGCCCATTGCACAGCACCTTTAGCTTCAAGACTAGAATCAATCACAATCATAATCTTTCTACCAATTACTTTCACCCCATCTTCTAATTTCTCTTCACAACCACTACATGAGTTTTCAATTTTCTCATCAATTTTAGTGTCACATTTTTCATGTTTGGTTTGTATAGGTGGGGAACGTACTCTAGCATGAGGCCTAATTCTATTCAGACAGAAACCTGGTAACCTTGCTCCTCTCTTTCCCATGTCTTAGAATGTAGTTGAAGAACACACCAA
Source organism: Oxytropis ochrocephala (assembly GCA_020916435.1). Taxonomy (NCBI): domain Eukaryota; kingdom Viridiplantae; phylum Streptophyta; class Magnoliopsida; order Fabales; family Fabaceae; genus Oxytropis; species Oxytropis ochrocephala. The sequence continues at coordinate 39,827,706 of CM037092.1, read as the reverse complement.
TTTATTATAAGGTGGAGTAATAATAATAGAAAAAATAGTAACAATAAAATTTCTTATTTGCTTTCTCTTTTGCTTTTTTAATCATTTGTTTTAGTTCTTTGTTTCTTTTGATTTTTTTTTCTTTTTGTTGCAGGTGGATTGCTGCTCCACATGAACGTGCTTGTAATTAAGATGTAGGTCCATTTTCCTTATTGGACATTCCTTTTATCTAAGCTATGACCCTTTAATCTCATTATTAGTGCATTTTGTTTCTCCCTCTAACACCTCATTAGAGGCTTGCTCTGTGGCTGATTGCAATTTGTAAATCACCTTTTCTTATCATTACAGATGTTTTTCTTTTCTCATTTCGCTTTTCTCCCTTTTATTTGTTTTATTTTTTAAGGTTGAAGTAGGGTCGCCACAATAATGCTAAATTGTGAGTGAGGAGTGGCGAATCTGGGTCAGGGGTGCAAACTGTTTTTTTTTATCAAAAGGAAAGCAATAAAAAAACACAACAGAACGAACTAAAGTTTAGCATGTTCCATTCCCATAGCATCAACTATAAGGAGAGGCGAAACAACAGTAGGACAAAGAGGTCACACATAATCTCCATAGTTCATATTAGCTCCAAACTTTGCTAACCAATCAGCACACAAGTTTCCCTCACGGAGCGTGTGAAAATAATTCAAATCCCAAGGCTTGAGAGAAAAGGATTAGATTTAGGAAATAATGGAAGCATAGGGGTGAGTATCTTCAAGCTCACGAGCAATCAACAATAGAATGGTTTCGGAGTTTGATTCACAAATAATGGACCTATAAACGTTGGACAAGCTAAGTTCAGTCACTTGGCAATTGCATGTAGCTATGCATTCATGTTAGTAGTAATGCCACAATTTTTGAGAAACCAATATGCTAACCACCTGTATGATCCTGAAGTAATCCCCCATAACCACCGCGGCCTGGGTTACCAATGGAGCTTCCATCAACGTTAAGCTTAATACAAATGCTAGTAGGAGGAAACCAACAGACCAATCTAGGAGGACGAGTAGACACCCTAGCAAGCAAAAATTGTACAACATCATTAGAAATTTGTTTAGCTCGATTAAGAATCTTCCAAGTTTCCCAATTTGCATCATTGAGAACTTCATCATTTCGAGTTAATCAAAGGAACCAACAACACATAAAGATAATACATTGGTCACTAATGGGATGATGTTTAAACTAAAATTGAGCATCATCATTAACTTCGCCAGTATCAGCATTGAAGGACAATAACCTCCAAGCATTCTCAGCACTAGAGCAGTCCCTCAATGTGTGGTGCAAACTGTTTTAAACACATACGTCGTTAAAAATGTGATAAAAATAAAGCTTTAATATATTTAAATACAAAAATCACACACCTAATAATTGTCATCTACGTAATTTCATATTTTGAAATGTAGAAAAATATAGCAGAATGTCAATGTTATTAAATACATCTCTCTCAATGTAAGTCACTACACGGTCATTCATCGATGTATCCCCCACTTAGGCAGTGTGTGTGCGGTGCATTAGACTGGTGCAAAACTACGAATTTGGGTGCAACAAAATATTTTTAGTGTGTGCAAATTATTTTTAATAGAAGAGTTAGTGCTAATTTTATTTTTTTAGGGTGTGCAGTTAGTTGACCCTTGAACTATGAGTGGATCCACCACTGTGAGTGAGAATTAAAGCAAATTTAAATGAAGTTTTTTTTTGTTTATTCTGAGTAAACTTTAGATTAAGCTTTTTTTGTTAACTATATATAGTTATCCTTTTTATAAAAACTAATAACAAATATTTTTTGGTAAGTACAGCCTGGTGTAATTAGCAGTTCGACAGTGGTTCAATTTGGTTTTGGGAAACTGATGAATCAGACTGCAGTCTCATTGAGGTTGAACCATCTATCGAACCATCCATGTGATCCTAAAAAAAAAAAATGAATAAATAAGTAAAGTTGTTTGCAGTTAAACTAGCATCAAACCGAAGAAATTAAAAAAGCAAATGCTTTCCAGCTTTAGCATATAGTGGTCTTGGTGTAACTTTAACTCTAGGTATATTTTTCCTTCTTATCCAAATCAGGTAGAAACAAAAATTAATGTCGACAAAGGTAAAGAGATTTTCAGATGCAACATTTGGGGTAATTATGAGTAATTTCAATTTCTCTTGCAGACTTTCTTAAATGCTGAAAAGCAGTGTAAAATTGTTGTGATGAACTATGATGACTAAGCAGTTACCAGTTTCTTTTGCATTTTATTGCATCAAATGACTTTCTTTCTACGCCACATACAGGCTCCACATTTTAATCATATTAATTGAACTTCAACTTAATAATACAGTGTTATGATGTCCTCCTCCATAAGGTTTGGCTTCATAATGTGAATGTGCAAAGTTAAAATAATGCCAAAAACTTTACTTATTAAGAGTACTTTAGAGATTATGTGGCATCCGTTGAAAATTCATGTGTGAGTGGTTAGTCTCATATCGGCTATGAATGAGCTATATGAATGATATATAAAAGAGAAGACCCATATACCTAATAATGTCTTAAGGTTTTGGGTGAAGATGTGGCGTCCGAGTCTCTTGGTAGTTTGGTTCATTGAATAGCTCGGTGTTGCTTCCGGTGCTCCTCCGGACTCCCCAACCGCATCTAAGAAGATAAACCTTCACTCAACTTTAGCTGCCCTTATCCAATATTTGTAGCCTAATGCCTAATGCCTTAAGGTTTTAGGTGAAGATGTTGCGTCCAAGTCTCATGGCGGTCGCAGTCTGATTCATTGGATAGTTCGGTGTTGCTCCCGGTGCTCCTCCTGACTCCCCAACCGCATCTAATAAGATAAATCTTCCCTCAACTCTAGCTAGCCTTATCCAATATATGTAGCCTCATATTTTCTGAATTTGGACCAATTATTTATAGAGCAATACTTTTTTTTTTTTTTTTTTTGCAAAAGAAGGGTTTATGGAGCCTCGTTAAAACCTTCTAATGGAAAACCCTCCTTAGGGAAAAACCATCAAGAAGGAAAGAGTACTCCCCCTACAATTTATTAATAAAAAGTGGAAAATATACAAGAGACATGGGGGGACTAGGCCAAAACCCATGAGTAAAGTAACAATACAACCAAGAGGAAAGAGTAACACTCCTATAACAAGGAAACTAAACCTAGGAAGTTGAAAAATGGCATGCAAAAGCATCACAATAGTGACTCTCATCCCAACCAGGTTGGCACCAAAGACACTAACAATCATTTGCAGCACACCAAAAACAAAGCAAGGAAAAAAGGCACTCCTATAACAACAAAGGAAGTAAAAGATGGTATGCAAAAGCATCACTAAAGTGACTCTCATCCCAACCAGGTTGGCACCAAAATCACTAACAATCATTTGCAGCACACCAAAAGCAAAGTCCAGTAAAGAACTAAAAGCATTAAACAGAAATCAAGTAAACCTATAGTTAGGCAGGCCAGATCTATTTCTGCAGAAGTCATCCGCAATAAAGCTAGGGGGAAAGTTCCACCAGACAAGACCACTAGTGTTAATGCCATACGCGGCAAGCTTGTCAGCACAGGCGTTACCTTCTCTCAGAGATGTGAGTGCAAAGGAAAGTCATTTGTCTTGTGAGATAAACACAATTATCCCAACGAGTTCTGGAGCTTCCAAGGAACTATATTACAATTCTTGAAGGCGAGACCACTAATTGAGAGTCGCATTCCAGCCACAAATAATGCCAACCTTTAACAAAGGCAATTTCAATAGCTAACATGGCCCCAACCAAATCGGCATGAAGAGCAAAACTGTTACCAATGGACGTGGAAAAACAACCAAGAATAGCAGCACGTCTGTCTCTGAAAATACCACCACAAGCAGCAGGCCCAGGGCAACCCTTGGCCGCACCATCAGTGTTACACTTAATCATATAAGGCGCAGGGGGAATCCAGAGAACCTCTTTAATGTTACTAGAGCTTCTATAATTACCGATAATATTGAAGCTTTTGATGATCTTAAACTCGCAAATGCAGGCGACAACGGAGAATTAGAAGCATTCCCGGCCAGAGCGACATTAGCAATAATTAAATTTATAGCCGATTGAATGGGGATCATGTAATTATTGAATCTCACCTGATTCCGGCAATACCAAATGGTCCAAAAAACATTAACAATCGCAGCAGAGACAATATCCTGCAATTGGGGGCTCCAACCATGAGCGGTCAAAGACAAGATGTTCTGATAAGAAGCATTATCAATATGGAGACTCGTGGATACCTCCAAGCCGCCCCAAATACGTTGGGCAAAAGGGCAATCTAGGAAGAGATGATGGGAGGTCTCGTAAGCATTACCACAAAGGTCGCAAATAGAGACGACGATTGCAACCTCTAAAGCGAGTTGATCATCGGTTGGCATCTTATTATGAAGAGTTCTCCAAAGGATGAAACATTTAGAAGGCGGGATGAAAGGCTTCCAGATGGACTTGGTCCAAGGAACCACTTGCCTGGGGTTTACTGAAAAGAAATGACTCCTTGAAAGTCAAATCCCGAAACAGAGTGATTCCACATTAATTGATCCTCACCCAAACAAAAGGAATAGCAATCGCTTGAATTTCCGAATGAAGGTGAGGAAGTGAGAGGAAAGGTCCGCAGAATGGACCATCTACCATCAACAATAAAGTCCCCGAGGTTAGCCTTAAGATCCTTATGTAACATAGGGGAATTCCAATAATATCTACAATAGGTCTAGAAAGCCAAGTATCACCAAAAAATTTATGTTGATCCCATTTCCCACTTTCCAAGTCGAATTCTCAATGATATCGTGAGATATGAGTTTTAAACCCTATCCGGATAGAAGAGGAAACATGATAATTCACCGGCTTATTATTTCTCAAAACTCTAGCTTTTAAAAAGAAGAGCCCATTGCGATTCGTAGAAGTAAAGTTCCAACCTAGATTAAGCATACCCGCATTATTTATGGCTCGATGACCGCAGACTCCAACCCACCTTCCCGATAGGGCTTACACACCTTACTCCAAGCCACCGTAACAAGCTTCCTAGAACTAATGTCACGGACCAAACAAAGTTTCTAATCCGTGTCTACATGATTTAGCGACTAGCGGGCCAAGCATAAATCCTAAACTATAAACCAACATGCTAAGAACTACGACTAACAAGAAGAACACGCCCCCATGATAGACAAAAGAGAGCCTTTCCAGAGGAAAGTTTGGCTTTAATTCTATCAACAATCTGGTAATAAGTGAATTTTCCCGAGGCTTACCTTTAAAAGAGCGGGACACCAAGATAATTAAAAGGGAAAGAGCTCTGAAAAACCAAGAGAGAAAAATTTGAAATAGCCATGATACGGGAAGAAGAAAGATTACCAAGTATAAAATTTAGACTTCTCCTTACTAATCACCTGCCTGAAGCTTGCTCATACGAGGAAAAAGAGTCAACAAACTAGTCAAACTTTTTCTAGTTGCCCGACGTAAAAATCATAATATCATCAAAGATATAAAACATGGCTAGGCATACGAAACCTCTGGCCCCACCATGTCAAAGCTACCATCTTCCACAAGCTTAGAAATACCTCTACTAAGAACATCTTCACCAGATGAAAAGAAGAGGGGACAAAGGATCACCTTGTCTAACACCCCTTTGCGACCAAAGAAGCCACCACCGCAGATCCAGTAAATAGAGAAAGACGACTTAATTGAATGAAGAATAGTATTAATCCAAGAGCGACTTTATCGTTGAAGCCAAAAGCAACAAAGACTTGAAGCAAAAAGTTCCAATCAATAGTGTCAAAGGCCTTTTTATATCGATTTTTAGAGCAAGTTGACCACCATAAGCCCTTTTTGTGGAGCAAGTTAATAGACTCGAAGTGTGCAAATACAATCCGAAATATTTCGACCTTTGACAAAACCCCTCGATTATCGGAAATAATTCTAGGGCAACAAGGGGCAAGTCTATCGATGACCTTAGTGATGATTTTAAATTTGAAGTTAGCAAGAGCTATAGGTCTCAGAGAGATCAACTCTATCCGCCCCTCCACTTTAGGAATCGGAGTGACAATATTAGAATTGAAGTTAGGAAGCAACCAACCATGTTGAAAAAATTGAAAGACAAAGATTATAAACATCCCGAGCAACAATATCCCAATATCGCTGGAAGAAAAAACCACCAAACCCATCCGGACGGGGGCCCTCCCGTTAAGAGAGAAGACAGCAACTTTGACCTCATCCATTGAGGGGAGTCTGGTGAGCATATCGTTTTCCCTATCCGAGACTAAAGAAGGGATAACGTCCTGAATAAGACCATTGTGACGACAATCATTGTTAACAGAGAACAGATTTTGATAGTAACTCACTATGTGATTTTCAATATCAACAGCGTTTGAAAGAATATTATCCCCATCCTTCATAACAGAGATTCTCTTGGTAGCATTCCTGATCTTGGTCATTCTATGAAAGAAGGACGTATTTCTGTCCCCAAGATTGTGCCAGTTGACTCTAGATTTCTCCTTCCAATAAGCTTCTTCATAGTTTAAAGTCGTTTGCAAATCGCTTTTGCGACCTTTTCAAGAGAGAGTAAAGAATCGTAACCTCCATGATTATTAATCGCTCCTTGATATTATCAAGATTAGCGAAGGCCTCGGTGGACATTAGCGAAGACATTACCGAAGACGTAAGTGTTCCAGCTTTTCAAATTAGCCTTCAAGTTTTTCAACTTCGGGATAAAACATGCATGTGGCAACCAACCACGAGGATTATGCCAAGCCTCGGCCGACAACCCGCTTACAATCCGGTGTTGAGCCCACATTTTCATAAACTTAAAAGAGGAGCGCTTCAAGAGTCTCCTTTTTCATAATCAAAAGAAGAGGAAAGTGATCGACACGCTTCTAGAAAGCGTACAACGATCCACACTATCCCAAAAATTGAGCCAATCCGCATTACAAATAGATCTATCCAGGTCTCTTCTCGGTATAATTGTTCCCACCTACCATTAGACCAAGTATATTGGGATCCACGAGTAGGAAGATGAATCAAACCATGCATATCGCATCAACACGCGAAATCTTCACAGAAGTGGCGAGAAGGAGCCCCTTACCTCGATGCTCATGAGCCCCGAAAGACGGCATTAAAATCCCCAATAAAGCCCCAATGACCGTGATGATCCTGCTGCGGGTGGTTAAATCATTCCATAAATGTCTTCTAACAATATAGGAGTTAGAGGCGCATAAACAAAGAGAGAAAAGAGAGGTTGATTTTCCACAGTTAGAGTGAAAGCCACTTGCTGGCTAGTAGCAGAAATAACAACAGGATCGTAATTGTCAGTGCACAAACACCAAAGATTAGAAGCCAAGGAGCCTCTATTATTCTCAGCAAACAATTTCAGATTCAGCTTAGAAAAGAAGTTAGGGGGCATTTGATTAACACCAATCCAAGGCTCAGAAATAAACAAAAATCCGGCTTGGTAACGTATGTGCTTTTTTAGCACGCTTCGTGTCGATTGCCAATCCCCGACATTCCAATAAAGAGTCTTTAGCATTGAGAAGCTTGGTGAATACTACCCTTAGATCGGGTCATATAACCAGCAGCTTTTTGAACTTGAAGTTGTTGCTTTTTTATTCTTTTTTTCTGGGATTTAGACAAAACCTTTGTGAACGTAGCATTATCATCAGCCAAATACTTTGAAGACACCGCCTGAGAATCTCCTGATTCCGATATGTGATCCTCATCAGAGTCTCCAGTGGAGTCAGCCCAAAAGCGGCTGACAATTTCCATATCATTAACCACCTTTGGGTTAGAATGAACAACCGGGTCACAATATTGCAGACCACTAATAGTATCGTAAGTAAAGCGCTTGTGAGCAACATTAACTTCATGAACCTTAGGATCATGTGTGGGGTTCAAAAGAGCCTGTTTTGTTTTCTTAGCCTCAATCGAAGCTTGTTTATCCGCCTCAAGATCTAAAGAGTCCTGAACAACAGAGACTAAGTCCTCTTTGGATTTAGAAACGCCTTCCTGGCCACATTGGATGAGGATTCTCCTTGCTTTGCTTATCCAAAGGAACATTAGTTTGGGCGGTGGAAGATTGAACAAACCCCAATAAAGGGTTAGTGGTCGAGCCATCCCAAGGCAAATTGTTGACCCTCAGTAGGCGTCCTTATCCACAATAGTTTCCACTATAACTTTTTGCTTAGCAGCTTCCAAGTTAGTATCTTTAACCTTAGGAACATATTTAGCAACAACTTTAGGCCGAGCCACCTTATCGTGGATAGGCTGCTCCTTATTTTTTTCCATAGGTGGGCCAGTACGTTTATTACAGCCAAGCTAGTGTCGTGCCCAATGTTCATGCAAGTCATACAAAAGAGCGGTAAGTTCTCATATTCAATACCTGCAAAGAAGGCAAATCCAGATCTCTCGACAAGAATTTGGTCTCTAAGTTTCGATTTCAAATCAATATCGACCAAAATACGAGCAAAATGACCAAAAGCCCTTTCAAAAGAGTTTTTGCTAGTAGTGTCATCAAGACAGATTGGCGTACCCACACAGTTAGCAATAGCAAACAAAATTTTTGGGCGCCAATATTCTTGTGGAAGACCTGTCAGTCTGATCCAGCATTGTGCATTTGTGTGTTTAATATTTAAGGGATTAAAGTCTGGTTGCCAAGCAAACAAACGGAGCAAGCCAGGCTTGCAACTCCAAGAGGGTTGCAATTGTATTCTACGCAAATCATCAAAAGACGCAAAAGAAAATTCATAATAACCCTTCCCAAGAGAGATAAGACCCCACTTACCTGTCGGCTTCCAAAGCGTTTGAAGTTTGGAACGCAAGACGTCAATCTTCAGGGGGGTGTCTCCTTTTGATAAAAAGATTCTCGCCGTGAAGATGTGACTTGCACCCTTCCACACCAAAGAACATACTCATCCTCAGGGATAGAAATAGCAAGCTCATCTCCTTTAATACACGGGCGAGGAAGTTGGCTGAGCGGAATGTCACAAATTTTATCCTGTAGTCCAGTAAGAGCTTGGGCAAAAGATTTAACCGGTATTTGATTTTTCACAGTCGCATGTCTCAGCGAAGAATCAACCGTGATTTGTTGATGAACTGTTCCCACGACCTTGAATGCGTTGTCCGACGCTTTGTCTTGGAGGGACCCACCGATCTGTCTTGGAACCGTGATTTGTTGATTTGTCCGATCGTAACCCTCGTTTTCAAAAGAGCCTCCCTCGCATCGGGTCGTGTGCCAAGTCAGAATATGGGTCAAACTGATCCACATGCAGCGAAAGCTGCTGAATCCTTCCTTGCGGTAGCGGCAGTGCCACCCTGCAGATGACGGCAGCGGCGATGATCGCTAAGCGCCGACAGAGCCACATGATGTTTGTTGGATATTGGCAGGAGCAATTGAAGATCCGGTGGATCATTCATCATCATCGGCGGCTAGGTGTGAGAACCCTAGCAGCAGAGCGCACGTTTTTAAAAAAGTCAATAAATGTTTTCCAAAATGAAGAAATGTCTCATATGGGAGCAACCAAACCCTTACAGGTCAACTAGTCTTATTAAAATCTTATTGGACAAAACTCCAAGGGAAAAAGACCTAAAGAGGAAAAAGAGTACTCTAGAAAGAATGAGGAAAATAGCCAGTTACACTGAGTTCATACAAACAAAGGATTTCCCTACCAATCAGAGATCTTAAGAGTGGAATTGCGACCTTCTATGCTTATGAATCAAGTCCATGTTATAGACTTAACATGGTTAACAACCACCTACGGATTAAATACTTGACCTCTGAAAAGAATAAGGTTCCAAAGGAACCAGATACACCAAGTGAAAACCATCCATATCAAATACTTCAATCTACAAGCCTTCTTCGATTCAAACTGCAAGTCATGACCCCGAAAATGCTCGACACTTACTAGAGTATCTGAAACCGCCATTCCCGACCAATTCTGAATAGACCGCCAAACTAACCCCCGACCACTTGCACACAGAAAATAAATGAGGATAGACTCATCCTGTTTAAAACAAACAGCGCAACACAACCCATGAGGATCCTTAATAATGCCTTTAGAAATAAGAGTATCGCGAGTTGGGAGATTCCTCAGCATCAATGTCCAACCAAAAACTCCCACCTTAGTGGGAATAGATAGTTGCCACATATCAACAAGAGCACTCTGGATATCGCTATCTATCCTATCTTGCTGCATCAAATTCAACAAAAGCACATAGAATATTTAACAGAAAAAGAATGGAGGTACCGGTTGTATTAGTCTAGAAATAAATACCTTTTTAAAAAAAATAATAAATTTGTATTTATAACAATATATACAATTGTCAATGATTGTTTTCCTACTATTTATTAATTTATTTGAAGCACAACACCACCAGTACCTTGGGTTCTATACATAGGGCCCGTTTGGATGAAATTATTTTTGAGCTTATAAAAAATAACTTATGGAGACAAATAGGTTGTTATGTTAATTGATAAGTTTTCACTAACAAAAGTTATATCTCCATAAGTTGTATTTTCCATAAACTACCTTGACAAGCTTATGAAAATACACGAAAGCTTATTTATTTGCATAAGTTATTTTTCATAGGCTCAAAATAAACTCTATTTAAGCAAGTCTATAAGTTTTTGCCTTATTTATATCTCAACCAAAGTCCCATTACAATTACGTCACGATTTTTGATCATTGCAAAAAATTTAGTGAAACACAGTTAAGAAACCGAAAATCTATTTTTTTTGGTAAACTAAGGTATTCCCTACTGCGCAACTTCAGAGACTAATCCCTCGAAGTACCGAGATCCATTCAAGGGATTGACCTCTCCCACATGGTATTTTTCCATACGCACCGGCAAAACAGAACTTTTATTATTGATAATTTTTGCAATGGCTGACTATATTTTAAACCTTGATTATGTGAATAAAATGTCATATAATATCATATACAACAAATAAGAAGCAAATGGGCTAATGATACGTGATATACATTGTAGAGTGGAATAATTAAGAGAATAAGCATATTCTTATCAAAAATGCCACTTAATTTGAGAATTCATGTTGGACACATGCTCCCTTAAACACCAACATTTTAAAGAATAAAGGAAGAACATGATAGCTACTTGCTAACATCAACTTTGACTCTTAACCAAAAGAGGAAAAACTTCAACTGATTCTAAGGCAAAAGAAGATTCTCCCACAGGAAATGAGATGACACTTTTTGATTGGAATGGTAAAGTCATTAGGCAAATGAGTAAAACCTACTTAGACTTGAGTAGTTTCCAATTATCATTGTAGTTATCGCGTCACATCTGCCAAATCTTTATTTAATTTTTCTTTTTCTAATCTTTTCTTTTATCCAAAATAACAACCAAAACTCAAATTGAAAATAAATTATTTGCCTCGCCATATAACTTTGGATTGCTAAGAGATAATGGCTTTGTTGAACAAATTAGGAGGAGCAAATAGAAAAAGGAAAATTGGAAGTTAAGCCCAATTTATAATCATAGCCTACGGCTTGGTTCCAAATTTCTGTTTTGAGGGATACTAGTTGCATCCCCGTTTTTATAATACACTTACCATCGGCTCAAATTTATTCCGCATGGCAACGGGGCAAGGTGGGGCTGGGTTTTGAATCCCCCATCCCCCCTCCCTTATCTCTAGCGGGGTTGGGCTTTATATCCCCCATCTCCATCCCTGTCCCAAACGGGGTCAGGTTCCCCACGGGTACCCGTTTCCGTCACTAACTTTTGCAAAAAATAAAAAAAATTATATTTACGATAATTAATTTAATAAAATAATAGTTATTATACAATGATAAAATAAAGTTAAAAATATTAAAATAGAATTTTATCTTGAAAATAGATCAAAACTTAAAATAAAAAAAATTTATGAAACCAAATGAATGAATATATTTGCATAAAATAAAATAAAATGAAATAAATAATTAATGTGTTGTTGAGCGGGTTCGGGGCGAGGGACGGGGTGGGTATCGACATCCCCAAACTCGTCCCCGTCCCTGGTCAAAACGGGTATTCCGTGTCAAACTCGGGTCAGGGTCGAGTGGGTACCTGCAGGTTCGGGTTTTGTTGCCATGTCTAACATTTTTTACTACTTTTTTCTTAAAAAATCCATTCCAAAGTAAACTTTGGGATACCAACAAGAGTTGGTCCGAGTGGTAACTAGACTCGGATCCTACCTCAAGGTCTCGGGTTCAAATTTTGGGTGGCCAAAAACTCTGTTGGGAGAGGAGAACCACACGGGCCGGCAAACCCGAGTACTCGTGATTAGCCAGATTCCCCGGTGTAAATCAACCATCTGTAAAGCCGATGGAAACTGCGCACTAATGACATAGTAACAACAAAAACTTTGGGATGATGTTTTTTTATTCTTCCAAAATTTGATATGCATTCTAGGATAGTTTATTTTTTCAAGAAAAAAATTGATAAGTCTTCCAAAAGGAAACCGATATTCCATAATTTAACTTTGAATTCGTATATTGAATGTTCCAAAAGTTAACTTCTAAAAGATTTTTTAAATATTTTCCATCGTCTAAAATCTAACTTTTGGAGCGCGTTAAATATGCATTTCTAGAGTTAAACTTTTAAATGTATTTTGGGGAGCTTATGAAAATTAGCTGAAAACAACTTATGAACATGTCCATAAGCTCTCTCAAACAGTTTGACAAGTACTTATGTCAGTAGATAAGTCGAAATAAACCAATCCAAACAGTCCCAAGTTCTCTTTTAGAGATATCTCTGTCTATGGTAATCCTACCTTCTCTAATAGAAGGAGACTTTGGCCCACCTTTTCTAGGCTTAAACCTGCCCATAATGGCCCTTGGTATTGTCTTGGTGATTTCAATGAGATAGCATCTATCATTGAGAAGGATGAGTTGAGACATGTGGACCCAATCAGACTAAACCTCTTTAGTAGAAACAAATCCAAGCGCTCCCAAACACAACAACAAATCGCGCAATGAGCGGAAGAAATACGTGAGTCCCACTTTTATAAGCAGGAGCAAAGGCCCAACAATGGAAAATAAAGGCGCAAACTTTGAAGATTAAGCGAATGCTTCGATTCCCAAACATTAGAAGACATGACCTTTCAACATGACAACTTCCAACGTCATGGGAAACGAAGTGCCATCACCTCCATCAGTCAAAAAAAGGAGAAGGGCTACAACAAATAGGGAATCCTAATACAAAAACATTCCAAATAACAAATACAAAGCTTCCCTGAATGTGCTGAGGTAGTGCATCCAAAACCTATTCAGAGTAGAAGCTTGACTACTGAAGTAGTAACTAAGATCCCGACCCGCCCCGAAGGCAGCCAAACCAACGCCACAAGAGAGCCGCTAAGTGAATGAAGTATGGTCAGCACCATTCAGTAAGATCCTTAGCACCCCTAAGGTTGCCCAATCCATCATGCTAGCCCACGAGCACATAGTGGCGACAACCATCAGAACCGAGTCTTCAGGAGTTGCGCCTCCCGACCAGATACAAGCAAAAAGAACAACCTATAACTAGAGGGAGTAACCGTGCGCAACGGGCACGACAACCGGTTCGATGGGGGAATCAAAAGGGAAAAGCATCCATTTAGTTACTCCACATTCCTCTAACAAAAGGATAACCAAACCAGGTTGCCCCCAAGAAAATACCCCCCCTTCCATAGTAGAAACTCTACCACCTCTAGAATGGTTGAGCCCACATTAGGGATGCGTGTAATACTTAATAAGGAAGAAGCAAACAAGGAAAAAGAAGCGAAAGCAAGCCGATAGTTATGAAGCATGCCAAGAGAAAAGAGGGAAAGGAATGACAACACGAAGCTAGGAAATCAACTCTATTTATACATGAGCCAAGAGGAAGCAAGTGAGAACGCATTCAAGCCAGCAAAAAAGGACCAAGGGAAAATAAGGAGTCATTAAATGCTTGGACTAGAAAGATGGTGCAGGCACCATAAATGAAGAGGGTGGTAGGTCAAGAAAAAATAAATAGAAAAAACATCGGTATATGGAGAGGGTATCACAAGTCGTCTACCTTGAAGGGTTGGAGCATCTTCTCCCTGAAGGGCTTGAAGCTCGAAGGGTTGTGTACCAGGGGTGTCCAAAAATGTTGACTAAGGCCCCTGAAGACCGAGGAGAGCCTCTACTAGTTGATGAAGGGATCCCGAGGAGCGTAATCAACATCCGAGGAGTACCCTATAGTATCAAAGGGAGCGCACATACTGCATTTGCCATTGTACGGACCATGCACAGGCAATGACGCATCCGATTAGAAAAAAACAAGGAGGACGTGGTAAACAACCATATGCTCGTACTGAAGTAGTGGTAATCCCACTAACTTGGTTGCCGACGATAGACATAGCTACCCTGCAGTGTAAAACAATGTTATTAAAACCGAACCGGAGATCGACCCGATCAAGGCACTGGGTCACTGGGTCAAAGGTCGGACCGAGGGGTCACTGATTGACCCGCGTGACCCGTGTCACTACTAAAATATGATAAAATTAGTTATACTGTGTATAAATTCACAAATCACAGAGCCACAAAAATTTGCATTCATCAAATTTAAATCATATCCATAAACATAATTAGGTATAATAATATCTGATAAAAAAATTAGATATAATAATAAAATAACAAATAGTAATAATTATATATATATATATATATATATAATAATAATAAAGTAATAAGCTAGGTCAAAAAAAAGAAGAAATGAGGTTATTATGTAAAATAAGAATGAAGAATGACTTAACATTAGCATATTATGCTATTTTAACAACACAACATGGTAGCTCAGTTGGTTAAGATATATGCCTTGGACAGGAGGTGATGGGTTCAATCCTGCCTGAGGCCATTTTTTAATTAACTGGGCGATATTCAGTTGCATGCAACACGGGTTGACTACGGGTTTGACCGAGTCAAACCGGGTTGCACACGGGTTAAACCAGGTCAAACTGGGTCGTTGACGAGTCAATTGCTTAAGCGATCCAATGACCTGGCCGAACCGACCTTGGCACCGGGTCGCAGGCCGACCGGCCGAGTCGGTCCGGGTTTAATAACACTGGTGTAAAGCACCTTAAGACCCCCTTTCTAGTACAAATAGTGCATGCTACTACTGTTTTGGAGATCTTTAGTTCTATATACTTAGGAGGTCTCCCTCAGTAAGACTATATCCTTAATGGTTGTATCACCCCATTTTGTACCCTTATTTTGTCTGTCCTTTCTCTTTTAATTTTTTTTTTTTTTAAAAGAGGGTTAAAATCAGTGTTGCTAGAGTCGAACCGAATAGGACAGTTGAATTGGGAACCACCCAGGCCAGCGGTTGGTTCAAACTCATTTAGACCGCAGAGTGGTTGAACCCCTAAAAATCGGGTTGAACAAAATTTAACTGCAGTTGAACCGCTTTGAACTGTCAATTTACACAAGTTGAATCGCCAAAACTATATTTTTAAATTTTTTATCTACTTTTTCCCCAAAAATTAATATTTTTCTTATTTTTTATTTATTTATTTTTTGTTTTTTTTCTTCTTTTATAACAGTAAAAAAATTATCATGTTTCGTTTTTTCAATTTTGTTTCTTAAATATTTTTTCTTATTTTATATTTTAAGGTTTTGCCTTTTTTCATTTTTATATTTTAATGGGTATTTTAATATCTCGAAAAATTTTAGATGTTTAAATATGCAAATTTTGTTGTTGAATAATCGATTCAGTGAAAAAATTAATTTCACAATAAAATACATTAAGTGAGATGCTAAACAGTGTTTTGGTATACTTGATGGTGAAAAAAAATTATTTTCTAACAAAATGTGTAAAGTGAAATGATCGGTGGTATGTTTTAGAGTGCTTTAGGATTCAGAAATTTTTTTAACTCTTCAAATACCAAAAGTTTCTTCATAAATAACTGGTTTGCTAAAAAATAATAATAAGGTTGTGATAAAATACGTAGAGTGTGATGCTGACCGTGTATTTTGGGCTACTTTAGCGGCCCGAAATTTTTTTACATGTTCAAACACGCGAAGTTCACTCTTCAATAACCTGTTTGGTGAAAAACAAAATAAATTTGTGGCAAAATGCATAAAGTGTGATGTTAGACATTGTGTTTTGGGGTATTTTAGGATCCAGAAAAAAATTTAGATCTCCAAATTGGTGTTTTCATCTTTATTTTGATAATTTCGCACAAACAAATATTAGAAGCATACTTAAATTGGTGCTTAGTTTTGAATCAAACTCAACATGATATCTATGTACATGTTCCACTTTCTAACTGTGTTGTCTTCTTTTCTCTTTAATTATGGTTTAAGTTTTTATATTTCCGATGAATATAGATAAAGTTATTAAAAAAATCAGAATTTAGTTTCTTATTATCTGTGGATGTTCAATTCCAATGTCTGTGTTTGTAACATCCCAGACTGCTTTCAGAAGTATCGACTGCCCCCACAAGCCAATACGAGTCTTTTCAGCATGCTTTGTCCTCACTTGCATGCTTTCCAGGAAACTTCCAAGAAGGTCACCCATCTCACTACTACTCCAAGTCAAGTACGCTTAACTATGAAGTTCTTATGGGAAGGACTCCTAAAAAGAAGATGCATCTTGTTGGTATAGGTAGTCCAAATCAATTCTTTTAGGCCTTCCTTCAACTGTACATCCCCATACCTGCACAGTCTCGGGACCTCTCTCATTCTTGTGCGTATTCGGTTCATTTACGCACACCTTTTCTTTTGAAGCTTCTAGGAGCCGCTCTTTGCCATGCCACCTTTTTGGTCACTGGCGATCACTCCTCGCCCTCGTCAGCCCCGGATGTCACATGCCCGCCAGCTTCCGCTTGGTTCTTCCCCGAACCACATCGTACTGAGACAGGTCTGCTGCTCTGATACCATTTGTAACATCTCAGTCTGCTTTCAGAAGTATCAACTACCCCCACAAGCCAACATGAGTCTTTTCAGAATGCTTTGTCCTCACTTGCATGCTTTACAGGAAACTTCCCAAACGGTCACTCATCCCACTACTACTCAAAGTCAAGCACGCTTAACTATGGAGTACTTATGGGGAGGTCTCCTGAAAAGAATATGCATCTTGTTGACATAGGTAGTCCAAATCAATTCTTTTAAGTTTTCCTTCAATTGTACAGTCTCATACGTGCACAGCCTCAGGATCCCTCTCATTTCGGTGCGTATTCGGTTGCCCATTTGATTTTCAAGTTGCCAGGAGCCGCTATTTGCCATGCCACCTTTTTGGGCACCGACGATCACTCCCCGCTCTCGTCAGCCCCGGATGTCACATGCTATTTTGTAACATCTTGGGCCATTTTCTTTCTTAGTAGGTTACCCCGGAACTGTACATTGCATCTCCACGTTTTCTTCAACCGCTCCAGCATTTTAACCTGTCCACATGCATTGTATACTTCCTCCCCTCGCAAGCCCTTTGTCTCGACCAAAGTATCATCAGCTACACAATCCATTAAGCCCTCAGCCACTAGCTCCTCAACTGAGTTATCTTCTTACCGAGCTCTCTATTCTTAGCAAGCAGAATTATCCCCTTGGCATCTCAACCTATGAGTTGTCCTTTATCATTTTTTCAGGCTTCTCCACCAAGTCCTCTTGTTAATAGTCGTTTCTTGCCTCCCTCGGAAAGCATTTCTTCATTAAGGTTGCTAGCTAGCTTATCCATGGATTAATTTTCCTCAACACTAATGACGTTAGTGATCTTTTATGAGAAAATCCCCTTGTTTTAGCTCATATTTTCACACCTCGACCCATGTGCACTCGATTGAGCCTTCGTCCCAGCTAGGTCATTCCTCGACCAAACACTTAGCAGATTTTGGGTGTTAACACATATCATATCATATCATATCATACCATATATAAACCCCTTCCTCCCCGCCATCCTACTCATGGGAGGCACCAATTCATGTGCCACAACAATAATATTGTTATGTGTGATAACTCTATTTTATATAGAGTTATTCATGCAGCTAAACCTAAGAAATTGCTCTCGTTCAAATAAAGATAATGAATAAATGTAGTATTATATGATATAACAATACTTGAGTGTTTAATATGGTTAAGCTTATGATTAGGCCATTTTGGATATATTGTGGTATTTTGATGTGTTTGAGTGCAGCTTTACAGAATGCTCCTGCATTGGATTATCACAGTGCACCTGCACTGCACTGCAATGCACCTGCACCAGATTACAACTATGCACCTGCACTAGAACTTCACAATGCATGAAGGTTTCATGGACCATCAAATTGCACCACCACTTGATTGATGACATCATGCTTAGTCATAAAGGCATATGCAACTTGCATATTTCGGCGCCTACCATAGAAGAATAGCTTTGAAGAGTCACTCATATAGGGACACATGCTCATCTCTCATTGGACCTCCCTCTACATATGAGCATGGGCATCAACTTGCCATATGACAAGTTCTGATCTTGACCATGGTTAAACCTCAAGTTAACTTCATCTCCAAGGAAGGATTCACCTTTTTGAAGGCTATATAAGGACCTCCACTCTTCACTTGGAAATATATCTCAATCCATAAGTTAGATATAAATTTCAATAGATATAGATAGTTTCTATTTTGTTAGAAGGCAAGGAAGAAATTGACAAATTCTCCTTTACTTCAACCGTAGTATTTACTAAGTGTAGTGTAGCTGATGCACCTGCATTGCTAGTAGATTTCATGCAAAGAGCTTCAACTTGTGTAACTTCTATCTTGTTGTTTCTCTTTTGTGATTTCAATTATATAAATATGATCTATTCAGTTTATATATGCCTTGCAATGTCTAACATGAGCTAAACTTATCTTAGTTGGAATGTTCTAACCTTATAATGATCTTTTAAGTAAGTTAATGTGCTTGTATGTAATGTGTGCACTTTATAGTTCTTGCTTGATACTTCGTTCAACACTTATTATGAGATTGATCACTTAGAATAAGAAGAGTTATAAATGCAGACATGGTTTATAACTAGAACTCAAGGACTAATATGGATGAGTGTAGCTAAAACAAACTCTACATATGCCTCTTCAGTAGCATTGCAGCGAAGAAAAAAAATTCCAATTTAATAGCCTGAATCTAAGTAGCTACCTATCTTGTGATCTCTTTGAAGTAGATTGAAAATCTCTTTTGCCACGAAGATTTGGATAACAATAATCATTGCAGTAATATAGAGGTGACCCATATAGATGATCAACGCAAATCCTCCAATCATCCAAATGGATATACACCAATTAACATGAACTGTGTACTTGCTTTTGTCATTAACAAGTAACTTGCTTCCATTTTACTGTTGGGCCATCAAGACTTAGAAACACTTAGAAGTAGCAATTCAATAACTAGCTCCTCAGTGTACTCCAGAGAATAGTCATTGCAAAATATTTATACACAACCTTGCTAATGATTTTATTCATTCATCTCCTCAACATCACAGCGTCAATTCAAAACCATGAGCATCGGATGAATCGAAGTCTTTAACACCATGCCGAAAGATGAAATATCTGAATTCACCCAAAAACACTACAAAATCTTGCGCAACCATATCCTGAAAGACTTCAGCAGAGTCTTCATAGCAACAATTCTTGACTAATCCATTAATCATGGTATTCCACAACACAGTATCACTCTTTGGCATTCCATCAAACAGGTTTTGTGTACACCACTTTCCAATTGATATTCAATTGCAACAAGGTTTAATCCATAAACTCAATACAAGATGGCAAGCAAAGTTCCAACTAAAAATTTAATGTCACCACATAGCTGCTCCGATTAATCTCAGAATCCAAAACTGAAGATAAATGAGATCAAACTGAAAAAAGGACGATGACGAAATACACGACGTCGCACCGTCACGCCCGCCCTCGCACAGAACCATAGAAACCGAGAACAAGAGGAGAAGGTTCCAAGAATCACAAAACAGAAAGGAACTAGGAAAATCGAAAATGGAATTCCAAGCCGAAATCACAAGGAAAGAATCCGAAAATCAAAAGGAGAAACAAATCAGAGAAACAAAAGTCGAAATCTAAGATGATTAGAAAGATACGTAACTATATGACGCAAATAGATCCAGAAACGGAAATGGAATATCAGATAAAGAAAAACAAAAAAATCAAGAGTCATCAATAAAAATGATCTTGAACAATGGCAGAAACGGAAAGAATGAATCAAGAACATAGATAAGAAAATCAAATACGTAGGGATTAAAAACATGAAATGAGATTCAGAAGCAAAATGGAAGACCAAGCGATTTCAAATCAGAATAGAAAATCCAAACTAAGATGAACAGTCGATAAACGAATCAAAAAAGACGGAAAAAGAAGAAAACAAAAAAGGAAACTAATAAAATAATAAAAGGAACCTGCAGCGGAATCGACTTTGATGGTGGATACTAGTGTTTCTTTCGATCTGAGCTGTTGAAAAACATAAGATCCATGTGTTTCTGAGTAGAAAAACTCTCAAAAACTCATATATTCATCGAAGGGAATTGATACAAATGATAAGAGTTGACTAAAAAGATTACATCAAACCTATTTATATAGGCATACACTAACTACTAACAATATCTCTAATACCTAATCAACTATATCTCTAATACTCACTCCAATATTGTTGCTACTTGTTTACCTTGCACTAATTACTTTGTATTGAAGCTTCAAGAATCAATCTAATCCCTATGAGTTCGATCTTATTATACTACTTGTTTGTGACTGTGTATACTTGCACATCTTTTTCCAATGTGCACCTCCCTTAGTCAAAACTACCAAGGAGAAATCCACCAACTCATATGTGGCTTGAGTATATTAGCCAACATCTTTGTCACACACTTAATACGATAGATTACACAAAGAAATTGATCTATATGTAACTTTGCTTATCCACCTTTGGTATATATCAACACAAGCAGGGTTCCATTGTGCCAAATAGCCTTCATATGGACAATTATTGGTAAATTCAATTAGTGAGGAAGTTTGCAAGATACATAATTAATACGATTTGATTACAACAAGTTTAAGATGCACTTACAACAAAGACACTTCAATTTCATGTCTCGAAATTAGAGAAATTCATATATAACATATATAGACCCATATGTATAATGTTTTCAGTATTCAAATAGAAGAACATAGATCGTTCGTATATATGCTTATAACCTATATAATATAATATAACATCCCATTAAGGTTAAGATTAATAATATAGTGATTCCAGGGTCAGATCAAGATCATTCCTCCCAAGTTCTGGTGCTTCCTCACGGTAATTGCCACTGAACAAAAATAATTGCACTTCAATATGAACTAATGAAGGTTGGAAATAACAATAAAAAGATATATAATAATATCATTGAAATTAAGGTTAATTGATTACCCTACGTACCCCATGTTCAAACAAGGGAGGGGCTCTTGTAGTAAGTAAGATGTATCAACCCTGTAGTTTTGCTGCTGCTCCCATTGAGTAGCTTGCTCTGCTACAGCCTTCTCTTTCTCTTTGATCTAATTTCAATTCACAATGATTTTATTAGTAGTATAAAGAAAAATTGAGATTTAGAGAATGCATAATAGTTTTTATAGCAAAAGAAATTATTAAAAAGAATAGAAGGATTAAAAATAAATACTCAAAGACATAGACACCAAATTCACACACCAATACAAAATCCTAAGTAGATAGCTGAGTTTATGAGCGAAAGGTATCGGAGGAGTACAAGTAGGATGTCCCAAATTCAAATCCGAGAAACTAACATTTCAAACAAATTTCAATTTTTTTATATAAAAAAAAAAACACATCAATAAAAAAAAAAAACAATATCTTTCTATATTTGACTGAAGGCAAGACAATTTACCATATCATATTAAAATAGCTTGCACTAATCGAAAAAGTTGAATCACGCACAAAAATTAGATGTAAGACCAAAAATATGTCTCTAATTTTGTCACTAAGTGTTATGAGATACTCAAAATTTTAGTCTTATTTCATTTTTTTCGTATCTAATTTGTGTCTATTTTTTTAAAATGCAAAGAAATTTTGTCAAATGCAGAAAATAAGGGTCAAGCCATCAAGGAGATATTATTTTCATCCATGATTACAGATGGAGTATACGATGATGATTAAGTTGGGTCATTAGAGGAGTTTAAAATACTAGGAGATCTCCACACTGAGATAAGAGCAAACATATATATATATATATATATATATATATATATATATATATATATATATATATATATATATATATCGATGGATTGGATATCATATCTTTCACCTAAAACCTTAATTAAGGCATTAGGTGTATGAATCTCTTCATTTAAATATTGGTCAACATCACTATTTACATTGCGTCAAAAAAAAACATCACTATTTACATTTAATGTGGGACTTTATACTCAAACAATCTCCCCCCTCAAGTGAGTTCATTCATTCATATAGATTGTTCCCCTCATATATTGCACCACGGGTTGCTCACATTCATTAAGGGGACACGCCAATGACATATCTAGGACCCTAGGTTAGGGGTACAAAAATTTTCAAACACACATCACTAAAAATATAATAAAAATAAGACTTTTACAGGTTCACAACTTGTGTTGAACTAGACCAACACAAATTAAATAGCACTAACAAGTTTCTAAATACAAATTAAATAACACTAAAAGAACCAACATATTCACAAAATACAGGTTCTAAATAGCATTAGAGTGGTGCAAAACTAAGAACTTTGGTGCAAAACTAAGGACTTGGGTGCAAAAGATATTTTTTAGGGGGTACAAAGGACTTGGGTGCAAAAGATCATAT
The DNA here is from genome assembly GCA_020916435.1 of Oxytropis ochrocephala. Taxonomy (NCBI): domain Eukaryota; kingdom Viridiplantae; phylum Streptophyta; class Magnoliopsida; order Fabales; family Fabaceae; genus Oxytropis; species Oxytropis ochrocephala. The sequence continues at coordinate 39,804,920 of CM037092.1, read as the reverse complement.
GTATATATAAATAAAAAATAGGACACAAGGGGTGCCCTAACCCCTATACAGGTATGAAAACATGGAGAAACTATTTCCGGCTAATACATAGAATTGGAGCCACATGCCACTCATAATAAAGACGTTGTTGGCCCTTCGACTTAGCCAAAAACAACTACCACGAAAGGGACTTGACCCTATGGACAACTGAGTCACCATTTGGGATTTTTGCCTAAAAGATGCAACCATTTCACATATCCCAAAGCAGACAGAGAACAAAATGCTAAATCAAACTAAGGTCTCGCTTCTCAGTTTCCCCCGGCCAAAAGCGCAAATACAAAGAAAAGATGGAAGAGGTCGGGTGGATTGTACAACTTCTTGATTGTTCAACATCAAGATATTATCTCTTCACTTATATATTGTTCAACATCACTATTTATATTGCTTGTACAACTTTTAATTCACAGACTTACTCAAACATATTACAAAGGCTGTTGAATTGTTGGTGTGTTTTACTAGTGTCAGTGCAGTTAGGGAGTCAAATCGTTATGCTTTGTCTCATGCTGTTGTGGAATTGGGCATATTGTAAGGCATTTTGTCTTGAGAATATTTTCTGTCATTGTAATCCTTTAATACCCATTGTGTGTCCAAATGTGGCAGCAAAATTGGGTAGGAGTGGATAGGAATATTATTGTCATAGACATGTTTCTGTTTTATTTCTTGACTCATCTTTGTAACTTGAAATATATATGTATTAGGCTTCTCTTTAGTTTGTAGCTAGCCTTGTACATTTGATGATCCATAAAAGTTCTTTTCCTTTTTCAAAAGTAAATTAATCCATGATTCAAATTTCTTAGTAGTTAAAACGAAACATTAGCTGCACAAAAATTCTCCATGTCATTTGTAAAAGAAAGAAAGTGGTGTTTATTTATATGATGAGTTTATGTCAGCATTATCAAGAAAGGGATACAAAATTTCACCACCCAGCAACTTCATAAGATCTTATATACTCCCTAATATTAATCCATCCAGAAGATATATGTCTATTAGGTTATATTTTTTTCATATATGACAAGCAGAATGGAGGAGGGGAGAAGAAAAGTATTATAGTAGTACTAATTATAATGAAACTAAGAAGCATGCATTATAATCAGGAGGAATAAGAAGCTAGCACTAATCATATATACTAAAGTGAAGTTGAGTTAATAATTAGATGGAAAAAGATAGGTTGTAGCTAGCTAGGTTACCTCCTTTGCAAGCATGTTATTCTGCTCTTGTATCCCTCTCTCCTGTCATAGACAAAGAAGCCAGTGATCACAGAGTCACAGAAAAATAAACAAAACCCAACATAAACTACCAGTTTAACACTTACTTTTTTCTGCAGCTCAGAAATTGCCCCGTACATTAGTTGGTTCTGTCAACATATACATTAATTAATTATATATAATTTCTATGATGAGTTATTGGGAAATGCATACATATATATTTATATATATACATATATATGATATTGTAATTAGTTGTAAGCATAGATGTACTTTGCGTGTGCGGATGTTCTTGAGAGAGGTATCTAGCTGCTGCTCCAGACTTTGAAGTTCTTTGAGACTCAAAGAAGCCAAATCTTCTCCCATATAGTGACTAAACAAAAAAGAAAGGACAAACCAGAATATTATTTTCAGTGATATATTGTGATAGGTAAGTGTGAGTGATCAAATCAATTTATAACGGGAAATTAATGTATATATAGGTCATTATCTAGCTATATATAATATAATACACCTGTGGTTTCGCTGCAAAAGTTCAACCTTTGCCTTCAGTCTAGTATAGTCAAGGGTCCAGTTTCCCTGCACAACATAAGTTTTTGTGGGTGAGAGAGAGGATTGATCCCTTTTTGGATCCCATAAAATATACTCTTGTCACAACGAGTGATATATAGTTTGGCCAAGCCATAAGGTGTTCAAACTTCTATGGTCTGGTCCTGCTAAAATATCGGTAAGTATTTTTTTAATGGCAAACATATACTCTCTCCGTCTCATATTAAGTGTTCTCTTTAGAATTTTTCTATGTCTCAAATTATCTGTCACTTTAGAATCTCAATACTACATTTATTATTACTTTCCAACAATACCCTTACTTTAAAATATCAATAATTGTGTCTTTGATTCAATCAAGAAAAGTGTAAGAGTATTTTAGTCCTACCACATTTTTTTACCATAAAAGTTAGCATAACCAATAATTTTCTTAACATAACCTTAAATGACACATAAAATGAGACGGAGGGAGCATTAATTTAGTGTTAAGGGGGTATCGGGTACACCATTTCATAGAAGTGTCTTAATACATAGTACCACTGGTTTCAAAAAAAGACAGAAAAAGCCTAGGTAGCTACTTTGAAAAACAAAAACAAAAAACACTTCAGTCCATCATTCATAGTAAAGGTATGCGGCGACTCTATTTCTTGGCAAGAACAATCTGTAAGACAAAACTTTGATTCTCTCATTGTGTTGACAATGAAATCATGCGAGTTTGAACTCACAACGCTCCACTTTGTCCTCCTTTTATCTCCACCCCACTTCACCGCCAACTTGAGTCATTCCCGATGGGTGGGTCTGTTTGGCCCATATTTTGGGTTGGCTCAGCCTGTTTGGCCAATTAGGTCGAGTTGAACCCCTTTTATGGATTTTTTAGAAAATTTAACTATTTTACTTATTTGGCTGAACTAGGACACAAAATAAAAAGTCCGATGAATTTATCATAGACTCAACTTGTCTCGATTTTAGGATTAATGAAATGAGCGGGACAGTCCCATTAACACCTATACCCTCAATTGTTTGTATAAAGGAACAAAAAAGTATTGAAGTTGTACATCTAATTACACAAAGAATCAATTATCCTTAAACTTTCTATGAAAAAATTTAGAGTGAAAAGTGATGCCCCATTGTGTTAATAAATTAATGTTTTTGGAAAAGGGTGTGTAATATTATGCATATATGTAGTGACAAACCTGAGTCTCAGAATCATCTCCTACTAGTAGTTTCTCTGAATAGCCATGCCTTTCATGTCGTTCAAGTATCTTTTCCATGCTGTTGACGAATAACAAAAAGTAAACTATAAATTAGGACAAGACTTTTCTAACATTATTGTTCAATTTTTGATAAGCAATTTGAATTTACTGAACAAAATCTTAAATGAAAAACTTGAGTACAATAAGTAGAAAACTCTAATTATGAATGTACATACATGATTTCCAATTTCTAATATTGTTGATGTTGAAAACTAAAGTTAACTATTTAAATAGTATTTTGTCATAAAAAAAACTAGTAATTTAGTGTCATGTTGGATAATTTAACCACTAATTGATATATAAAACCCAATGAAAATAAAGAAAATTCTCTGAAAACATTACTAAACACAACTTAGTTTTAGTACTTAATTAGTTAAAAGAAAAATGTTAGTTTCTTGTATTTGAACCATGAACTTCCCACTTTAGACTTCTTAAAGGTGCATGCCCTTAGCTCGCCAATCGAGTTACGTATACTTAAGAAACAAGAAATAAAAACTAAATCGGAACAAATATGAGAAAAGTAACTTTGTACTATCCAAGCAAACATATCCAAATATTAAAAAGTAAATGTAGCCAAATATTAGAATTTCACTTCTTTTATAGTAGATTACATCCATTTTGTTTTGAATGACTTTTTTTTTGATAAATCAAAAATTATTAAGGAGGCACGGGGTACCTCAATCCCTTTTACATAATTGCATCAATACATAAATTGGGATTGTTGTGCCATACTTCAAAATCTACTGGTACATGTCTACCTACTCTATTTGCAAACCACCCCCAAGATAGTCTAATGATATGCTCTACCATGCTTGACTAAGCACACTTCCTAATCAACAAGCGATAGTTAACCCTTTTTTTACTTGATTTGAGTATTTCTTGTGCTCACTTTTTCATATTTATAATATATATATATATATATATATATATATATATATATATCAGTATTTGCTTTTCATAAAAAAAGATAGTTAACCCTTTTAAAAAATATATTTTGCTAATTTAAAAATAAATAAAAATCTGGCAATTTTCTTGCTTTCTATGCCCTGATGGATGAAACAAAAGGACTTGAAAATAAACAAAAGCAAATAGACATCATTTTAGATTTAAAAATTCTAAGAAAAAAAATTAAAAGGAGGAGAAATTCTAAACAAAAGAAGTGCAACCAAATCTTCCATCCAGAGAGAGGTGATGAACTGTAACAAACTCAGATTTTGCAAATGAACATGCAAGTATGAAGTGAGACCAACAGATTTATCACACACCATATCTAAAAATTTCTACAAGAAGAAAAATATACAAAAAATAAATAAGAAAATCATCTCCTTTGGATACCCTACTATTGTTCTTTGTTAAGTTTGACAAAATCATCTCCTTTTTTTTAAAAATAAAATAAAATCGATTAGTTTACTTTATTTGTGTTTAACCAATATATATTATTAACAAGACTTGACTGATCTGCATAAAAAAAGAATAATGGAATCACAATTTGTGTTTTAATTTTCATCTCCCAAACGAAAACCCTTCTTGTGATAAAAACCAAAAATAAATAAATTATAATATATAAAAAAGAGCATTTAAATCATTCTTGGCCTCATATACTATATAGGGATCTCAATAAATTTAACATAAAAAAAATATAAATTTTGTATAATTACCATGAATCAGTGGCATATTCAAAGAGTTTTCCTTTGGTTGAAAAGATAATCAAACCAACTTCAGCATCACAAAGGACAGAGATCTCATTAGCTTTCTTAAGCAAACCAGTTCTTCTTTTTGAGAAAGTAACTTGTCTATTGATCTTGTTCTCGATCCGTTTCAGCTGTACCTTACTCCTTCCCATCTTAAAATACCTAACTGTTTCTTACCTAATTAGTGCTTACCCTTTTTTCAGCAAAGAAAATCCCAGCTCCCTAACGAGAGTTGAAATTTTAGTTCATAGATATTTCTTCTTCTGGACAATTATAGAGTTGGGTCATGAGAAAGTATAGTGGGTGTAAGTATCTTATTGTCCCTTTATATTTCTATTTTGAGTTGTATAAGTACATATGCTATTTTTACTTTCTCATTTATTACTTACAGCCTGAGAAGCTGAATTTCCATTTCTCTGTGTGGTTAAAATCATAAAAACTTATACTCCATGAAATTTTTAAATGATTTTTTGTAATTTAAATTTTTCAATGTATAGAACAAATTTTTTTTGAAAATTTTCATTAATTTAAGATGATTTTTTCTAATTGAAAATTTTCAATGTCTAGAACATAAAATCTTCACTGTGACGCCGCCCTAGTAAGTAGAAGCTCATGGTCTTCTTCGTTTTTACGACTACGGCAATGACCTAATCGATGTCGGCAATGATGTCGTAAATAGTGTTTTATTTGCGGGTTCATAATTGTGTATGGGGCACTGGTTTCACAGTTGTGCAAGGTGCGTGGTGGAAATGATGTCGATAGCAGATGAAACTTCCGGAAAAGTGAAACATGGAAGTTGCACCATAATTTTTCTGCGGATTTTTTGGACATGTGCCGAAAGAATAAATTCTTGAAGTGGTTTAGTTTCAACTGAAGTATACTCTTTATGGTGGAGTATGATAGTACTTTTAAACTATGATTGTCGGTGTAAACAATGAAGATGTCTCGGGTATCAATTACAATCAAGGTGGAGATTGTTGGAGTTGATATAACTTGAGCATCCTGAAGAAATTATGTCGATGGCTTTCGGCATGGATAAATTCTTGGAGTGGTTTAGTTTCAAGTGGTATACTCTCTACGGTGGAGCATGATAGTTCTTTTGAACTATATATGATTGTCGGTGTAAACAATGAAGATGTCTCGTGGATCAATTACAATCAAGGTCGCAACTCAGACTTGAAAATTTCTGACTTGTGGGGAAATCCTATTATTTGTATAACTCGATTTAGTTTGGCCTTTGTCTCATTCTTCCTGAGGTACTCTTTCCTCCTTGGGTCTTTTTCCCATGGGGTTTTGGCCTTAGGAGGTTTTAATGAGGCCCCTTGTATCTGTACCAGTTGGGGTGCTCGTTTGCATCTTCTTTTATAAAAATTTTGCTTATCAAAAAAAGGTGGAGATTGTTGGACTTGATTAAAATTGAGAATATTGAAAAAGTCTCACATTGCTTAGTTTTGAGAAGGAAGAGGGAGATCAATGATATATAATGGGCTCAAGTTCTTCATCACAAAAGGCATCAGTTAAAAATATCGATCTTAAGTTGTATTAATTGACTTTTTTTTCCTCTTATACTCTTATTTTAGAGTGTTGTGAGGTGTATAGTTAAATATTTTCTTTGGAGGCTGTGGGTGTACTGGAGATGTAGGGTGGTTGAGAAATGTCTATGTGTTTTAAAAAATTTCACATAGTGTTATTCTCTCGATTTTAGACAACTGGTTCGTGGCTTTTCTAATTTTGGAGTTTTCCACGTTAAATTTTTGTGATTCGATTGTGCTCATTTTATTTTTTCCCCATAATTACATCGACAAGTAAGAAACAAAGTAAAAATTCATAAGAGTCTACATCTACTAACTTTTCACTTAAAGATTTTGAAAACAAATAGAGTGTAATTAAATCTCTTGTTATACATCATAAAAAAGACAAGATAAGTTATATATATATATATATATATATATATATATATATATATATATATATTCTAACCATAATTTTTTTATCTTATAGTCACTACGAGTATATATTATTGTTCTGGACTAGGCCAGAGGGCCCGCATGATGTAATGGGTCGAGGCAGACCCAAAAAGATAGGTCCTCGCTATAGGGAGCGCATCTGAGCACGCCATCAACGGCCAGGATCATCCCAACCAATCCTACGGTCATTACCCGGTCCTGACTCCCATAAATAGGGACCAACTTTCGAGAAACGAGACATTTTTCCATACCCTATATTATACTCCTGCTTGGACCGATCCTATTCTGACTTGAGCGTCTGAGTGTCTTTGCAGGTATTACACGCGCGAACCCACACTCCCGACTCATCAACAGCAATCTAACCTCGTATCTAGCTCGGACCACCATCAGGACGCTTAAGTACAGATCAATTCCTAATTTTATTCAATACACTTCTCTATGGAGATTTTAGTGGTGCACAAACAAACTTGGAATTAATTAGTGATTAACTCATTTTGTGTAAATTTTTTTCATTATCACCATTCTTCTTTAATTTCTCTCATTTCTCTCTCTTTTTAAAACATGTCCTAAATATAAAAGGTAAACGTAGATGGTTAAAAGTGAGACTGGGGTTTGGCAAGAAATAAACAAGTGGTTTGTGGTTTCTGGTTTGGGAAAGCAGAATAAGTTATCTTTACGTTGTCGATATTTGATTGGTTGGGCAGTGCTTTACTATGCAACAGCCAAGCAGTACTATGATAATATGTTTCTTAATGCAAAGGCTCCATCCAGCATGTGACAGTGGAACCTGTTAGTTAAGAACTCTAGGACACTAACTACGTACGTACTAGTGGCCATAGGTTAGAAGGAAAACGACAGATATAATAAGAAAGAAACCCTGATTCAAGTTTAATTTTAAATAAATCATTTCTGTAAATGAGACAAAAAGGGAACCGAACCGCAAAGTAAAATTACATGTGATTTGGTTTGGTTCGGTTGACTTCCTAAAATAAAATTGAACCAAACCAAACCAACGCGATTTGGATTAGTTCGGTTGGTTCGGTTTTTTTCGAAGACAAAAATAATTTAGAACAGAATTAAAATTAACTAACATAAAAAAGACTACCATAAATCTTTAAGAAAAAATCTACTCAAATATATGTAGTATATATAAATCACTCTCTTTTAATTCTTTTCAAATAGCTAAGACAATGTTTAAAAGAATTTGGTTCGGTTTGCGGTTTCCCTATTGGTTTGATTCGGTTTTGAACACCCCTACTCCTTAGCTAAACTATACCTCTTTCTTTTTTTTTTTGTCAACTATACCTCTTTCTTGATTTTCTTAAAAATGTAAAAAGATATGAAAGAAAAAATGGATGAGAAAAATAGTAATTTTAGTTATGTTGATTAAAAGAAAAAAAACTGCTTTTAAAATTAATAATAAATATCGTGTCAAAAAAATTAATAATAAATAAATTCATTAAAAGAATAATAAAGGGTGTAATAATTATACAAAGGGTATTATTTATTATATATACATCAGTAGTACACAGAGAAGACTTTAATACAATGTAATAGTCTCAATTATAAATCAAAAACCTAGCTACCAACAAGTTGATTTAATTGAAAATCAATTTCAATTTCTAACATTAATTAGATCGATCTATGATATAAATAGTTTTGAATTTCCTCTTCCAAAATACAATTTCATTTCACATAAGTCAACTAGCTAGATCATACAATTCGCGTCAAAAAGTAGGCCATACAATTAATAGAAGCCATATTATAATATCTAAATTGTACCAATAATTAAAATAATATCTTAATTGTTTCAAACCTCTCATTTCACCGGCTTTTCCATGAAATTAGGAAACGGAAAGAAAGTGAAATTCTGGGTTGATTGCTGGTGCGGTCTGTGGAGTCTGGCAGAACTGTACCCGAGACTTTTTGAGTTGTCTGCGATTAAAAATGGGTCCGTAGCAGATGCAGGTTTGTGGGAAGAGGATAGATGGAGATGGACACTTCAATGGAGCGCTTCACTAATAGGAGATGATGTAGATACATCGGCAATGTTGGAGGAGCTGATCAGGCCGATCAGTCCAGCGAAAGAAACTGAGGACAGATGGTGTTGGAAGCTTGCGGTGTTTCGGTCATACTCAGTCAAGTCAGCCTACAGTTTACTCATTAATTCAATCCAGCAAAGTTATGCAGCTGGCTGAAACCGAGAGAAATTAAGATAATTAAAAAATTCTGGTTAACAGCAACACCTTCTAAATACTTGGTGCACGGATGGAGACTTCTATTGGACAGATTACCAACTAGAATGTTACTGCAGTAGCGAGGAGTGATGGTGTTTCAGCCTAGTCCATGCTATGTTTTTTGTTTCAGGCACGATGAAAACTCACAACACTTATTTTTTAGATGTTGTGTATCGGACCAACTGTGGAGAGGAATATTTGTGTGGCTGGGTGTGCAGACAGTGGAGTATAATGACAGCTGAGACCACTTAAGGAAGCATGGAATTACAAATGGTGGGAAGAAAAATAAGAGAGCACGTTTTCTAGTTTGGGAGTACCAAAAGTATCTCAAATGTTAAGCCATGTAAAAGGGTTATCTTGGGGGTGGATAGCATATGATATATAGGTTGGGCAACTAAGTATCTATAGCATTATATTTGACGATTGGAACAACAAACCAGTAGATTGTATGAACCTGTTGCAATAAATTGTAAACGGGTTGAGGCAACCCTAGTGCCCCCTAAATAAAACTTTTGACTTGTAAAAAAAACAATCCTTAGAGATTAGCACATACTCAAATCCCAATTACACTCATATTAGTGCATATAAGGGTGTTTAAGTTGGTTAAAGTTTAGTTTTTAAGTCGGTTCTCTAGGTGATTTGGATTATCTCGATTGTAATAGAATGCAGAGACTTTTTAAATCGATTAGTTACACAATCTATGTAAAAATACCTTTTCAATCGGTTGTTTCAAAACCTATTTACATGCTTGGGGAAAAAGTACTCATGGTATCAGCCAAACAGTCAGATGGCAAGCAGCATAGACAGAATCATGCTCTCACAAAATCTGAAGGAGGAATGAAAAGTAAGAGCTCAGTGGATAGGTAGTAGAGACATATCCGACCATTGTCCGGTGTGGTTATTGGCATCGGAGAAAAATTGGGGCCCCAAACCATTAAAGTTCATGAAATAAAAGTGGAAGGAATATGCGAGGCAAATGGATGGATGACTCATATAATGAAGGAAAAACTAAAGTACTTAAAAGAAAACCTCAAGACGTGGAATAGAGAAGTATATGGCATTCTGGATTTGAACATAGAAAACGTCACTAAGGAATTGAATACTATGGAGGAGGAGGTAGTGGGTGAGGAAAGCTGGGATGAGGAGAGACACTACAAGAAAAGCTTGTTTTAGCCACCAGCAATTGCCACGGAGCTTATTCCGTCAGTAATTTGCCACGGATTTGCGACGGAATGAGTAAAAAAAAATAGAGGCGCGAAATTTCCACCGGTGTTTGCCACGGGTTTGCCACTGGACATGTGAAAGGATTAAATTTTGCCACGAGATTCCGTGGCAAACCATTAATCAAATAAAACGAGCCCGATCTATCCCTAAAAATCGAACGCACGCTCTCTCCTCCTCACCTTCCCTACGCCTCTCCTCCTCATCTTCTCTACGCTCTCTCCTCCTCACCTTCTCTCCTCACCGACAATCCACCTCCCTCCCTCACTCTCAATCACCACCACCTCACCGCCACCCACACTCCCCACCGCTTTCTCCTCTTTCTCCTCTTTCGAAGAAACCCTAACCTCTTTCTCCTCTTTCTCATCCGCTCCTGTTCTCTTCTCACTACAAGAAAATCGGTGTTTTGCCACGGACATTCCCGTGGCAAACGTACAAATTCCCGTCGCAAATATGAATTTGCCACGGATTTGCGACGGACAAATTTTGGTGGCAAAAGCGCTGTCGCGAACGCTTTTGCCACGGACTTTTCCGTGGCAAATTTTTCCGTCGCAAACTGCGGTGGCAAATCCATCGCAAATTTCCGCCGCAAAGTCGTGGCAAATTTTACACCTTCCGTCGCAAACTCACGCAAATTTTAAAAAAATTTAAAAAAATTTAAATCATGCCTCCAAATTCTATTTAATAGTGATATCTATACAGAACACATAAATGCTCCAATATCAAATTTAATAAACTTATATATAGCAAAACATAATAACCACAATAATGTTGATAAAAACAAGCAAAGGCACATAATAAAACCAAAGAGTTCGCCATTACAAGAATGTTGATTTTATACTAAGTTTGGGATAAATGATCTTGCAAGTCTACAATTAGAGAGAGAGCAAAACAAAGGTATTAATAAATACTCTGATATCCCCTAGAGTTCCAAACTAACCACACAGTACTATACAAATTTAGATACACAATTCACATTGACTAGCTAGCATTAAATACTAATTAAGAGTATAAAGGGAAGAACACAACCCATAATTGAACTTATGAAGAGGTATGGTATTGCCAAGTCTTGTTCATGATTTGCTTTGATATCTTGGACAATGACTTGGATCATCATCATCATCATCATGCACTCTTTCCTCCAAATAACCTTATTTGAATGAACATTTATCCGAGTTAGGTGATAACATCACCTTCCGGACGCAAAGACGCTTCTTTCATTTCTCACTACACAAGCTATGGCTTTATTTGCCACTTACCCGCATTCTCAAAGACAAACACCACCTTCAAAGTCCTTTTGAAAATGCCTGTAAGAAGTGAATCCTTCTCATCCTTCAAATATCGTGAAACATCGCTTTAATCCTAATATTTTCATGATAATATGTATATGTATACAATAGGATAGGATAGGATTTTAAAGCAAATATATAAACAACAATAATCGCGAGGAATATGAACCCCAAAATTAGAGGTAACCATCAAGTAGGTAAGAATTATCATCAATTCTTACCTACTTGAGTTGTAGTTACCAACCTACTCAGAGGCCAACATGCATACAAATGCACAACAACAAAGTATCAATCTGAGAAGTATCTACAAGATTAACTTCCATCAAGATCATTATGAACAGAACAAATGATGTAGCACATGAATTTATTTCCTAGTTAATGACAATAGTTGTGGAAGATACTGATCATACAGCTTATTTGGTGACCGATATACTACGCTTTTCATTCATGATGCAAGAGACAAGCATCTAAAGTATAACTAGGCCGTAAAAATCAATTCATTATGTGTTGCCGCTTTCCAAGACATTCTAGTATGTTTCCAAATCACTTAACTATTGATGAAATTATCCGCCATTAACAATTAATGTGGGCATGATCATGAAGTTCTATAGCCAAAAGTTATCTTCTGGCTTTCTATTACAATGGTTTAGGCCCTCCACGTAATAGCTTAACTATGAGAAATATACAACTCTTCGATTCCCCATTTTCCCCCATGGACCAAATACATTGATACATTAAATGACCATGTTCAATAACAGTACAATGATCAGAATTTTATTGATCATCCAAATGTTCAATAACAGTGAGAAATGAAAGAAATTTTGTAGTTCCTGTCTTAGAAGCTTAAATTACTTTGTAGTTCTCACAAAGTCAACTAATTGGAAATTTCTATACAGAAAAATTGTAATTTAGTCCTTGAACTTATCAACATTTTTAATTGGGTCCCTACATGCTAAAACTTTTAAATAATTGGGTCCATACATTCAAGGACTCTAATTACAAATTACTCAAAAGTTTAGTGGACTAATGATGGTTGCATAAGATAACATATTGTGTTGTTTTCGCTAATATGCATACCTTCAACGGTGGAAACTTTGAGAAAGGAGCATGACCATGGGCAAGCTCCAATGCCGTTATACCAAATAACCATATGTCACTCTGCAAGAACAAAATCTAATTCTTAAAATCCAAAGAAAAAAAAATCTAATTCAAACAATCCAAAGAAAAACAAAAGACAACAAAATCATATGCCTCCTAGTCCATCGGGGGAACAGAACCACTGCATCCTTGATCTCTCTTTGCAACCGCAACAAATCAATACAAGTAATATAATATCAAACAAGAATTAAGAAAAACACATCGCCTAAAACAAGCTTTTCTTGTAGTGGAAGCACCGCACACCACAAAACGTGTCGGATAGGACACGATTCAATCCGGTGTCAATGCTACATAGATGTGTATTGGGTTGCAATTGGAAGATAGACAACATAAAAACGATTTAAAAGGAAATGAAATCATACATGCCTCTTCTATCGGATAATGGGTATTGAGTTATAATAAAACAAGGGTAACATTTAGATAAAGTAGGAGTTCATGGTAAGGTAACAAATTATATAGTTAGATTTTTAACAAGCAAATAGAATCATGCCTTAAATATTGTGAAGATACAACACTTAACTTCAAAAGAGAATTCATAGTTATGCTTAAAAACCAAAACAAAATCTTAAAAACTTGCCCGAGAAAGTAGCAACTAGTCCATGGAGTTGCGACTCCAATCAAACCCACGGATCGCCTCATGCACTCCAAAGATAGTTTCGCATCCAAAGTCACGACCAATTTTCCACACCGCAAAGAACTTCAGTCGGCTTTCTTTGATTGAGGAAGGTATTGAATCCAAAGTCTAAAATAAAGTCAAGTTATTATACACATAAAACAGAGAACCATATATTCCGTAATGATAACAACAACTAATCAAACCTAAATCAAACCCTAACAACTATTGATTCCTACCAAAAATGATTGTTAGCACTACAAGAAAATCACTGGTTTTGTATGATTTGAATTTCAAAATTTCTTTAGAAGCCAACATTGCAACACAATCTTTGGATGAGAAATATCTTGAAGGTTGTATTTCTTTTCACCTTCTCGCCACTCACCGTTATAAGAATAGTTACAAGTTTGAACAAAGATGTTATTGTCTTTGAAAATGACTTACTGGGTAATGATAACAATAACCATAAAAGAAGTTCAATAAATGAAGGGAAACAAACACAACAAAGTAAGCATATGTCAATTGTGTGACAAAGAGGCAATGTCACTAACTACATAATTAGGATTTTCTTATGGACAAAGCAAGAATATCCACGTGTAGGAATCAAAGTAACCATAAAACAAAATTTCGCATTACAGATAATCAAGAGGAAAATATCGTATTAATCTACATCTAAACAGTAATAGAAAAAATGAATATGTATTCCGATTTCTTTCGAGCAAGATAATTGCACAAGTTCACCGCTAACTTCAAAGAAGTTCGATATATTAAATATTCTTATCAAGACTAATGCTTTCACTAACCTTTTGTCATGGCCACCACTTGCAAGTAATTTTCCATAAGATGAGAAATGGCAACAGTAACTTTGCTTGAGCTTGCACGCATGCAATTTACATCGTAAAACGAAAAACTCAAAAAAATATAAATAACACACCCTAATCCGAGTCGCGCCTCGCCAAGTAATTAAAAAGTAACTATGCACTATGCAGATCCGTATATAAATATTTTATGATGAATATAAAGTGGCATTTATCGCACCTTTGCTTACATCCATACAACGACGAACGGCGCGATTTACAAATGGCAATCAAACGAATGATGGATTAGAGGAATGAAATCATAGAAAATCTTTCCTTCCATTAATTAATCAAAACACATAGAAAATCAACTCACCAACCGGTTTGAAGGTGATGTAAGAGTATATTGTGGGATCTTCATCCGATCTCTCAGATTTGCTTTGTGGCCCAAATTAGCCTGCAGTCCGCGGAAGGTGCACCTATAGTAACTTCTCGCAAAATGTCAAAATGGGTTGTTAATGAGATGCCAACACAAAGTCAAGGCAACTAATAAACTTCGTAATTATCGTGATTCTTTTCTAAAGCAAGACATAGTCGAGTCCTCTAACTCGGGATATGTGGCACCAACGATGTCTTTCTCGACCATATTTTCTCCGCTTTAGCCATCATCATGTGGTCCTTCAAGACTACTCTCACAACTCACTCTTATCCGATCCGCCCATTTAGGCACAATCTTTCTGAAATCAATTTTGAAAAAAAATGTTAGAAGTCAGAGTATAACCAAAACAAGGTCGGTTCTCGTGGCGTAAAACCGCTTCTTAGGTGTGTCCACTAAAAACTCACCTTTTCTTTGTGTTGTGTTTAACCTCCTCGACGCCCCGCCGCTGGACTTCCTTTGCGCATTACCGGGACTCGTAACGGTTTATCGCCGATTCTTTGTCTCCGACTTGGAAGTTGGTTCGTTACAATTTAGAATCTGCAGAGCTTTTTCATAAGATGATAGTATTGTCTCGCAAATCGCAAATCCTCAGTATCGCCAGAATATGGTGTTCTCAAATCTTCCTTCAATCTTCATACCTCCATTCCTCAAGTACAAATGAGCTATGAACATGAACAAGATTTGAAATTTCAAATAGATTCTTTTTGTGGGTTGAGTGGTATGTTTACAAAAGCAAAACTAAAATCTATAATGATGAGTTATTTTTGAAATTTCAAATATTAATAGATTCTTTTTGAAATTTTAAGAAATCTGCATTCGATGTCATTACAAAAGCAAAAACTAAAATCTATAATGAACAAAAAGATAATAACAAAGAGAGGTGAAGAAATTATTAGTACCTGATGCTTTCTTGTTCTTATAAGCTTGGTGGAATCGAAAACCTCTCACCACCTTGTTAAACCCACAAATCATCGTGATAAACAAAAACACATCACAAAAAGAGGGATTTTGATTACAATTAAAATTAGGGTTTAGAACAATAAAAGAGGGATATTTACATCTTGGATATTTACAATCAAAACTACAAACGAACAAACGACGCTGCAGAGATGAGATTTACGAACGAAATACTACGGAGATGCGAGGTGAAACGGTGGAGAAACAAAGGAGGTGAAATGGTGGAGGCGCAAAGGAGAGGGAGAGTGGAAGAGGGAGAACGTGTTTGTCACGTGGAGGGTGGAGCTCGATTAGCGATGGAGGAGGGAAGAGGAGGGCGGAGGAGGGTGGAGGGTGGAGGTCGGAGGAGGAGACTGAGGTGGTGGAGGCAGATGAGGAGAGTGAACCAGAAGAGTGTGTTTTGATGTTTTGAGTTTTTAGTGAGAGAAACGCTCGATTTTTAGGGATCGTGGGAGTTTTATTTTGATCATTCGCTTGCCACTGACTTGCCACGGCATCTCCGTCGCAAATTTTTGTCCTTTCACAAGTCCGTGGCAAACCCGTGGCAAACACCAAATGGAAATTTCGCGCTTCTTTTTTTTACACATGCCGCCGCAAACTGCGGGGCAAATTAGCGACAGCCAGTCTTCCGTGGCAAACTTTGGTGGCAATGCAAGCTTATTCTTGTAGTGTCTTCTTCTCATCCGATCCGACCCCTTCTTCTCACATTGCTTTTACAACCGCAAAAATGAAAGAGAGAGATTTGAGAAATAAGCCGCAGAAGGAAGGAGGAGTCCATGGAAGCGCCGCTGATTTGCGACGTTGATTTTGTTCCGCTGGTCGCTGCTTCTCCGATTCGCCACCGCTCTCCTCCACCGACGCCTTCACGCACTCTCTTCACCCGTAAACTTCGAATCCCCCCTCTCTCTCAACCCTAACCCCAATTTTTGCTTTTCTTATGATTTATATAAGGTTAGGGTTTAGATTTAGATTTAGATTTTGATATTGATATTGATTTTGATTCTGATTTTGTTTTGGTCTTCTTAGGTTTTGTGGTTTCTCTAACTTGAGGTAAGATTTATGCATTTCCTCGAGGTAAGATTTTTGCTTTTCTTATGATTTACTATTCACATATACAATGTTTTATCTGAAGCGTGTACCTCAAATGAGCTATATAATTACTGCCCTCCATGGGCTCTTTCTTGGCCATATCGCAGTCAAAATTTGTTCTAGAGGAAAAAGCTATTGCATGTAACATGCTTTGTTGCTATGTCGATGAGCGCGTATGGAAGGATTCTTTCCATGGATTGATCAAAGTTAGACTTGGACCATCACGAATGTCTTTACTTATTGACTTGTTGATGTTTGTTGTCAGATTTTATGCTTTCTTTTGTCACCAATTATTTATATTTATTTGTGATGCAGTTGCAGTGAACTTTGGTTCCACTCTTAAATTTTATTTCCATGAGGAGGTTAGAAAAGCAAATTGCTTGTGTATGCAAAATGATTGTTTGTGTTTTGGTCATTGATTTTCTCTGCTTTGTAAATGTGCTTTATTTTACTAGCCTAACGGTGTCAATGTTTATAATCTCCAATATTTATATAGCAATGCCGAGCTATTACGATCCGCAGTTAGCTATAGAGAAAGGGATGTCTCAAGGTCGTGAAGTTTTTGACCGACAAGATCATCCCGTACTCGTGGAGGCATTGCATAAGGTAATTGTTACAAGATAGTGCATGCAATCGTATGTGAGGGTCAGCATTGCATAAGCTTCCTTCTTGCCTTTCTTTGATGAACTGTCATCATATTTGACTCCTATGTGGGTATGTTCTTCCAACTATTTAGTTCAGTTTCTTCGTTTGAATGGTCTTTCATCCTTATTATTTGTTCTTCACTTAAGTGTAATTATGTTATGTGGAAGCAACTTAGTGAGAAAAGCTTCAAAGAAAAGGATTTGTGGTATTTTTTGGGGGTTTCTGTTTTTAATTTTCTTTTTTTTTTTTTTTTACTAGTGAGGGTCAAATCAAAAAGGAAGCAAATTTTAGTGAGAAAAGCTTCAAAGAATAGGGAGGGATCTTTGTATAGATTGATAGAATGTGGTAGGATATGCTGAGGTTAAAGATTTTTCTGATGTTGATTATTTTAAATTTAAATTTAAATTTAAATTTAAATTAATGGACACAGGTGCTTCTTCGAGGCCCAAAGAATGCTCGTGAAGCAAAGAAGCACTTTGTCCTCGCTCCCGGTGTGCCACACACCACACCAAGCCATATGTGCGAGCAAAGGGAAGGAAGTTTGAGCAAAGCAGAGGAAAGAGGAAGAGCAGAGGATTTAAAGTTCATGTGATAATATTTCTTTGTTGGTATTATTACTTCAAATTCAGCTTTTCCCTATATCTAGACAAAGGTTATTTTAGCTTGATAATGATGTTAATATGTTAATTGCTAATTTCTCGTTCATGAACTGTAATTTGTGGTCTTTGCGGTTTGAGTTTAGTGGATAATAGTTGCCGCTATTTACAAAATAGGCTTTAGGTATAGTCGTTGGTTCTTTCTTTTCTACTTTTCCCTTCTCTTTCTGTTGTGTGGATCCTTAAGAAGAGGGAACATTAGAGGATTTTCATTTTGATATGCATATTGCTTATGTGGTGTTTGAGAAAATGCCTAGGCTTGGTTTAGAGAAAATTCAGGGGTTCAGGTTGAATTTGGTAGAATTTGGTCTAGGTAGAGTGATCTTCATTTTAAGTTTGATTGCTAGATATGCTTGGGATTTGCTTATGTGTCGCTTGAGAGAATCCGAATGCTTGATTTGTTGTTGTTTTGTACCTCTGCTTGAGAGAATGTGAATGCTTATGTGTCGCTTCGAGAGAATGTTAATGCTTGATTTGTTGTTGTTTTGTACCTCAGATGAGGTTAATTGCGTACATTTGTTCTAATAAGTTTGTGATTTTTCTCATTTGTCCGCTTTGTTATTTATTTGGCATTTGGGATGTATGTTTGTATAGTTTCGCTATATATGCATTGGATTTTTCTAACTAGTTGTTATGTGATCGCTTTATCGCCTTCCTTGTTCGAGAACTCGCAAAGAATTTCAATGTCATTATACTCAAGCTATTGTTCATGAGCAAGGTTAACAAGCCTCCACTATCATTGTCAAGGTTGATCAAGTACATGAAGGGGAAGGTTTGTCTCTTTCTCTCGTATTTTTTCTAAAATTTTAACACTTGTAGTTTGGTGTTTCATAGTTTTCATTGATTTGATTTTGAAATTTATGTTTGTAGGAAGGAAAGATTGCCGTAGTGGCCGGGACTATAACCGATGATATTCGTGTTTATGAAGTTCCAAATGATTAAAGTTACAACACTCAAAGTTTACAGAGACTATAACCGAATGCTTGATTTGTTGTTGTTTTGTACCTCTCGCTTGAGAGAATGTGAATGCTTATGTGTCGCTTGAGAGAATGTTAATGCTTGATTTGTTGTTGTTTTGTACCTCTCAGATGAGAGAACAAATGAAATTTCATGTTGATTGTGTTTTTCTCTTATGGAATTGGTTTCTAGATTGTCGAACTTGATTGAAAACGCTACTCGTAGTTTCTAATTGCGCATCTTTTGTAACGGTGGTTGCTAATATTTGTAGTTTATCGTATCTCTAAATACTCGCTTTAAAAATCTGAGGTTATACCGCTGATGCGTAGTAAATTAGAACAGGACATTTGGGTTGTTTTTTAGTGTGTTTTTTTAGTTTTCTTAGGATTATGTTTCTTTATGATGATGGGGATATAAGAAGGTTGAAAACAGATCAATAAAGATGAATTGTGGATTTAATATTATTTTATTTGACGGCATATCATATTAGTTTTCATATTTTTGTGAATTCTATATGATACCTGTATATTAGAGAGATAGAGAAAGAGTTCAGTGTTATTTAATTATGCTAGAGAGAGAGAGAGAAAGAGAGATTTAGTGTCAAATACTAATAAAGTTTGTATCTTTTGGAATAGGTGAGAAAGGGGTTTGTTTGGAAATGGATGGGGAAGAGCATTTGACTAGTCAAAAGTTATTTATTTATTTTTAATTTTTTTAAAAAATTTGCCACGGATTTGCGACGGAAAAATTTGCCACGGATTTGCGACGGAAAAATTTGCCACGCATTTGCGACGGAAAAATTTGCCACGGAAAAGTCCGTGGCAAACGATTTGCGACGAGCGTTTTTGCCACCATTTTTGGTCCGTGGCAAATCCGTGGCAAATGTTGTTTTGCCACGGAAATTTGTACATTTGCCACGGAAATGTCCGTGGCAAATCAGCGATTTTCTTGTAGTGAGATGGAAGGGGTTAAACACAAAGTTTTGGTCCGCAATACTCCACAAAGAAAGTGTGTTAGTTCAAAAGGCTAAGGTTAAATGGATACAACAAGGTGATGGGAACACGAAGTTCTTCCACGAATCAGTAAAGTATGGACGAAGAAGGAATCACATAGAAAAACTTAAGGTGGGGGATAGATGGTTAGACGAAGTAGAGGAGATTAAAGAGGAAGTGAGAGAACACTTCAGCAAACATTTGAGGAAGAACAGTTCAGTAGGTCAACTTTGGAAGGAATAAATTTCAAAATGATATTGGAAGAGGAAGCTGAATTTATGGTTGCTCCATTCACAATTGAAGAAGCGGAGGAAACGGTGTGGAGATGTGAGGGAAGTAAAAGTCCAGGGCTAGATGGGTTCTACTTTATATTCATGAAATCTTGTTGGAACACCATCAATGAAGAGATACTTTGAGCTACTTACTAATCTAGTTTCATGCCAATGAAAAACTACCAAAGGCATTCACCTCATTTTTTGAGGATTTGATTGGTAAAACAAGGAATCCTCATGGGCTGAATGATTTCCAACCTATCTCTCTGATCGGCTGCATATATAAGATAATTGCCAAGATTCTTGCGTCCAGGCTCAAAAGAGTTCTTCCTGATATTATTTTTGCTTCTCATAAAACAATCATACAAGGGAGACAGATTTTAGGCGGAATATATAAACATAGCTGAAGTCAATAAGTGTCACAAGGAATGGGGTTGAAATTGTGACCCTTTTAAAAATCACCTGAAACAAGGTAACTATCTTCACAAGTATGATTATATATTGAGATAGTGAGTGTACTTAGTTAAGAAGGGTGAGTGAAAACTATTTTCTTAACTATGATAGTAAAAAGAGAAGGTTTAAACAAAATTGTCTTCTCAACTATGTAACAGAAGTAACACATGCTATTTGAGAAGGTTTCCTACAGATGTTCTGTTTAGTGTATGGATTGTGGGATTTCTAGAGCTTGATTGATACAAATGGTGTTTTAAGTTATACTACAATACAAGCATAAAAACATACTTAGAGATCAAATGAATCCCTTCAGTTGTAAGGCACCTGAGTATGGATGAGAGAAAACTTTTATACTTGAGAAGGTTGGAAGATTTTAGCTCAATGTACTCTCACACGGATCAGCAATGGCCAAAGACATTTATTTATAGCTGAATGTGTGTGTAATAACCTCTGGTCCATAGAAAAGAGTCTTTGGTAAAGTATTATGGCAGTTTATAGTGGTTGAGGAGGGTATTCAGGAACTAACATTTGTTGTGGCACATGAACTTCTTCAGATGCAGGAGCATTGGATGCTTCTGCATTTTGTGATCTTTTTTCTTTTCTGTTTTTCTCATTTTTTTTGTTCTTCCTTACCTTCACCTTCTATCTCATATGGTTCTGAAATACCTTTCCCACTTCTCAAGGAAATGGTTTTCATATGTTCCTTAGGAAGTGGTAGCTTCTGTATTTGATGGTAGAGCATCATGAGGTCTCTGATACATAGCTGTGGTTGATTTCCCTACTTGATCTCTAAAATTTTTATTGAAGCATCTTGTGCTTGCCTAGATATTCTTGCTTCACTTATAAAAGATTTGAGCATGTTTTCTAAGAAGCTATCATTGGCAGGTTGAGGTGGTCTTTGATAGTTCTGAGATTGGAATCCTGGTAGTATAGTTGGTGCATCATTAGGTGCAGCTGCACTATTGTTGCTCCATCTAAAATTTGGGTGGTTCCTCATACAAGTTGATAGAAATAGGGTTGCTAGGACATTCCTCATACAAGTGACCTCCCCCACAATAGACACAACTAACTGTTCCTAGAGGTGTTTGTTCTATGGTTGTCATGTGTATCGTCTGCTAATGCAGTGCACCGGCCAAGTGAAGTTTTTCCTCATGTTTGCTAAAGAGGCTACCTAAGCAGATAGGGCTGATACTTCACTAATTTCATGTACCCCTAATGTTTTCTTTTGGGCACTCACCCTCTCAGTAGGCCAACTAGAGCTATTTGATGCAATTCTCTCAATCAATTCACATGCTTCATTATATGATAGATTAAATAACACTCTCCTGGAAGACGCATCAAGAATTATTCTGCTTGAGACTCTAAACCATTATAAAATGTTTCCATTTGAATAATGATAGGTAAACTGTGATGAGGACATTTTCTCAAAAGTTCCTTCCATCTTTCTCATGCTTTAAACAATGATTCAATTTTTTTTTTGTCTAAAAGATGTAATATCAGTTCTCATTCTGGCATTTTTAATAGGTCAGAAATATTTTCCTAAAAACTTTTCAGCCATTTCATTCCATGAATGGATAGAGTTAGGCTCTAAGGCATTCAACCAAGCCTTAGCTCTATCTTTCAAACAATAAGGAAATAACCTTAGTCTAAATGCATCTTCACTAACACCAGGAATGATAAAGTTACTACATACTTCTAGAAATTGTTTTAAATGCAAATGAAGATCCTCATGAGGGAATCCACCAAATTGACCAATTGTTTGTAGCATTTGAAACATCATAGGTTTAAATTCAAAATGTGCAGCATCTATATGAAGTCTTACTATGCTAGTTTGCATGTTTTGATGATCAAACTGAGAATAGTTCCTCATAGGCCCATCTCTATCATTAATCTCACCTATTGAATCCATGTGGATGAATTGATCTTTGTGATCTTCTTAAGTATCATGATGTGAACCAGGACCTCCTCTCACTGAGGGTGGTCTAGATCCTTGTCCTTCACTGTGTTGAGACATTGTGTTTCTGCAGCCTAGAATCTTTTGCTTCTGGAGTCTTAGGCTCTGTTTGGTAAAAAGTAGCGGATAGCGGATAAGCTATGAGGTAGCTGATAGCGGATGAGGTAGCGGATTGAATTAAAAGTGTTTGGTAAAACTAGTGGTTGAAGTAGCTTATAAGTATAAAATTACATAAATAGACATAGGTAATTAATGATTAAAAAGGAGAGAGAAATTCATTTAATGGTGGATAAATGAGTAATTTAATTAAAGTAGTAAGGGTAAAATTGAGAGAAAAAAATGAAACGCTATAACCTATAAGCTTAAACGCTACTTCAAGTAGCGTTTTAAAAAACGCTATAAGCTACCGAAAAAGCACTAAAACCGGCATTGTAAAACACCTACAACTAGCGGATCGTAACACCCCTTCTACCATAACTACTATTTAATTAATTTTGAAAATCGAGAGCGTAAAAACTTTTAGTGCGACTCGCCGAGGTGTCACATTTAAAACAAAACACCTTAAATAACTCCAAAATAGTAATTAAAATAAACTTCAAGAAATGATACATAGCACCAACAATGTCCGAGGACAAAATACTACAACAGTGGAAAATAACAACTTAACATCTTAGTTCAAAATATAAAAGAAATAATAAACTAAACATCCCCCCGGTGCTACGTATCAGAGCGACTCGACCACACTAGAAGAAGGACCTCTAGTCACCTTCAACACATCACCCGCAGTTGCAGTTGCCGACGCATTTGAGGCAACACGACGCAAAGAGGGTGAGTCTCAATGCGTAGATAATAATAAATAAAACAGAAACACAAAGAGACTAGGCACATCAAAGATACAATACCAAAATATACTACCAATACAAATGCACACCGTAAATTACAGCTCACCAAGAATTACAGCCACCAAGAATTACAATCACTAAGAATTCATGAAGACACAATCAATCACCAGAACATGTATGCAATGTATGAAATGCAACCCAAAACTCCACTGGCATATGCATGTGGATCCATCACCAAAATAGCCTTGAGGGCATTCACCAAAAATTTAAGAGGCCGAGGCCTATTCACCAAAATATGCATATGATAATGCGACACCATGACTATGCACCAGAAACACCAAATCACCAAAACAATGCATTAGCATGCTCACCAATAGCCTTATGGCTCACCAACACCAAAGAAAGGTCATAGACCCCAATTCACCAATATTTATTCGCCAATAATACACCACACCATAAATAGTCACCAACACCAAAGAAAGGTCATAGACCCCAATTCACCAATATTTATTCACCAATAAAACACCACACCATAAATAGTAATTCTATAGGGACTAAAAGATCACCAAGACTAATTCTACGCAAAAGGACTAAAGCCACTCCAAGGACTAAAGTCAACACCAGGGACTAAACCCACACCTAAGGACCATTTCAACACCTGTGACCATTTTGACACCTAAGGACCAATTTAACACCTCAAGGACCAATTTGACACCTAGGGACTAACTGACACCATAAGGATTAATTTAACACCCAAGGACTAGTTTGACACCTCGGGACTAGAAAGTTCAGAGGGACCAAAACAATATTTTTTGACACTTTTGTAACATTGGCAACACCCGCACAAAGTTCGATTCCTACAAAGCAGTACTCTACTTCGCGAATTATTTAAAATAGCAAACGACATCGAAAAATTACAAAAGACCACTCATTGGAAATCCCTCTGAGTGTAGTTTCTACCTATGATTTTAGTTTTTCAAAATAAGTGTCCAGTTGGTACAGTTTTTCAAAACACTACACTGAGGTACCAAAATCGGACAGAACGCTTTACCCAACTTGCAACCAAATTTTATTTCTCATTTCTTAATGAAATTCAGTGAAATCAGTGCCTATTTCGTAGAGAATTAAGTCTATTTTTCAATGAAATAAGAATCACTCAAAACGGAGTTCAATTGAGTACCCAAAACCTGCAAAGACTGAACCTACTCCCAGTTCGACTCCAGAAATTTGACCTAACTTTAGAGACTCATAACTTGAGCTACACAACTCCGAATTGAACGAAACCAGTGCCAAAACGACCGGCCTTAAGTCTATTTTCAAAAACAATTAGCCACACAATTTTTGGATCAACCAAACAGTACTAGTTGAGAAAAACCGAAACAGTGTCCAGAAAACACACAAAAACCATAAACAAGTAAAGCTCATCTTCAACATACACACTCCAAATCAACTCTAATTCAAACAACATTTTCAATTCAATCACATATAAAATCAAACAATCACCCAATCACTCAAATACTTCATGAATCAATTTAAACAACTACTCATAACACCTAATCCATATGATTTCATGGTTTATAAATTATTAACTATGAAAGAGAGCCCCCATACCTTGTTAAAACTTGAAGAAGATAGCACCAAAGATTAAGAAGACCTCTCCAAAAACCCCAACACTCCAAGATTCTTCCTTCTTCCTTGATTCTTCACGCCAAAACCTCCCTCTCTCTAGCCCTAGCCGCGCCTCTCCTCACTCTTCTCTCCTTTCTAATTTGATGTTTTGCTTCTAGTGAGGGTTTCTCCTAAGACCCTAATGTTTTTATTAATTGGGTTTGGGTCACTTAACTCCATTGGGCCCTAAATGCACACCCCCTAATTATTTTTCTCACATCCTCCCTATTTTAATTAAATACTCTCTATTTATTTACTACACCCCACTCCTTACTTGAATTAATTTCCTTATATTTATTTTAAATAAGGCCAACTAAATTATCACTTAAATAAATTATCTAATTATTTACTTAATCATTTTTGAGGCGTTACAGATCAGCTATAAGCTAGCGGATCGGCTTTGCAAAAGAGAGCCTTAACAATCTCCTATATCTTCTCTCAATCTCCTATGTGCAAGTATACACAGTCAGCAACAAGTAATACAGAGAAGTGAGATCGTTACCACAGGGACTGGATTGATTTTTAAAAGCTTGTATACAAAGTAATTTAGTGTGAGTAGCCAAGTATCAAACAAATAGGTAGTGGTGTGTCAACAGGATATAAACAAGTTATAAAATAAGTGGTAATGCAGTGGAGAACGATAGTTGGAATTAATGTCTTCGCCAAATAAATCCACTACGCCAGAATTGTAAAAAGAGATCGCCACCTTTAGTAGCGTTTATAAAAAAACGCTACCCATTTTAATAACACGCTACACCATTAGTAGCGTTTTAAAGTAAAACGCTACCCATTAGGTAACACGCTAGATGCATCTCTCTAGCGCTTTACTCAAAACGCTAGCCAACTAGAAAACACGCTAGACAGATCCCTAGCGCTTTTATTCAAATCGCTAGCCAATTAGAAAACACGCTAGATAGATCCCTAGCGTTTTTTAGAAAGCGCTAGGTATTTAGAAAACACGCTAGACAGATCCCTAGTGTTTTTATTCAAAACGCTAGCCAATTAGAAAACACGCTAGATAGATCCCTAGCGCTTTTTTATAAAACGCTAGGTATTTAGTAAACACTCTAGATGCATCCCTCAGCGCTTTATTCAAAACGCTAGGTATTTAGAAAACACGCTAGATAGATCCCTAGCGCTTTTTAGAAAACGCTAGGTATGGTTAAATAATTTTTTTTCGCTTCCCATTGAGCTACTTACCTCTCTCTCACTAACACTCTCACCCGTAAACGCAAAATCACTCACCCGTAAACGCAAAACCCTAACACCCTAACGCAAATTAAGATCATCTCTCTCAACGAAAATCATCTCTCTTAGTGAACATCATCTTTCTCACTTCTCTCACCTGCATAACATTGGTGAGTTTTTCTGCCTTTCTCTCGCTTATTGTTAGATATTAATTGTGGGTTCTAGTTTAGAAATATATTAGTTTTGTCACTTGTGCACACTAGCTACTCTTTTTTTACCACTAGCCTCTTCTTGTTACACATAAATTAATTAAGTTCATTAATTATTTGGAACATCGACTATGGTTCCTTTGTCTTGACCAAAGGACCGAGAATAGAAATAGAATATGAGATAGATATAGCTTGGGAAATTTTGTTTGTTTTTTTATATGAATTGATTCTTCATTATATTCGAATTGCTTGATGGGTCATATGTTAAAGTTCTCTTCTCGTGATTTTATTATAAATATTTGGAAATTATGGATAGAAATTGGATGTCCGCCAATCGTCCATCTCCCAAGTAGTATACGGGAGTGGATTATTTTGTGAGTTGTGATGTTGAACGCTTAGTGGACTTCTAGTGGTATGAAATGTCCTTGTTTAAGGTGTTGTTATGTAAAATCGCCATCGCAGTAAGAGTTACACTTGTTGGATAATGCACGGTGAGAAAAAGGTGAATCTTCAAATATGAATGATATTAGTAAGAGATATGCGCCACCACGGCTGACACCGGACACATTCATTTGATGCGAACGAATTTGAAGAGATGGCAAAGGTGGTTGAAGAGGATCTTAATGATTGTCCCGAAATGTTTGAGAAGTTGATAACCGATGCGTAGACACCATTGTATGCGGGTTGTACCGAATTCACAAAATTATTGGTCCGTGATCAAGTTGTATAACTTGAAAACTCGCCACGATGGACTGGATAATAGCTTTACCGATTTACTCGCACTTCAAAAGAAATGTTGCCGAATGATAATGTGCTTCCTTCTCGGACGATGATGCAAAGCAAATGTTGGGGTCTCATCGCTTGAACTATGAGAAGATACACGCTTGTCCGAATGATTGCATTTTATTTCTAATGAACATGCGCTTGTTAAAGTCGTGTCCTAAATGTAATGCACCACAGATAAGAAGAAAGAGTCCGCCTCCGTAAAAGTGTTGTGGTATTTTCCTATAATTCCTCGATTTAGGCGCATGTATCGTAGTTCGTAAGATGCACAACACTCGACATGGCACGAGGATGAAAGGATTAAAGATGGTATGCTACGACACCCTACAGATTCTCCGCAATGGAAAAAAATTAATATCGAGTATCCTAATTTCGGGATGACCCGAGAAACCTACGCCTTGCATTGTCTCACGATGGATTTAACCCGCACGGTGTATCCGTGAGTAGCTCCCACAAAGACATGGCCCGTGATTTTGGCGATTTATAACTTATCACTGGGCTTTGCATGAAACGCAAATATATGATGTCGTTTTGTTAATTTTTGGGCCCAAACAACCAGTGAAATGATATTGATGTATACTTGGCTCCTTTAATTGAAGACTTGAAGCAAATGTGGGAGACTCGGGGTAGAGGTGTATGATGGGTTCAGAGAAGAAAGTTTCACCCCGAGGGCTATGATCTTTGGCACAATTAACGACTTTCCCGCATACTGCAATCTATCCGGTATAAAGAACAAAGCATGCAGTGCATGCCCTATATGTGAAGATAACACGATTGGATGTGGTTGGAACATGGTAAGAAGAATATCTATCTTGGTCATCGAGATTTTTGCCATCAACTCATCACTATCGATTGTGGAGAAAGGCATTTGATGGGAATACAGAACACGTAGAGCTCCCCGCTTTTGACTGCGAACAAGTATTTGAAAAGGTGGAAGATTTGAACATTAAATTTGGGAAGCCTTTGCAGAGAGCTTGCAAACGGGGTGGAAGAAAAAGTCGATTTTCTTTGAGTTGCCATACCGAAGTCATTATATGTAAGGCATTTCATTGATGTGATGCATGTTGAAAAGAATGTCTTCGAAAGTGTCATTGGTACCTTACTCAATATGCCGTAAGACTAAAGATACCATCAACTCAAGGTTGGATTTGGTTAGTATGGGCTCGAGACCGAATTGGGTCCTAGAAAGAAGGGTACACATACATATCTACCTCCGCAAATTCATACTCTATCTAGAAAGGAGAAGACTGCGTTTTTTGTGAGTTTCTTCATGGAGTTAAAGTTCCAGAGGATACTCTTCAAATGTGGCGACTCTTGTATCGATTAAAGACCTCAAGTTAAAGTCTCTAAAGTCCCACGATTGTCATGTTCTCATGGAGCATTTGCTACCCATTGGTATACGATCCATTTTGCCTAAGAAAGTGCGCCGACCTTAACCAAACTTTGTTTATTCTTTAAGGCGATTTGTAGTAGAGTGATTGACCGAAAGTTGCCAACATTGCAAAGAGAAATTATCACACTTTGTGTGAGCTTGAGATGTATTTCCGACCTTCCTTTTTTGACATAATGATTCATCTAATAGTTCATCCGGTTAGAGAGACACAATTGTGTGGCCCATGTTACATGAGATGGATGTATCGCTTGAGCGCTACATGAAGATATTAAAAGGATATGTGAAAAATCGATCACGACTGAGGGTTGTATTGTTGACCACTACATAGTTGAAGAGGCTATTGAGTTTTGCACGGCCATCTATCTAGTCTTGAATATTCTGTGGGACCGCCAAGGTCTCGCCATGTAGGAAGGATTAGTAAAGGGATGACAGAACTAAATTAGTGATGGTATCAAGGAAAGAACTAGAGCAAGCACACTTGCACGCTCTTCACAATGATAGTGAGGTTGATTCATATGTTGCCAAGCACAAGGAGATTCTAAGAGTCAATTCCCGAAAGAAGCAAGTTTGGTTAGCAAAAGAACACAATAAGAGTTTCATAGTGTGGCTAAAACATCACATTGATGGTGAGTGTGTTTCAATCCTACTTCAATTTCAAAAAGATTGAGATGGTTAGCAAAAGGTCCAAATATACATGTCTTCTCTTACAACAAATATCTAATGAACGAGTGCACTTTCTATACAAAAGAACAAGATAATCGTGAGTAAAATGCAAAATAGTGGGGTGACTCTTGTAGCTCATTCTATGCATGCATCCAAAGTACAAAGACAGTAAATCCCATATATGCGAATATGTCTTACTTTGGCTTCATTGAACACATATGGGAGTTGGATTACAATATGTTTCAGAGCCCGTGTTCAAATGTGAATGGGTTGACAATAATATCGGTTTACGATTGATGAATCAGTGGTTCATGCGGTGAATTTCAACAAGTTAGGATATAAAGATGAACCTTTATTTTAGCATCGCAAGCTCAACAAGTGTTTTATGTCACCGATCCAGCTTAATATCAATTGGTCTATTGTTCTATTGATCGCAAAAATTTGTGTTTAACAACGATGATGATGAAGCACCCGATGATGTTGGTGTTGAGGACGACCCTTTCTTCAGAACATCAGAACCAATAATATGGGAAAATACTTCTATAGAGGATGTTGTATATTTTAGAAAAGATCATAATGATGGAATTACTATTCGTCGGAGAGTTCTTATGGACATGTTACCAACGAGAGTAGCATTAGAACAGAGTGATATAATGGAGTTTTATCCTGGACCGTTATGTGTTTTCTATTTTATGATTGAAGAGAATGCATATCACCTCTTTTTCAAGTGCAGTACTTCGGCTCAACTGTGGAAAAAATCGAAAAATGGGCATTGTTGAGCAGCAGTCAGATTCACGATTGATGGAATCACTTGAAACAACATGGCATTTTAGTAGAAGGAAGAATCAAAAGGAAAGTTACATTTTTAATATGGGTAGCTACAGTTTGGGTAATTTGGATGAACCAAAATAATGTAATCTTTAGAGGAAGTACGATTAGTCTCTCACAAATGATATATTAGGTTAAAAGTATCAGCTTTTGAATAGGGGTTGTGCAGCAACTTGTAACTTTGAATTATGGTGTAACAGACTGTTTAATTTCCTAGTCTAGTGTTGTTGATTGTAAAGGGGTGAGGCACCCTTGTGCCTCCTAAATAGAAATTTGACTTATAAAAACAATGTTGGCCTTCTAGAAAAGGTTTTTGAATCAAAGTTATGACAATTGATCTTTCAAAATCGATTATTGTGTTGAACACCTAATAGTATTATTTAGACTTCACCTTTGTGAAACAAAGATTAAAAACACCATTTGGAAACCGTTGTTTGAATCCAAATGTGGACACGGTGACCACTTTGCAATTATAGTGAAAATTGGCATTTTTCTCACTACTTTTGGAGTCAGGTGTTAAAACAATCGACTCCAAATGTGTTTGAAATGCCATTTGAAATCGATTGTTCAAACGATCGACTCCAAATGCATATTTCACTGCATATTTGGAGTCGGGTGTTCAAACACCCGACAATCGACTCTAAATGTCGTATCACATTAACAAAACCTCGATCACATCATCTTCTTAACGTATATAATTGTTTTCCAAATTGAACAATTATGTGCTCGACATGCATGGTAAAAGTTAATTATAATGAACACGAACATAAAAAAGTTGAGGGGAAAACTAAATTGCTCTCTTTAAAGTGTTCTGCAGTTCAGTCTGAGTTTGCAGTAGTGTACAGTTTCGTCATCTCCAAGATAAAACAACACTCTCAAAATATGATCCTTCATTCACTAAGAAGAACACCAAACTAACACCCGCTTTTTATTTTTTCTTTTACTTGCTTGGAAACTCAAAACTATGGAAGCTAGTTTGATGTTTCTATGCCATAGTCTTTTGTTCCAAAAAAATATGTTTTATGAAACCAATAGTAGTAAAAAAAACTTCTCGTTGAATCGTAAAAATTGTCTTAGAATGTGGTTTAGGCCTAACTCAAGTGTACAAAATCTGCTTGTAAGGTGAGGGATGCCTCCCAATTATAAACTCTTTTGAGACCATATCTCTAGTCAATGTGGGACTTGGGTTTCTTCCAATACACCCCCTCACGCCCAACACTATTGGGTTTGGTGCGCGAATAATAATGGTGGGTGGCCCGAAGGATCTAGGATAGACTTTGATACCATCTTAGAATGTGGTTTAGGCCTAACTCAACCCCACAAAACTGGCTTGTAAAGTGAGGGATGCCTCCCACTTGTAAACTCTTTTTTAGGCCATATCACTTCTTATATGGGGCTCTTAACAATTTGAATGAAATAACATTAACCAGTTTAAAGATACACATGCAACGTACCCAAGAACACTTGGATGAGATCATTTGGATCTCTTTCAGCTTAACACGTAGTCTTAGGTTCGAATCTAATCCTGATAATACAACATCGTTAAAAAATAAATACAGCAGCACTAAAATAATTCTTGTGGGATAGCTTTATGGCTTATTATGGCCCTACTCACTGGCGAGTCTATACAATTTTACGTGAGAGGATACCCGCCATAAAAATAAATACATGCAACGTTTTCCAAAAAAATTCATGCAACGCTCCCAAAAAAATACATGCAACATTCATGTCTCAAAAATATTGAATAATACTATCTTTTATCATAAAATAAAACACAACAATATGGCACTTGTCGAAAACTAATTGGAAGTACCTTATGCAAAGGATCAAAAGTCAGTCACATACGTTGCTGGTTGCTGCATATTTCATTATGATGAGTTTTTTTGGCTCATTATGAAAATTTATTTGTTTTTCTTCATCACGCTATATCATTCAAATATCTCATGAATTGCATATAATATCTGCGCTCAAACTGATTTTTATAGGTAAAGAGGACAATATAATTAAAATAATCATTGGCGGATCATCAAATAAAATTATAGCGATGTGGTTTTAAAGGGCCTATAATAAGGGGTGACATTGAAAAGGCGAATCAATTTAATCGATGGTTCACCCAAGAATTAATGGTGAACACTGATAGATATAGTACTAAAAATGTTAAAGACTCAAACATTTCATGTATGCTACTTTTAAAAAACTAAATTGTTCCGGACTGGGCTGAACCTCGACTTAACCTTAGGTTCGGCCCAATTGGCTCTTCTCAAGAAGGAACGCCATTCAACGGTCTAGATGGAAGCAGCCAGATCAAACGGTTCAGAGACGACATCCGCGCCTATAAATAAGGCTGCACCCCTCCAAGAACAGTTACGTTCTCATTTCTTGCATACTCTCCACTTCTCTTGTTGACTTAAACATCAGAGTGCTTGCAGTGCTACCCTCGCGAGCTCAACCTCGTAACCTCGATCTCCACCTCGCCGCATCTGAGCTACCACTTTGACACACCCCCGAGCCATCATATATCCTATCCGAGACACTATATCAAATTACCCCGGGTCGAATCTCCTTTCCGATGCAAGTACGAACATTATTGGCGACCACAGTGGGAGCAAATCACTTGCTTTCAAATCTTCATTTCCATACTTCAATCTCTATGGCTTCGAGACGACGTCTGGCAACCCGAGCTCAATATCGGGTTCAGACACCAAATGTTGTTCCACCTCAGCTCACACAAACACCGGAATGTCATGTGCAGACTCTCCCTGCTGAAGAAGGACAAACCATTCCAACCTCGAGCCGACTTCCCCCTACAGCTCCCTCTCCACCTCCCGAAGCACTTCCCGTTCAGATCCAGGCAGTAAGTCACATCCTCGACATACTGTAACGCCGCAGCAAAGACCTTGTTTAACAGGAACTCAGGGTTATTCAAATGGAAGTAGCTTCCATTGCACGTGCCACCACCGCCCTACCGCAAGGCCAGTCGCAACCTACATCCTCTGAAACTGCCGCATCAAGTAGACGTCGTTCTCCACTTCGGCGTAGGGAAGCACGCGCGCCATGCGTCTCTAGTACGCCGGGAGAAGCGCGCGCGAAAACCTCCAACTCCTCCGAGCTCAAGTCACTGTGACGACTCTTCTTCAGACTCTTCATCTTTTAGAAGTCCGTCCCCCCACAAGAAGGTGGCGTCGAAAAACAAAAAGTCTGAAAAAGACACTCGATGATCCCGGCCAAGTCCCTTCACCTCGAAAATCGCCAGATGTCGCATTCCGAACTCACTTAAGAAGCCGCCACAACTCAATATGTATGACGGGAAAGCGACCTGGATGAACATGTAGATACGTTCAACCTTATGTTGGATTACCGTGACGCATCAAACAACTCGCTGTCTAAAAGCGCTTTAGAGTGGTATCGGGACCTTCCCCCGGCCTCGGTCTTCTCTTGGGGGCAATTCACCAAGTTTTTCTCCGCTCGTTTCACCGCGTTCAGGCTGAAACCTAAATCAGAAGACGTGTTACGAGCAGTTCTGCAGGGTAAGAAAGAAACACTAAGGAACTACATTGAACGCTACAACAAGGAAGCAGATGAAGTTCACCATCTCAGTGACGATGTCAGAATGATGTTCATGAGACACGACCTCCGAAAAGGATCTCTGTTTCAAGTTAACATCGGCTTCCGCCGACCTCGCACGCTTGACGATTTCCTTAGGAGAGCCTAACGGTTCATAGAGTATGAGGAAGCGAACGCAGTTGGGGACCCCAAGTCTGTTCCCACCTCGGACAAAGCAAAAGACTCCAAAGATGGGAAACACAAGAAGGACCGCGACTCAAGCTCACGGGAATTCCGGGGAAGGTTTACGGAGTATTTCGAGATTAATGCCCCGTGCCACAGAATCCTATCTGAATATGCAAATGTCGAGTTCCGAGATGTGAAATGGCCGGCTCTAATTCCCCAATGGGACAACATCAACAAACGTACCTATTGCAAGTACCACAGAAGCCACGACCATGACACCGAGGCGTGCAGGGTTCTAAAGGACGATATTGAGGACTTGATACAGCGGGGTAAACTGAAACAGTACTTGAAATCATAGGAAAAGAAAAGATCACGTTCCTCTCGTCGCTCACCAAGGAAGGGCAAGGCCGTAGTGAATGAAGTGGCTAAGACCCCAGCAGAGGATAGCAGCGACTGGACCGAAGAGGCTCCAAGGTTACGACGGTGACGGCCGATGGCCTTGGTTATCATGGGGGGCCACTCAGTGGATGCCGGAGAAACACACGATCGATGAAACGAAGATGGCAAGAAATCCTTAGCCTTAGTGGTAACCCGATTCGACCTCAGCGATATCGGCAATATACCACATTTGGCATTCACCGACGAAGACCTGTTAGATTGAAAATCAAACAAGTATGTACCCCTGATTATCTCGACTATTCTGGCCATGGTGGATGTAAAAAGAATTTTAGTGGACCAGGGGAGTTCGACAGATATTTTGTTCGAGGAGCTACTGCCAAAGCTGAAAATCTCAGGGGCTGATCTCTCTTCATACCGTGGGTCCGACCTGATAGGCTTCAACGGGTCCACGAGCAAACCACTAGGCTATCTCGAGATCATGGTTACCTACGAGGAAGAAAAGCTATCAAAGACTCAGAAAGACCTGGCTCGTATTGCCATGTGTGTCACCATATCGCTGTATCATAGGTCGACCGACTTTGGGAAGGCTCAGAGCTGTGGCTTTAATAGTTCACCTAAAGATGAGGTTTTACTCTGAAAAGAATGAGGTGATCACCATAGCTTTTCGATCTGGAAGGCGAAACTAAAGGAAGACAGGACCGCAAATTTTTGCAGACTTGAAGAATGAACAATAAAATTTCAAATGAAGATATCAATCTAAACAGTCATTCTTCAATAAAAGAGATTCAAGATACAAGCTTGTCGAATGAATGCTTATTCAAAGAACTTAAAAGCCCACAAATGCTCCAACCAACCGCTTCTCCACGAATATGGCCTCTCTCGATCTCCCGAGTCAGATAGATCTATCTGAGACCGAGGAAAAGCGCAGACGGCTTCAATAACTTTCGCCACATGAAAGCAAACCTTCTCTCTGATCCCCGAGCTCAAAGCTCCATCAGAGACCGAAGGAAGATGCCTACAACGAATTTTCCCCTTTTACGCTTCGCGCGAGCATGTCACCTCTCTGATCCCCGAGCTCAAAGCTCCATCAGAGACTTGGCTGCCTAAAGTATACAGCTCGGAGACACTCACACAACCTCAGAACTCCCGATCTCCACCTCGCCAGACCCGAGCTACCACGGACGCACCCGAGCCATCATATATCCTATTCGAGACACTACATCAAATTACCCCGGGTCGAATCTCCTTCTCGATCCAGGTACGAACATAAATATTAATTAAGCTTAATTCATTTCATTCAAATATTGTAACATAGTACACTAAGGAATATAATTGAACATAGAATCTAGACTTCCTAGCTAAGCTAAGAGCAACTTGATTAGCTTGTCGCCTAATGAAATTTATCTTAAAGTTTGGAATACTTTTCAAGATCTCCTTACATTTGGACAAAGTGGAACGAAATTGTTATATTGCAGGAGTAGCTTAAAAATATGTTCAACACAATTCTAACTCCTCATTCTCGTGTATTCCAGCACATTCAATTAACAATCATGTTTATACTTATTTTCTAGGTAATGTACAAGCACTTATCAATGTACTTAATTTTTATTGGCCAAAAATAGGTAGAATAATGGTTAAAACCTTCTGATGTAAACCATTCGTAGGGACAAGACCGTAGTAAGGAAAAAATACTCCTCTGCGTGTTATTAAAAACAAATAAAAATGCAAAATATAAAAAAGGCCAATGGGACTATCACTACAAAAAATGCTGATTAGTGAGGGGAAATTCCTTTGCTAATTGACATTTGCGAGGAAATTAACGAGGAACTGATTTTGTCGCTATAAAATATATTTTTTGTTGTACAATCACGATGTGTTGTCAATCAAAATCAAAGTATTTTTATACTAAATTATATGATTCATTGGATTAAAATTCAATTTTTCTATATAAGGAAGGGAAATAAAATGAAAGATATTTTGTAACGTCTATGTTAATCTGAGTAGGTTATCAAGAAAGAGAGGTGGGTAACAATGGGCACTCTTAAATACCAAGTATTTCCTTAGACAGAACTTTCCCCAAACAATAGTGTTTTTGTTTTAAAAACAAACCGAAGATATTACTGAAATGAGTCGCAGACTAGGTCGCTCTCTTTAAGAAGTTTTGTGGCACTACTCAAAGGTGCAAGTAGGCTATCAACCACGACGTCCCCAGGATAAAACAGCCAAGTTACACTATTACAAATTTCCCCTGCACTGAGAAATTTGCTCTAGAAATACAAATTTCATATGGTTTATATAAAACTACTCTAGATGGTTTAAAAACCACTCTTAGCTTGGATAAAATCTCAAGCTTTCAAAGTAACAAGAAAGTTGAATAAGGGAGAAGAGAGAAAAAGTTGTGAAGAAAATTCTTGATTCCCAAAACTTTTTGGTGCAAGTTCCAAGTGAGGGTGAGGAGTCCTTTTATAGGAGAAGGGAATGAAGGAACCCGTTGGGAGAGAGTGAAGAGCCAACAACTCTCTCCAA
This sequence comes from Oxytropis ochrocephala, assembly GCA_020916435.1. Lineage (NCBI taxonomy): Eukaryota > Viridiplantae > Streptophyta > Magnoliopsida > Fabales > Fabaceae > Oxytropis > Oxytropis ochrocephala. The sequence goes on along the minus strand of CM037092.1, from coordinate 39,768,262 downwards.
CAAAACCGTTAGGAAATAAATGGAGAAAAATCATATGCTTTAATGGAAAAATCGGTTATTGTTTTGACCTTGACTTGGTCAAAATGGTCAACAAAAAAATTATTTTTCCTCTTTTTAAAAAATTATTTCCGTATAAAAATAATACACCACAAGCCGAGCCACCGGGACAGATAATGCATAAGCGCAAGGCATGTGTGTGTGGTGGTTACTTTGTGTGTGTCCTCACCCATCCACAAAATTGGGTACCCTTTGGAGCCCAACCCAATGGGTGAGATTCCCACTTATAATCACTATAGAAGTGCTTAGTCTATCCAATGTGGGACTTTTTATAATTCACACAATTCTTTAAAGAAGTTCCAACACTCCCCCACTTGAATTTAAAAAGAAGTTTTAGAGATAGCGTCAAACGCTTCTATAAGATTGTGCATAAGCAAAGGTGTCTACAACTTGAACCTTTGCATAGCGGTTAGGATTTCGATTCAACAAGAGTGACTCGTAGTCTTGAACTCTATCTCAAACATCAAAACCACAAACAACCTTTTCCATGGGTGTATTCTTATGGCCCTGCACGTCTATCCCAGTTTAGTGAACGCTCTAGGAATCCTGCCAACGATTCCATAGGAAGCGGCCCCACTTCCACATTCACATAGGTGAGTCTATCAAGAGTACTCCTGTAGCTAGGTACTCCACTCCACATAGGGTATAGATCTCATTAAGAATTTCTATTACCTAAACCTTATGTCACTTTAGGAATCATGCTTCTTTACTTATTATAGCATGTTCATCTCGTATCACTACACAACTTGTTATTACCCATTGAACCTAATTCTTGGGATCTCCAGTGTTTTAGGTCGGGTTACCATCGTTAGTGACTCATGGTTCTAATGGCAGTAGTCCCATCATTTGAGATGTATTTTGGACTTTCTCCCTAGCTAATCCTTTCGTCAAAGGATCAACTAAGTTCATATCAGTGCGTACATGATCCACTCTCACAGCTCCTTTTGAGATATATTCTCTCACAGTGCTATTCTTACGACGTATTTGTCGTCTCTTACCGTTGTTATAACAGTTCTCTATTTTTGCAAAAGTCGCGGTACTATCACAGTGGATCAACACCGCCGGCATCGGTTTTTCCCATAAGGGAATCTCTGCTAGTAAGCATCTTAACCAACTAGCTTCTTCACTAGCAGTTGCTAGTCCTATCATTTCGCATCTATAGTGGATCGAGCCAATATGGTCTGCTTTCTTAGATTTCTAGGATACAAATACCACCAAATTATACTAAATATATAGCCACTGGTTACTTTGGAATCATCTGATAGAGTACTCCAATCAACATCACTGTACCCTTCAAGTACAGTTGGAAATCTCTGATAATGTAATCCGAGATTCATGGTCCTTTTAAGGTATCTCATGACTCTCTCAATCCAATGCAACCGTTACAGTTTTAATGGAAAAATCGGTTATTGTTTTGACCTTGACTTCGTCAAACCGGTTAACAAAAAAGATTATTTTTCTTCTTTTTAAAAAATTATTTCCGTATAAAAATAATACACGCTGAGCCGAGCCGAGCTGAGCCGGTCGTTCGGCAGCGGCGCGCGCGCGTGTGTGATGGTCACTTTGTGTGTGTCCTCACCCATCCACAAAATTGGGCGCCCCTTAGGGCCCAACCCAATGGGTGAGATTCCCACTTATAAACACTATAGAAGTGCTTAGTCTATAATTCACACAATTCACACAATTCTTTAAAGAAGTTCCAACAGTCTATGATTATATTACCCATGACAAGTTTTTCCTGATAAGCAATACTTCATTAAACGTAGCACTAGGGGTTCTCAAGCCCAAACAAAAAGGTTACAAATTGTTTAGACAATGAAGTGGGGTGTTCCACCGAGAGGAAATAATGAAATTAGAATTACATCCCGCCCTATAGATAAGCCAGCTCCAAGAATAGCTTTTGATAGGCTTGAGAATAAATAGAGTCATATTTGCTTCCTCATTCTTGAAAATAACTTCATTTTGGGCCAACCATAAACATTAGCAGGTTGTCAACCAAATCAAGGGATTTGTTTTCTTTGCCTTTCTCCCAACAACAAGGTTACCCATCCAATGAAAATGATCGATCAAAGCATTTGGGGCACCAGAATCAATACCCAACCAAGAATAATTTTTTTTGTCCTTAACCTCATTAGCAAAGCAACAATCCAAAAACAAATGTTGAGAATCTTCACAATGTGACTTGCAAAAGGGGCAACAAGCATCATCTACATTTGTTAACACTTTACTGTGGAGGAGGGGATTGCGGGTAGGCAAAGAATTGCGGAATAATCGCCACCCAAAAATAGCCACTTTGAAAGGAGTGACACACTTCCAAATAAAATCAAGGAGCTTCTTTAAATCATCAGCCGAAGCGTTATTATATCTCAATTATAGCAAGATTTAACCGTGAAAGACTTTGATGAATCCAAGAATCCAACAGCCCCTTGGACGGAGACATGATAAGCTCCAATTTTGTGCATTTTTTAGGGATATTTGTAGATCACTTTTAGAGCAATTATATACTAATTATATAAATTACTGACTTAATTTGCTATTGTTTTGCAGAAAAGAGAAAAAAAAAGAATATAAATTAAATATGTGATATATATATATATATATATATATATATATATATATATATATATATATATATATATATATATATATATCATAGATTTTATAAAGAGAAGACAAAGGGCCTAAAGCCCATGAAATCAATAAAAGGCCACGGCCTAATTGAGAAAAGGGTTTTTTTTTACCCCACCCCTTCCCCATATACCCCCACCCAAAGAGTATATTCCTAAAATGCCCTTCAAAAATCTGCTTTTTTTACAAAGTTACACGAATCGTATATATCTCTTTTGGCGCATATATACGATGTGTAAAATTTTGACATCGTATATATGTTCATTGTGCGTATATACGATTGATGCGTTTTAAGTCAATCGTATATACGCCCGAGGAACCTATATACGATGTGTTAAAAATACACATCGTATATATGTCCCAAAAGAGATATATTCGATGGGCTTATTTTTTGTTAACAGTTATTATTTTATTACTAGTTATAATTTGAAGTCTCGTGATTTGATTAACTTCAACGGTGTATTGGATAAAAAACGTGTATAATTACAAAAACGCTGATATAGTAATATATACACGCAGTAATACAAAAAGGTGTGAATCTATCTACAAACCGTCAATAGAATCATCTCGCTAAATCGATACATCTAGGCGCATCACCGTGGAGTGGGAGGTCGCACGGAGGACACATAGATCGCCATAGGGTAAAACGTCCGCATACTGATGAAACCATGAAGCGACTCGTGAGTAGTAGTGCCGTACCACCGCAAGGCAATAGGCAAAACTGACAAGTGGGAGAGATTGAAAGATTCAACCAAAGTACATTTTGCCTCGCTCGTAATGTATATGATTTTGAACTTAGATGAACTGTAAGTGCCTCTCAAAGGCGTATAAGTTGATATTCATAGGCAAAGAAAATCGAACCAATGCAACATTATACTTGGTTGCAACCATATACCCCATCTCAGTAAATCAAACCACTTTGAGTCCTACTGACGTCCAGATGACTCAATAGTTAAAGCTTTGCAAAGCTCTAACAACTGCTTCTTCCCAAACATGTCCAATACAATGTTTCCTCGCCCTTTGTTTCTCGAATCAAAGCTTGCCTAATCGTGAGGCCAAGAGTCCTCACCCATGTCAAGTTCAATCCCGATCGCTTTAAAACCGCAGTTATCGTCACCTTCAACATCAACAATTTTTTCAACTTAGTTGCGCACGTGTGCTGGAACAAACGGTAAGTGGATTTTAGTCTCAGCTGTCTGTGATAATAGCCTAGAAGCACCCTCGAGATAATTTGGTTGACCGTGGTAGGAATTTTGGAAGCCCCGATTCTTCAAATTGCTTTACCTTCTCATCCACATGCTCCCACCCGTATGATCACGCTTAGCATCAAATAATTTTTGTTTTTTCTTCTTTGGTGCACCTTTCGCTCGACTTTTGATTTAGGTGTAACCATAGAAGAAGTAGAAGGGAAAGCTATCTCATTCACCGCTTCTTAATAAGATATTTTTCCTCCTCACCGACTTTATCAAATCTTGCCTCGATAGCATCAAATTGATAAGAAATATCACTGTAGATGATTTATCCCGAGTGGATTTATCATCTATCGCATCCAAACTCAAGTGTTTCCAAAGTGATCATCAACAACATTAAGCTTTAATAGAATTGCGGAAGCATGAAAAATACCGATCTCACAAGCACAAGGAAGTAGATGTGTCTTCCTTTGAATGCACCGACACCGCCTTTTGTCATATCCAACCCCGATTTTGACCTTTCAAATTCTTTTCACCATGTGACCCAATGCGTATAACTAAACAAGTCCTTGAAGATTTTTAAACAAAGGAATAGTAGACTTGACTTCGATTCTCACGATGCTTCTTTGAAAAGACCCAATAATTTGATCAAAATGTATTGTCAGCATGTCATCAATAGATATGAAACATTTTGATAGATCACCCTTCGAAGTCTTCAACTGTCTTTTCAAAGACCAATGCAACGATTCCGCTCTGAAATAATAAACAAGTGTCAAAGAAATTTAATCGACGAAAAAAATATGTCCACGTGTCAAAAAATATCGAGTAACGGATAGAAATAATAAATAAGTGTCAAAGAAATTTAAACGACGATAAAAAATATGTCCACGTGTCAACTCTTTAATCTTCGCTTTGACATTTTTTGTAACATGCCAATGACACAATAAATTTGTTGCAGAAGGAAAGACATCGAGAATACTGTATATACAACCGAGATCTCTCGCTCATCAAGAAAACTCCGATCTCACAATAATAACGACTACACCGATATTTCTACCAACAAATTTTGGCCCACTCCTCCACAAATTTCTCGCAGAAAATATCTACAAAATATATAATTTACTAAGTACTTAAGTAATTTAATTCTATTTACCAAACTTGAGTAACAAAAATATACCGTGATCCGCTGTGAACGCCAAAGGTAGTATCTATATCAACAGAGCCAACCGAGAGCTCAGATCTCGCCGTCAGAGGCGGGTCAATATCCTGCTCCAACAAAACAGATAGCAACTCAGAAAAACGAAAAAATAACCCAAATGTATATACCTCCTCAACCTTGTATATACGATGGGTATTTTTTCACATCGTATATACATGGTCCGTATGTATATACGATTAGATCTTCAAGCCCACTCAGTATATAACCTATTTACGATGGTAGTCAACGGCGATTTAATAATGCAATCGTGATATACGCCTCAAGAAGAACATATATACGATGAGTAGTCAACGAAGATTAAATATCGCAATCGTATATATGTCTTGAAGGCACATATATACAATGAGTACTTTTTCGCGCCAACATAAAAATATTAATGTAATCGTATATACCTTCCATCGAGGATATATACGATGCGAGATAATGTTGGTCCCACCATAGTAAATTTAATGAAAGTCAAAATGTGAATTATAGGGGTAAACTTGGAATAACAATAATGGGTGGGGTGGGGTGGGAGGGGATGGGGTGGGGGTATAAAAACCACCCCTTGAGAAAAAGTACATGAGCAACCCAACACAACATGTAATGAAAGTCAAACCACAACAATTGAGATAAGCATGAGCAACAAACTTGGAGAGAAAGAAACGTGAAGATAAGATTTGGCAATTGGGGGAGAAGAAAAAGGTAGCGCATGATTGGAGTGTGCAGGAAGAAAACTCTATACTCCTTAGTCCTTGCAGCATAAAATAGAGAGAGAGCCGTATTATTGGGGGACTGACGTTGCTTAGAGGTGAGCCACACACACACATACGCATAGACGGTGAGAGAGCGAAGATTTTTGCACTGCTTCTCGACACCGCAGAGAGCTCTCAAGTAGGGTTAAGGAGATCAAGACATAGAGAAATAATTTATCTACCTTCCGGGTTATTGTTATCTTTGTATTTCATGAACTTTGTCTCTATTTTATTGTTCTTAATATCTATGAATACCTAAGTCCTCTTCTAGGGTCTTAGGTGGATCTTGCATGTTTAGAGACCTTTTTATGTTTTGATTTATGCTTTGAATTACTAGTTTTTACAATTCAATTAATATTATCCTATTGTTTTTATCACATAATTAGGATTGACAACCCTTTGCATGTTAATAATCAATTAGTTGATCAGCGACCGTACTGCAATTAGTTGGTTGACCTATAGGATAATTGGGACTATAATTAGGGAATGAACAAACCGTAATTTAGTCTTTCAATCACTCAACCTTTTTGTGCTTTATGTTTTTCTTAAATTTAAATTCTTGCATGACCAAACAAGGGTTAGTTTAGGAAAAAAAATACTAATCACGAATGACCAAACGGGTTAGTAGATGTAGTAAAGGGATCGGTAATTGAAGTAAAATAAAGGAATTCAAGTAGGAATTGAACATAGGGGAATCGAAGCTTGCAAGTGAAACTGTGACCCTGCGCTCTCTCCATTGCTTTAATATTGCATTTTAATTATTGTTAATTAGTTCTTTTTATTTTAGTTTCTATAACACTCAACTTTATTGGTTCGTCTAAATAATAATAAATCTTGAGTAGTTTGGTACTTGTTAGTTAATCCCTGTGGAGACGATATCTTTTACACTACTTCTGCGAAAGAGTGCACTTGCTCTAAGTGTGTCTTTGACGCAACAAGTTTTTGGCGCCGTTGCCGGGGATTAATTTAACCATATTAAACGAAAAATATTTTTATTGCTTTAGACATTTTTTTGCTTGCATTTTAATTTTGTTTTTTTATCTTATTAAAAAAATGTTCCTAACTATTTCCTTGAGTAGAATTTAGCTAGAACACATGAATAATAGAGTAAGACTATAAAGAACGGAGAGTCAAATTCTGGATCTTCTATTAGCCTCAAGAGCGAGATATATATAGTACAGGAGTAATTGTGAGTAATAAATGCTCATTATGGTGATTACATATCTCGGGGCGCAATTATAGGACATTCCATATATGTATTCTGCTTATGATTACTCTATAGCCGAGGGGAGAAGAGGCCGAGCCGCAGACGGAGGGGGAGTCCCTCACTCTGTGTGGCCGATGAGTCCTCTGCTTCTTGATGCAGCACCAAACCTCAAACCGCCTTGCCTTGCCTTCTGGAGTCGGGCCGTGTTTTGACAGAAGCGATGTGTGGCCGAGCCTTCCTGGCGGCCTACCGGGAACATACCCTCGAGCGGTAAGTGCTGCGCTGCACGGCGCTCTAAGATAGCTTCGGCTTGTCGCGACGTTCCTAGTCCCTCGATTGAGGGTCCTTGGTGTTTCCAGTTGTCCTGCCTTTAATGCTTTGGAACTTTGACTTCTTTGGAGTTTCATACTCGAATGGTCAGCTACCCGCTTTGGCTGACGTTTGTTTTTGTATCATCATGAATGTCTGTTGAGAAAGTTTGTTCTTCCCTTGCTATATAAGAAGGGGTTTAGGTCTTCACTTCTGCTATCGATGGCTTTTCCTATTTGTTGCAATTCCCATGGTGCTGAGATTGCTCCTGTACTCAATCGGTTGCATACTCGATCGGTTGTGCTTACTTTTTGTTTATGTTTAGCTCCACTTATTTGTTGTGCTCTTCGGAATTCTTCATTTGCACTTTTCTTTGGAAGCGCTCAGGTTGCGCTTTTTCTTGATAGCGCTTTATGTTTACTTCGGCTTGTTTCACCTACAGCGAATGGCTCTTGCTGGTGCCCAAGGGTCGTATGTCGGCTTTCGCCGCCACACCGTCGACTTGGGTTTCATGGGCTTTCCTGGCGCCGAGCTCGTTGGCTCCGTCGGCGAGCGCGTTAGCTTCGCCTACACATTGGAAAGCTCTTACACCGCACCGAGCGTGTTAGCATCGACGGCAGTTACTTTAGCCTATGCGATGCAAGCCCCCTTTCGGTTTCCAGTGAAGCATGGGTTCACGTCGAACCGAACGGGTGTGCCCAAGGGTGGTGCGTGGCTCGCCACCCCGCTCACCGCCAGACTTTAGTCTTCATTGCCCAAGGGCAACATCGAGACGCTGCTTCGCCCTTTGCTCCGGGACTTCGCTATTATGGCACATTCTTTTGTTTTTCTTGAAATGTCTTATATCACCCGTAGAACTTACGTTGCCTTTGATTATTTGGTTGAAAGGTCTTACACTGCCCGTAGGACTTACGCTGCCTTTTGTTGTTTGCTCCCATTTGGTCTTATTTTCAAAGATACCGCTGCCGATCGCACTTTGATCACTCGCTTCCTTTTGTTCGGCTTTCCTTATCCTCTTTAGTCACTCTTTATCCTCAAACATTTACCTAGTGCACAATTTTAGTAACTTCAACAATAATAAATGACAGTAAATTTAACTTCAACATTAAGAATTTTCATGGCTATCCTGCTTGTGTTGGCGAATTCTCAACTAAGCAAAGATGGCAATCAAGCAAATTTCTAACAAAGATATTATTGCATTTAAATTTTATGATAGTTATGCAACTTTTTGATAGCCCAAATGAAAATGGATATATAAGTGTACTTCCTCCTTTAGAGATTGTTGCTCGGCCGATTGGTTTCTTCCTACTTTTGCCTTTCGTTCGGCGAGTTCTCCTTTGATCGACTCCTCCTCCTTCGAATGGTATCTGAAACACTATAGTAATTGTACTTATACTTCCTGTTATTTCGTTAACCGGCTCCTTTTTCAATCACTCGACTTTTCATTTTTGTCATACGATTGACTTCTCAATTTTCTACTCGGGCGGTTGAGTTCTTTGTTTTTGAGAAGTAATACATTCACTTTTTGTACCTGGGCTTCAAAATGAGACTTTCTTCGGATTATTTTTCTTTAACCGAATGGTTATTTTGCCTACTCATGGATTTATTGTGTTCCACTGGCTTTATTCGATTCGAGGTACTAGTATGCTTGAAGGAGCGTTTCCTCAAACGGTTCTGTGACTTTTTCCTTGTTCGGTCAACATTACCAACTACTTCATTTCGCTTCTGGCCATTTCTCGCTTGTTTGGTACCGAGACTTATTTTGAACCTTATGTCATGTGAAAGCTTTATCATCAGATCCTCGAGTCGTCGACGGTACCATGTTTACTTCACCAACCGCATCATTAGATCTCCTTGCCGCAATTTTTTATTTCAATGAGACAATATTTGGAACTTAATTTGGACCTCATGCCTTTCAATTGTTGAAACAGAATCTTTGGCTTCTCAGCCTCCGGCTTGTGCTAGAGGACTCTAAATTCTCGGTTCCTTCGTCCGCCTCATGGGCCCTGTGATTTTCAGGAATGCAACATACAATAGAAAGACTCGTTAGTTCATAAAATAACAATGTTATACCTGATTATGTGGCTTTTTACTTTTCTCTTATGGGAAGGTCAATGTAACTATAATTTTGAAGCCGCTTGGCATTGGAATCTATCCGAATGGCTTTCTTTTTATTTCCTTTCTTTGTTTTGGACGCTTGAGACATCAATGTATCTCGGCTTCAGTGTTTCTTTGAGAGATTTATATCTAGAATGGTCGGGTGCCCAAGCGTGTGTCCGCTCGTTGGGACTTGACTTCTTTGCCCAAAATGACGCCGGGCGCTGCTCGGCTCTTACCGGTTCGGGACTTTCGTTTGGGATTGTTAGGCACACTCCGGTTTTGATCATTTATTGATCAATCTTTGTTTTTGCTCGAGTTATCTGGTTTCTTCAGTTTTGCTCGACCTATGTGGCCTCGCTTCATTTTTTCTCACCCATGTGGTCGGCTTTCTTCATTTTTTCTCGACCTATGTGGTCGATTTCTACATTTTTTCTCGACCTATGTGGTCGGTTTCTTCAGTTTTGCTTGGCCTATGTGGCTTGCTTCTTCATTTTGGCTCGACCAATATATGGTCGGCTTTTCCATTTTATGTTTGGTCGGATGTGGACTTCTTCGTTTTGGTCCGCCAATTGGTTATTTGTTGGGCTGGTTGTGGACTTCATTTCCATTCGGCTGATTGGCAGCTTCATTTTGATTTTTGCACGGCCAATCGACAACTTTATTTATTTATTATTATTTTTATTGTTCAGCCAATTTTTCGCTCGGCTGATCTTGGATGGTATCTGAAATTTTAGCAGTGCTCACAAGATTCCAAAAATATTAGTTGCACACAGAAATATTCATCAACAAAGATGTCAGTTCATAAGCACACAAGCTCGTCCAACTTAGCATTATCAGTGGAGTGAGCATAGGGGTAATATAACCAAATTATATTAAACACATGCACGCATCCCAATTCATTCAAAATTTTGATTTGGAAACATCTCATGAGTACTGCTACTTCCGGTTATTATGTTTAAAGCGCTCACAACATATATAGCCCATAGCCTATTATAGAAAACATGTGTTGATATGCCTTATCATGTTCCTATCCTCATTTTTGACTTTGCAACTGATAAGCGCAACATGCTACTGATTATGCAGAATAATAGCAGTCAGGCCCATGTTACGCTACAGTTTATGGGGTTTAACTTACAAGCATCATGGAGAACAAAATTAAGAAAACATGCATGTGATATTTTGAATTTAAGCTCAAAAATGCATACTTCAAGCACATTTATTGAATTTATACGTGTTCATGCTTCTAGTTACCTGGTATCACAGCATTTAAATAGAGAATCGACAATTTATGTAATCAGAAAAGAATGTACTTCCCTCATGTGGATCATCATTAGGTGTTTTTTGAGAGACATGTTTTGTTGAGAATTCGTAGCTTTGTAGCAGGTTGGTTGATTGGTGCTATTTTCCTTCCAAAGCCTTGTGGCTTGGAATTATCTCTTCTTCTACTTTGGCCTTGTAGCAGCTTATCCTTTCTCCCAAAATCAGCTGCACTGCAAAGTCCTTCTGAGTGAGTTGAAGTTAGGTTGATCTTTGATTCTTGGTTAACTCCTGCTTGTCTTTTTAAATCTATTCAAACAGGTGAATTTGGTCTTCAAAATTCATCTTTAACTTGTTTTTACTATAGTAGAGCGTCAGAATGCAGTAGGCATGTAATGGCAATTCCTGTTCTTCAGATTATGAATTAAATGAACGTTTTAGTTAGTTTCGGCTAGCTCTTATGTTTGGCATATGAAATCAAATTACTAATTAAGAATTTAAAAGTAACGGAGGAAGAACTGAAACACTTCCCTGCTCGGGTTGTACTAGTGGTTTCATCACGGTCACATGCCGTGCTCGGCGAGTAACGAGGATGAGTTTGGCAGCATGAGTTTGGTGAACAAGGCTGGCAGCAGTGCCTGGTGTTTCGACCGATTGATTTTTCACTTTACTTGGTCGGTCTTCCCTTGATTCTCGGTTGGCCGATGGTCTTCTTCAATTTTGCTCGGTCCCTATGACCGGATTCTTTCTTCATTTTTGCTCGGTCAGTATGACCGACTTCTTCAATTTTGCTCGGTCGGATTTTTCTTCAGCAGCATTCGGCTCTCCAAAGGAACCGATCAGTCCTCCCTTGATTCTGATCGACCGAGTTTTCTTCGTTGAGCGGTATCTAAGACTAACGCTGATTTTTATTTCCTTCAAACATTGTAGAAGAAAGGACAAGTATGAGAAGTTGAGTTCTTGGCTTCCTTTATACTTGAGATGTGTGAACGACCTCTGGACAGATTGAGGCTAGGTGTTTAGGCTCTCCACAGCAGGACCTTCGACTCTGAGGCGGAGGTCGACCTTATGAGGATTCGGACAATCTTTCAACGTTCTTCCGGTGCCATAAACCACTTTGGCGGTCATGATCACCCTTCAAGTTTAATTTGTTCCTTTTCCCACTGCATTCTTTCATCTCAAAGGTTGTTTGATTTTTAGATTTTGTGTTAAAATGAGGCTCTTCCAGGACAAGTTGTTGTCCAAGGTAACATTAAGTTCATTTTCATTTGTTCATGTAGTTCACCCTCCACAAAGTATGATTTGTATCCTGTTGAACTTGTCAGTACCCAGTTCGATTTCTTGACGTCGGTATTTGGTAAGGATCTGTAGTTTTTTAAACCTGCAAGAACTTTCTTTCCATGCACGGATTAGTAACCAAAACTAATTCACAGTTTGTTGTACACAAGCCAAACACCAAAATGATGAGTCCAATATTGATTCAGACATCCAGCAAAGGTATACTACACATAACCAATGGTTTTATAGCTCATGCATGCATTTAAACTTGAGGGCATAAAAAGTTTGGCTTAACTGCTATGTGTTTTCTAGTTGATACACATCATGGTCACATTGACCTCTCGGTTTGGCAAATAAGTAAAATTAAAATTTGGTATTTGAAAATCATGACAGATGCTACACTAGCAGGTTTAATCAACTAAACAGATAAGGCAATTTGCATAATAATTTAAAGAGACAAAGAGAGATACTTTTGAACCTTATGAAAACACTATAACCCATGAATGTGAGGATGAGTTCATTATTCTTCACATTTTCATTTACGTAGAAAAGGTAAGTTGGCATTTGCCTTCTCAGTTATGCTAGCTATCTAGTTGCTTGTCCTGCACAAGTTTTGTCCACAACAGCAATGGATTTTTGTTCTGCAGTGTCGCTATCCTCGCCAAAGCCCTCAGTAGCGTCGCCCTCTTCGGTAAGCACGTTTGAGTTGGAGCCCATTGCGGATGGTGCTGAGGAGTTCACGGTCGAAGATAGAGTTTGGTTATGGTTTCACAGGTCAGCAATAGTGAAGTCAGTTTGTTGGACCAGCAAACTTGGTTATTGTAGCATGAGTTTTGCTAGTCGGCTTTGTCTTTTCTTCAAGATTGGATTTATACTTCAGATTAAGACTTCAAGCTTCGTCTTCTCATTAACCACGTTCACTTGTTTACTGATAATAATTTGCTCGGCGACCCAATTCTCCATTTTCGCCATGCATACTGTCTTCACTTTTTGTTCGGTAAGTTGTCTTTATCCGCAACGTTCAGCAAGTGCCGAGGGTGAGTTTGGTTACGCAGTTCAACAGACAAGTTTAGCAGATGCTCTTGGTGAGTTATATCCTTCACTTTTCTACTCGGTCGGTCTCCTCAATTGTCTTCTTTTCATTTCCTGCAAATTGCTTTGATTCTGATTGAAGACCGTAATTTACTTGGTTTTATGCTTTGTCCTTGTTGATCGGAGATCATAATAATTTGGAGCAACCTTTTCGACTTCTGGACGAAGATGTTAGTCATGAGACTGATTGAGCTTCGTCAATGTTGTTTTGAAATTGAACCTATTAGAAAATTTCTTCCCATACAAGGATCACCGATGAAAATATTCTTTTACACAAGCTAAAAGCCATAATGATGAATTCAAAATTGATACAAGCATCCAGCAAAGTGTACTATACACAAAGATGGCCTTTTAATGCATAATGTTTCTAAAATTGAAGCAAGTTCAAACTTTAACCGCCCAATCTCTTCTTTTTATGGGTGATACTTCTTTTTATCTTATCACAAGATCACAGGTTCAAAGAAATCATATCATTTCATGGTCCAACAGTAATTATAATATCTCAATGGGACTATCCTGTTGTTACAAACATTACATTATGCATAGATAAACCAAGGAAAGAAAGCACCGATTGGGAAAGGAAGATGCTTGAAAGTGAAGGTAGATGCATCAAGACTTCTTTGATGTTGATGTCTGCTCATATTGACCGGTGCTCCCATCACTTGCTTATGTGTCGTGGACGAGTTTGGCAAAGACCAAAGCAGTTGTTCGCCTATCGCCTTCCTCGAATTTTCGATTTTCGCTTTCGATCGGTTTGGTTTCTCGCCCGATTGGCTCTTTTATTTTTGGTTGGCCGATTGATAGCCTCATTTTTGCTCACCGCTTCCTCTAGATGGCGCCCCTTGGGTGAGATATTTTGTTGTTTTGAATGATCGCCATGTTTGTTTTGGGTCTCTCCATAAGCATAAAGGAGCCTCTTACCAATTAAACTTCAAAAAGGGATACCAAAATGTAAAAATATGCGTAAAACATATGCAGATTAATTTAATCATGGTACTAGTTGTGTTGCTAACATGCAACATCCGATTATAAGTCAAATTAGTTTAGCCAAATGAAGGTAGTAGTGAATTTCACTACCCCCTGTCATAGGAATTTTGGACAAACGAATCACTTTTAATGAATATATCCACTTTTCAAAACAAGTAAACAAACAATGATGAACCGATAATGCTCTATGCCCGGATCGTTCTTTCCAAAATCTAAAGCCTCAACACAACTCATTGCCGCTTGCACAAGTTGACAAATGGATATTTTTAGAAATAGTAATTTTGTAATCAAATATTTTTAATGGCTTGAACCTTGTATAGGTTCGAGAAGGAATGTAAAGAGATACTTTTAAACCTCAAGGGAATCTGAAGATGAAACTCTGATCCAAAAAGGAGGTCGGCGATAACGAACTAATGCAGCAAGGAAGAATGGTTTGGCACTAACTACTCTGGTTCTATAAGGGTGAATAACTTGCTCCGCGATCCTGCTTGGTGAACCTGTTCGGCGAGAACGCGGTTGGGTGACTCGAATCGACGATACCGGGTATGCTACTGATCAATCTTCATCAACACCCCGTTTGATGTTCTATATTCAATATCACTGCATGAATTGGACCAGATGCCTTGTTGCTTTAAACCTGCCAGAATATCTCTTCTAATGCAAGGATCACCATTATAAACTAAAACTAATGAGTCAAGATTTCCTTATTTCTCACAGTGCATTATATCATTGAACTAAATATATGCAAATTAAGACATCGGGCGTAAGTAGCGGTAAGTGACCGATCGGACAGTGATTTAACAGTAGTTTGTGAATTTTGACAATCACCGTGTATGCATATGGTATAATATAAGCAAATTTCATACGATTAATTCTTAAACTTGAGGAATTAAGATTGGGATCAAGGCAACTTATCCGAAACGTAGGGTTCTACCAAGAGCAACCATGTGTTGTTGATCGCGGGCATCATGCACGATACCTTCACGCTTTCTTGATCACCTTTTCTTCAAAGCACTGCCGAGGGTTGAACGTGACCATGGTGGTCGATAAATAATATGCTTCGATCGACTTTACTACTTCGAGGTTTGGCTACGGATCTCCATAGAAGATTATGCATCGGCTTGTTTTCATGGAAGGAGGTTTGCGTTGAAGGGAGGGATGATCGACGAGGTTTCGTTTGTTTTGAGTTCGAGAGAATGGATCTGGGTTCTGATTGTGAAGGATTCTATCTCTTTGAAGGGTCGATCTAGTGATTTTGTCTCCAATTTCTAATAACGATCGATTGTCACCAGAGAGGTGAGATGAGATGAGAGAAACGCCCATCTGACATGTGTGGCAGGAGAGTTTTACCCGGCCCCACGGTGGGCGCCAATGTTCCTAACTATTTCCTTGAGTAGAATTTAGCTAGAACACATGAATAATAGAGTAAGACTATAAAGAACGGAGAGTCAAATTCTGGATCTTCTATTAGCCTCAAGAGCGAGATATATATAGTACAGGAGTAATTGTGAGTAATAAATGCTCATTATGGTGATTACATATCTCGGGGCGCAATTATAGGACATTCCATATATGTATTCTGCTTATGATTACTCTATAGCCGAGGGGAGAAGAGGCCGAGCCGCAAACGGAGGGGGAGTCTCTCACTCTGTGTGGCCGATGAGTCCCTGGTGCTTGATGCATCAAAACCTCAAACTGCCTTGCCTTGCCTTCTGAGTCGGGCCGTGGTTTGGCCAGAAGCGATGTAGGCCGAGCCTTCCCGGACGGCCGGCTGGGAACAAAAATATACTAAAAAAATTGCTAATATTTTCCAAAGAGATTGTTGCAAATTGAACACCCAAGTATTTCTTAACAATAGAAATACTAAAATGCACCATTAGCATACATCGTAGTAAACATGCCCTGTTTCAGATATTGAATAATACAAAAACTCTCGAATTCCAATCAAAGAGTTGCTCACACTTAGAGTTCTTTAGAATACACTAACATAAGTACTTAAGTGTCCCTTAAGTATTACAACAAAATACTCAATATCCAACTAAGACAGTAATGATATAGATTAGTTTTACAACTTAACAATCAAGTCATAAACTAAGTTCCAAAATAAACAGAGGAAACTAAATAACATAGTCTAAGCTACTATGTCTACAAATCTCCAAGCCACGACATCTAATCATGCCTGCTTGCTTTACGCTTCCCGCATATCCAAAAACAACAACATTTGTAGGGTGAGATAACATATCTCAGTTGAGTCTTACCGCGACCCCTAACCTATCACTCGGTCCATTTATAAAACCTTAATTAATTTCTTGATTTAATCAATAAACCATGCACGCATTAATTGCACAATACCGATCGCACATCCGCTAATCCCAGTGAAATAGTGCATTCATAACGCCAAAACAATTGTACCATACCGATCGCACATCCGCTAATACCGCACAAGACATTAATTCTCTTTAGCATAACACCGATCGCACATCTCGCTAATCTCGTGAACCCTATCATCGAGAGCTTAGGTTTAGGGGCTCATGACCTCCCCCTCCTAGTATGCTAACCTGGGTCGTCACCTGCACTATACACAATATATATATATATATATATATATATATATATATATATATATATATATATATATATATATATATATATATATATATATATATATATCATACCGCATTGGGCCACAACTATGTTCAATATACTTTACATATATATACAATCATTACTCATTCTATGATAGGTTATAATATCAATGAGTTCATGAAATCAATCCAATCAACATTTAAGTTATAAAACATTTGGTTCCTACACGCATTTCTTGGTTTACTTGCTTTTCAAATGTTTATAACTTCACACATTTTATTAAATGTGGTTCAATCACACACCAAGTCATGGTATATCGCACCTAAATACTTGGAAAATGGTTGAGGAAGGAATTAGGAGAGGTTTGGAATCGAACGGAACCACGAAAAACGAGATTTGGCTTAAAACGAGACTTTGTCAACCCGAGAAAAACACCGCACCCGTGTTTTGAAACACGGCCGTATTTTTCCCCGCACACAAAAATACCAATTTTGCTCGCTTTCTCGCTTCCGTTAACCCGCTCAAGGCCCAATCCATTATCCAATTCAATCCCCAACATATAAACAAATATCACACATAATATTTCAGTCCAAACAATCCACATATCAATATATACATCAATATATATTTCAACGAATAAGTCGTAAAAGTATAATTTTTGAAATCGGTTTTCGACTCGTAAAATTTTCAAAACCCAACGGAACGAAATGAAATGAACGACACAACCAATCATTCGTAACACAAACCCTAAACGTGAGTAAAACTCACCTCTCGTGATGAAAATCACGAAATACCAAATGTCGGAAAATGTGCTCACGAACGGAAAACACACGAACAATCCCCGTATCCTCGAACTCAAACCGAATAACTCCAAGTCGAAACCCATAAGCTTAATCTACATAACCGCACGATCGTTCCTCGCATAAACTTTACGCCCGACGACAATCGAATCCGCTCCCAACTTTGAACCTACAATAAATCACAAAACCTCCATGAAATTACTATTCATCGTCTTCAAGCTTCAATTCACTATTCACACATAATCCCAATTTAAACCCTAACCTTTTGATTCTTCACAAACCCCAAATTGGACCTCAATATTTACGCAATCCACCTTAAACTCGCTCCAAATACCATTCAAAGCTTTCCTTTGAGCTTGAACAACAAAACCTCCATTTTCCACTTAAATTCAAAAATGGCAAAGTGAGAGAGTGTGAGTTGATGATGATGATTTTGGTACCAAATCGAAGAGGATGACGAGGAGATCATTTTTGGTGAAGGAAGAATTGTGTTTTGATGAGTTTAAAGCTTCCATTTTTCCTCTTCTTCCTCCTTACCCATTTCTTCTTCTTTCTCTCCTTTCTCTCCTTTCTCTCCTTTTTCACGCTCACTCTCACTGCTTTCCTTTCTCTTTCTCTTTCTATTTCTTTTATTTCTTCCTTCTTTTATTTCCTTTTCTTTATTCACACAAGTGTGGAATGAGAGAGTATTTGGATATTTTTGGGTCTTGTAACTCATTTAGTGTGAGTGGTATAAAGACTAAAATACCCTTAGTGTTCTAATTTCCACTCAATTATGCATTTAAATTATGTACTCTAGCAATTATAAATTGCTTTCGCTACAACCTCATATCCATAACTTGATTTACTACCTATTCGAGTAACTCGTTACTTTCTTAATTTTGAAATTAACGAAATTAGGGATGTTACAATCACCCCAACTTGAAAAATTTTGTCCTCAAAATTGAACAAACATACCTTCCAGACACCAAATACGGATACTCCGTCCGCATATCATCATCCCATTCCCGCATAGCTTCCTTGACCGAAGAACCATCCCAACTACTTTAACAATTGGAATCGTTCCCGTCCGAGGCATCTTCTTTCTATATTCTAAGATATGACTTGATGAGAGTGAAAGGACAACTGATCAAGATCAATCATTCAAACTCAACGGCCGACTTGGATTGAAAAGGTACTTCCTCAATTAGGATACAAGAAACACTTCATGTAAATTGACAATACAAAAGGTAAAGCTATACAAAGACACCACTTAGCACCATACACTCGAGGATTGAGTTTCTTCACGCAATGCTCACTGGGTACTAATGGTTGCTAAAACTCTTAAAATACGAGATCACCAGAGTCACATCCTAATGATCTTCTCCTTAGGCTAGCATAACCCCTTTTTGCTGACCCTAAGCTATCACCAAGTCTCACTATATACACAATAGTTGTTACTTCTTAATCATGAGTCAGATAATTATCCTCATGAGGCTTTTCTTACATGGATGCATCGGCTACCATTCGTTAATGCAACATCATAACACATCCTACCCTACCGAGGTGTCACTGTATATTTGAAATCCCGGAGACGGTTCCGAAGAATTTGGATAAGAACAAAAGTCAATCTCTTTTACAACTCTAGAGGAAATATTCTTCTTAATTGAAATCTCTTCCAAACAACGAGCCCTTTACAAGTTAATTGAATGAGTGAAAGAACTATTGCCACTCCTGACTAGATTGTACCAATTCCCGATACTCCACTCATGCATATCCCAAATATTACACTTCAAAGGTTTAGCATACAGCCTTCTTCCCCAGCCCCACACTCGGTATATCCAAAGTGGTTGCAACAAATCAAAGAGCCTTTGATGCTAAGAGAATTCCATTTGAAATTTACATGGTTACCAAATAAAGAAAATTCTAGGAGAACAGCTTTCATCCACTGGATTCCATCAACCATAGCGATACAAGGATCTACCGATCTTAAATATCAAAATATTCGTTAAATTAGGACTAACTCATTAATCATTAATGGTAGTAACGATAAGAGTTACTAATGCAACTTATGAACCAACAATCTCACGCATTACGAGTGTAGACTACAGTGTCAAAACCCTTTGACGTTGTTTTATTTAATAGAAACGACATAGAGAGTCAACCAGCTTACTTCCATGCAAAACAACACTTCTTGATCGATTCCTTTTGAATACAATAGATATCGCTTACATTATATATAGCCAAAGCCTCATTACAATATCGCAGATATTTCTCGCACTCTCCTCCATATTTACAAACCTTTCGCATGCTTCGCTATCAATGTTATATACTTCAAAGAAATTTCATCATCATTGTCCTCGTAATCATCATTTAAGGCATTGACCTTAACCTTCTCAGACTTTTCCTACAGCGGTTTCCACTTCCCATACAACTTATAGGAACTTGATTAACATATTTTTATTCCATTCCCGAAAAATCGCTTTCCCATCAAGCTATGTAATGGACATGGCCGCCGATAATCGGATGGCACTCATGACCGCTATTTGATTCTAAGAAATGACCGCAGTAAGGAAAAATAAAATATCACATGTGAGGGAAAATATACTCAAGCGGATTTATATATATTATGAGGCACTCGACGCACCTAAGAAATCACAATTCAAAGGTTTAGCATTCAACCTCTCCTCTCGCAGGTACATTCGTAACAATGCGAGATGCCGATCATGATCCACAATGGACTTAGTGTACACCAAGATGTTATCGCGAAAATTTCAACAACTAGTCTAAGTACGGGGAAAACTCCGGCTCATGTAATCCATGAATACCGCATGAGCATTAGCTAGACCAAGAGCATCACTATTCACTCGTAATGTCCATATCTAGTATGGAAAGTCGCCTTTCTAATAACTAAAGCTCTAACCTTGAATTTAAAGGTAACCCGACCTTAGACCAATCTTTGAAAACACTCACGCACTCTCGGTTCGATTAAGCAAATCACTTATTCTTGGCAAGGATACTTATTCCTAATAGTAACTTTGTTCAACCGGAGGTAATCCATACACGACCTCCTCCTCGCTCCCGCTCTTTCTTTTCAACAAGTAACACCGAGCACCCCAACTTGCAGAAATCGGGGAATATCACCTTCGGTTTTATTTGGTACAAGATTATTAGAACTTCTGTTAAACTCACACTACAAAGTTGTTCATAATCGACTCACAAATGGGTAAAGGTTATGTAAAAGTTTTTTGAAAAGTTTGAATATGAAATAATTTTCTTACTTACCCATAGGAGTTTATTTATTCACTAACCCGAAATACTAATAAGACGTATCTTCACCTCGCGACTCAGTCTTTGAAACTCAATTCCTAAATCCGATAGTTTCGCACACATGTATGGCTTTTCCGAACCTATAAGTCAACCGACTATTCCCAAAACCAACCATTCGCTTGAACTGAGTCTATTATTCATTCACTTAAGTACGAAAAGATCTAAACAATAATGATCTCTCACTTGATACATAACAACTTTCCTAGTTAAGTAAGACTTACTAGAAAATTTTGAACTTTGTTCCATCCTTGTAGTATACCTAGTATACTAGTAAAATACCTCATTGTTGTTGGCTTTAAAAAAAAAAAAAACTCCATTGATCACGAGGTACATAGCTATTAATGACCATTTCAAGAAACAAACTTCTTGGAAACTACAATGGTTATCATTCTAAACCTGTGTTTAGGTATATAATCTTAATGACTGGAAGTCCTCTTTCAACTTCCCAAACCTCTAATGAAGGTATGTTCTACAACCACTTAGGTATGGTAGAAGTACATTTCCGAATACAACTGAAACAGATTCTTAGCCTACTCGCACGTGTAGACATTTCTCATTAGCTTTCCAACACATATCGGAGCATAAAAATTGGAGTTCAATTAAAAGTCATAAATAAAACAAGTCTGAGAACCGATAAAAATTTCTCACCGACTCAAGATTGGCTTGCTCATAATCCCAAGGTAATAATAAGGTTATTTCGTTACTATAACCTACTCGATCTCATCTTGAATGGAATTTGGTTCGAAACCGTAATAGTGGAATCGACCCCATCGACATTTGGTTCTCAGAGCTAATACCGAAATTGCACTACAAAACTTACTAGATCGATTAATGGCATTTCAAATGTGGCTTTGAGGAAAAAGAACTCGATCAATACTTACAGCTTATCTCAAAGAATGTCTCTAACTACGACATAAGTCGGGTTTACTTCTAACCATAAGGTAAGGTTATCGTGAAACCGTATTTCGATAATCGATAGATCGACTAATCAATGGTCGATTTCGGTTTCAATTAATCTTAACAGATCTTACTATACCGCTTTATTACGCCCAAAGGCTTTGCTTAATTGTAGCTCTCTCAACAACCCACCACGACTTAAGCCGCAACACAACAATGCTCCAATTCCAAGAACTAAACAGCTTGCCGCAGATTCCTCGAACCAACTGCTGCCCATTGCTTACTTCGTAACACCATCTCGTAGCCCTTCGCTCCGCCGCGTGCTCGATAAACCGAGAAGGCTGTAATTCCTATGGTTTAGGGTTTGGACATTTTCGGGGCTGAGGCAAATAATTGTCATCATTCTCAATAACTCACATGAAACATTGAGTGGATCCTGACTCAATACTTCACATAATATACTGAAAGGTTCTGACATTTAATTGTCTAAGTCCCTAGCTGACTCTATCTAACCTTTTGACCATAAGGTCTCTACGTCCGACGAGGTCGAATCGCTTCGATACCAAAATGTAACACCCAAGTATTTCTTAACAATAGAAATACTAAAAATGCACCATTAGCATACATCGTAGTAAACATGCCCTCGCTTCGTATATTGAATAATACAAAACTCTCGAATTCCAATCAAAGAGTTGCTCACACTTAGAGTACTTTAGAATACACTAACATAAGTACTTAAGTGTCCCTTAAGTATTACAACAAAATACTCAATATCCAACTAAGACAGTACGATAGATTAGTTTTACAACTTAACAATCAAGTCATAAACTAAGTTCCAAAATAAACAGAGGAAACTAAATAACATAGTCTAAGCTACTATGTCTACAAATCTCCAAGCCACGACATCTAATCATGCCTGCTTGCTTTACGCTTCCCCGCATATCCAAAAACAACAACATTTGTAGGGTGAGATAACATATCTCAGTTGAGTCTTACCGCGACCCCAACCTATCACTCGGTCCATTTATAAAACCTTAATTAATTTCTTGATTTAATCAATAAACCATGCACGCATTAATTGCACAATACCGATCGCACATCCGCTAATCCCAGAAATAGTGCATTCATAACGCCAAAACAATTGTACCATACCGATCGCATATCCGCTAATCTCTAAGACAAGACATTAATTCTCTTTAGCATAACACCGATCGCACATCTCGCTAATCCCTGAACCCTATCATCGAGAGCCTAGGTTTAGGGGCTCATGACCTCCTCCTCCTAGTATGCTAACCGGTGGTCGTCACCTGCACCACAATACTATACACAATATATATATATATATATATATATATATATCATACCCGCATTATTAGCCATATAACTATGTTCAATATACTTTACATATATATACAATCATTACTCATTCTATGATAGGTTATAATATCAATGAGTTCATGAAATCAATCCAATCAACATTTAAGTTATAAAACATTTGGTTCCTACACGCACTCTTGGTTTACTAGTTTTTCTAAATGTTTATAACTTCACACATTTTATTAAATGTGGTTCAATCACACACCAAGTCATGGTATATCAGACCTAAATACTTGGAAAATGGTTGAGGAAGGAATTAGGAGAGGTTTGGAATCGAACGGAACCACGAAAAACGAGATTTGGCTTAAAACGAGACTTTGTCAACCCGAGAAAAACACCGCACTGTGTTTTTGAAACACGGCCGTGTTTTTTCCCCGCACACAAAAATACCAATTTTGCTCGCTTTCTCGCTTCTCGTTAACCCGCTTCGCGCCCAATCCATTATCCAATTCAATCCCCAACATATAAACAAATATCACACATAATATTTCAGTCCAAACAATCCACATATCAATATATACATCAATATATATTTCAACGAATAAGTCGTAAAAAGTATAATTTTTGAAATCGGTTTTCGACTCGTAAAATTTTCAAAACCCAACGGAACGAAATGAAATGAACGCACACACCAATCATTCGAACACAAACCCCTAAACGTGAGTAAAACTCACCTCTCGTGATGAAAATCACGAAATACCGAAATGTCGGAAAATGTGCTCACGAACGGGAAAACACACGAACAATCCCCGTATCCTCGAACTCAAACCGAATAACTCCAAGTCGAAACCCATAAGCTTAATCTACATAACCGCACGATCGCTCCTCGCATAAACTTTACGCCCGACGACAATCGAATCCGCTCCCAATCCTTTGAACCTACAATAAATCACAAAACCTCCATGAAATTACTATTCATCGCCTTCAAGCTTCAATTCACTATTCACACATAATCCCAATTTAAACCCTAACCTTTTGATTCTTCACAAACCCCAAATTGACCTCAATATTTACGCAATCCACCTTAAACTCGCTCCCCAAATACCATTCAAAGCTTTCCTTTGAGCTTGAACAACAAAACCTCCATTTTCCACTTAAATTCAAAAATGGCAAAGTGAGAGAGTGTGAGTTGATGATGATGATTTTGGTACCAAATCGAAGAGGATGACGAGGAGATCATTTTTGGTGAAGGAAGAATTGTGTTTTGATGAGTTTAAAGCTTCCATTTTTCCTCTTCTTCCTCCTTACCCATTTCTTCTTCTTTCTCTCTCCTTTCTCTCCTTTCTCTCCTTTTCACGCTCACTCTCACTGCTTCCTTTTCTTTCTCTTTCTATTTCTTTTATTTCTTCCTTCTTTATTTCCTTTTCTTTATTCACACAAGTGTGGAATGAGAGAGTATTTGGATATTTTTGGGTCTTGTAACTCATTTAGTGTGAGTGGTATAAAGACTAAAATACCCTTAGTGTTCTAATTTCCACTCAATTATGCATTTAAATTATGTACTCTAGCAATTATAAATTGCTTTCGCTACAACCTCATATCCATAACTTGATTTACTACCTATTCGAGTAACTCAAGCACTTTCTTAATTTTGAAATTAACGAAATTAGGGATGTTACAATCACCCCAACTTGAAAAATTTTGTCCTCAAAATTGAACAAACATACCTTCCAGACACCAAATACGGATATTCTGGTCCGCATATCATCATCCCATTCCCGCATAGCTTCCTTGACCGAAGAACCATCCCAACTACTTTAACAATTGGAATCGTTCCCGTCCGAGGCATCTTCTTTCTATATTCTAAGATATGACTTGGATGAGAGTGAAAGGACAAATCTGATCAAGATCAATCATTCAAACTCAACGGTCGACTTGGATTGAAAAGATACTTCCTCAATTAGGATACAAGAAACACTTCATGTAAATTGGACAATACAAAAGGTAAAGCTATACAGCACACCACTTAGCACCATACACTCGAGGATTGAGTTTCTTCGCCGGCAATGCTCTGCTGGTACTAATGGTTGCTAAAACTCTTAAAATACGAGATCACCAGAGTCACATCCTAATGATCTTCTCCTTAGGCTAGCATAACCCCTTTTTGCTGACCCTAAGCTATCACCAAGTCTCACTATATACACAATAGTTGTTACTTCTTAATCATGAGTCAGATAATTATCCTCATGAGGCTTTTCTTACATGGATGCATCGGCTACCATTCGTTAATGCAACATCATAACACATCCTACCCTACCGAGGTGTCACTCAGATATTTGAAATCCTGCAGACGGCTCCTAAGAATTTGGATAAGAACAAAAGTCAATCTCTTTACAACTCTAGAGGAAATATTCTTCTTAATTGAAATCTCTTCCAAACAGCAGTCCTTTACAAGTTAACTGAATGAGTGAAAGAACTACTACCACTCCTGACTAGATTGTCACAATTCCCGTGATACTCCACTCTGCATATCCCAAATATTACACTTCAAAGGTTTAGCATACAGCCTTCTTCCTCAGCCTCCACACCGGTATATCCAAAGTGGTTGCAACAAATTAAAGCAGTCTTTTGATGCTAAGAGAATTCCATTTGAAATTTACATGGTTACCAAATAAAGAAAATTCTAGGAGAACAGCTTTAGCCCACTTGATTCCATCAACCATAGCGATACAAGGATCTACCGATCTTAAATATCAAAATATTCGTTAAATTAGGACTAACTCATTAATCATTAATGGTAGTAACGATAAGAGTTACTAATGCAACTTATGAACCAACAATCTCACGCACATGTGTAGACTACGTGTCAAAACCTTTGACGTTGTTTTATTTAATAGAAACGACATAGAGTCGAACCGCTTACCTTCCATGCAAAACAACACTTCTTGACCGATTCCTTTTGAATACAATAGATATCGCTACATTATATATAGCCAAAGCCTCATTACAATATCGCAGATATTTCGCATTTCTCTCCTCCATATTTACAAAATTTCTGCATAGCTTCGCTTATCAATGTTATATACTTCAAAGCAATTTCATCATCATTGTCCTCGTAATCATCATTTAAGGCATTGACCTTAACCTTTCTGTACTTTTCCTACAAATGCTTTCCACTTCCCCATACAACTTATAGGAACTTGATTAACATATTTTTATTCCATTCCCAAAAAATCGCTTTCCCATCAAGCTATGTAATGGACATGGTGCCGATAATCGGATGGCACTCATGACTCGCTATTTGATTCTAAGAAATGACCGCAGTAAGGAAAAAATAAAATATCACATGTGAGGGAAAATATACTCAAGCGGATTTATATATATTATGAGGCACTCGACGCACCTAAGAAATCACAATTCAAAGGTTTAGCATTCAACCTCTCCTCTCGCAGTACATTCGCAACAATGCGAGATGCCGATCATGATCCACAATGGACTTAGTGTACACCAAGATGTTATCGAAAAAATTTCAACAACTAGTCTAAGTACGGAAAACCTCGGCTCATGTAATCCATGAATACCGCATGAGCATTAGCTAGATCAAGAGCATCACTATTCACTCGTAATGTCCATATCTAGTATGGAAAGTCGTTTTCTAATAACTAAAGCTCTAACCTTGAATTTAAAGGTAACCCGACCTTAGACCAATCTTTGAAAACACCGCACTCTCGGTTCGATTAAGCAAATCACTTATTCTTGGCAAGGATACTTATTCCTAATAGTAACTTTGTTCAACCGAGGTAATCCATACATTTAACCTCCCGCTCCCGCTCTTTCTTTTCAACAAGTAACACCGAGCACCCCAACTTGCAGAACTGGGAATATCACCTTTCGGTTTTATTTGGTACAAGATTATTAGAACTTCTGGGTTAAACTCACACTACAAAGTTGTTCATAATCGACTCACAAATGGGTAAAGGTTATGTAAAAGTTTTTTGAAAAGTTTGAATATGAAATAATTTTCTTACTTACCCATAGGAGTTTATTTATTCACTAACCCGAAATACTAATAAGACGTATCTTCACCTCGCACTCACTACTTTGAAACTCAATTCCTAAATCCGATAGTTTCGCATACACATGTATGGCTTTTCCAACCTATAAGTCAACCGACTATTCCCAAAACCAACCATTCGCTTGAACTGAGTCTATTATTCATTCACTTAAGTACGAAAAGATCTAAACAATAATGATCTCTCACTTGATACATAACAACTTTCCTAGTTAAGTAAGACTTACTAGAAAATTTTGAACTTTGTTCCATCCTTGTAGTATACCTAGTATACTAGTAAAATACCTCATTGTTGTTGGCTTTAAAAAAAAAAAACTCCATTGACTGCTGAGGTACATAGCTACTAATGACCATTTCCAAGAAACAAACTTCTTGGAAACTACAATGGTTATCATTCTAAACCGGTGTTTAGGTATCTAATCTTAATGACTGGAAGTCCTCTTTCAACTTCCCAAACCTCTAATGAAGGTATGTTCTACAACCACTTAGGTATGGTAGAAGTACATTTCCGAATACAACTGGAAACAGGATTCTTAGCCTACTCAGACGTGTAGACATTTCTGTTAGCTTTCCAACACATATCGGAGCATAAAAATTGGAGTTCAATTAAAAGTCATAAATAAAACAAGTCTGAGAACCGATAAAAATTTCTCACCGACTCAAGATTGGCTTGCTCATAATCCCAAGGTAATAATAAGGTTATTTCGGTTACCATAACCTCATCGATCTCATCTTGAATGGAATTTGGTTCGAAACCGTAATAGGAACCGACTTTATCGACATTTGGTTCTCAGAGCCAATACCGAAATTGCACTACACGCCTTACTAGATCGACAATGGCATTTCAAATGTGGCTTTGAGGAAAAAGAACTCGATCAATACTTACGCTTATCCAAAGAATGTCTCTAACTACGACATAAGTCGGGTTTACTTCTAACCATAAGGTAAGGTTATCGTAAAACCGTATTTCGATAACTCGATAGATCGACTAATCAATGGTCGATTTCGGGTTTCAATTAATCTTAACAGATCTTACTATACCGCTTTATTACGCCCAAAGGCTTTGCTTAATTGTAGCTCTCTCAACAACCCACCACGACTTAAGCCGCAACACAACAATCCGCTCCAATTCCAAGAACTAAACAATTGCCCGCAGATTCTCGAACCAACTGCTGCCCATTGCTTACTTCGTAACACCATCCGTAGCCCTTCGCTTCCGCCGCGTGCTCTCGATAAACCGAGAAGGCCAATTCCTATGGTTTAGGGTTTGGACATTTTCGGCCGAGGCAAATAATTGTCATCATTCTCAAGAACTCACATGAAACATTGAGTGGATCCCGACTCAATACTTCACATAATATACCGAAAGGTTCGACATTTAATTGTCTAAGTCCCTAGTCGACTTATCTAACCTTTTGACCATAAGGTCTCTACGTCCGACGAGGTCGAATCGCTTCCGATACCAAAATGTAACACCCAAGTATTTCTTAACAATAGAAATACTAAAAATGCACCATTAGCATACATCGTAGTAAACATGCCCTGCTTCGTATATTGAATAATACAAAACTCTCGAATTCCAATCAAAGAGTTGCTCACACTTAGAGTACTTTAGAATACACTAACATAAGTACTTAAGTGTCCCTTAAGTATTACAACAAAATACTCAATATCCAACTAAGACAGTACGATAGATTAGTTTTACAACTTAACAATCAAGTCATAAACTAAGTTCCAAAATAAACAGAGGAAACTAAATAACATAGTCTAAGCTACTATGTCTACAAATCTCCAAGCCACGACATCTAATCATGCCTGCTTTGCTTTACGCTTCCCCATATCCAAAAACAACAACATTTGTAGGGTGAGATAACATATCTCGCTGAGTCTTACCGCGACCCCCTAACCTATCACTCCGGTCCATTTATAAAACCTTAATTAATTTCTTGATTTAATCAATAAACCATGCACGCACTAATTGCACAATACCGATCGCACATCCGCTAATCCCAGAAATAGTGCATTCATAACGCCAAAACAATTGTACCATACCGATCGCACATCCGCTAATCTCGCACAAGACATTAATTCTCTTTAGCATAACACCGATCGCACATCTCGCTAATCCCGGTGAACCCTATCATCGAGCCTAGGTTTGTGGGCTCATGACCTCCTCCTAGTATGCTAACCGGTGGGTCGTCACCTGCACTATACACAATATATATATATATATATATATATATATATATATATATATATATATATATATATATATATATATATATATATATATCATACCCAAGATTGGGTAAATACAACTATGTTCAATATACTTTACATATATATACAATCATTACTCATTCTATGATAGGTTATAATATCAATGAGTTCATGAAATCAATCCAATCAACATTTAAGTTATAAAACATTTGGTTCCCACACGCACTCTTGGTTTACTTGTTTTTCAAATGTTTATAACTTCACACATTTTATTAAATGTGGTTCAATCACACACCAAGTCATGGTATATCGACCTAAATACTTGGAAAATGGTCGAGGAAGGAATTAGGAGAGGTTTGGAATCGAACGGAACCACAAAAACGAGATTTGGCTTAAAACGAGACTTTGTCAACCCGAAAAACACGCACTGTGTTTTGAAACACGGCCGTGTTTTTCCCCGCACACAAAAATACCAATTTTGCTCGCTTTCGCCTCCGTTAACCCGCTCGCGTCCCAATCCATTATCCAATTCAATCCCCAACATATAAAACAAATATCACACATAATATTTCAGTCCAAACAATCCACATATCAATATATACATCAATATATATTTCAACGAATAAGTCGTAAAAAGTATAATTTTTTGAAATCGGTTTTCGACTCGTAAAATTTTCAAAACCCAACGGAATCGAAATGAAATGAACGACACAGTCAATCATTCAGAACACAAACCCCTAAACGTGAGTAAAACTCACCTCTCGTGATGAAAATCACGAAATACCGAAATGTCGGAAAATGTGCTCACGAACGGGAAAACACACGAACAATCCCCGTATCCTCGAACTCAAACCGAATAACTCCGGAGTCGAAACCCATAAGCTTAATCTACATAACCGCACGATCGTTCCTCGATAAACTTTACGCCCCGACGACAATCGAATCCGCCTCCCAATCCTTTGAACCTACAATAAATCACAAAACCTCCATGAAATTACTATTCATCGTCTTCAAGCTTCAATTCACTATTCACACATAATCCCAATTTAAACCCTAACCTTTTGATTCTTCACAAACCCCAAATTGGACCTCAATATTTACGCAATCCACCTTAAACTCGCTCCCAAATACTATTCAAAGCTTTCCTTTGAGCTTGAACAACAAAACCTCCATTTTCCACTTAAATTCAAAAATGGCAAAGTGAGAGAGTGTGAGTTGATGATGATGATTTTGGTACCAAATCGAAGAGGATGACGAGGAGATCATTTTTGGTGAAGGAAGAATTGTGTTTTGATGAGTTTAAAGCTTCCATTTTTCCTCTTCTTCCTCCTTACCCATTTCTTCTTCTTTCTCTCCTTTCTCTCCTTTCTCTCCTTTTCACGCTCACTCACACTGCTTTCCTTTTCTCTTTCTTTTCTATTTCTTTTATTTCTTCCTTCTTTTATTTCCTTTTCTTTATTCACACAAGTGTGGAATGAGAGAGTATTTGGATATTTTTGGGTCTTGTAACTCATTTAGTGTGAGTGGTATAAAGACTAAAATACCCTTAGTGTTCTAATTTCCACTCAATTATGCATTTAAATTATGTACTCTAGCAATTATAAATTGCTTTCGCTACAACCTCATATCCATAACTTGATTTACTACCTATTCGAGTAACTAACTCACTTTCTTAATTTTGAAATTAACGAAATTAGGGATGTTACAATCACCCCAACTTGAAAAATTTTGTCCTCAAAATTGAACAAACATACCTTCCAGACACCAAATACGGATACTCATTCGCATATCATCATCCCATTCCCAAGATAGCTTCCTTGGACCAAGAACCATCCCAACTACTTTAACAATTGGAATCGCTCCCGTCCGAGGCATCTTCTTTCTATATTCTAAGATATGACTTGATGAGAGTGAAAGGACAAATCGATCGAAGATCAATCATTCAAACTCAACGGTCGACTTGGATTGAAAAGGTACTTCCTCAATTAGGATACAAGAAACACTTCATGTAAATTGGACAATACAAAAGGTAAAGCTATACAAAGACACCACTTAGCACCATACACTCGAGGATTGAGTTTCTTCACGCAAGAATGCTCACTGGGTACTAATGGTTGCTAAAACTCTTAAAATACGAGATCACCGAGTCACATCCTAATGATCTTCTCCTTAGGCTAGCATAACCCCTTTTGTTGACCCTAAGCTATCACCAAGTCTCACTATATACACAATAGTTGTTACTTCTTAATCATGAGTCGATAATTATCCTCATGAGGCTTTTCTTACATGGATGCATCGGCTACCATTCGTTAATGCAACATCATAACACATCCTACCCTACCGAGGTGTCATCAGTATATTTGAAATCCCGAGACGGTTCCTAAGAATTTGATAAGAACAAAAGTCAATCTCTTTTACAACTCTAGAGGAAATATTCTTCTTAATTGAAATCTCTTCCAAACAAAGCTAGCCTCTTACAAGTTAATCAATGAGTGAAAGAACTATCGCCACTCGACTAGATTGTCACAATTCCTGATACTCCACTACAGCACATCCCAAATATTACACTTCAAAGGTTTAGCATACGCCTTCTTCCCAGCTCCACACCGGTATATCCAATGGTTGCAATAAATTCAAATAGCCTCTTTGATGCTAAGAGAATTCCATTTGAAATTTACATGGTTACCAAATAAAGAAAATTCTAGGAGAACAGCTTTTCCACTTGATTCCATCAACCATAGCGATACAAGGATCTACCGATCTTAAATATCAAAATATTCGTTAAATTAGGACTAACTCATTAATCATTAATGGTAGTAACGATAAGAGTTACTAATGCAACTTATGAACCAACAATCTCACGCATTCACAGTAGACTACATGTGTCAAAACCCTTTGACGTTGTTTTATTTAATAGAAACGACATAGAGTCGAACCGCTTACCTTCCATGCAAAACAACACTTCTTGATCGATTCTTTTTTGAATACAATAGATATCGCTTACATTATATATAGCCAAAGCCTCATTACAATATCGCAGATATTTCTCGCACTCTCCTCCATATTTACAAATTTCTCATGCATTTTCGCTTATCAATGTTATATACTTCAGCAAATTTCATCATCATTGTCCTCGTAATCATCATTTAAGGCATTGACCTTAACCTTTCTCAGTACTTTTCCTACAAATGGTTTCCACTTCCCCATACAACTTATAGGAACTTGATTAACATATTTTTATTCCATTCCCGAAAAATCGTTTCCCATCAAGCTATGTAATGGACATGGCTGCCGATAACTGGATGGCACTCATGACCTGCTATTTGATTCTAAGAAATGACCGCAGTAAGGAAAAATAAAATATCACATGTGAGGGAAAATATACTCAAGCGGATTTATATATATTATGAGGCACTCGACGCACCTAAGAAATCACAATTCAAAGGTTTAGCATTCAACCTCTCCTCTCAAAGGTACATTCGTAACAATGCGGAGATGCTGATCATGATCCACAATGGACTTAGTGTACACCAAGATGTTATCGCGAAAATTTCAACAACTAGTCTAAGTGCACGGGGAAAAACTCGGTTCATGTAATCCATGAATACCGCATGAGCATTAGCTAGACCAAGAGCATCACTATTCACTCGTAATGTCCATATCTAGTATGGAAAGTCATCTTCGGAATAACTAAAGCTCTAACCTTGAATTTAAAGGTAACCCACCTTAGACCAATCTTTGAAAACATCTGCGCACTCAAGCCGATTAAGCAAATCACTTATTCTTGGCAAGGATACTTATTCCTAATAGTAACTTTGTTCAACCGAGGTAATCCATACACGACCTCCCGCTTCCCGCTCTTTCTTTTCAACAAGTAACACCGAGCACCCCAACTTGTAGTAAATCGGGAATATCACCTTTCGGTTTTATTTGGTACAAAGACTATTAGAACTTCTCGTTAAACTCACTACTACAGTTGTTCATAATCGACTCACAAATGGGTAAAGGTTATGTAAAAGTTTTTTGAAAAGTTTGAATATGAAATAATTTTCTTACTTACCCATAGGAGTTTATTTCTTCACTAACCCGAAATACTAATAAGACGTATCTTCACCTCGCGACTCGCCTCTTTGAAACTCAATTCCTAAATCCGGATAGTTTCTGGACACATGTATGGCTTTTCCAAACCTATAAGTCAACCGACTATTCCCAAAACCAACCATTCGCTTGAACTGAGTCTATTATTCATTCACTTAAGTACGAAAAGATCTAAACAATAATGATCTCTCACTTGATACATAACAACTTTCCTAGTTAAGTAAGACTTACTAGAAAATTTTGAACTTTGTTCCATCCTTGTAGTATACCTAGTATACTAGTAAAATACCTCATTGTTGTTGGCTTTAAAAAAAAAAACTCCATTGACTGCTGAGGTACATAGCTACTAATGACCATTTCCAAGAAACAAACTTCTTGGAAACTACAATGGTTATCATTCTAAACCTGTTTAGTATCTAATCTTAATGACCGAAGTCCTCTTTCAACTTCCCAAACCTCTAATGAAGGTATGTTCTACAACCACTTAGGTATGGTAGAAGTACATTTCCGAATACAACTGGAAACAGGATTCTTAGCCTACTCAGACGTGTAGACATTTCTGTTAGCTTTCCAACACATATCGGAGCATAAAAATTGGAGTTCCGAATTAAAAGTCATAAATAAAACAAGTCGGAGAACTGACAAAAATTTCTCACTGACCAAGATTGGCTTGCTCATAATCCCAAGGTAATAATAAGGTTATTTCGGTTACCATAACCTACTGATCTCATCTTGAATGGAATTTGGTTCAGAAACCGTAATAGGGAACTGACCCCATCGACATTTGGTTCTGTAGCCAATACTGAAATTGCACTACAGCTTACTAGATCAGATTAATGGCATTTCGAAATGTGGCTTTGAGGAAAAAGAACCAGATCAATACTTACAGTTATCTGAAAGAATGTCTCTAACTACGACATAAGCTGGGGTTTACTCTAACCATAAGGTAAGGTTATCGTAAAACCGTATTTCGATAACTGATAGACTGACTAATCAATGGTCAGGATTTCGGGGTTTCAATTAATCTTAACAGATCTTACTATACTGGCTTTATTACGGCCCAAAGGCTTTGCTTAATTGTAGCTCTCGAACAACCCACCACGACTTAAGTTTCGCAACACAACAAATCGCTCCAATTCCAAGAACTAAACGGTTGCCCGCAGATTCCTCGAACCAACTCGGGCTGCCCATTGCTTACTTCGTAACACCATCTGCTTTTGCGTGATAAAAGTCTAAATCATGGTTAAGACCCTTGAGATTAAATTAGAGAGGCAGAGGCACAAAGAAATTTAGAGAACTCATATTGGTATGTGCCTCGGTGCCAAATCCCAATTTCTCCTCCTCCTTATGACCCTTATTTGGATTATTGTGATGACTATGAGCCACCTCCTTATTCCCCCCACTGGGATAATTATGAGCCACTATAAGTGCAGAGGCAAGAAGAGAAAAAGTCAGATGCCAATGAGGTCTTGCCCAAACCAATGGAGCAAATAATTGAAAGATTTGACAGATTTGAGAATAATATATAGAGAACCGGTTATCAAAAATTAGTTATATGATAGCACTGGCAACTCAGTTGGCTCAAGAAAGTCAGTTTTCACAAACTAAGTGTACCCCGACCGTGGAAATTGAGCAATACATCGCCTTTGAGAGAAGAATTGATACTTGGGGGATAGAATTGATACCATGACAAACCAAATCTCAAGTATCATTGCTTTGTTATCTCAAGAGGCCCAACAAACTTCTTATTCAAAAACTGAGCAAAACAAAGATAATATTCTTAGTAGTGATTAAGTGTTCTTCGGAGAAGATAATCTAGAGGAAGAAGCTCTCGAGAAAGATGAAGAGACTCCTACTGAAGGGAGTCATATTGAAACAAAAGATCCTACTGAAGGAGACATTTGTGAGGATTATAATGAGAAAGTTCAATTGGTTCATGAGTTGGAGAAAGAGGAGAAAACCCAAATTTCTGGCCAAATTGTTTTAACCATTGGTGATGCTGCAATTGAGGTTCACAGGGGAAAGGTAACTTTAAGGAGTGGTAAAGAAGACGATGTTATTAAAGCTTTAAATTCCAATGAAAATTTATCTTCTTTAACTTCTCCTTTTTTAATGATGTGGTTGAAACTAACAGCTTTTGTGATCTAAAGATGCAGACATTTTGAAAAAATATATTAACTTGGAGGATCCTAACTTAGTGGTGGATAGAGATAAAATAAAAATTCCACAATCCTTTGAATTTCATCCACCACATGGAAAAAGAAAAACAATGTCAACCACATGGTTAGAAAACTAAGAAGGTGCAACCGCGTTAGATATAAAATTTGCTCTTGGAGAGCCACTGATTGAGCACCAACTATCGCCGCTCATGACGTTAAACAAGCGCCGCGAGAGGCAACCTGTGTTTTCTTTTCATTTACTTTTA
The DNA here is from genome assembly GCA_020916435.1 of Oxytropis ochrocephala. NCBI lineage: Eukaryota > Viridiplantae > Streptophyta > Magnoliopsida > Fabales > Fabaceae > Oxytropis > Oxytropis ochrocephala. Next base: position 39,732,480 of record CM037092.1, on the reverse strand, counting down.
TTTTACTTTTTATTTTTGTTTTGTTTTTAGGAATAAGCTAAGATTGCAAGCTCTCTCGGGAAGTCACTCTTACTCTCTCTCTCTCTCATTTATTTTCTTTTGTATTTATTGATCATTTTGCATTGAGGACCATGCTTCATGCTAGTGTGGGGGAGGAGAGTATATTTTGTCACTTGGTCTCTATTAATGCACATACCCACTATATATGTTGATAGCATTTTTTCTGGCTTGTTTTGCATGAACTATGCTTAACTTGAAAAAAAATAGAGATTATGTCTTTATGGGATCCCATTATTAATTTACTTGACATACATGTGCTTAATTGTAACTGTGAGGATGTCCTTAGAAAGCTGATAATTAGCATTTGTCCCTCTTGAGTATTTTTTGTGAACTAGCTTCTAAATGTGAGATCTGAGCCTATATAAGGGGATTGATACTAAATCCTAATTTTTTACCCCTTTTCTTTCTTTGAGTGTGTTTCCCAATTTGCTACATTCTAGAATTTGTATTTTGACCATTTCACAGCGAAAAGTGATTTGCATCATGTAAAAAGATTTGGCGAATTTAGGTATTTTTCTGGCCTCAGAGTTGTTTATTGAATTTACCCATTAGTTGCCCCCCTTGAGCCTAATTGTTATATTTCTTCTTTGGTACCCAGATATAATTTTTTCTTTTTCTATTTTTTGGTAACCAATTGAAATTGAATGTGGAGAAACTATTGAAAGTTACAATTTTGTCCTATATTTTAGTTGTCTATATTGTCAGGATTGGAATTTTGTCCTATACTTTAGTTGTCTATCCATCTTAGGGATGAAGAAAACAAAAGGAGTGAATCATGTGCTTACAAGAATATTTTCTTACAAAAGGAATCAAAATAGAAGTTTTCATGTACTTACCTTTTCCTCCTAAGAAAAAAAAATGAAAAAAAAAAGTATAGAAAGATAATTTGAAAAAAAAAGAAAGCAAGAAAGAGGAAAAGACACATCAAAAGAATGAAAGAGCCAAATGGAAAAAAAACAACAACAACAAAAGAGTTTATTCAAAGCCAAAGGGCAAATAAAAAAAAGGGTCGACTCAATAGAAAAAGAAGAGTGATCAAAGTGAAATTAATTTGGAGTTTGGACAAAATTTGTAAAATAGATAGAAGCTCCATATTTGGTTTCAAAGGTTACTATCTGTTTCTTGTTTTCTTAGCCCTTTGATTATCCCTTCTTTCTTATTTCCTACCCTGCATGAATTCACCCTAGCCCCATTACAACCCATGAAACCCCATCTTTTGCATGCATGTGAACTATTTAGTGGAGATTTGGTCAAATTACAAGCTTATGGTAATGTGCATTTTGTTGAAACTTGAGTGTATATTTTCACTAGTCCCTAAACACTTAGAGTGATCATGAGTGAGTGCCCTTGTTCACATAAATGTATTCTTCAAGGAGATGAGCCTCTAATTGTCTGACATCGTGCTCCTACTTTGGGTTCCTTTTTTGGCCGTCACTATTATCTTTTTGGAAATCTTATTGAGCAGAAATTTTGCTTGAAGACATGCAAATGTTAAGTGTGGGGGAGTTGATAAACTCCAATTTTGTGCATTATTTAGGAATATTTGTAGATCACTTTTAGAGCAATTATATATTTTTATATACTAATTATATAAATTAACGACTTATTTGCTATTGTTTTATGTAAAGAGAAAAAAAGAATATAAATTAAATATGTGATATATATATATATATATATATATATATATATATATATATATATATATATATATATATATATATCACATAGATTTTATAAAGAGAAGACAAAGGGCCTAAAGCCCATGAAATCAATAAAAGGCCCACGGCCTAATTGAGAAAAAAAGTACATGAGCAACCCATTATCCATCAGCCAACACAACATGTATTGAAAGTCAAACCACAACAATTGAGATAAGCACGAGCAACAAACTTGGAGAGAAAGAAAAGGTAGCGCATGACTGGAGTGTGCAAGAAGAAAACCCTATCTATACTCCTTAGTCCTTACAGCATAAAATAGAGAGAGCCGTATTATTGGGGACTGACGCTGCATTAGAGGTGAGCCACACACACAGACGCATAGACAGTGAGAGAGAAGATTTTGGAGATGCTGCTTCTTGACACCGAGAGAGAAAGCTCCTGAGTAGAAGAAGGGGATTGAAGATATAGAGAAAGAATTTATCTACCTTCCGGGTTATTCTTATCTTTGTATTTCATGAACTTTGTCTCTATTTTATTGTTCTTAATATCTATGGATACCTAAGTCCTCTTCTAGGTGGATCTTGCATGTTTAGAGACATTTTTATGTTTTGATTTATGCTTTGAATTACTAGTTTTTACTTCAATTAATATTATCCTATTGTTTTTATCACATAATTAGGATTGAAAACCATTTGCATGTTAATAATCAATTAGTTGATCAGCGACCGTACTGCAATTAGTTGGTGGACCTATAGGATAATTGGGACTATAATTAGGGAATGACCAAACCGTAATTTAGTCTTTCAATCACTCAACCTTTTTGTGCTTTATGCTTTTCTTAAATTTAAATTCTTGCATGACCAAACAAGGGTTAGTTTAGGAAAAAGAAAACTAATCACGAATGACCAAACGGGTTAGTAGCTGTAGTAAAGGGATTGGTAATTGAAGTAAAATAAAGGAATTCAAGTAGGAATTGAACATAGGGGAATCGAAGCTTGCAAGTGAAACTGTGACCCTAGGTCTCTCTCCATTGCTTTAATATTGCATTTTAATTCATCATTAATTAGTTCTTTTTATTTTAGTTTCTATAACACTCAACTTTATTGGTTCGTCTAAATAATAATAAATCTCGAGTAGTTTGATACTTGTTCTGTGGAAACGATATCTTTTACACTACTTCTGCGAAAGAGTGCACTTGCTCTAAGTGTGTCTTTGACGCAACAAGACACATCCTGTAAAATAGAAAAAATATCCTCGGCCTCCCCCGTTGTTGTGTCTTTGGCGAAGTCAAAGAATGACTCTCGCTGTAATTGTGGGGTCGGTCGAGCATTGTGACAACGCTAGCAGTCGTCTGCATGAGCCATCCAAGGCAACTTCCAACTCCACGAGTCTCCTTCACACACACCAAGGTCAAAGAACCTCGCAGATTGATAATCACACTGCATAAAGATTCGAAAAACCAATGATAAAGGAGAATTCCTAACCAATGGTCTTTCCAAAATCAATTAAACCACCACTTCCCAATTTTCTCCTAATGCAAGAGTTGAAACGACCATCGGGATCATGAGCATTCAAACTAATCAAATACCGCCACCAAATAGAACCTTTGAGACCCTACTAAAGGCATTGGAAGTTAAATAAAGCCGTTAGAAGGTTGAAGAGAGCCATTGGAAACAAGTTCTAGGTTTGTAGGGAAGTCATGATGAAGGTTACTTTTGTTGGCAGCTTTTGAACCTTCTCCAGCTGCAAATTGTGTTTTATCTAACCCATTGAACCTTCTTAAGCTAACATTGTCCTCTCTTCTGCACATGCTAAGAGTTTATTGAATAATGGTTAATCTGTTACAGAATGTAATATCCAGCTATATATACAACGAATGAAAGAAGAAGATACTAACTGACTAATAACAAACTTCCTAACTGCATAACGGTAAACTAATAATATGATTAGTAAACGGTACTATGGTGAAGCTAATTACAAGCTATGCAATATTTACAATATGTATCCTAATATCCTCCCTCAAGTTGGGCTGTGGATGTTAACAAGACCCAACTTGGAGATGAATGAAGAAAACGAAGGTGAAGGCAAAGGCTTCGTAAACACATCTGCTAGTTGAGCAGCAGAGGTGACTGGAAGCAAATGTATAATACCTTTCAGAATTTTCTCACACACAACGTGACAAACAAACTCAATATGTTTTATGTGTTCATGAAACGTGGGATTGTGAGCAAGATAAATTGCAGATTTATTGTCACAATAAACAACAGTAGGAGCATCAAGAGGAACCTGTAAATCAGATAGAAGATAATGCAGCCATTGAATTTCACAAGATAAGCTAGCCAAAGCACGATATTTTGCTTGAGAAGAAGATTGAGATACCGTGTTTTGCTTCTTATTTCCAAGAAATCAAAGAAGGACTAAGAAATCAAAGAAGCACGATATCCGCTTCGGGGCCATTATCACTCCTAAGGCACTTGATCTTGGTATGGAATTGGGTTTCAATATAAGCAATGAAGTTGGTTAGATGAGCACGTGTCTCGCCTTTAGTTTTCATCAAAATCACCCAAGTAAAGCAAATAAAGTCATCTACAGTGGTTAAGAAATATCCATGACCTAGATATAGAAGGATGGGAATAAGGTCCCCGATATCGCATGTAGAATGTCAAAGATTTTGGTTGTTTTAGTAAGTACTAATGGAGAAGAAAGCTTTTTCTGTGCTTTGCTAAGTGACAAACATCACAAGGTAGGGAATTGTTTTGATATGCAATGATGTCTATTAAGAGGTATGTGACCTAACCTCATATGCCAAATAGTGAAATCAGAGTACAAGTAGTAGCAACATTATCATTAACTAATGGTGTGGTATTATAGTGTAAATTTGATGTAACAAGAGGTAAACAACACTGTGTGGGAGGGAGTAAACTAGGTGTATTGGTGACATCAGTGGACATGGTACATTGTGTTTTTAGGTGAGTGGTAGTGTTATTACAAATCGTATAACAATCACTAGAATTAAAAA